>CAWUFW010005907.1:0-622345 GCA_963921515.1 Calotriton arnoldi | reverse complement strand
AATCGTTAGGATGGAACAATAAATTAACTCTCGCCACGCCACTATGGGACTCCCAAAAACTTGGAGACCTAAGAAACTCCAAAGGCTTTGACAAATGGGACTTAATTGGCATCTCTCACATCAGGGACCTCTGGTGCGAAGAGGGCGTGCAAACCTTTGAAGCCCTACAGGGTCGATATGCCCTTGCGGATTCCGAGCGTTTCCGCTACCTACAGGTCCGACACGCATTGCAAACAGTACTACCCCGTGACTCTGCTCCATCAGACGCCTCCCCACTGGAGGATAGGATTTTGGATGGGCACTTACCTGAAAAAGCTATCTCCCTAACCTACCGAAAACTCATCCATAATATGGAGGATCCCCTGCAGTCACTACGAGAAAAATGGGCCGGGGACGGGGTTGAATTAGATGATGAAGACTGGCAAGCGGCGGTCTCCTCCCCCAAAACTGTTGCTATTTCGGCGCGTCTCCGCCTTGTGCAGCTAAAGATACTACACAGAATTTACATAACAGGTCCCCAATTGATGCACATGGGTTTTCTAGCGGATGGGTCTTGTAGGAGGGGATGCACCCAGCTGGGCACGTTTATTCACATACTATGGCACTGCGAACCGATCCAGGAATATTGGCGGAAGATACATGAAGTAATGAGCGAGGCAATGGGAGTCGAACTCACACCAAAAGCCCCTAGATGCCTCCTCAACGTCTGGGAACCCACTGACCTTAACACGCACGCTACACAATGAGCCACTCTCGGCTACATGGTCGCCAAGAGAAACATTGCTCAGCTATGGGTGGCTTCACAGGCACCTACAATCACTGACTGGGGAAAAGACCTTGATTGGTGTATGCTACGGGAAAAAACTGGGTATATGACACGGGGTTGCCCACGAAAATGGTCCAAGGTATGGGCCCCCTGGAATGAATACTGTGGCAACATATGTACTCCTCCCCGTATACTAGACTGTGATGATCCCCCCTCCCCTTGATTTCCAATGCATTGTCCTGCAATATCTATATGTATACTTGAATTCATTGTACTCCCTTCAATTGACCTCTGTGGAACTGTACCATGTTTCGAGTCTGTTTAATAAAAAGATTTATTAAAAAAAAGAAAGGAGTAGCTACATCTTTGGAATGGTAATGATAAATCCTCTTTACTGGTAAAGTCGGATTTCAAATTACTATTTTAGAAATGCCACTTTTAGAAAGTGGACATTTCTCTGCTGTTACTGCTCTGTGTGCCTTGCAGCCTGTCTCCAATACAAGGCTGGGATGGGTGACAGTTACACTTTGTGCATTCCCTCCAGACAGTCACAAACACAGGAAGGCTAGGGGTGGCTGAGTAGCCATATACATCCATCTGCATTCTGATGGCCCCTCCAAGGCAGGAAGGGAGGGAGGAAGAGGCTCACACATACATTTCAACGGGTAGCGACCTGACCCCACACAAAGGACTGATTACCCCCACAGACAGCCTGGCAGACAGGACTGGGTTGAAAGGGATACTGGTGCACTTTAAAGCCATTATTTGAAGTCTCCCCCACTTCAAAGGCATATTTGGGTATAAGTACTGGGTCTCTGACCACAGCAAATCAGACACTTCTAGACCTACACCTGAACCTCTGTCAGAAGAACTTCTGTGGTGCTCAAAGGACTCAACTGGACTGCTGATCTGGAAGGCCTACTTTTCTGTTTGTTGCCCTGCTGCCCTCTGACTCTGCTGAAGGATAGCTGGACTCTGCCTTCTTCCAAGTGATCTCCAAGGGCTTGTTGGCTTGCTTTCTGTTGCTTGAGACTCAGGGATATCAAAGTCTCTACCCCTGCTCCTGAGCCTGGCTCACTGGAAGTGGCACAGATACTTACAACACGGATTTCGACCCATCTCCTTTCTGTGTGTAGCAGAACCAGCGCATCGACCCGGTTGCCGGAGTAAAATTGGCGCATCGCTTCAGAACCAGCGCTTTGCCTGCAGAGATTGATGCATCGGACAGCGTGTCGCCGCCGCTGCAGCTTGGTGAGATCGACACATCTCCTTGACTGCGTGACAGAAACCGGCGCACCGCTCTACGCCTCTTGACTCCGTCACCCATTGTCAGGCGCACCGCATTTCAGCGCTGGGGCCGAACATGCCGCACCTTAGCGGGCACACTGCCGCTGCGGCATGCAATAAGCAGTTTTCTGCATTAGCATTCACCTGTGGCTTTGGGGGGTTACTGCAGGCAGCCCGTGGGGCCCTGAGTAATGGAAGCAGACACCACTGTGGTTTGGTAGTGGTGTTTGGTGTGCTCGGGGGCCATCTTGTGTATTTATATGTGCCCTATCCAATATGGTGCCTTGTCATTGCAGTCCATGGGGTTTCCCAATCCAAGATGGCGGTATGTTACTTCCTGTGGGAGGTTTCCTGTTCCAGGTCACTATTTGATACATAAGGCAGTGAGAACTGGATTAGAGTGCGTCACAAACGCTTATGCTTGTGGCCATGCACCGAGTTGGTTATTGTTCTTCTGACTAATTTTTCCTTTTGCTCTTCTAGGTCGGTCTTCTCAGTGTTTCCTGCCCTTCTGATTCTCTGGAGGATTTTGTGCCCCTGGCTTTTCCTCCTTCAGAAGTGGTCCTTTTGCTTGGTCATCTGCTAGTGTGGGTTGTTCCCTGTTACCATAGTGGCTTCGCGAAGGGATCACCCTTTCTTCAACATCAAGGTCTCCAGGATTCGAAGTATACCACCGCGTTTAGCCATCAACAGGTTGCAACGCCAACGCCTTTCCGTTTGGTCTGTGGTCATGGATCCAGTACAGGGTTTACAGGAGACCATCCAACAACAAAACATGCAGTTGGAGCCATACCACTGATCTGCCTACCTTACTTGCAAGAACCCTGCAATTTGATGGCAATGCAGAGAAGAAGGATGAGTTTCTGGATTCCGTGATTGTACATTTTGCCTTCCGTCCAATCCAGTTTGACTGGGATTGTACTAAGGTGGGCTATATCATCATCTAGCCTGGTCTATTCCATTGGTGTCTTTGTCTTATCCTTGTCTGGATGATTATGTCCCGTTCCTAGAGAAAATCCCAAAGATGTTTTCTCGCCCAAATTTAGACTATTTGGCAGAATATGCTTTATGTGAAATTCAACAATGATCTCAAGGAGTAATGGGCTATGTAACCTCCTTCAGACGAATGGCTACAAAAACCCAGTGGGCGGAGCATACTCCTCACTCTGTTTAGATGTGGCCCAAAGGAAGAAATTAAGGATGAACTGGCAACCTGAACCACAAACACCTACAAAGCCCCAGAAGAACCTATGCAAATTTGTTCTGCGCAAAGTCCTTTGACAGAAGAGGAAAAACTAAGACGTTGTTGAAAGGGTCTTTGCTTATATTGAGGCAAACAAGGTAATTTGGTCAAAGAGTGTCCAGTGCGACCATTCAAGCCTTCGGAAAAATGCCTAAGTCCATCTCTGGAGAGGAAGAAGAGACTGGATGCAAAGAATCTTCCTCAAATTTCAAGTTCCAGGTTTGTCCCCGCAAATGGGGCACAATTATTATTATTACCCATTACCCTGCAGTGGTAGTCTGCAAGATCACTGTCAAATACGGCCCTGCTATATTGCGGAGCCCCAGGCAATTTTGTGGATGCAATATGGGCTTCTGCTTGTCAGATTCCCAACCAGTTTAGGAGCAGGATATAAGTCATCCAAACGATTGATGGCTTACCTTTGGTTTCCAGTCCTGTTTTGGAGTGTTCAGCAATGCTTCATATGATGATCTACAATTATCATGAGCAAATCAGTTTTGATCTGATTAAGTCTCCCAATCATCCAGTCATTCTAGGACTTCAGTGGCTGTGTTTACATAATCCATATCTCAATTGGGCAACTCATACTATTTCTTTGAGTTCAGTCTATTGCAACCAATGCTGTTTGGAGGGTCTGCAAGAACCAGTCAATTATGATGTGGCAAATGAACAGATGCAGACCCCATTGGTGGCTACTATGGCAGTGGTTCTGGAACCCTATCAAGAATTTTTAGATGTCTTCTCATCACCAACAGTGAAGGAGTTAAGCCCACACCGTTCATGTGACTGTGCCACTGAGTTGAAACCTGTATATGAAATCGCTTTTAGTCGGTTATACTTTCTATCTGAATCTTAGAAGGATGCGCTACAGCAGTATTTAAAAGAGAACTTAGAAAGCAGTCTCATAGCACATTCTACTTCACCTGCAGGAGCTCCCTTTTCTTCGTTCCTGAGAAGACGAAAGATCTCAGACGTTGTATCGATTTCAGGAAGTTGAATGAGATAACAATTAAGGATCGGATACCCACTTCCACTTATTAGGCACATCTTGAAAGCCATTGGAGGATCTAGTATATTTACCAAGCTAGATCTTGAGGGAGCATACCATCTGCTACGAATAAAAGAGGGTGATGAGTGAAAGACGGCTTTTTGTACCCCATTTGGTCACCATGAGTATAGAGTTACGCCTAAGCCTGGGTGGTGAACCCCACTGTGTTCGCTGAGTTTTTCGCGCTCGCCAACAGTAAGTTGCCAAGCGCAATCAAAGTAAATCCAATGCTAGACCACTTCCCAGTGAGATTTTTCATCGCGGGCGGTCGCAGATTGTTGCTACCGCTCGCAATGAGAAACCTTCCGTTCACGTTGAGAAGCTGCCGCTTGAGTAGAACTTCTACTCGAGCGGCAGAAAGAAGTAGCGCCCTCTTGCAGTGTGCGAGATGCAGTTTGCACTGATTTTACAGCGTGGACAAACACCCGGCACTAAAAATCAGTGCGAACAGCGCAAGGTAACCCACTCCGCCGCTTGCGGATCCCCGCGTAGTTTGGCAGAATTTTTTTTATCACTTTGTGGAGTTCCGCATAGCGGGACTCCCTGAACTCAGCCCAGGCTTAGTTATGCCATTCAGTCTCTGCAATGCTCCTTAAATCTTCCACAGATTTATGGATAGCATTTCTGCAGACATACTCAATCAATATGTCATCAGATATCTTGATGATATCCTGATACGTTCTGAGAATGCATCTGACCATCGTCAGCATGTTTCTCAGGTGTTACACAGATTACGGAAGAATCATTTAACTTGCAAACCAGAAAAGTGCATGTTTGAAAAACCAGAAGTTGAGTACTTGGGATTCATCCTAAATTCCACCAGTGTCGCTATGGATCCTAGTAAGGTCACTGCAGTTCTTGATTGGCCATCTCCATCGACTGTCAAGTAAACCCAACTTTTTGGGGGTTTTGCCAATTTTTATCGGCTGGTCATAAAGAATTTCTCTACCTACTCGTCTAAAATCTCCCACCTCCTCAAGAAGGAGAATCTGAGCCATGGTTTCCAATGGGATCCTCGTGCTGAGAAGTCCTTTCAGTATCCAAACCAGTAGTGGCCCGTGGTGGGAGTGCTGCCGGGCGCTGATGTGGGGTGGGGGAGGGGCAGGGTGGGGGGTAGTAAACTACTGATTACGGCCGATTAAATAAATAATAAATAAAACGAATTACATTGCGCGCTGCAACGCCAAATCGGGGATGCAGCGTGCGCAATGTAATTTGTTTTATTTATTTATTTATTTACTTAACTCCGTTCGGCCGTATGCCGGAGTTTACTACCCCCCACCCAGCCCATCCCCCGCCCCGCAGCACTCCCTCGAGGAGTCGCCACTGCATTTTTGGAAAGGTTTTTGCTTTAGAAAACAGGACTACAAGTCCCACAACCTAAAGAAAAAACCGAACCAGAGCAGTACATCAGTCGGCAGCTATGCTCCCGTGCTCGGAGCTAGAGATGGACACCGTCGCAGGGCTGAAGTCCTCTAAGGCCCTCCCGCAACAGGTTTGCATAGTGCTTACCACATAAGGGAGTCGTCAGAGCGCTTTGTATACATGTTCTGGCAGCTGCTGTCGGGTCTAATATACATGTATATTTAGATTTGCACATCTCCGTATGCGTGGAATCATGTTTTGGGCCGTCGGGTAAGTAGCAAGTTACACTGTGGTGCAGTACGAGGCTGGGACAGTGTTCTGTTTCTGTTGCTGCTGTATGGTAAATGTGTTGGCGTCGTGGGGAGCAACCAGGGTGGTGCCCTTGTCTTGGGGTGCTGCTGTGATAGTTATATCAGGGTCACTGTATTTATGCGATGCTGAGGCTATTCCCACATAATTACAAATTTGCCAAATAAGCCCTCCCCTGCTGCACTGTTTACAAATTTCAATAAAATACTTTCTAGTTAGAATGCATTAAAAGCACTGCCACGTGTCTAACCCTGCACTGGTATGCTGTTTAACCATAATAGTGTTCAAATTGACTCAATAGTTGAAGCGGTGTGGGACAAAATATGCTGCACATTGACCCTCCATGTTACTCCAAACCGCCAGCAGACGAACATCCGATCTCATGCCAGCCGGAACACACATCAACAGAATTATCCTGACATGTTTCTTGTTGTCTGAAAACTGCAGTCCGCTCCCTGTGCCCTATACAAGCCTGGGGATGGGGAGACAGGCGTGCACTTAATAGAGGTAGGGTTACCTCTCTTATGCTCCATTATGTCGTGGAGCTGTGTGCACAGCACACCAAACAACCCAAACAACAAATGGACAACCACCATCCAATGAGAACAGAGGAACACCCCGGCCTTGGCTCTGGAGACAGTGCTGTTTGGGCGGAAGGGGCACAGCAGTTGCAATTGTGTGTTCCACGATTTCTTTTCAAGCACGTAGCAGCAAACACCTGTGTAGGGCAAATGCATGAGAGTATTTGTCCAAGGTTTATCCGGAGCTCAAGTATTTAAAAGTACTTAGAGAAGTGATAAATGCCCAAGATCACACAGGGTGTGCCCGCAGGGACGCCGTAATTGTGCGCAGTTATCGGGTTTTACAGTATGCAGTTCAGCCACTGGATGGGGGGTAAAAATTGTAAAGTGTGCCCAGGATCACACAGTGTGGTCATGCAGCGGTTTTATTCTCTACTGGACCAATAAAACAAAAATTGTCAAGTATACCCAATCAAATTGCTCTCCAATGAAACCTGGCAAAGCAGACACTCCCTCCAATAGATCACCAAGCGCACCCAGCTGCGCGACGGCAATCAACAAACTCGTCAACCTTCATTGGAAATATGCACCGCACAAACAAGCTGTATTATGCCTCCCATTCTGGATGTATCCATTATCCAACTTAACACTGCACTTCCTTAATGTGCAGTGTTAGTGCTTCTTTACAGGCATGTCTTATTTAAATGTGCAGTGTTAGTGCTTATTTGCAGACATGTCATATGTGTGTCATTTAATGTGCAGTACTAGTACTTTTTCATTTGCAACGACAATAACTCAAACTTTCCCTAATGCGAGACCAATATTGCATTGCAAATACTTGTTATTCAGGGTCATCAGGCTTAGATATAGCAAGGAAACTAACAATAGGATACATGCTGCCTCACAGGGCCTATGTCTACGGGCACACTCAAAGGCTCTCTCTGAAAGACAGCGTTCAGGGGCAGCAAGCTTCCCGAGCCATCCTCCTTTCTAACAATTTGCCCAATGACTACTGATTGTGGGGGTGAAGGTGCTCCTGATGCTGCAAACCTGTGTGGAGTACAGCACAGGATCACTGTGGCTCTTTTCTATCCTCATATCCTCTTCATGAATATGCTTACTGGCTCTTTAATAGTAAATGCGGTGTCCTGTTTCAACTACAGATGTATGCAATAACCCAACTATCGTACATTTTGGATGTTTGCATGCATTTGAGTTTAGTAGTAACACAGTTTTACCACGCCAGCAATGCATTAATACCAGATAATGCAAACATAAAATATATATCATTAACACCAGTAAGATGCTGGTGATAACCATTGAGCAGAAATGTGCAATTTTTTTCCCAGGAAGCAGGAATTAGAACCCTGCGGTAGCACAATACCTGCCACATTGTATTATCTCCTGCAGCACTTTAAAAGAACTATGTATAGCTTGTTTAATGAAAGAAGTGACGGGGGCATCAAAGTTAAGGGTTTAAAATGAATATATCGAGTTAGTTAGCTGCTTTATAATTTCAGCAAGTCACATTGTTTCAAGGAAAGGTCTGCCCTCAGTGGAACAAACAGTATGACATGCATGTAGTTAAGGAAGTTTACATTACTGGGACACATTTAAAGGAAGGCAGTACTGGGAAACCCATCAAGGTTATGTACTACAACCCAATTTAGAGGTAGCAGTCAATGATGTTAAATGATGGCAAAGCTGCTGCCAGCTCCATAATAGTGAACACCAGTTTGGCAGATCTGAAGTCTAAGGGAATAAGCTGGTTTCACTGCCCAATTCAAGGCGGCACGAGAATTAATTTCTGCTGGAATTCCTTCAACCATTGAAACCACAGCAGTCCTGCACAAACATTTCTTTAAATGTACCCAGGCACTGTGAGAAATCTCTGGCAGCATCAGGAACATTTGTTATATGGGCCCTGAAAGCAGACCCCCACTTTTGGGTCTATCTCAGCATCTCACGTAAGTGGCAATAAGTCCACAATATCGGCATGGCATATTGTTCCCTCAGAGTGGCTTCCCCTATGCAGAAAGGGCAGTTTCAAAAGAAAAATGCCTGCCTCAATGGCACATTACTTTAAATAATGTGGCTTTGGAGCGAGTTACCAGCCTAAAATATCTGGGCATCTATTTCAATAATCGTGGCTCTCACGTCGCACATCTAGAGCACCTTAAAGTCTCGGCTCTGTCAATGACAATGAGTTTTAAAAAAGTTGGTCTCTAAAATGAGTGGGCATGACCAAACGGGCGTTTGGAAAGTAATTGATGCCAAATGTATGGCCACTCTATCGTATGGTACAGTAATTCTTTAATGCGTCATCTCAGACTGGTTGGATAAAGTGCAACTAAGGTGTTGCAGACATCTTTTTAATCTCCCTGACGCCCTCCCTCTTCACAGATACGGCTGGAGTTCGGTCTTTTTACACAAACACTAATATCAAACGCTCCATTCTTGGTATACTATGGGAAGCTTGGTGCGGCAGGTCCAGGGTCACACCAGGAATTGATAAGGCGAGGAATACTGGACAAAGCATTAACCTGGGAACCCTATTTAAGGGACGCAATGGAAGGCCTGGAGGCACTAACCATTGCAGCGCTAAATTTAACCCCGAAGCTCGCGGCAAAAGTGGTGTTAAAAACGGAGAGGATACAATCGAGGGCTATGGACATTCAAGGACTGTCTCGGAAAGCTCACGTCAGGTTATGCGACTCATTATATCAAGAGCCGGGGAGAGCCGTGTATCCAGCCTCCCATGAGAAATTTACAGTCAAGAAAGAGCTGTTAAGACTGAGATGTGGCTTAATTTCTTTGAAAGCCTACAAATTTGGAAGGTTAACATGGTCTATTGAACAGCAGTGCCGACTATGTAATTTTAAGAAGGAAAGACTCGCTCACATAATATGTTTCTGTCCAACTTTGAAAAAATCGAAGACGTTTCTGGATGAAACCCCTGTTCTGGAAACTGGGCATAAGGCAATGTAAATGTAACACGGCCATCTTCGCATGCCTGAGTGGCGTTATCCCGCAGTTATTGGCCTGGTCTGTAAAATTCCTTCAAGAAGCTCAAAAGCTACTGATTTCAGTGCCACCGAGCTCCTAATCGTTTGCGTTATTAAGACTTTTTACTTGTTTGTCTTTTATATGGGATACTTTGAACTTGTCTACTCTTTCTATATTTATTTATTTATTAATCTACCTATTTATAGAGGGTTTGACTAATGCTTCCCTCTTGGGATTAAGTTTGATAAAAGTACACAGTTTGTGGATGGGGTGGGTCGTTTTGTTAAAAAGAGAGAATGGCGCACTCTTGGGATAGTCAAAATATTCGAATGGTAATCAAGTAAGTGGTGCAAGAAGGTAAGTCCTCCTGAGTATGAGGATGATCCAGACGTGGTTGCACTCTCTTGGATTAAGAGAGTGTCTCCCTCTTGCACTCGAAAGACTGTTTGATGATTAATCAAGGTAATAATTGAGTACTCTACAACCTTGTCATCCTTGTATATCTTTAGTTTTATTATTCAATTGTCCATGAAATCAATCAGTTCCTTGAATTCAACATTCATTCAAAGATGCCCAATGCATTTCGGGCCGATGAGCCCTTTATCAGGGGCTAATATACTCTAGAAAAGGAAACAAGGTATCAACTAAATAATGCTGAATGTTCATTATAAACATATAGCTAATAACCAGTAGAAACACGTATTCAATTATGATAGAAACAACCCATGAAGTGGTATATTAAGCGTGACCGAAAGTACACTGTGAATGGCTTGGTTAATAGTTATCCGGAGATTGATGTCAATCGATATGTAAAGTGTTAAACGGTGTGCCCGTGATACAAGCCATAAGTGAATCAATGACATCAGTCGTCTTAATAAAGCATGTCAGTCATTGCGCGGGTAAAAGCTGTGCAGAAAAATAAAAGATTGTACTGTGAATAAGATCATGCGATGGTGAAGGAATGAAGAAATGTGAATGCGAAACGGGTCAAGTTATACTAAACGCTCGAATAAATCAAGATTTGGTTGAACTCACATGTCTTGAAAAACATATCGGCATTACTCTGTGAAAAGGACGGGGTGAAAAAATGGTGAAAAATAAACTCGTTAAAAAATGGAAACATAATACTGGACACAGCAACTAGTGCTGCGTGGAATAAACTTACTTAGAGTATGTGTCGGTAAAGATTTGAAGATCCGAAAATCTGCGTGGATGCCGGACGGCGTTCAGAAAAGTTTGGAAGTGCACGTCAGCTTACGTTGGTGTATGACCAGCGTCGCTAGGAATTCTGGGATAACATGAACTACACGGTAAACAGACTCGTAGTTTCAAACGAGTATCGATGTAGATAATAACGGTGAAAACGGGACACAGGACAAAGTGGTGTAAACTATATAAAAAACAAATATGTGGTTTGACGCGGGTGGATCAGTGTGAATAGTGAAAACGGGAAATATAACTGAACGTGGAAAGTTCAAAAGAATAAACAAATAGCATATTGGCAATTAGCAATGTCGCTGTCAACAGTGACATATCTTAGAGTGTAATGGACTGTGTGATTTGAAATGAAAAAATTCCAAAAGGTTGAAAAAATAAAAAAGTGATCAATTCTGAGTGTAATACATACACTGTACAAAATATAGTGAAAAGGTGTAAAGAATGTGTAAAATGATGTAATAAGTGAATAAAGATGCGTGATGTTGAAATATAACTAATGTGCTGATCAAGTCTTCCAAAGCACAGATCCGAGGGGAATTCAGAATCTGTGTGTAGTGTGAAGGTACATATTCTACAAAAAACAACCAAGATCATAACGTTCATTAAGACCTTTTGGACTGGAGGAATCCAGTCTGTTTATCCAATATACTTCTCTCTGTAACATGAATTGCGTGTTGTTTCGTCCCTTCAAAACTGGTACTTGTTCAAGAATCAGAAACCGGAGTTGACTGATATTGTGTTGAAGTTGTTGAAAGTGATTTGCAATTGATGATTTCATCTGGTGAGTTCGAATGTTACTCTTATGTTCATTGAGTCTTATCCGCATTTTTCTCTCCGTCTTGCCCACGTAAACCATGCTACACGGGCATTTTAACATATAAATAACATTTTGACTGTTGCACGTAGCTGTTACTTTTAATTTTATGTTGTGACCTTTCTGAGGATGTTGAATGGTGTTACCCTTTATGATCGAATTACAATTTCCACAATTGTAGCAAGGTGTAGTCCCTTTGAAAATTGTATCTTTGATGTTCTGCGATGTGGTTACAATTTGTTTTAAGTTTCTCGACCGTTGGTAGCTGAATCTCGGTGGTGTGTCATAGATGTGTCTAAAATCCATTTCAGTTCCAAGCATCGGCCAATATCTTAAGATGATTTTTTTAATAGAGTAACTTTGAGTAGAAAATTTAGACACGAAAACGCTTCTCGATTCGTCTTTGTTAATAGGTTTCGACCTTAACAATGTCTGACGTGTGAGTTTATCGTTTTGTTCCCAGTACTAGCACCTGGCGTAGTGCATATTATTGTTATTCGGGGGACAGTTCACACTTCTTACAACGTCAGAGCTGTTTTTATTCTTGATAAATGTCTTCTTTAATGTATGATTTGCATTGCACCTTGCACTTTATGGAAATCGGCGCCTTAAAGATTGGTATGCTGCTATAGTTATCAAATGAGCAGGCTATGTATTTGATCTTGATTGTGGTTCTTATATTGTGATGGTTTTTAATAACTTGAAACAATAAAAAAAATGGTATCCCTCTCAGTAGAGGCAGCACCGCAATGGTGCTTTGAAGGCAAGGCCACCAAATCCTAAAATGAGCTTTGTATAGTATATTTGTAATCCTGCATTTAAACTCTCCTTATATCTTCTAAAGACCTAGCATTAATGAAAAGGAGACAAGCCTAACAAACTTTAGAAACACCAACACAACTGGTGTTAGTTGCCAGCCTTTTTGGGTTTTTTCAATACTTTTGTTTACTTTGCCATTATTTTTGTAAAACATTATTGTTGAGGGAGCTGCCGGGCCCTTCCCATTATATCAAAAAAGCTAAAAGTAAAAAAAAAATTGGGGTCTAAAACTAAATACAGTAGTGTTTGTCACTGAAGGGGATTCGTTTTTGTACAGGTGTGCTTGTGAAAGAGCTGAATGCCGTCACTCACACTGGTGTTAGCCAACGGCTGAAGTGGGTTTACCCACTGCCCCATGATGTATGCTGTAGTGTGCGGAAGAAAAATGTGAATTAAACAACAACGGATCAACTGATGAAGAGAGCTGGATGAAAGTCTCTGTAGGTAAATGTATTATATATATAATTTTAGAAACATCAAAAGCATTTGGCTAACAACATACCTAAACAAGGTTCTTGTTTTTACCTGTACATCCATGTTGTGTCCAAATCGGGCGTCTAAAGTGGATTAATATGGGTTTAATCCCTCAATTTCAGAAACAACAGTACATACGTGAGCAGTCATATACTGTGCTTCCACTAGTGGAAGGGTTGTGTAGAACTGACCTACTACCCCAAAATGACGTCACAAAATCATATAAAAAAACATGTGCCAAGCATTTGTGGTACCACATTAAAAATGCAGTTAAATACTTACCTGGAAAACAGTTAAAAGAGACTGGGGGAAGTTATCGAAGGTGCTCCGCTTTGTTTGTGTTTCGTCAAAATTAAATTTGCCCCCAAACAACTGCATGCCAAGCAGCGAGAAGATGATGATGAAGAGGAAGAGCAAAAGCAACAAGGAAGCAATGGATTTCATTGAGTTGAGCAATGACGCCACCAAGTTGCTCAGGGATGCCCAGTGCCTGAAATTGCAAATGTGCTACATTTACAAAACATATCTGAAGTAATGGCAGCTGTTATGACGTGTTCAATCGCTTAGTAGATAAAAAAGAGCATATCTTTTTTGCTTACCTTGTTACTTTAAAAATACGTAATAGTCGGACACATCGGAACACAGAAATCCCCAAAGGTGACATAATTTGCAGCTCTACCAATATGGTTTCAGTGATGCCTCCGCAGACCACAAAACAATCAAAACGATTGAAGAGAGATACAAAATAGGCTTGGAGACCAAGGCTGTACATCTTCACCAGCATTTCACAGGTGAAGCACCCCAGAAGGACTTTGTTTGCAATATCTGCAACAGGCAAAATAAACATTTACCGTCGTTGACATCTAACCAAGTATCTTTGGTTTACTACATTATCTTGTATCAAATTTGCATAAACAACCATTTTTTTTACATCTATCTCTAAAAAATTACCCTCATATTTTGTTACAATACACACACCACACATAGGCCTTACCTATTGGATGTAAAAATGTGGACCTCATTTAGCGAATGACAGGCCGTCCACTACTTAGCAATTTTGCAGACAACAGGGTCATTATTTAAATGGTGAAGCAAGTGCAGTAGCAACTGGCCTAAAAGTTGTCAGAACTCCTCTAAACACATAATTTTGCTATATTTAACAACTAAACAGGCAGTCACAATTGCAGTTAAAAGGGACTCGATTTAAATGGTGCAGCAGGTGCAGTGGTACCGGGCCAAACTTTGTCAGAACTCCTCTAAACACCTAATATTGCTATATTTTACTACTAAACAGCCAGTCACAAGTGCAGATATCTTTCCGTCAACAGGGTCATTATTTGAATGGTGCAGCAGGTGCAGTGGCACCGGCCCAAACTTTGTCAGAACTCCTCTAAACACATAATATTGCTATATTTGACTACTAAATAGGCATAAGTGCAGTTACCTTGCAGTTAAAAGGGACTTGATTTGAGTGCAGCAGGTGCAATGGCATTTGGGCCAAAAGCTCTAGGGACCCCACTAAACCTAGATTATTGCTAAATTTGACTACTAAACAAGACAGTCACAAGTGCATTTATTTAGCAGGCAACAGGGTCATGATATGAGTAGTGCAGCAGGTGCAGTAGCACCAGGACCAAAAGCTCTAGGCACCCCACTAAGCGCCTAATATTGCTATATTTTACTACTAAATAGGCAGTCATAAGTGCAGTTACCTTGCAGACAACAGGGTCATGATTTCAGTGGTGCAGCTGGTGAAGTGGCGCCGGACCCAAAAGTTGTCAGAACTCCTCTATACACCTAATATTGCTATATTTCACTACTATATAGGCAGACACAATTGCAGTTATCTTGCAGTTAAAAGGGGCTTGATTTGAATGGTGCAGCAGGTGCAGTGGCACCGGGGCCAAAAGGTCTAGGGACCCCACTAAACACCAAATATTGCTATATTTAACAACTAAATAAACAGTCACAATTGTAGTTAGCTTGCAGGCACTCAGGTCATGACTTCAATGGTGCAGCAGGTGCAGGGACACCGGCGCCCAAAGCTAAAGGAACCCCTCTAAAAAGGGTAACACCAGGGCCAAAAGTTGTCATCATAATTCCTCTAAACACCAAATATTGCTATATTTTACTACTAAACAGGCAGTCACAAATGCAGTTATCTTGCAGGCATTATGAGCATGATTTGAATGGTGCATTAGGTGTTATGGCACTCCTCCAAACACATATTATTGCTATTACATCCATTAATTTTATTATTTTCCTCTTTTTCAAAATTTTCCTATCACTTACCCGCACTATACCACAAGTAACAGCACACTATATTGCATTTTTGTACATAAACAAGTCATAACACTTTAACAGAATTTCTGTAACTTATATTGTAGAACTACTAAGCAAGCTACAACTTACAACAAAAACAGCTTATTATTAATCACAAAGGAGAAACCTAAAGCATTTACCAATGCTTGTTTTCTAAAGGCACCCACACAAAGCGGTATTTTTGTTTCGGGAAAATAACCATGACTGCCATGCTAGGCAGGGAAACTGCCTTAACAACGCGGGCTCAGCCATGCGTGTCGTTTCCCCGCAAGCCATACCACGCTTGCCTTAACCACGCATATGCCTTAACAGCACACATGTGTGGTTAAGGCAATGCCCAGTCTAGTTGCCGAGCGGATGGGCAGAAGAGGAAGACAGGAAGAGGAAGGACGATCAGGAATCGAGAAAGGATGCAGTGAAATAAGAGGGGCTGGGGCCGTGTCTTGGGTGGGGGTGGGGGGTAATTTTTTGGAGTGGGGGTAGGATTTAGGACTCAGGAAGGGGTTGGGGTAGTTAGCAAGTGTAGGGGACAGTTTTTAGGGCTCAGGGCAGGGGGGCTGGGGTCGGGGTAGTTAGCAGGTGTAGGGGCCAGTTTTTAGGGCTCAGGGCAGGGGGGCTGGGGTCGGAGTAGCTAGCAGGTGTAGGGGACAGTTTTTAGGGCTAAGGGCGGGGCAGGGGGAAATGGGACAGTTTACAGGGCAGGGGTTAGTTTTAGGCCTCAGGGTGGGGGGAGGCTGGGTCGGGGTACTTCAGCGATGTAGGGGACCGTTTTTAGGGCTCAGGGCAGGGGGGGCTGTGGTCGGGTAGTTTTGTTTGGGCGTGGGGTTCATTTTTATGACTCAGGGCATGGCAGGGGAAAAGGGACAGTTTACAGGGCAAGGGGCAGTTTTAGACCTCAGGGTGGGGGGCTGGGTCGGGGTAGTTTCAGGATGTAGGGTACAGTTTTTAGGGCTAAGGGTGGGGGGGCCGGGGTAGTGTTTAGGATGTGGGTATACTTTTTAAGGCTCAGGGCAGGGGGAAAAGGGACAGTTTACAGGGCAGGGGTATGATCTTTAGCATGCATGTTCCTTTACCCATCATATCTTTACCACAAAATTGGGTGGTAAAGGCATGCGTGGCAAAGGTATGCGTGGTAAAGACACAGTCATGGTATGGACCACGTGGTGCAGGCCTGCGTTGTTCAGGCATGCGTTGAACCATCTCACAACCTGCTAGACATTGCGGGCCTATACATTAAAAAAAGGTTTGCGGACGAGGCTTTGGAAGGCTCGCTTGAAATGAAATCGGTCTCGCAGCGCATTATCAACCAGCGGTCGCACAGGAATCAGAGTGTTTCTGGCAGCAGAGCCTTCCATGGCTCCAGTGCTGGAAACATAATGCTCTAATGAGGTGAGAAACCCATCAGTTTTTGGCAGACGCCCCATTATCTCTCAATGAGGCTCTATGTTTATTGCTGAGACAAAGAACTCCAAACACTATAAACATGGTATCAACTTAACATTCCAATATTATTGTCAGATGCATATTTGCAATGTTGTTAAACCTATTACCATTCAGATGAGCATTCAGATTTGTTTATTACCAACTTTTCATTGTTGATGATTACAAGTTTTTTTTTTTTTCATGATGAATTACAAAGATCAATCCAGTAACATTACATATATTCAGCAAGTAATGCATTGTCAGAAAGATTGCATGGCGTCCAAGTCATGTGATTAATGCCATTAAACTATTAGCTGTCTAAATTATGGTCATGGAGGACACCTTGGAAGTGAGCCCATCGTGGGACCCATACTTTTTCATGCTTCTTTGTGTATCCACGATCATTTTTCTCAAGATCTTCCGCCTTGGTGCAACACTCCATGCCTGGAGCCACTAGCTCAGGGGGATCTTTAACGGATCTCCAATGACATGCAATGTCTCTTTCCGCTGCCATCATAACCAGTGCAACTAAAAGACATGTACCCATTCCTCTATCAGCCCCAGTAAAGCCGTTTTGGGGTCTATTATGATAACCCTCTACCTGCACCCTACCTGTGTGAATGTGCGGTGGACTTGAAACCAATAATACTGTACTAAAGGTCTTTCCTGTGCTGTATAAGAAGATGCCAATATCAGATTTACATCTAAGTCAATTTGGACTCTGATTCCTTTTTGCTTCCCTTCTTGGCTGTAACAAACTCTCTGAAAGTATTTCAAATGTATCAAACAGAAACGCGCTGATATTGCCTGGACACAGGAGGCCATCTTGGACTCAGTTTAGTTGGCAACTTCCAGGGTTACCAGGTCCTGCTCCTACATCGCATGGAGATGTCTCAATGGGTTTGGGGTATTTGAAATAATGGATAAATATATCCTAGAGATGCCTTTCTTGCCTAATAGCTCCATTGTGAGCTTTGGTTCTAGCAGGTTGAATTCGGCCTATTTAACTAATTTATCTTTGTGCACCTCAAGTGCACGGCACAACTGTAGGTATCTGTAGAACTGGGAACTATGCAATGAGTAATCTATTGTGAGTTGCTCAAAGGTCTTAATATGATTTTCTTCCCATACATGCCCAAGTTTAGTCTCAGAACTGTAAACCCTGTTAGTGTGACTCTTGCAGCCACTAGGTGAACTAAACTGGGGACTCGCAGGTAGGGACACCCTCCCACTAGCACCGCAATACTTGGAGCCAGGTAAGTGTGTTTGTTCTGACCGAGGTTAAGTCACGCATTTTTGCGGACCTACTGAGTAACTTTCACATCCTGTGTCTATCTGTAAGCTCCAACCTGACACTGGGATAATTTCGATCTTCAAATATACAACCATTAATTGTGATAATTTGTGTCACCCTATGGTATAAACTGATGTCTTCTAGTCCCAAGCCACTCTCGCAACGTGACCATACACATTGTTGGAAAGATATGTTCATGATGGCCTACCTGCCCAGAAGAAATTTTGAACCTAAGACTGTAATTAATTACTTAAAAGAGTTTGGGGGATGTCATAGAGGTGATCTTGCATTACGTATAAAAAACATGAAAGTACAACCATCTTGAATAATGTGCCCCTTCCCACTGTAGATAGTGCCAACGTCCCCCAGGATTTCATAATGAGGCTCACACTTGTTAAAACAGTGACAATATAGTGAGATCGCAATTTCTTTGTTTGTCCTGTGTGATATACATAAGCAGGTATTTCAATTGCCCGCCTCCCTACCTCAGTTTGGAGTTGAATGGACTTCTATCATGGCAGCCCATGACCTGGACATATGTACACCTCTTCGATATTATCCCGAGGCTGGAAGTATCACCATATATCTGCAGCATTTAGAATAGGTATTTCTTTTAGCTCCCTGGATTTTGAATGTATATGAGTACATCATCCGTATGGAGGGACATTCTGTCTTCACATTCATCCCTCCACCTGCAGTCTCTAATCTGTGCATCCCACTCCGCAAGTGGTTCATTCACCAGAGCAAAAGGAGGGTAGAACGGTGACAGCCAGCTTTGTTATTTATACATTACAGAGCAGGCAGACATGTTGCAAGCATTCATTTTCCCGCTACTATTGTTTTTCATATAGATAGCTACAAACTAATGGCATTTGTGTGTTGTACTAAGGGTCACACAAGGATGGTAACATGACATGTGTCGTAAATTGACACAACTGACATCCTTCCATGTCTCAGTGGCCATGCCTCATTTTGATTGTAGAAGAAGACGGTGTTCCTAATGCCTAGTCACCACTGGGTCAATCACCTGAAAGACTGAAGCAATGGACATGCATATTGCACTTATATTATCATCTGGCAGTCAAAGCCCTCTTTTGTGGGGGCTGATTTTACACAGCTGATGTTACACTGAGGTATAATCCCTCTTAATACCTATTTCAGCTTGGGCAATTGCATTTGGTTGTACGACAAAATATTGCCAACAAAAATATTGACAAAAAAATATTGAGGACAGAATTATCAACTTTACATACTTTGTAGGTAAATTAAAAAATATCGACAAGAAACATAAAGAAGACCACAAAATCATCAAAAAATAGATAAGCATAGCGATTTTCAACTATTATACACTAAACTAACAAAATATATTAACTTAAAAATTATTATTGCATTTTAGAAATGACATATCTATAATAAAAAATATGTAAAACATTGGGCTTTGGAGTGGCTAAATTTACTATACCCACTCCAACATAAGCCATAATAGAGAAAGTTATGGAGTGGTCAGATTCACTGTAAGGGGCAGATTTACTATTCCCATAACCAAGCAAGTAATAATAGGGAGCTTGTTGGACTTTTGAGGAGTTAGATTTACTATTCAAGGTTCAACGTAAACAACAGTAGAGAAAGTGTTGGACTGTGGAGAACTCATATTTACTATATCCACTTTAACAATGAATGTATGTATGTGGCCCATGGAAGCATAGGATTTAATACATTTTATGACCTTAAGACATTCTATGTGATTTCTATTGTTAACAATAGTGCCAACTTCCTGTTTGATGGATTTCAACTGTTGATGTCCTGTCAACATTGGGTCTTGGACTCGATGCACGAATTGCTTTTGAGTCTCGGTTCACCCCATATCTTGTTACGTCTTCGTATTTTAGCATGTTTAACTAGGAATTAGTTTATTTTCTGGTTACGGACCTTTATGAGAGTGTGTGTGGTTTATTTAAATGTATACACAGGAAGTGTATTTTATGCTTATATTTGGGCCTGATTACGCATCTCACGTTTCTACCTTTCCCTTTTTATTCTCTTTCCTCTTAGGAGGGTTACTGCGTTTTGGAACGCATAGCGGAGTCGTCGTTTATAAACGCTGGGTGTTACTGGCATATATAATGTTTGTGTTTTGGCTGAATTATATGCGCAAATTGATATACACATTTAGCTATTAACGATTATTGATTTCTGGCATATGTTACACACATGGATTATCGCAATGGTGCGAATACCGTCTTTAACAATTGGTGCAATTAAATAAAGGTTTTCTTGTTATATTTGAAAGACCTAGGCTGTGAATTGTTTATATTTTTATGTGGAACTAGCCATTTCCTACTCAATTTTAAATCATGACGGGGCATTTCCAAATATTTGCGCACCCGATGACCCTTTTAGCTGACCTGTATCACTAATCGCCCTTCCCCAGTTGTTTTGCGATTCTTTTGATGTATTTTTGACTTTTTTGTTTGATATTGTGCATTATACCTATTTTTATATATATTATCAATAGGCAGATTTGATGGGAGTACATTCCCCATGGACTACAGATATTTTAGAGTTTCACCAAAGCAACACTATATTATTGATACCAAGATATTTAAGAGGTATGTTCGAATTTCCGAAATGGGAGGTATTTTTCCGAATGGATAGTGACCAATATCCGGCCATTTAAAGTGAATTGAAAATTTGGTTTCTGCTATAAATGCAATATGTTTAAATGTATTGAGATATGTTCCTTAGGCACCCCTATGAATAACACTGTGTGTGCTTTAAGTAAGCTCTATTCCCTAATTAGTCACAATACAATCATAACATATTGTTCAAGTGTGGAGGTACCGAACTTTGGTACCTGGGGGTAACCCAATGCAAGATGAGATGTGGATTATGTATTGTATTGTCCTTGGGCTTTTTTGCATTGCTTTCTGTTTTTTTAATTAGTGATCTTTCCCCGTGTTTAGTATTTAACGTCGAATGTTTAAATTTGTGTTTTATATATATGTTTTTTGTCCTTGAAGCCTTAATTATTGGCTTGTACCTAGTTTAATATTACATTGTACAGTTTGTTTGTGTTAGTCCTGTGCTTTCTATATTACATGTGTATTTTCTTTTCTCCTCATTCATATTTCTTTTTGCCGTAATGTGCATTATTTGGTATGTGCATGGTTTATTTGTATTTATATGCGTCTTTTGTATGTTGTCTACAGCCCTGAAGAAGTTCAGAAAATGTATTTTTCCTGAATGAAACGCGTTGGCTGGACGTTCTTCTTTCTGTACCTATATGCTTCAAGAGAGAAATTAAATGATTGAATTGGTTCCTATAAAGATACCTTGTCTTGAATCTTATTGAAAAAAATATATGAACATTTCCCTGGTGCACCATTCCATCCAAAGTATCAACATTATATAATTGGTATAATTTATTAAAAATAAAATGTTATGTTATGTTACAACAATTTATATAGCGCACTAATGCCCATAGGTGTCTAGGCGCATACGGTTCGCATACTGTGTTAGAGAAACTAATTTTTAAAAAGCCATGTCTTGAGGTGTTTCCTAAATTCAAACAGGGATGAGATCTTCCTGAGAGAGAGCGGAAGAGAGTTCCATATCCTGATAGTGCTGTGTCTGAAACTCTCCCCACCCCCAGTTCATCCTTTTGACTCTGGAAGTGGGCATCAGGAAAGCATTGGCAGAGCGTAGCGGTCTGCTGGGAGAGTACCAGCTAAAGGCATCCAAAAGAAATTGTGGACCTTCTCTGTAAAGTGCCTTACGTGCAATGCAAAGTGCCTTGAGTTTTATGCGCTGGCCGACTGGCAGCCAATGCAGCTTCTGTATCCCAGCCCTAATGGACTGGTATTTGGGAACATCCAGCACTAATCTGGCGGCGGCATTCTGTACCGTTTGCAATCTTCTAAGTAGATTGGACTGTAGGTTAATGTATAGGCCATTACAGTAGTCCAACTTTGATAAAATCAAGGAAGTTAGAACAGTTTTTCTGGTATTTTTAGGGATGAACGGAAGAATTTTACGCAAGGTTCTAATAGTAAAAAATGCAGAAGACACCACCTTCGAAATCTGAGACTTAAAATTAAGCTTCTCATCCATTATGACCCCCAAATATTTAGCTTTAGCTACCGGTGTAGGAGGGGGGCCCAAGGTGTTTGGCCACCATACTGGCGACCATAGGGGAAAAAGCTTTCCAAATAACACCACCTCAGTTTTACTAGAATTAAGCTTCAAGCAGTGCCTACTCATCCAGTTGCTCAAATAGACCATACAGTCATGAAGTTTGATGGAATAGTTAACATCCTTGTCTATAGTTGAAATGACCAACTGGGTGTCGTCGACATACGAGGTGGGAATTAGATCAAAACTTCTGATCAAAGGTGCTAATTCAGACACATAAATATTAAAAAGCGTAGGGCTCAACGAGGAGCCCTGCGGCACCCCACAAGGCAAAATAAAAGGTGCAGATTTAAAATCACTAAAATAATCATATAAAATTACACATAAAATGATATTAAAAATTATGTCAATTAATAAATGTATATATTTCAAATACTTACCACCCTAGTACCCTAAAATTCCTACAATCATAAATACATTAATAACTGAAAAAAATAATAAAACACAATTTAAAAAATAAAAACAATATGAAAGTAATTATTGTACAAAAAATCTTAGAGTATAATCAAGTAATACCCAAATTATTAAAAATAATTAAATAATTAACACAATCAATTATCTAATTAAAATTCTACTATCATATTTTTTAAAATGTCTATTAAATGACAAAAAGAAATTACATAATCAAATAATTAATTAATAAATGAAAGCATATAAAACATTTATAATCAACAAAAATTAAACATTTAAAAATCTTCCCACCACATTCCCCTAAAACCCAATCACCCATCAAAAGACACTTACATAAAATTAAAAAAAACTTAAAATATAATAGCAAATAAAAAAACATCTAAAAAATGATTAGACATACTTAACATTAACATACTAACATCTTATAATACAAAAACTAATAAAACCCAACTATATAATAAAAAAATGCAGTGTACAACTAGATGTTGGAAAATGATACAGAAAACTTGAAAAAACTATATTCTTACTTTCTATATTCTGCACCACGTTATTTTTGACATAGCATTATTTTTGGGAGGATATTTGTGTCTCAAAATATTTTTGCAACAATATTTTGTCAGAATGCCATTTCATACATCTGACTGTTGACTTGGCCATTGTCTATCTTGTGTATATTGATTACATGCTCCCTGTCCTTATGTATTCTTGCGTTTGATGCTAGTCAATCACTAACCAACGTTAGGCGTCATGCCTGACTTCATCTCCTTGTGGGTTACACAAATTTTACCTAAATATCCTGATCTGTGCCATCAGCTTCTTAGAGATATTTTCTGATGTCATGTCGGCTCTGAACATTATGACTGTTCAGTGACGATTGGTAAGTCAGTTGCATTTCTGGTCTATTACACTGAGAGATCATTATAGGGATAGAAGGTGGGGAGACCCATAAGTTACACCATGGTTTAGAGGCATACACTAATGCAAGAGAAGGGGACATAATATTTGCGTCAGAAGGGATCTCAGTTGGTAATGCAATGGGATTCCTTCAAGTAAAAGATATTAAGATGATAGCAGAGGGTGTACTTGTCTTCTGACCGAGGGCCCTCTTCTAGACTATCAGTTAAAAATTAGTTGAGATACGTTGGAAATATCAGCCAACCACTATGAACAAGTGGGGGAGATCCATAAGTTACACCATGGTTTAGAGGCATACACTAATGCAAGAGAAGGGGACATAATATTTGCGTCAGAAGGGATCTCAGTTGGTAATGCAATGGGATTCCATCAAGTAAAAGATATTAAGATGATAGCAGATGGTGTACTTGTCTTCTGACCGAGGGCCCTCTCCTAAACTATCAGTTAAAAATTAGGTGAGATACGCTGGAATATCAGCCAACCACTATGAACAAAGACTGCTAAGGACTAAAAGGGGATGGAGGAACCTTGTAGCCAGAATAGACATAATACCCTTGCCATTTTCAGGATCTTCCCCAACTGCGTATTAGCTGTATTAACTGTATAGACTGTGACTAGTCAGGGAGCAATTACAGAAACAGTTGATTGTAGTTGTACAGAATTTGTATGGTGCGTTAATCTAAGAAGCATCAAAGCGCTAATCCAGATAAGAACTGAATGAGGGGGGGCCCTTAACAGAGAAAATCTAAACAACCATGCTGATCTGATGGAGGTCTAATTTAGGAATAACCACGTTTTAACCTGCCTACGGAAGATCAGGTACAAGTTTAAACTTCAAATATGCTCCAGGAGGGAGTCCCACAGCCTGGCGGTCGCACCTTTGCACTTTCGCTCCCCCCACCTAACTTTCCTACACCTAGGGATTCTCACATTGCTACTATCAGCCGATCTCAGTAGTCTACTCGAACATACCAATTAAAGACAGTCCTCAGATAGCTCGACCTCTGCAGATTGAGAGCCTTGTGAACCAAGCAAAGGGCTTTGAAGGACACCCGCTTCAGCACTGGCAGTCAGTGGAGAGTTCTCAGTCCCTCCCTGGTTAATAGATATTTACCAAAGGGAAGTGATTGCTCGACACCTCAGCCTGCTGGAAAAGTATACAGAAACGCATTAGATAATGAAGGGGCTGGTATTAGATTTCCACTCCATCAAGAGAAGTGAATGAATGAAGGGTAGATAGGGCTATTAGTTTAGTGGGAAAAGGAACAGGGGATGGAAATTCCCAATAGAAAGAGGACATATAGTTCGAGGAACAAATCCAAATGATTCTGAGGATTACAGCACAGAGAATCAGAGTATCAGAACATAAGTAACTAATGCGCTGGTACCTTACCCCCCAAATATTTAAAGAGATCCAACCAATCTCTACCGGTTTATGCTGCAGGTCTAGAAAGAGGGTGGGACTCACAACTCATATTAGGTGGCAGTGTGATCTAATACAAACATAGTGGAATGAAGTGCTTTACCAGATGAGATAGGGTTTTAGGTGCAACAGTAAAACCGGATCCCAAGGTAATTTTACCACTTGTAGGAGGGTGGAGTTGTGTCAAGGGGATGAAAACTGAGAAAAATCTGATTTACCAAATGCTTCGAACAGCCAAGTGACTAATCACTGTGTAATGGAAAACAAAGGAAGCGCCAAACGGCAGTGGACAAACACCCTTTGGCAGACTCAGACTCTCAAAAAAGTACAAACAATATTAAGAATACAAGCAATGCCTCTGATAAGCTCTGGAGCCCACTGATCGAACATCTGACATCATTAGCCCAGCTGAGAGACTTCCCATCCCGAATAAAAGCTCTGCAGCTCTTTAGTCTGAGGGAAAAGTAAATGGCTAATCATGGCTTACTGTACATTTAAAGAGGGTGAGAAAGTAAACCCCTAACTGGTTGAAGCCACGTAGGGAGGGAGGAAGACCCATAAGTTTGGAGGATGGTGTGTGGGTGGGAGGTTATGCGTTGAAATTTAAGGAATGTTAACCCATAGGAGAAAATAAGGAAAGTAGCACTGAGAACAGTAGAGAGAAATTCGATACTGTACTATACTCACCAATCTGTTATGTTGATAAAGCCCACCAGGGCATTTTGTTGACATGATCCTTGCTTGCAAACAATGAAACGTTTCACACAAAAGTGAATTCTTGCTTTAGTAGTTAATTTCTAGGAACAACATTTGTGATGGCAGATCCACAATGCTGCTGTAACATGGTGATCTGCAGCCACTGATTTTTCCTCGTTGGAGACTCCCACTGTGTCCTTTGGATCTACCTTAGGGGAAAAACCCCTGACACTATGGCTGGCATGTATAAATACCTTAGAGGGTTATTTGAGGAATTTATTCCACCACGATAGTGGTTTGGCAGACTCTCTGCAAAACCCTAAATGAGGCCCTATTTTCTTTCATCCATGCATTTTCTAAGGCACCTTTCATCATTTTCTTACTTAAGTCAGAGAGCTGCAATACATTATATTCTACGAGCTGTACAGATAATTATGGTTCCAGTGTACTAGGTTACAATACATTTTAAACAGTAATAAAAAGTGCAAATATCCTTTGTAATTCACTGCATTATTTTGGTAGAACCCAACATTATAATGAGTGTTTTATATATCATATTGTAGTGCTATGTGGTTTTGTGATTGGCATTGCTTAATTTGAGCCTGTTGTTGCAGGTGGGGCCTACCAGCACATATTTAATGGGGACAGGCACTTATTTTTTACCTATCAGACTTTGACCCAGATCAAGAGAGAGAAAAAGTCAAAAGGGGGAAAGAAGGAGGACTAGAAAAACTGACAATGAAGTAAGGCAGGGATGAAAAAGACCATGAAAGAGTAAGATAAAGGGATAGGGAGTCTAGGGCAGTGGATTAAAGAGGCATGAGGTGGAATCAAGACCACACACCCTTGATATTCGGCACCCTGACCTTTGATAGTGCCGGCCATGGGCTTCAGGGAAATACTTTGGGCTATGGCACTTAGGGCCTGATTACGAGTTCGGTGATCCGTAGGACCGCCGAACCCATGGTGGAGGTGCAGTGGCAGTCGGGGACCGCCGTACCAGTGGTCTGACCGCCATATTACAAGTATGGCAGTCAGCCCATTTTGGGACCGGCGCAACTGCCAGGGCACTGCGGTGTGGGGCGCAATATGCTTGGTGGTGCCGCTGTGGCACCCTCAAGCATATTCAGTTTTTCCCCACCACCAGCCTTTTTATGTCGGTGAGCCATGTAAAGGCTGGCGGTGGGGAACAAAGGGGGCCCTACAGGGTCCCCTGTTGCCCCTGTACACTGGAATGCATGCAGGGGGGCACATGGTGTGCCCCCCTGTGTGCATGTGCGCCCAGCTCCTGCACAGCATGGACTAAACAGTAAATGTCATACAGGAACTTGCTCTGGCATTCCCATTGTGGTGCCTGTTTCAAAGGCACCGCTATGGGAACGCCAAAGGCCAACCCGCAAGACCAGGAGAAAACTCCTAATCTGGCTAGTGGCAGGCGGTCGTCTTTGGCGGTGCGGGAGCGGGGCGGTGGTGTGCCGCCCTTCTCCTGCACCACCAAAGTCATAATCAGCCCCTTCTTCTGTTACAAATTAAGCACTGGATTGGCAATGAACTTGCTTTTGAAATAATCAATATGATATATCGCCAAAAAGTCAAACGACAAAACACTAGCCCTTAGGAGTCTTCCTGTAGGTTAAATCAATTCATTCTTCAGTTTTACCTTGGATTTGTGTCAACCAGTTGGGCTGGTTGTAATGTTCCGATGATATGGTTAGTGTGTTCAGGAAGACTAATACGATAACCAGCCAATAAAAAGACACCGACTTCACCGCAGCTCTGCACCTTCTTCGATTAAATCGGTTCCAGCGACGCCAGCGTCGGCTGTCAAAGACATTGTCATTAGAATTTAGGTGATTGAAACACTAGGTATCTACTGAAAATGTGAATGTTTTTACAAATGAAACAATAAATAGACATGACAATTAAGAAGCAGATAATCAACAACCATGGACACAGGACCCTGATCTAAGGCACAGGGCATGGTTAAAGGCCAGTCCCTGTGCCTTGGTCTCACAGCTCAAGACCAAACGCCATCAACAATGCAATCAGGGCACGAGAACAGGGTACAGAGTTAAATAAGCTTTAACATTTACCGAGGAAACCTTCTTTAAGGTTATGTTATGTCAAGGTTATGCTGGAAGAGGTTACCAAAAACCTCAGCTGTCATTATAATGTGTATGCCACACAAACCCAACATTTCTTACCATGACAAAGTTGAGGTAGCTCTGCAAGTTCAACACCCACAATGCTCTGCTCTTCACATCCCACAAAAAGTCAAAGATGACATCATCAGTAACATAATTGAAGCAGCTCAGGAGCAAGTCAGTTCCTGCAACCACGGTGCGCAGGGCAAGCAAAGTACGAACCAAGTGGGCTCTAGTTAAATTGGTTCTGATAGGACCTGGACCAATATTAATCTAGCATTCAGAGCACAATGAAAACAGCAGGCGCCCATGACTGGTGGACGGAGCACACAATCCTCGGGGCATTTTTTAGAGACATGCCCAGCAGGCCATGTGCTAAGCACAGTTTCTTCACAGATTAAAAGGGCCAGCCGGCAACAGTACTGGGTGATGTCAAGGAACATTGCACCAGGCCAGATGTATGGCAGATTGGCCGAGCAATGACTCCTTTATAATAATTACTCATGCAATGTAGTGGCTCCTGATGCAAGTGTAGCAAAATTTACTTGCCATGTAATGACACCCACTGTGTACTGCCTGTGATTTAGTGACTCCCACTGTAAAATTTGTGACTGAAAGGGTGCACCTCGTCTTTTCTCCTGTAAGTTGACTGCTTGTCAGTTTAAGGCAGAAACACTTGTTTCTGCCAATTTCACATTTGATGCTTGTCTGGGTCTCCTGATGCGACTCAGAGCATGATCCTCTCGTACCTACCTCTCTTCCAACCACTTCTGGAAGGAACTTTTCATTTATGTTATTTATTAATTAACGGTTTTATATAGTATATACCAGATCCAAAATTGGCACCAAAGTGCTTTACCTAGGATATCTTATCTCAGCTTTTACACTGAATCACAAATTGATTAAAAGAAATCGATTTAAAATGGAGGTTCACACTTAACCATTAGTGTTTGTTAATTTACATTTCCTGTGAATGACACACAGCTAAATGAACAGGTTCATGGCAGTGATTTCTACACTGTGCAGAGTAAGCAATTTTGCACATTTCTTGAGATTTAGCATAGATGGTGTTTTCCGAAAAACAATTTGGTGAATGATGCAAAAAGAATCTCATTTCTTCCCTCCCCTTATTGTAAATGTGATCACTGTGGATTTGCCAACGGGTTCAATGAACATTGGAGTGTTTCTGAAGATCTGTTTTAGCGTTTTGTTCTTTTCCTACACTTCAGTTATTAAAATGTTTTCAAATTACCCGCATGTGTGTGCTGTATACGTGTAATATATTTAAACTTGAAATTAACAATGTGGTTAGAATACTTTCTGCAAAATCTAAAAACATAATGGCAGTTTATTCAGTGTTCCCTTTTCACCTGTAATGTTGACTACTCATCATACTCCATTTTGAGGTCTAGGTTTGTTGGAGCATCTACCTAACAGACCTATTATTTCCAATATACATACAGTGGGGTTTGGGTCTGCCCCTTTCAACCATTGGCTCTCACCTGATGCTATTGGCTGTTTTGGTGTATCCTTTCGCTTCCAAATGGATGCATAGAGTGTAATGCATGCGAGACAATTTCACTTCTGCCTCCCTCTTACTTTGTTGGCTCCTCACTGCTAACATGTACAGAATTCAAACTTGGGCAGTATATTCTGTGTTCCCTTTTCATCCGGGATGTTGACTATTCATCGCACTACATTTTAAGTCAAGGGTTGATAGTGCAACTATCTAAACAGACCTATTGTTTCGAATATACATACAGTAGGATTTGGGTATTCCCTTTCAACTAATAGCTCTCACCTAATGCAGTTGTCTGTTTTAGTGTATCCTTTCGCCTCCAATGGGATGCATTAAGTGCAATGCATGTGTGATAATATCACTTCAGCCTCCCTTTTAATTTATCGGCGCCTCGCTGTTAACACGTACATAAATGCACACTTGTGTACACCTGTATTTACATGTTTAAGTACATTAATCCCAGGGTGACTGGCTTTGCCAATGCTTCACTGCTCAATGTATACATAACAATGTTTGATCAAAAGGTAAGAATAGGGGTTGCGTTGCCCCTTCTTCTACCAGCTCGGATATGACTTAAGTAAAGTTTACACTTTCTTTTAAGCTTACAAGAGGTAACATTCTTTTTTAGATCAATCCTCACCGTAGCCCCATTTGTAGCTCTCACACACCCCCCCACACACCAGCAAATCCTCCCAAACACATATACACCTTACTAACTCTTACAGCCCCGCCCTACCCCCACCGCTTTCCATTTTTCTCCTCCTTTTTCTCTATCTATCTCGATATTTTACTCTGTCAGTTTATCTTTCTCTAATTTCTCTTCACTGGTCTTTCCTCTCTCCTATAACCCACTGCACCCTCTAATATCACCCTGCACACTCTCCCATGCTGTATGGCGAGCCCACAATCGCCAAAAAGAACTTCCACGACGGGGTGAAGGCCGTCGCTACCTGGATGAGAGACAGCTGCCTCAAGCTCAACTCGGACAAGACCGAAATCCTTATCCTGGGGCCCAACACCTCCGCTTGGGGAACTCCTGGTGGCCCGCCACGTTAGGAACCTCCCCACACCCAAGGACCACGTATGAAACCATGGCATCATACTGGACTCCTCGCTCACGATGAACCGCCAGACCAATGCCATCTCCTCATCATGCTTCAACACTCTTCGCCTGCTTCGAAAGACCTTCAGATGATCCCCACTGAGGCCAGAAAGACGGTCAACCACGCACTCAACAGCAGCAGACTCGACTACGACAACGCACTCAACGCAGGTGTCACTCAGAAACTCCTCAAAAACTGCAGAACGTTTAGAACGCCGCAGCCAGACTGATCCTCAACATCCCCCGCTGCAGTCACATCTCCGAACACCAGCGAGAACTCCACTGGCTACCAGCCAACAATAGAGTCATGTTGCAGCTCCTCACACACGCCTACAAAGCCCTCCACGACACCGGACCAGCATACCTGAACCACCGCCTCTCATTCCATGTACCCACCAGACACCTCCGCTCTGCCGAGCTGTCCCTTGCCACCGTCTCTCGGATCCGCAAGACCAGGACCGGAGGAAGATCCTTTTCCTACCTCGCCGCCAAAACATGGAACACTTTGCCTCTCCACCTCAGGCTATCCCTGTCGCTGACCCAATTCAGGAAGGATCTCAAGACCTGGCTCTTCGGCTGAATCTCAGCACCCAGTAGGATCTGCAGCCCCCCAGCACCTTGAGACCCTCGCAGGTGAATAGTCACACTTAACAAATACTGCTTGATTGATTGATTGAGCTCTGCTGTGATATATCAACGTGAAAAGGCAGCATTTTCTGACAGTGCATGTATTACTTTCTGTCTGCACAACCAGCAAACAATCAGATTAGGGAACAATAAAGAATTTCCAATTTTTTCAACTCACAAGTGTTACATTCATTCCATGCAATTTTAATAAATACAATTATGGATCAAAAAGGTAATACATTTACCTGAACTTTGACTTTGAGAGGGACAAACTGAAAAAGAAAGTATGTGTATGAATGACATTTTACTACCAATTTAAATCAAGAACAAGAGAATATCATTTGTGGAGAGCATCTGGCTGTCAATCCAAACTCCAAAAATTAAAAAATAAATCTGCACAAAACAAATATTAAGTCAGTGTATTTCTTAATGGCATCTCACTTTCATGGTAGACATGTATGGGCTAAGAAGAAAGAAAATCATTACACGGAGACTCAAAATAAAAAGTAGGCTGAGCCTAGAAAAATGTACAGGAATACTTCTATTGAGCAAATGACGAAACACATCATTGACAACTACATTTTGTTTATTCTTTTTCGTTAGATTTGTATCTCAAAAGCATGTGATACTGTAAGATCAATTTAATTGATAACTTCACTTATATCCAATCTTCTTCCTCCTTTTCAAGGAAACAACAAGTAAAATCCAATGTCCAGAATTTGGGATTAACAATATATTTATTTAGCAGAAGTATTCATTCAATCAGAAATCTTTTGAATAGCAACTATGATGTTACATAGATCTAGAAGGGCGGGGTACTTAACAAGGTTTAGAGAAAATGTTTTGTGTGCAATACTTGCACCAGTTGTGTGAATTACATTGCCTAGCGTTAGGGAGTTCCAGTGCAGGGGCTTAAAAGGAGGAAGCATTAAAACTTAGATGGCAGTGCAAGGTGACCAGCTTGTGACTAGAAGACTAAGGTTGATGGATATGAGATTTGCCGTACGTGTAAAAAGAAATAGGATATCAGAGATGCAATTTGAAACTGCATTTCCTTTAACGCCTCATGTCCATAGACCTGTCAACTTGTGAAAGTGCTTCACTGTTTGGAGATGGTGGGACCTAAGAGGGGCAGTGCTTTGTGCTGAGCAGAGTCTAAGGCACTTTAACAGCCTTCCGCCCTCCAAATGAGAAAAAAAAGCAAAGCTTCTGAGGCTCCCGCCGATCTCCTGGGGAGGTTTCACACCCTATGACGGTCATCGGCTGAGCAGAGTCATCCAAACAATTAGCTGGGAACCTGCTTCCTGCAGGGCATATCACATAACTGTATGCACACCGTGTGATATCCAAACAAAACATAGGGATCCACCTCAAAGGAGGTTCAAAAGGGTGTGTTTCCTGTTATGACAGGACGCACGCAGTGCTTGCTTAAATACCCTCACACACCAAGGGCCCTTGGTGTCATGCTTCATCATAGGGTCTCCGCCATGCGGACGGGGCGTACTACGATCAGCGACTACGCTGGAGCACTGTGTTTTCAAAACTATGTGTGGTGTAGGGTAGTGAGAGGAAGGGTCAGAAGTGAATGCAAACAAAGTGAATTAAAAGGACCTGGCCTCGTGGACTTAAAAATTTAATATGACGTGGAGGCTGGTGCTGTTAAAAGTGGTTCGGAGATGTCCTGCGTATAATGTGCGGATACTCCTGATCAAGTCAACATGTTCGAAGCGTCAAAGCTTCTTCATCAGGACTAGGAATGATCCTTCGGTGCTCACTATGTTGCTATCAATGCGAAATTGAAAGTGTGCTATATACAAACGATAAAAATGCAAACTCATGCACTTTGTATTACCCAATCAGTATTTCTAAAATGTAAATTGGAATATGTAGGAGACAATGCTCCATGAGCCTCCTGAACGGGTGGGAAGGATGTTGCCACTGTATTGTAGCAGTCAACACTACCTCACTCAATCGCCAACCCGCGGCTCCGTTGTGTGAGCCGCGGTGGAGCATTGTCTCCTACATATTCCAATTTACATTTTAGAAATACTGATTGGGTAATACAAAGTGCATGAGTTTTGCATTTTTTATCGTTTTGTATATAGCACACTTTTTCAATTTCGCATTGATAGCAACATAGTGAGCACCGAAGGGATCATTCCTAGTCCTGATGAAGAAGCTTTGACGCTTCGAAACATGTTGACTTGATCAGGAGTATCCGCACATTATACGCAGGACATCTCCGAACCACTTTTTTAATAGCACCAGCCTCCACGTCATATTAAATTTTTAAGTCCACGAGGCCAGGTCCTTTTAATTCACTTTGTTTGCATTCACTTCTGACCCTTCCTCTCACTACCCCTACACCACACATAGTTTTGAAAAACACAGTGCTCCCGCGTAGTCGCTGGTCGTAGCACGCCCCGTCCCGCAGCGGGGCGGGAAGACCCCTATGATGAAGCATGACACCAAGGGCCCTTGGTGTGTGAGGGGTATTTAAGCAAACACTGCGTGCGTCCTGTCATAACAGGAAACACACCCTTTGAACCTCCTTTGAGGTGGATCCCTATGTTTTGTTTGAATCTCTAGAGGAGGACGTATCCACCTCCAGTGCCCACTAAGGACACTACCTCTTCACTCCCTAATCCTGTTTTTTGTAGCCACCGTGTGATATCAGCTGCTCACCAAGTGACTGGGTGAAGGTAGCCGATATTGAGTGATACAATGTGGCACAGAGTGAGTTGGAAGGTCTGGGTTAGCAAGGTAATTAAGAGAATATTGTTCCAATTGATTAATTGAGGCTTTCCCTGCCTTTTGTCCCATCAAATAAGAGGGTATAGGTCGTTGATGGAGATGTTAGATATAAATGATGTCATCGATGATGCCATCTATGATGTCATCGGTGATGTCATCAATGATCTAATTTAACATGTCATGAGTGATGGGATATGTGAGGTCATAAGCAGTGCATGGCGGGCACAAGTTATAGTTACCTCTGTAAACTATGACTGGTGAATTTCCGTTGTTTTGTTTTTTAGACATATGTTTTGATCTCAACACCTAACTTTCAGTATATATATATATATATATATATATATATACATATATATATATATATATATATATATATATATATATATATATATATATATATATATATAATTCACCAAATGCCCGTGAGCTTTAGGAGCGCACACAACTGGTTACGAACCATCCGGTTTTCATTTTGGTAGGGCAGTATAAGAGGAGTGGCATGCAGAGAACCGCCTGCGAGATCAGCAGATGCAGAGACCTCAGACGAAGGGGCGCAAGCCTTGAAACGCGTAAGGTCAAAGGAAGATTTGTCCGGAACAACAATACAAGTTGCCTGTGATGCAGGCTGCCAGTGTGAAAGCCTAAATGGTTCCCCTGCCATTGTGTGCGCCCTCAAGCTTTCGGGCGATTTTGTTGATTAGTGTTTACACACGGCTGCCCTGCCGTGGAGGGCAGCACCATCTGAGGATTTACGAAGGAGGCTGTTGGCGGGAACCGATCCTGCTTGACAATACAGCACGGCGGAGGTGGCGAATTCACTTGTTTTTTGTTCTGGAGCCCACTCAGGGCAGAATATAAGCTTTTAATCTTTGTTGACTGAGCAGGACTTACTTAAAGCAAATAATTGTTCATAACGGGACTCAATATCCCAGCATGCAGCAAATATGACTCGCGATGTGCGAGGCCCACTCAGGGCAGTATAAGATGAGTGGCATGCAGAGAACCGTCTGCGAGATCAGCAGATGCAGAGACCTCAGACGAAGGGGCGCAAGCCTTGAAACGCGTAAGGTCAAAGGAAGATTTGTCCGGAACAACAATACAAGTTGCCTGTGATGCAGACTGCCAGTGTGAAAGCCTAAATGGTTCCCCTGCCGTTGTGTGCGCCCTCGAGCTTTCGGGCGATTTTGTTGATTAATATATATATATATATATATTTAGATATATATATATATGTATCTATATATTCAACAACAAGGTTAGCCCAAGATGAGAACGTCCTCCCGGAAACAGCACCTCTGCTAGTGAGGTCTTCAGCATTCACCGCAGGCCGCTGAAGTCAAGCAAAATCTTTTAGGCTTTACGCGTTTCGAATCACCATTCTTGATCACAAGCCTGTACACAGAATAACAAACAGCATTTGATGTGAGCACTGCATTTTATTGTGATTAGTCCCGCCCCAGTGGGCCAATACTACCGCCCAATGGGCGATTGCATGCTGGTAATTTGCAGTCTCATCAACACTAGTAACATCCCAAGTGGGCGCTGCTTGATATCAAATATGTGAAAATATTGTCCACTGGGGGTTGATATCAGCTTGGAGTGCACCGCTGTTGCCAGTATTCAAACACTCACTTCCGAGTGTTTCCGTCCCAATGGCAGCGCCTGAACCTCATGGCACTGTGGGTATCTCTATATATATCTATAAATTCACTAAAATACCAAAGGTTAAAGAAGATGTTAGAAATCGGGTTTCTGGTTGGCAGAGGTATGCACCCTGTCCAAGCAGGAACCACAAGCCTAGTCAGGGTAAGTGCAGTACACACTAAACAATCACCTTTGCTCACCCTCTGGTAGCTTGGCACAGAGCAGTCAGGCTAACCTAAAAAGGCAATGTGTAAAGTATTTGTGCACACACACACACACAGTAACACAGTTAAAACACCACAAAAAGAATAAGTCAAAAATAGCGCATAGAAGCAAATAGCACTTTGGGGTTACTGTAGGCCGCGCTGGACCGGGACAAAGTCAAACGTTCAGGCAACCCACAACAGACCGCAGGCTGGTTACAGGGCACACGCAGGGCACGCTGAGCAAAGTACCTTAATCCTTGTCACTGAACGAAATGCAACAGTGGTAAGGCGTTCCGTGAACAAAACGCCAAGTCAGAACATAAGGGTGATGCACCGGGTTAATCCACACTAGAAACAATGTGTTGATCTTCTCCACGCGCTGGTGATGAAGCGTTGATCCTTGAAGCGGTGATTCTACAGGCAAATGGCGGTGCCTAGTGCTGTAGCAGAGTCCTGACCTCGCAGCAGTGGTGATGCATGGATCCCAATGTTGCGCAAGGCGATACGTCGGTGCCGATCGCCACAGAGATGTCGAAGCACAGATTCTGGCAGATGCAGCACTTGAAACTCACATCCAAAGGCCCTGGACTGGATTGGCATCACTTGGCAGAGCAAGGCTTACAGCAAGTAAAGTCCAGGTGCTGGAGATATCCCTGAGACTTCAGCAACAGGAGGCAAGCCCACAAGGCCTTGGAGAAGCTTAAGTCCTTAGGATGTAGAGAGCGGGTCCAGCCTTATCACTTTCAGACAAGAAGCAGCAGGCAGCAGGCCAACACAACAAAGCAGGTAGCAAAGTGGCAGTCCTTCCTACAGCACTGCAAAGCAGTTAGCAAAGTGGCAGTCCCTCCTGCAGCACAGCAGCTCTTCTTCCTGGCAGAATGCCCTTAGTTCCAGAAGTGTTCTCAGTACATGGTGCATGGTGTCAGAGGGCCAGTACTTATACCTATTTTAGCCTTTGAAGTAGGGAGACATCCAATCAAAGGTCTTTGTAGTACACAAGACCCTGCCCTTCTCTGCCCTGGCTCCAGACTCGCTACAGGGGGGTATGCAACCCTTTGTGTGGGGACAAGACACAGCCCTTTCAGGTAGAAGTGTCCACCCCTCCCCCTCACCCTGCTCAGGCAGATCCATCAACATGCAGATGACCACTGAGGCACACCTACCCTGCCTTTGTGTGTGGCTGTCTAGAGGGAATGCAGGAAGCCAACTGTCACCCACCCCAGACGTAAATTCCAGAGACAGGCAGAAGGCACCAAATGATTTAAGTAAGGAAATGCCAACTTTCTAAAAGTTGCATTTTCAGAACTGCAATCTAAAAACCAACTTCACTAAAAGAAGTGTTTTTAAATTGTGAGTCCAGAGACACCAAATTTGATTTTCCCATCTTTTTCCAATTGGAAGCTACACTTTAAAAACTTTACAAGGCAGCTCCAATGTTATCCTATGGGAGAGATAGGCCTTGCAGTAGTGAAACATGAATTTTGGAGTATTTCACCACCAGGACATGCACAACCTAACAGTACATGTCCTACCTTTTAATTACACTGCACACTGCCCTTGGGTTGTCAATGTCCTACTCTAGGGGTGACTTATGTGTAATAAAAAGGAAGGTTTGGGCTTGGCAAGTAGGTTAACTTGCCAGGTCGACACAGCAGTTTAAAACTGCACCTACAGGTTCTGCAGTTGCAGGCCTGGTACATGTTTAAAGGGCTACTTATGTGGGTGGCACAATCAGTGCTGCAGGCCCACCAGTAGCATTTGATTTATAGGCCCTTGGCACATGTAATGCACTGTTGTACTAGGGACTTATAGGTAAATCAAATATGCCAATTTTTATTGATAAACCAATTACTGTCACATTTTATATGCAGAGCACATTCACTTTAGCACTAGTCAGCAGTGAAACGGTGCACAGAGTTCTACAACCAGCAAAAACAAACTTCAGCAAAACAGTCAAAAACAGGAGGTCAGAATGCAAAACGTTAGGGAAAACCACACAGAGGATGCCAGGCATAACAGAGGAGTTAAACGTAGGCCTTCTAATAGTAAAAAACAATGTTTAAAAACCACCAGGTGTAGGTAACTGACATAAGTATAAGTCAACTTTCTGGACCTGGGGTAGATCAGAAGAGGACTGGACCTTCTGTCTGTGAACTGTGTGGAAACCTAATGGGTTGGACCCCCTCCCACTTGTACCCAGGACTGAGAAGTTGATTCCAAGGGTCAGTTGTCTGGCCTCCTGTGTGGCTGCAGGGGCACACCAACCCCCTCAGGCCCTTTTTCTGAAGTGATCAGCTGACCACTAACAAATGGACCTGGGCAGGACCCTCTTGGCCCTTAAGTGCTGCTACTGAGGTCTTGGGAGCCGTAGAAGTGATACAAAAGAGCTACTCCAGAAAACCCTAAACTTTGGGACCTTTGGACTTCCAAGAACTACGAAGCGTTACCGAGATCAAGTGCCCCCTCCCCTTATGGAATGCGGCACCTGGGGTGGTCTCTCTGGGACCATTAAAGGCTCAGGATGGGGGGACGCTCCTTCCTCCCCTTTATGAACATTTCGGCCCTGGGGACGGACTTCCCGGGGCCTATAATGGCTCTGGGACAGGGGCTGCGCGCCCTCTTCCCCTTATGGAATGCAGCCCAGGGGTGGGTTCCCCAGGGCCTGTAATTGAAGAATCAGTCCCCGGTCACCATTTTGTTTTGTTTTATGCTGCCACGATACCGCAGGAGACCCACGGGATCAAGACCCGCAGGATCGAAGCAAAAATGGCTGATTTGTTTTGCATTTTGGCCCGGGGGGGAGGGGGTTCTGGGTCCCAACTATAGGGCCCTACACTGCCCCTTACGTTATTTTTTTTTTTTACTTCAGGTCAGTGGACTAAGTTCCCGAGTTCTGTAATAGTTGCCAGTAACATTTTTCTTATGCTGCTGGTAGCAAATCAGAGCGCTCGCTCCTGTGGGAGTCTGACTCTCCCGGAGTGAGATGGCTCAAAAGGGAAAAAAGCTCCCTGGGTCAATCAGGGCACTCTAATTTTAAATTTAGGCTCCCGCAAGACTCTCTCAAGCCTCTCTTGGATGCAACCATCCAGATATACCATTATTTTTTAACCTTAATTTCTCAAAAAACTACTGGGCAGATTTATACCAAATCACAAAAAGCAGAATCTGCGGATCAAGATCTAGTTTCCTGCCAAATTTAGTGTAATTCAGTTCAGCAGTTTTTGCGGTAGAGCTTCTTAAAGAAGTCTATGGAAAATGCATTGGGATTTTGCGTTTTGGGACCCCTCTTTTTTCTCGCCCCCTGCTTGACGAATCACCCCAAAACGTTCCATGCACAAGCTACTCAAAAAGTAGCACCTTTTTCTAAAGTTTTGTGGAAATTCGTCAAAAGATGACAGTTATTAGCAACACAAAAAACGTTTTTCCTATGGAACAGCTGACACAGCTGACCTAACTATAACTACCCAGGTTCATAGATGCGAAGGAAAGAATAATAACTAAACTTACCTATAGGTAATCACCTTGACAATATACTTGTAGTAAATATTCCGCCTTGAATATTTTTGGAGGTCAATATTAAAAATTTGATATTGAGGAGGAACACTATTATGAAAAGCTCTATTAAACCCATTATAGGGTGCTACTTAAGACTTGCCTGTTCTAAACAAGCTTTCAGCTGTAAGCAGTCCAGAGCCTCAAAGTTTTTCAATCAGCAAAGTGCGTTATACAAATGTTTGAGTTAAAATTATAAAGGTAGAACATCTCACCAGCCATTTCTCAATGTTGCCACTAAATGTGCATGTTCTGGCACCAGGACGTACCAGAGCATGCTAAAAAGTGTTAATAACAGTGGGGTGAAAAAACCAAAACAACTTCAAAACACTATTTGGGTAACAATGCCAGGATTCACAAACCCTTGAGGCGACATCTAATACTGATGTTTATAAGACTTGGATTCCCGCTTATAAGGGGACCTGAGCCTATCCAGACATAACACAATTTAGCTCGTAAGGCTTCATTCACACGACTACTTCACAACATTGACTGCCTAGGCCCATCTGCATAGCCCATAATATAGCCTGGTGGTGCTGAGTGCTATGTGGAGGCTGGAATTACCCCAGCAAATGGCCTGCCTGTTGACCATACTTGTTTGATATATCAACTATATGAAGAAGCATTACTAGGTCTCTGTTATTATTTCCTGGAATCTTTTATTTCAGAGTAAACCCGAGCATTCTGAGGTGGCTTGCAAATATACAATCAATCAATCAATCACAGAATTTGTAGAGCGCACTACTTACCCGCGAGGGTCTCAAGGCGCTGGGGAGAGGGAAGGGGGGGGGGATGCTGCTACTGGTCGAACAGCCAGGTCTTGAGTAGCCTCCTGAAGGTCAGCAGGTCTTGGGTCTGTCGTAGGCTTAGTGGAAGGGTGTTCCAGGTCTTGGCGGCGAGGTGTGAGAAGGATCTGCCGCCGGTGGTTGTTCTTCGAATGCGGGGACGGTGGCGAGGGAGAGGTCGGCGGAGCGGAGCTGGCGGTTGGGGACGTAGAAGAAGAGTCGTCTGTTGAGGTAGGCTGGGCCAGTTTTGTGGAGTGCCTTTTGTGCGTGGATGAGGAGTTTGAAGGTGATCCTCCATGATACATCCTTATGCAGTTGGTTTTCTTAAATATTTATAATGTTGCACAAAGAACTGGATCTGGACTTACCACATACTGCCGCAGCACCCAGCATTTTCGCCATCTCCACCCACGTTGTCTGTGTTGACAGATTCCGTTTCACTCGTGGGCATGCTAGCTGTTGTAAGAGAAGCAGATCAATAAATTATATATTATTTAACATGTATAAAAGGTTAGGAACATTCGTTTCCAAATGTACAGTATTTTTTATTTTGAATTGCTTATTGCCTAGCCGCATAATATAATAAAGCTTGTTAAACAATATATTCAAATTTAACAAAAGTTTTGGAAAACACATTCTGTTCCATTTCTGTTCAAATATTTAATCTGAAATAGAGGCGAATGTTACCCCTTTAAATTGCAAACACGAGCATACTGAAGTGAAGCTTTGGGCATTTGTGAGTGGCATGTTTATTTTTAAAAGCCAAAGGATAGTACATTAAAGAAAAAGCAAAAAGCAGTGGAATTCAGTATTGCCTTTGACACTCAGTTATTTCACTGCAAACTCTTGGTAATGTCACAAGACAATAAATATTAGAAATGTAGGTGTTTTTGTTTTCTTTGGTACACTATACTACATACAACAACAAAGTTGTCTCACATGTGGGTATGCAATTGCTGCATGACATATGAGCGCTTCAAACGGCGGCGTGAACTTTTGGAGTGTGACTTAAAACGCCAAGTATAATTAATAAATAAATCATATATACAAGTCAGTAACTCAATCGGTGGACCATATTCTCGTAGGTGGGTCAAATAAGTGTTTTTAAATTACAATTTCAGGATTTCAGAAGTTGGAAAGAAAACCTGAAATGCTGCTGACCTGACAATACTTTATGCCAACAACTTTCTTGTTTAAAGTGAGCAGACAAACTAGTCAAACAAGTTATTGTCTTCAGTAACTCCATGTTATGGGACAGAGTTTTCTGGCTGGAGCACTCAAAGTGACTTCAATACAAATATGACACAAAGCTGAAAATCAAATAAAACTTGGTAAAACTGGCCACAATGAGGTCTTGAACAACAAAGGATTTTATGAGACCCAAGTAGTTTTATATTAATATACATTTAACTTTAGAATGCCAGTGAGGGAGAACATTGTAGACACCTGCCATGTGAGATTTCCAATTCTGATTCACGCCTCAGTGTGAAATAAGCTTTAGCCTGGCTTTCATCAACCATGCCTCCAGAAAAATGTTCCCATCTGTATTCTCACAGAGCTTGCAGTAAGAACACATGGTTCTTCAGGGGCAATGAAAGGATTGCCTCAGTAAGAAGAACTGCACAGGTACTTCTGGAAATTTTTATCAGGTCTACCTGCTTTCGCCTTGAGTCTATTGCCTCAGTGATGAGAACTGTACAGGTACTTCTGGAAGTTATCAGGCCTACCTGCATCGCCTGGAGGCCTTTTGGTCATTTCTTTTATCAGCACCCTCTGATGTTACTGGTTAATGCGCTCCTTCATGACTGCTTTGCCCAGGCACCTGCATTAGTTACATGTATCAATCAATCATGGGCTTGTTGAGCGCGACTACTGACCCGTGAGGGTCTCAAGGCGCTGGGGAGGTGCAGGATCCAGTCCATCAAGGAGGAGGTCTGTCGAAGAGCCATGTTTTGAGGTTTTTCGTGAAGATGGGGAGTGATGTCGTCTGTCTGAGGTGGAGCGGTAGGGTGTTCCAGGCTCTGGCCGCGAGGAAGGAGAAGGAGCGGCCTCCCGATCTGGACTTCCTGGTGCGGGGGACCACAGCGTAGGAGAGCTGGGCTGATCGTAGGGTCCTTTGGGGTGCGTGGAATTCGAGTCGGCTGTTCAGGTATGCAGGTCCGGTGTTGTGGAGGGCTTTGTGTGCGTGGGTGAGAATCTTGAAGGTGATTCTAGCCTCAATGGGGAGCCAATGGAGTGTGCGCAGGTGCTGGGAGATGTGGCAGTGTCTTGGCAGGTTGAGGACCAGTCTTGCGGCGGCGTTCTGGATGTTGTGTAGCTTGCGGGTGAGTTTTTTGTTTATTACGGCGTAGAATGCGTTGCCGTAGTCAAGTCTGCTGGTGACGAGGGCGTGAGTGACGGTCTTTCTGTGCTCGAGGGGGATCCATTTGAGAGTCTTGCGTAGGAGGCGGAGGGTGTGGAAGCAGGAGGATGCGACGGAGTTGATCTGGCGGTCCATTTTGAGTTCGGAGTCCAGGATGATTCCGAGGTTGCGTGCGTGGTCCGTGGGGGTGGGCGGGTATCCGAGGGCGGGGGGCCACCAGGTGTCGTTCCAGGCATCGGGGTGTGGGCCCATGATGAGTACTTCTGTTTTGTCAGTGTTGAGTTGTAGGCAGCTGCTTTTCATCCATTTGGCGACTGCTTCCATTCCTTCTTGAAAGTTGTGCTTGGCTGCGTTGGGTTCGTTGGATAGGGAGAGGATGAGTTGGGTGTCGTCTGTGTATGAGACAATGTTGAGTCCGTGTGTTCTGACGATGGGGGCGAGCGGAGCCATGTAGACGTTAAACAGCGTGGGGCTGAGTGAGGATCCCTGGGGGACTCCGCAGGTGGTTGGTGTAGGGTCCGAGAGGAAAGGAGGGAGTCTGACCCGCTGTGTTCTGCCGGAGAGGAAAGAGTGGATCCAGTCGAGGGCCTTGCCCCGGATTCCTGCGTCGTGAAGTCTGCGTGTTAGGGTGCGGTGAGAGACTGTGTCGAAGGCCGCTGAGAGGTCGAGGAGGATGAGGGCTACTGTCTCTCCTCTGTCCAGGAGGGAGCGGATGTCGTCTGTAGCGGCGAGGAGGCGGTTTCTGTGCTGTGGTTTTTTCTGTGAGCCTTGCTCACTTTGCCACTGGATTCAAGATAGCCTGGCTGATGAGGGCTGTGAGCCCGAAACTGGTCCCAGGATGCTTGTTTCCGGTCCAGGGAAGACATGGCTTGGCAGTTCGGGCTGGACTGTTCCCATGAGGCACAGGGTCAGACTGATTTGCATATGGCCATGTCTGAACTGGGGTGGTGGAGTGAGCTAAAGAATGATGATGGATTAAACCCAGATCAGTTGACTGGGGGTGAGTGTTTGATTGGCTCAAGCCGCTCCGTCCATCATCCCCTTTTGTATCGCTTTGTTCGCCCTAAGTTGGCGGGGGTATGCCCAGACGTGGGTCCCTTGCTCACTTTGCCACTGGATTCAAGCAAGCCTGGCTGATGACGGCTGGAATGCCAGAAACCGGTCCTAGGATGCTTGTTTCCGGTCCAGGGAAGACATGGCTTGGCAGTTCGGGCTGGACTGTTCCCATGAGGCACAGGGTCAGACTGATTTGCATATGGCCATGTCTGAACTGGGGTGGTGGAGTGAGCTAAAGAATGATGATGGATTAAACCCAGATCAGTTGACTGGGGGTGAGTGTTTGATTGGCTCAAGCGTTCCGTCCATCATCCCCTTTTGTATCGCGTGGTTTTTTCTGAAGCCAGATTGGGAGGGGTCGAGGATGTTGTGCTCTTCGACGAAGGTGGCGAGTTGGCTGTTGATGGCTTTCTCGATTACTTTCGCTGGGAACGGGAGCAGGAGATGGTTCTGTAGTTTTTGAGGTCGGTGGGGTCCGCTGAGGGTTTCTGCAGGAGAGGGTTGATCTCGGCGTGCTTCCAGTCGTTTGGGAAGGAGGCGTTCGCGAGGGAGCGGTTGATGGTGTGGCGAAGCATGGGCGCGATGGTGTCGGCGGCTCTGTTGAAGATGTGGTGGGGGCAGGGGTCCGTGGGGGCCCCGGAGTGGATTGACTTCATCGTATCTGGAGCTTAGGCACATTATTCCCTGATTTGCAAAGGGCAATCACCCCTCTGAAAATGAGGGAATGACCTCTTCACATTGTCCAGTCATTAGTTTCCTGGTAATTACAGAAGGAATTCCACACATGCTTCTTACCTTCCTCAGTGATACGAAACTGCCCAGGGAGAACAAAGACAGGAGAGAAAATACAGGCCGAAATGCCAGCTGTGCCCAAGGGACAATTTCTGTAATACAGCCCAGCCCAAGTGCTCTCTTTTTTTTTTAATCACAGAAAAACCTATAATGTTGTAACTCTGAGGCCTGCTGTCTTTTTCACTTACCAGCATTTTTAATCAACAGGCATTATTCACTGCCAATCTCAGATCAGTTCTAAGATATTAATAATGTTCATGTGTAATCACAAGGTCACAAAGCACAAACAACAAATACTGGGCAGATCTTTCCCATCTAAATCCTGTGTCATTCAAGACAAATTGACAGGGCCCATAAGGCACACAGCCAAGCAAGCATAATGATAAGCTGTGTCATGAAATACTGAATCCTCTGTGCAGTTCTTTCTGATTCTTAAGAGTTTTTGTTTGAGAAAGTTCTTGACCTTGTGGGGAGGATCGGCACTTTATGTGCATTACTGAGTTGAATGGTGCTTCTTTCCAGTGGAGCTGTGAGTGTAAAAGGCCTTCTTTTAAATGTAATTTGATATTCCGGAATACTACATGCGTAGTTCTGATTTAACTGCCCGGTTGATTGTCGCATTTTATTATGTTAAGAAACTGCAGATATTTGAGTAAGGTTCTCATGCCCCTTGTCAAAGCATGATCAAATCTTCCTTGCACTTGTGCAAGAACATAATTTTAGGCACATTCTCAGTAGTGGCCTCATTCCAGTATCATCTTTTAAAAAAAAAAAAACAGAACTTAAATATAATGGTATACATGGGCTCAAATGCTATGGCCATTCGGCATTGTTGGCCATGAATTTCAGGCTTTCTGATCACATAACAGTTTAATGATGGAGTCATACACATCTGTGCTGAGGAAGTGCTTTAATTCATCCAGCAGGTAGGTATGTTCTAACTGACTTCTGCTGAATGAACAGTAGGGGCAAGATGACAGAGTCACAGCTTAGGGGTAGCTGGTATTCTTTCCAGAGGTGGGTGGGTTTGTTGGTTACCACTTCATCTAAATGGATGTTCACTAGTAAAATAGTTTTCTAGTGTTGCTGTTTTTACTGTAACTGTACTCTTTAAACTGGAACTTGGAAATTAATCCACTTTAACAAAAAGAAGGACTAGAGGTGTTGCTTCAGTTTCAATCTTCTAATTGTAATCATCTTGCAATCCAAATAAAGCAAACCAATGAAATGAGTAAGTATAGTGTTTTTGCTTTGCTAAATATATCAGAAAGAATAGAAATGTAACTTGCAGCACATATGATGTTTTCCGAAGTGATCATTCCTTCCTTTGTGATCTCCTGGACGTCTTCCTTGTTTTCTTTTGTTAGATAGTAAACTTGCTTATGGGGTCCCTGGGGTGAGATTGTAGTTACCCAAGTATGCAGTGGGAGTTTGAGTTCTCATACAGAACATTAACATATTTTCTTCTTGTGAGAAATTGGGTTACTGCTTGACTGGGGTGCGACTCCTGGTCAAGCAGCAACCACAATCCTAGTCAGGGTAAGGCACAAGCACACCCCAAATTAACCTGTGCTCAACCCCTGGTAGTTTGGCACAGAGCAGTCAGACTTAGGGTTGTAAGGGCAAGATGGGTTTCTCTTATTTTCTAGGAAAAATTCCAATCAGACCATAGTTCATTTTGTAGCGTGTTTATGATGGTGTTGTCACTCTATCCGTGAGAGTGGGTGAGAGAACAAAACTGACAGCCAACACGTGTTTCACCCCTTACACGGCCATCCGGCCTGGGGCTTCTTCAGGGCGTATTTTTGGGTAAAGGAGGGTTAAGTCTTGCCCTTACAACCTTGCTGAACCTTATCTACATTAGGGGGTTAGGGGTATCCCCCTGTCAAGGGCAAGCATCAGCACAAGAATTTTCCGCTCAATACTCGGCCAGTAAGGGATCGGGACCTTTCACCCCTTAAACCACAAAACAGACTTAACTTAGAGGCAATGTGTAAAGTATTTGTGCAACACTTCAAATAGTAAAACAGCGAAAACACCACACAAAACGTATCTCACACTAGTTTAGTACATTAGAGCAGAATGTAATAAATAAAACAAGACCAAAATGACAAACGTCCAAATAGTAGAACCGGAGGTATGGATTTTTAAAGAATAATTTGCAATATAGCACCTAAAAGCATAAAGGTCCAACCACGGCAATTTGGTCACGCTGGACCAGGTCAAAATTAAACGTTTAGGCCAACCACGATGGAGCATGGGTCAGATACAGTTCCAGAATGGTCCAACTGAAGGTTTACCTTCTTAAGTTTTGTGTTAAGAGTTGAGTATGTGCTGTATTTCACGTGAGGACTCGATGACCCCTCCCCTGGTGACACCCCAGGCGGCGGACACATTGATTTAAAAGGGTCAGACACTTGAGACTAACCTTCTCCCCCCTATGCAACCTGGATTTGACATGTATCCAGTAACGTCAACCAAAGCCAAAACATTAAACACTACTGCGAACAATTAGTTCTGAACGCACTAGTCTCACGACCAACACACATAGCAACATAGGCCACAAGGGGCAACGGGCCCAGAAATCCAAAAGCGTACACCCCCCCAACAATACATTAGAACGCTGTTTTATGCGCGTAGTTTGGACGTATCACCAGTTGTGATAGGTCCGTGATGTTGGAACCCGGTTCCTCAAAGCTAGTTGACACACCTCCCAGTTACTCCCGACTCCCACGAACACAATCCCACTTCGAGGGGGCGCCTCAATCCGACAGACAAGTATGAAAAGGACCTGGGGGCAGGATCAGGATGCAATATTCCCCCTGTCCATTCCCCTTGTCCCCCAGAATCAAACGAGATTATGCCAATCAACACAGATATTAGCCTCCTGACCCTAAATGTCAGGGGAATGCACACAGCGAGAAAGCGATACGCAGTATATTCCTATGCAAAGCGACAGAGCCTAGATCATACTATTACAAGAAACACACTCACCAAAAAAGAGCTAGACCGGATACAGAGGCGCTGGCGTGGTATCTTTTGCGCTACTACCTATTCCGCGTTTGCTCGAGGGGCGATGATATGGCTCAGGCCAGGGGTTCCATTTAAAGAAACTCGCAGAGTGGTGGACAGAGAGGGGAGATACGCACTTCTAGAGGGACTATTAGACGGGCGACCCTTATTAATAGGCAGTATTTATGCCCCAAACACCGACCAAGGACAATTTTGGGATTCACTGTCGACAATCCTGCCACAATTTACACATTCACGATGGGTACTAGGGGGCGACTATAACTGCGTTTTAGACCTGTCCTTAGATCGATCACACCCTCCAGGCCCCGGCTCTCCTGCACAAGCACACGCAGAACGGTTCCGATCATGGGCGCAGCATTGGGCTCTAACAGATACCTGGTGAAGCCAAAACCCAACCACTAAACCATACTCCTTCAATTCAATACCTCACAACCTGCGGGTGCGACTTGATAGGTTCCTCTATTCGCCGGAGATGCTACCTATGACCCAACACGTAGACTATTTGGGGAGAGTAGTCTCCGATCACGACGCATACCTGTTAACTCTTAGATGGCGGCCGCCCCACCCGCCAGTCCCGACCTGGAAGCTACAGCGAGAATGACTTGAGGACCCGGTATTTTGTCATGACCACGAGAATAGTATTGTAGAATACTTTGATGACAACACCTGCACGGCGTCCAACAGGGTGCTGGAAGGGGACGCCTTTAAAGTCGTAATGAGTGGAGTCTGTATTAGGTAAATAGCAGGAGTCCGTAGGACCCTCGATAAAAGTCTCGAAAAGGCAGAGCTTAAACTAGCAGCAATGACCAAAGCAGAAGATGCAAATGCAGTGACCCCCGCACAAGTCGCGGAGGCTAAGGAGGAATAAGAGGAAGGCTTAGCGGACCTAAGGCGATACAATTTTAAGCTGTATGCAACTAAAAGACACAGGGAGGGAGATAGATCGGGAACGCTTCTAGCCTGGCTGACCCGCCAGAACCAGGACATTCGCCCAATTACTGAAATTAGAGACCCGGTTGGCGGAGCCGCGACTTCCCAGTCTGACATCATGCGACTCTTCCAAGACCATTACGCAACAATTTATCGATGCCGTGTACAGGACAGTTGGGAGCCACTCACCCGATTCATGGAACCTCTCACAATGCCACAGATACCGAGGAAGGACGGAGACCTCCTCGAGGCAGAGATTACATCGTCAGAAGTGAAACAGGCGATCTGAGCCTTGGCCCGGAATAAAGCCCCGGGGATGGACGGCTTGTCCTTAGAATATTATAGCACTTTCATTACTCAACTGGCACCACGACTGACCACCATGTACGCGGCAGCTCTGGAGGAGGGGGAACTGCCAGGCTCATTACGGGAATCTCTCATAGTCTCGATCCCGAAACCTGACCGGTGCCCAATGCACCTCATACAGACCAATCACACTACTCTCTGCCCATTGCAAAGTTTTAGGCAAGATACTAGCGGATCGGTTAAGCCCCTTGCTTCCGCCACTCCTACATCAAGACCAGAACGGATTTGTGCTGGGCAGAAATACGTCCCAAAATATCCGCAGGTTGTTTCAGGTTCAGGATCAGTCTCGGGAACGTTACCCTAGGGCGGCCTGCCTGATCCTGGACCTGGAAAAAGCATTTGACACTCTAACATGGCCGTACCTTTTCGAAACGTTGAGACGAATGGGAATAGGGCCAACTTTGGGCATACATAAAACTATTATATATGAAACTCACCTCCAGAGTGAGGCTGGGCAAATACATCTCCTCGCCCTTCCCAGTAGAGAGGGGCACCAGAAAGGGGTGCCCCCTCTCCCCCCTTTTGTTTGCCATGGCAATGGAGCCCCTTGCGATCCGATTGTGACAGGAGGCTGATACATGGGGCATTCCAATCACGGAAACCACCCATATAGTGTATGCGGATGACCTGTTGCTATATGTGAGGGACATAGAGTCTGATCTCAGCCCCATTGGGAACATCCTCTCGGACTTCGCAGCCACCACAGGACTCAAAGTGAACTGGACAAAGTCCACTATATACCCCCTAAACCCTCATCTCCCCCCACAAGAGATAAGATTTGGGAATTCTCACATAGCTTGGAGCACTAGTGCCCCACGATATCTTGGTATCAGACTCTACCACTCCCCTGTTGACCTTTTCGAAGGTAATCATTGCCGAGCCTTGACGGTAGCCAAAACACTGGTGAATTTTTGGAAGACCCTGCCCTTGGCACCCATCGGCAGAATTGCCTTAGCCAAAATGATCCTAGTACCACAATTTCTTTATTACTTCGCCAACACTCCTGTTTTTCCCCCGCGATCCTTTTTCCGAGAATTGGATGCCTTACTGAGTTCCCTCATATGGGGCGGCGGACGTCGCAGAGTTGCTCTCCAAAAATTGCAACTCCTGATGGATCAAGGAGGGTTGGGAGCACCATCTTTCGAGGCCTATTTTTTCGCAGCACAAATACAGTGGATATCCCGCTGGACGGCAGGACTTCACTTAGTGGAGACCGCTTCAGAGGAAGGGCCCATGTCGGTACAAGCCATCTGTCGTCTACTGCTCCAGGGCACTGAGCCCAGATCATCGCATTCAGTACAGGTAAAGGTGGCGCAAACATGCATGTTGCAAATACACTGCATCTCTGGTAACACTCCCTTATATACCCCTTATACCCGCTGGCTGGTATGCCCAAGCAGGAGGGGATTTACTCTGCTCATACAATGCAAACTTGGACGGACCACGAATTTCTAGAAGTGGGGTCCTTGTTCGAGGACGGACAACTATTACCGTTTGACCGACTATCGGATGAGACAGGACTCCCGCCAGGACAATTTTTATTACACAGACAATTAATACTTAGCAGCCGCCACATATTGGATCTCTCTGAAGGGGAACCAGCGACACATCCAGTACTTCACGCAATCCTCCACATGGGGTTGGGGCGGCACTTAATCACATGGCTTTATAAAGCAGTCCGGGACCTTACTGCCACTACACTAACCCTGTTACGATTGAAATGGGAAGAGGAGATAGGGCGCCCATTACATGATAAGGAATGGGAGCGTGTCTTGGAATACCCAAAGAAGGTGTCCCGAAATGCCCGTTTCAAAAACATACAATTTTCTGTATTACACCGTGCCTATCTCACACCAGCGCGGCTCTAGCGCTTCTACCGAGATACACAGTTGGTATGCCCGAGATGCCAATCCTCAGACGGGACATTTGTACACATGTTCTGGTCATGCCCCACACTGCAGCCCTACTGGAAAACAGTGCACGAGACGTTACAGGAAATAACAGGACTTAAGGACACTAACACCTGGGAAGCCAGTGGGATAGGGCTTTTTACGAAAACACAAAAACCTTAAGATCCAAACGTGCTTTGTCTCCTTGGCCGCCCTCCTATTGGCAAAAAGAGGGATCACCATGCATTGGAGAACTCTGGGAGGCCCCCCCTGGCAGCCTGGGTGGGAGCGGTTAGGAAATGGGGCTCGGTGGAGGAAGATACAATTAGGAGGGAGGAGGTGAAGGGGATACGCAAAAAGCATATCTCAATGGAATGGGCCATGTTGCTGCACCAATTCCAACACCACGTAACTCACGCACAGCAACCAGCGCTGCTCTCAAACACACCTAACGGCGCGAACCGTGCTACACAGCCTGAGCTCCTTCCTGGCGCGAACGACAGTATCCCTGAGCCACACCAAGAGTCATGACCCTGCGATCTCCCCATAAAAAGAGAATTATATGAAACGTATCTCACTCTGGTCGAGTCACATCCCCGGCGAACTCCGCGCTCCTGACGATACCCTCGCCCCCCCTGCTCATAAAAGCATACAGCGGCATATATATCTCTATCTCCAAAGGACAAGAGAGGCAGCTTCAGCCCGCCCAAATGAACTAATTCCAAGTTTCAACACCCAGTTAAGCACACACACTGGTAGTTTTTAACGGACCGGCTCTTTATTCCTCAACACAGCATCCTATTAGGCAAGCATCGAGACCCAATGAGACATAACACGTTTGATGCAAGACATGCACTGACCCAATGTATATTCTCAACATATATTTCTATGCTCTTGCCCGAACCAACGAAATACAATGTATGATTTTATTGTTTCAAACAATTATCATGCTTACATGCCTATCTGTATGTAAAGTAACATAAAAATGGCGTTAAAATGTTTCCCCTCCCCCAAAAAGAGTTGAATATGTGCTGAAGTGGATTGCGAGGAGCAGGAGAGCATTGCTGGAAGCTGTCGGTGGGACACGAAAAGCAGGCCGGGCGTCGCGGATGGCCAGGCTGGTGCTTTACGCTGACTCTTCCCTGCGAACACTCGATGTGGTGGGGTTCCGGTGCGTAAGGGCCCATTTGTTGTTGCAAAGAGCCAAAAAGCTTGAATTAGGAGCCAGCTGAGCCACACCAAGGCTCCTGGAACTTGTTGAAGACAGGTACAGGAGCTGTGGGGAGCCTGTTATGTCCCTGAGACTTAGATCAGGTGGCCAGCAGACTAGCCCTTTGAGTCACTCTGGGGTCCTGGGTTCAAGATGGCTTGCAAGTTCAGTTCTTCTTCCCTATGCAAGAGTACAGCAGGTCAGCACAGGAAGGCAGCAGCTCCTTCAGAGTAGCAGTCCAGCGTAGTGGCAGTCTTTGTAGTAGCACAACAGTCCTTTTTCCTGGCAGAGTATCCACAGGGCCAGAAGTGTACTGAAGTGGTGGTGTCTGAGGTCTGTCAATTATACGCTGGTGCCATGGTTCTGGAAGGTGGGAGAAGCTTCTAGACAGTGTCTTTGAAATGCATGGAATTCCCTAACTCCTCGCCCTGGATCCAAGCTGGCTGAAGTGACAATGCAGGGTCGTTAATCCCTTTGTGTGGAGATAAGACACAGCCTATTCAGGTGTGAGTGAGGCTGGGCCCGGCTCCTCCCTCCCATCCTGCCAGTGATGGCCCAGACAGTCATATCTAAGCTCCCAATGGGTGTGGCTGTCTAGGAGGAATTTACAAAGCCAACTGCCAACTACACCCAATCATGTGGCCAGAGACAGGCTGCAGGCACTAAATGGCTAAGGCAGAAAAATGCCAACTTTCTTAAAGCGGCATTTTCAGAATTGTAATTTAAAATCCGACTTCACCATAAGCTAGGATTTTTAATTAGGATTCCAGAGACACCAAACATGAACCAGTTATCTCTTCCCATTTGGAAATTACACTTATAAAATATAATAAGGCAATTTCAATGTTATCCAATGGGAGAGATAGGCCTTGCAGTAGTAAAATATGAATTTAACTGTTTTTCACTACTAGGACAGGTAAAACTCAAAAGTACATGTCCTCTGCACATTTCTCAAACAGGCTTTGTTAAGAGGAGGTTAGCCAGAGACAATATATGTACTTTCTGTCACACTGTAGAAAAGGCCCAACAATCTACATATCCAGACGCTGCAATAGCCCTCGATGCGGAAAAGGCCTTTGATAAGGTCTTGTAGCCATTTCTGGAATCAGTACTTGAGACACACAACTTAGGTGCACAATTCATAAAAATGACTATGACATTATATGCCAACCCAATGGTGCACTGTCCTCTCCCTTCAGCCTATATCAAGGTACACGAGAGGGCTGCCCCCTATCACCACTACTTTTCCTATTATCCATTGACCCATTACTGCAAATGCTTAATAACTCTTCAGAAATTAAAGGGTTTCAGTTTGGTACGTCATCATACAAAACTGCTGCATATGCAGATGAACATCCTTATCTTCTCCGATGACATTGGGGAAGCCAGCGATCACTAGTATTAGTCACAAGTTCTCCTTGGTGTCTGGGTACACCTTAAACAAAGACAAACCTGAGGTTAAACCCTCATTGCTTACCTACACACTTTGGGAACTATGGGCTCAAATGGCAACCCAAATTCATCAAATATCTGGGTATTTTGTTTACCAGTGATTTAACCGAATCACCATGACATAATGAAACCAAAACCATATCTAAAGTCAAAGACCTCCTCTTCTCTTGGTCCCCGAAACACATATCATGGGGCAGACTTCAAACCCTCAAAATGATGATCACCTCAGTGGTCAATTTTGTCACATCTATACTTCCAATGAGACTATCACCCACTTTCTTTAACACCATCGACAAACTAACATCAACCTTCCTATGGAATGGCAAAAAAAACTGAATTGCCTACAAGTCCCTTTTTTTTAAGGAGTTTTTTTATAGCGCTTTACATAGCACCAGTTGCATTACGTGAGGACTCATTCATTTTTGTAAGGCACGGGGAGATTAAGTGATTTGCCCAGAATCACAGGATGTTCAGCGTCATTGCCGAGACTCGAACCCAGTTCCCCAGATTCGAGGTCGACCGCCCTAGCCGTTAGGCCAACTCCTCTCCCCTTCAATTAGACTTCACACTTAGTGGCTTTCAAATTGCCGAAGTGGAGTCACTATCAATCAGCTTTCTTGGTAGGCCATGGTGCTCACTGGCTATTGCCAGATTTAAATGCTCACCCACGCTGGCTAGATATGGAACCTACATTATGCGAGCCATACCACATCGCTTCCATCATCACCATGTCGAGACACTGGTAAGGCAATGAGACTATTAGATAAACAGATGCCAAGCCCTATTTTTCACTCAGCACTAGGTCCCTTATGGCATAACCCGAAAATTAAAACTGAAACGATCACTAATGTTAGTAATTCATGGGCTACCAAAGGTATAAGGCTAATCTGAGACCTATACAACGATAACACCAGTCCCCGCTCTTTTGCGGAACTCCATTCTATATTTCACCTGTCCAATCTCGACTTTTATTCCTTTCTAAAACTTAAAGTTAAATGATCTAAAATAGGCCCATTTGACCACCTCTACATTGTCTCACGCCTGACAACATGGCACTCAGTGGGACATATGGCATCGAAAACATACAGAGTCTTAACCAGTCCAACACCAACATCACAAACACCACTGCAAATTAAATGGGCTAAACACTTAGGAACCCTACACATAGCTTATCTCTAAGAAGAAAACTAGACAAAAATCTGAAACACATCATTACGCAAAAGAATTGTCCCCTCGCTCACACAACCAATTAATTTTACTACAAATCTACTTTACTAGGCACCTGCCTAATTATATAAATTAAAATTACGCGATAATGATAAGTACTGGAACTGCAACCGGTCACCTGGGACAATGGAGCATGTTTTTTAGTTGCATTCTCCCTGGCTCCACCTGGACATTGATTGACGATCAACTATCAAAAATATTTAGAACACTGATTAACTTAAATTTCCCAATGGTTCTTCTGGCACGTGGGGCTCACCGACTACTCTACATCTCAACACACAGCACATGCATTACTTGACCTTTTACTCACCATCCCCACCGAGATTATCCTCGTGGAATGGAAATCGTTCAATAACAAATTCTATCACACTTGGAGGGCTTGAATAGTACGCCTCAGAAGTGCCCACAGTTCCAAATAACAGAACGGCGGAACAGGTGAGTGGAAATGTGCAGGAACTAGTCTTCAGCCTCTCGCTGCCTCACTGCTTGATTTATTGAAACGCTGGAATTGCGGTGACGCTGAAAATACTGTAAAATTGTACCTTTTATCAGTTTTTAGCCTCTTAGCCTTTTTAATTACCAGGCATTTTAACTGTTTCATTTCGGGGGCAATTATAATAAATAGATTAGGCATACTCACAGTTAAGGCTGGTGAGACTTGGTGCCCCCGTTTTGCCGCGGCTTCACCGTTTGTGCGGAGGGGCACCAGACACTCCCCCTACCTCGGATACTTCTGGTAGGAAAGGGCGGAGGTCAAAGAGCACATCTGGCCAGCAATAAAAGCGCATGCTGAGCCGGACGCACAGCGGACGCGCCGCTGGAGTGCCAAAGGCAAGCTTGTCTGAGCCCGTCCGCGTCCGGAACGTAGCCAGGGCCAGAAATGCTGCCGGTTCCAACTCAGGTTTCTTTTACTCAAGAGAGGCAATCCAGGCACTTAACACGCAAGCAAGTAAGTACCAAGCTCATCTTCAAATTGATAAAATAAAGGGCCCACTAACCCGCCTGAAATGCAGATGCAAGCTCAATTATGAACCCAGCCTCCTCCCTGATCATGCCCCCAAAGCAGACTTCATAGCAGACTCCAAGCAGCTACGGGGCGGCCTAGTCAATGCCAGATCACTAGCCAAAAATGCGCTACACATTTATGATACACGTGTAAACCTTAAATTAGACTGCCTTTTTATCACAGAAACCTGGCTAAAAGATTGCTCAAACCCTGACGTTGTGCAAGCCCTTCTCCCAGGATATACTATATCCAGACAAGATAGAACTATGCAAAGAGGGGGGACTAGCAATAATATACAGAAACACACTGACATGCTCCACATTCGATGTCGTAGAACTAAAAGAGGCAGCAAGTCTTGGTTTCTGTCTCCAACCAGATAGCTCAATGTCCTTTGCTGGAGCCTTGATCTACTGACCACCAGGGGCTAGCCTCAAGTTTCTAGATAGCCTGGGTGAAAGCATGAGCTCCCTGGTGGTCAGATACTCCAACTTCACCATTTTGGGAGACTTTAACACACACTTGGAATCAGCTGATACCCCAAGTACGAATAACTTTGGAGAGATCATAAATACCCTGGGACTGAAACAACAGATAGAGGGGCCTACACACTGTGCAGGACACACCCTGGATGGACTCTGTACCAATTACACCAGTCTTAAAGTAGACCCCCCGGTCACCATAACTGGTCTGACCACAAGTTTGTTCCTTTCAGGATTAAATGCTCCACCAAACAACCTGTGAAAAACTCCAGTCAACCTGGCCTCACAATGAGACGAAAGTGGAATAAAATGCTAACAAACCCTAACTTGTATGCAACGGCAGAATTAGGTAAACCTACACTAACAGGGGACCCCTCGACAGATACCCACATGTTTAATGACTGGATGGCCTCACTAGTTAACATCCTGGCACCTCCCATCCTACCCAGTAAAATCCTCCCCAATAAAAACTCTGCTCCCTGGTTCACCCCTTTGCTAAAAGAACTACAAGGCCAGTGTAGAAAACTGGAACGCACATGGAGGAAAACTTACAAACCAGAAGAGCTCACCACCTTTAAAGCAGCTCTTAAACAACATCATCAGCAAATTAGAATAGAAAAGAGGGCACACTACTCCAGGCTCATCAACCAGGCAGCGTCCGATCAGAAAATGATCTTTAACATCGTAAAATCTTTCACTGACCCAAAAGTGTTAGAACACGAAATTCTGCCGTCACAAAGCTTATGTGACCAGATAGCAGAGTATTTCGACAAAAAAATTAAAGACTTAAAAAAAGACTTTAAGGAAAATAACTCCTCGCCTACAGAAGCAGTTGTAAGTACAGGGCTTAACTGTTTCAAGGAGATTAGTCTTGAACAGTCCCGGCAAGCCATTCTCTCATGTAAATCAGGTTCTCCTCTTGATCCCTTTCCCCCGGAAATTTAACATGCACTCATTGACATCATAAACCCTATCATCAATCAAATAATTAACTCCTCCTTCAGGCAAGCAAAAGTACCGGAAAACTGGAAAATTGCTTCAGTTAAACCCCTCCAAAAAAAGAAATTACCAGACCCGACTACTCTCTCTAATCTCAGAACCATCTCGCTGCTACCATGTCTTAGCAAAATAGCAGAGAAGCTAGTCAACACGCAATTAAATGACTTTCTGCAAGAAGCTAATGTTCTTCACACCAAGCAATCAGGTTTTAGGCCTGGTCACTCAACAGAATCCGTGCTGCTTCATACATCGGAAACCTTAAAATTTGCCTAAGATCAAGGTAAAAATGCAGTACTGATTCTGTTGGACCTATCGGCCGCATTCGATACAGTCTCCCACGACATCCTGGTAGATAGGCTTGCGGATAGCGGCATTTCTCATAAAGCTTTGGCCTGGTTAATTTCTTTCCTGGAAAACAGGAGAAAAATAGTAACCTTAGGCAACTTCAAATCAACAGAGAAACAATTGTTCCCTGGTGTGCCACAGGGCTCGGCCCGGAGTCCAACATTTTTTAATCTTTATATGATACCGTTGCTTAACCTGATTGCATCCTTTGACATCGAGTCTATCTCGTATGCGGATGACACTCAGCTAATCCTCACTCTTGACAAAAATTCCACAGCAGCTGAAGAAAAATTCCAGCACTGTCTATCCGCAGTCATGGATTGGATGAAAACAAACCACCTCAAATGTAACAGTAAAAAAACTGAGATCATGCTGCTTGGGAAATCCAACATCTTCATGCCCAAACAGTGGTGGCCGACTGACACGGCACCACCTCCTAACACAGTAGACACAGTGAGAAATTTAGGGATTAGATTCGATTGTGCACTATCCTTCCACCAGCAAGCCCTCTCGGTGGCGGGCACGTGCTTCCACATGATAAAAACCCTCAACTTTTTTTTAATCTACTCCCTGTCACAGCCAGAAAAACAGTTGCAGTAGCCCTAATTCTGTCACGCTTGGATTACTGCAACAGCCTATACGCAGGAGCAAAAAAGGTAGTTCTGAAAAGACTACAGATAGTCCAAAACACGGTAGCCCGGCTGGTATAAAAACTACCAAGGAGGTCCTCGGCCACAGCAGCACTCAGAACCCTCCATTGGCTGCCCATACATAAAAGGATTCTCTTCAAAATCTTAGTAATCATATTTAGAACCATCAGGGCTACAGGACCCAAATACCCAAGATCCAGAATTAAACCATACATTACCCAAAAGCACGTGCGATCATCCTTGGAAAACCTTCTAGCACCCCTCCCCCGCCCCCCCAGTCCTAGGAGCTAAAGCCTGGAATAGCTTGCCCACCCAAATGAGACTGGCACAGTCTGAACTCATGTTCAAGAAACTCTTAATAAACCTGGATTTTTGCTGCCCCAGACCACATAGTGCTATCACTCATTTGCTCCTTCTACCGGACTGTACTCACTAATTTCCTCACCACAGCCCCCCACTTTCGATAGCGCCAAGATGCTCCTCGGAGTGAACGCTGCACTCTATAAATGCTCTCATTCATTCATTCATTCAAATAACACCCAGATATCACAGAAAATATGGAAGACTTTAGAAAAATCTACGGAAAATGACAATATTTCTCATCCCCTTGACTACCTTTAGATTCTGACAACCAAGACATACAGATCATGTTTACTGAGACCACTTTGACATTACACTCACTGGGTCCACCCCCCACCACCTGTCTCCCCTTCCGCACCCCCATGTTGGATTTTTCTTGCGATACAAGTTAAGATTTGGAATATGTGATATTTTCTGTCTATATTTCATGTTTTTCGAGTAATAGTTAGAGATCACTATTTGTAGCCAACCACTGTTTCTCTTGATTACGTTTTGTATTTGTTGCAACACGAACCTTATTCCAGGTCCAAATGAACCAACTATGACGCTATTATCTGTGATCGTACTCTCATGTGCCTATACAGAACTTAAATGCAACTTTTGTAAGAAATGTATTGACTATTTTAAAACGGATACTTTCCTTTGCTTTTGTATGTTACAATAAAACTCAAAAAGAATTTATGGAAATAAAAAACAAAAGAAGATGTCCTACCTTTTATATACATTGCACGCCTGCCCTCTGGGCTGTCCAGGGCCTAACCTAGGGGTGAGTTATATGTATTAAAAAGGAATATTTGGACCTGGCAAAAGGTTTATTTTACCAGGTCGAAATGACAGTTTAAAACTGCACACACAGGCTCTGCAATGGCAGACCAGAGACAAGTCTTAAGTGCTACTTAAGTGGGTGGCACAATCAGTGCTGCAGGCCCACTAGTAGCATTTAATTTACAGGCCCTGGGTACATGTAGTATCATTTTACTAGTGACTTACGAATAAATTAAATATGCCAATTGGGGGTAAGCCAATATAACCATGTTTTGAGGAGTGAGCACATACACTTTAGCACTGGTTAGCAGTGGTAAAGTGCAAAATGTCCAAATGACAGCAAAAACGAGATCAGAAAAAATGGAGGAGGAAGGCAAAAAGTTAGGGGGCAAGACCAACCTAAGGCTGATGGGTTTAACTTTTCTCAAGGTTATCCAGTCTTGTGCTCTTCTTCCCTGACAGAGCTGTAGAGGTGTATCCTACCAAAGAGTATGGAGCTTCTATCTGAGAAATGTGTAAACAGTAATAGCAGCACTTGATTTAATTCCTTGTCTTCATTTACAGGGCACATGAGAATAGTTGTAGGAAAAGAGCCCTTGAAGGGTTACAAGTTTCCTTATAACCCTGTAGGTGACTACATGAACGCCTATGATGTCATCCTTCGGTGAAATCCATGAGGGAATCTAGCATGACATGCATAGGTGAGAGTCACCTTAACTAAGTACTAACAAAATCTAGTATTACAAATGATTTACATTCACTGGAAAAAAGAAATTAGGTAGAAGTAAAGTTGCTTTAGAAGCAACAGTTCTCTACTTGCGAGCTTAAGCACCTTTGAAATTGACTGGAAACAACTTTCGTTTAAATGATAACGTCACTTTAAACATAAACATGCCTGAAATTCCATGATTAAGGTAACTATGCATCCTTAATTCACATTCCATGCACCTACACACTCACTCTTCTACTAGGCCAAATACTCTCCAAGTATTGCATTATCTCATTAATGTTTTAATCAGTATTAACAGTGATGTAATCAGCGAGGCCATCGATGATAACAATTGTAATCTTTTTTTATATAGTGTTTACTACGTTTATGCATTTCTCAGTGGAGTAAAAAACAGACACTACTGAAGCAGTCAACTGATTGTCCCCAGAAGGATGACAGGCTGAGTGGACAATGATTTAAACTCGAAGATCAAAACAGATGTCAGCAACAAGCTCTTAACTCACTGAGCCAACTTGTTGCCAGCATCAGTGGTCATGAACAGTGCATGGCTTAAAAAAAGTAGCGTACAAACCAGTATTTCATATGTTCAGCGTTTTAAGGGAAGCACCACAGGCCTGTGCACTCTATGCACTCTAAGTACTGTACACAGGACATCCACCGCATACAGTGATTGGCTGCTACCTAAATCACATGCTAAGGGAGTGCTTTTAATGGAAATATAAAAGTGTAGGTACTCACTGTTTAGAGTACCTGTTAGCTCCTGAGAAGTGCCGGTACCCTCCCATTTAATATATTGCAGCAGTGCTGAGAAGTGCAGGTACTCTCCATTTCAAATTAAGAAGTGCAGGTGCTCATTAATGCACAGTACATGCCCATTTAAAGCACAGTGCTTTGGAAATCCTCAGGGAAAACTGTACACGTGGGACATAGCTGCAGAGAGTAACCTGCCCTCAGTCATATGACCAGGTCCGTCAAAGTTTGAAAAGTTAAAAAGACCCTGTTAGACCTGTCAGCCTTGGAGTGGTCTTCCTCCAAACCTTTTGCCTGTTTTGCCTCACTTTTTGCTGATCGTTTTTTGTTGGCCCTAGGACTCTGGGCACTATACCACTGCTAACCAGTGTTAAGTGCTAAAGTGCATGTACTCACACCCCTAAACATGGTAACATTAGCTCATACCCAATTGGCATATTTAATTTACTTCTAACTATATGAGCCCAGGACCTGTAAATTAAATGCTACTAGTGGGCCTGCAATTTAAAAACCAACAACGCTTCTTATTAGGAATGCTACTGCATACAAGATGTAAGAACAAGCTCAATTGCAGGATACAATGGGATTGTTAAAGGATGCAGTAGGGAAAAGAAAAGAAGTAGTCATACATTGATTGTGTAAAAAATTATCTGTATTTTTCTTAAATTCAAATGTGTCACATGCAATGTGTCCCATGTGAACAATGGAACCAAGAACAAACAATAAAGGAGTTTACATTCATACAGACTGAACAAAAAAAGAAAGGTACAAGTTTCCAAAACAGTGACAAATAACCACAGAGGAACATTTTCAAATGCAACTGAGTCCTTTTATCAATCAAAGGAGTCGGATAATTGATTTGTTTGTATGTTTCGATGCCGTTTCGGCCCCCTTTGAAATGCAGGGTTCTCATCAGGGCCAAAAGATAGTAGGACACCTGTAGATTAAAAATACATGGACAAGTACGTCAAAATGGTTACTTTTTTTTTTACACCGTACCTGATGGAGTCATAATATAGGTACATAGAGTGCACACCACCACAGTGCAAAAATAAAGGGGAAGGGTACTCACATGGGGCACCCTTCCCCAAATTCAAAGGGAGTAAAGGTGTCAGGATTCGGGCCGTGGAGCGCCTACCCAGCCTTTTCCGGACTACAACTCCCAGGAGGCATAGGGGGAGGAGCCAAGCGTCTATTTGAAGACGCGTTGGGCGTGCATCCAGCATGCGTAATTCCGACTGATGCTCTTCAGTGTCAGTTTCCTTTTCCCGTTTGGTTTATGTTGCACCGAGGTCTGCTGCGGGGATATTCGGCGGCTAGAGGACATTGATTGGATTGTAGGAAGCACGGCGCAGGCGGCGGTGTGCTATACCGCGGAAGCCCGTCGTTGCGGGATACTTCTACATGGTTGCAGGACTCGGAAGAGAGTTGTGCCGTATACTCGCCTTGGTCAGAGGAGGTCAGGTGAGAGCCTTTCCCGGTGCGGGCGGCTGTGTACAAAACCGTGGAAGCCCTAGAACCGTGTGCATACTTGTTTGCTGGTAGGGTAATTAGGCGGCGGTGTACCATACCGTGGAAGCCTTCTATTAATTACCGAGCCTCATTAACACCTGGTACTACGTAAATGGCGGTGCAGTTAACCGTTCATTACGTCGTGGATATTGTTTTGAGCAGTTTCTTTTTTTTTTGTTTAGTATTTCAGGAATCGAAGGTTTGAGTATCAGCCCTTATACCTTCATACTAGCACTCGGGCTGAACCTTTTGTCAAGTGGGGGTCAGGATTACCCCATGAATGGTGGGCCGACAGGTTGGGATTGTCCAGAAGAACCCCACTGTCGAGTTTAGTTTTTCTTTTCCTTTTCTTTCAAGGAAGGAGTGTGATATTTCCGATTAAAAGGTATACATAAGGGTTTTAGCGAGAATTATTAGAGTGGAGATGTATTCGATCTGGTGAAGTAATTGTAGTGTTGTTTTTTGTTCCAGATTCTCATCCCTGCTGTTCCCACCCCTTCCTATCCCTCACTTGATCGCCCTATCACTCTATATACTTATATGTTGGAGTGTGGGGATGTCAGGGGGTGGAACCATTATTGCTTCATCCGGACCCTGAGGAGTACCAGATCCTGACAAAAGGGTGGTAAGAATTATCAATGCCCGGCATGTGTCGGCCTAGGGGAGTAGGTAAAGGCAGGCACTCAAATGCAAGATCATTGAGATTTCTTACCCGGAAGGAGATGGATTTGCATGGCAAGCAAATGCTTGAAATGATAAAGCCAAACGCCACAATCGGTGTTCATTTTCTGCCGGTAGCGATGAAGGGCGCGTAAACCTTTCTGTCAGAAAATGATCCGAAGGGATGAGGGAAGGTGGGCTTATAGGATACAGCCTTGCCGCTGCATCAGTGTCAGCTGAAAGACGCTGCAAAGTTCTTTCTTTTAACTGACACTGACGGGAGATGAAATTAAGGCTTGGTGCGGAAGCTCCCAGGCTTATGGTGTCTCAAGGCATACAAAAGGGGTTTGACCATGTGGTCACCATAGCTCCCTATATAATGCAGCTGCTGGCTATACAGCATGCGGATAGGACACAGAATGAGGTGTGCCTGATGGGACATTCACATCCTGATGGGTCATCCTGGGCAGGAGGGAGGGAGGAGCTGACACACCTGAATGGGTTGAATCCTGCTCACACACAAAGGACTGCTTAAACCCTTGGAGGCTGTCTGGAGCCAGGGCAGGAAGGGAGGGCATCTGTGCGCTTCACAGCCCCTCTTTTAAGTCCCCCCCCTCTTCAAAGGCCCCACTGGGTGTAAGAACAGGACATTTGACCCTACCAACTCAGTACACTTCTGGACCTGTGGAGAAAGAAGGGCTGCTGTGCTGCTAAAGTACTGCCACTCTGATGGGTTGCTTCTCTGGAACAACTGCTTTTCTGCTGTGCTGACCTGCCTGCTGCCTGCTGCCCTCTCTGTCTGGGTGAGAAGGACTGGACCTACACCACTTGCACCCAGAGTGACTCCAAGGGCTTGTCTGCTTGCCTCCTGTTCTGAAGTCTCAGGGACATCAAAGATGTACAGAAACTCTGCAACAGCACCTGGACTGTGCCATCTGTGAGTTTTACCCTGCCAAGTGGTGCCAATCCAGTCCTGGGCCCTTGGAAGTGGGTTTTCTGTGCTGAACCAGCAAAATCAACGCATCGCAACGCAAAATCAACGCATCGCAGTCATTGCGCCAGTTGGAGCCAAACACATCTCCTTCGATGCATCACTGCTCGAGGACATCGCATCGCTATCTGCATGGCTCGTTAATGACGCATCACCTTCATAGTAAAGGGTTTGCCGACAACACATCTCCGTCTGCGCGAACTGGAACCAACGCATCGCCTACATCCGAAGGGATCAATGCCGAATCATCGCCTCCTCTGCTCCCTGGATCGGATCTTCGACATCGATGCATTCTCCAACCAAAGGTACTGTTTCCAAAAGGTTAAGGCTCGTCCATGAATCTGATACATTCTCCATCGTAGTCGGCCTGAACTTTTGGATTTGACTCGGTCAAACGCGACCAGGTAGCCCTGGTTGGCACTTTATTTTTTAAGCACTATATTTCAGGATATTCTTTAAAAATTCATAACTCCGTTTCTACTCATTGTATTTTTGTTGTTTTGTTCAATAAAGTAAGCTCTACTTTTCTAACCAGGTGTGGGTTTTTTTGTATGGTGTTTTCACTGTTTTACTTTTTTAAGTAGTGGACGTCTGCCAACAACACACATGGAGCCTAAAAGTTAAAAAAATAAGTAAACATAGGGTGGGATAGGGTCGGAGAAGGGTCCGCAAAGCAGAGGAAGGCTTGGGGGGCAACGGAAGAGAGGGATGGGGCTGGGGTAAGCAATGAAAGGGTTGTGGTGGAAGCAACAGAGAGAGCACAGGAGAGGGGAAGGGAAAAGTAAAGGGAGAAGAAGCATACTGGGAGAGAACATGAAAACAGCTAAAGCTGTCTGTAGCCGAGCCCTAAAAGTGTAAAGGTCCCCCAGAACCCTTGGCTCCTCATACATTATTGGTTGTGCCCTGGCTCCTTGACCCTTTATAACCTTATAAATATGTGTGCATAGAATATGGCAGCAGACTGCGCCCCCTCTCTAGAACATTCAGGGCTTTGCTGCAAGTAATTGCCGCATGTCATGCGCTATACAAACTATTTATCCAAACCGATCTATAAATACTACATTAAATGTCGATGAATTCTATGGATTTCCAATCATAAATAAAAAAAAATTGAACGTCTAGGTTGAACTAAATGGTTACTTTTACACAATTAATAAATTAATTACGAATAATTTAGATTTTTTGACAACACAAAGAAATCATACGTAGAAAAAAGAAAAATTTTAACTGCATACTAAAGATTTGAACATAGCCAACTAAAATATGAAAAACATGCTTTAGAGAAAAGATTGCATGCATGGTGAACACAATGCTGGAATACACACCGCAAGCATATGCACGCAGAGTAGAAGAAAGAAGTCCAATCTTCACACAAAACAAACTTTACCATGTGTTTCAGAACGGTTAAAGCACTTAAATCTCGATTTCTTCTTTTCCCCCAACAAGTCTGCCAGTGTAACCCCTGGTGTTAAATTTTACGCATTCCCAGCGTTTACACAGCAGATGGCAGCAGCAGCAGCAAGGCAGAAATACAACAAATAGCCACATATACATATTAGAGCACAGCCATTAAAGATGTGAGGTGAAATAAGATGAGCAAAGATTAGCAATAAAACTAAAACATAAAGTATAATTTTTTACAAACATTAGCAATTTACAAAATACGGCAGCTACCCACCAAAATGTATGTGTTCTAAGTACTGCATAGGGAAGGACATCTAAAGGTATATAAAAACATTACAAAACACATTAGGCACCAAAAAGAATTGCGCTACTGGCTGCTGTGTATTTATGTAGCAAATAGAATATTCTCGACTTTTACATCAATAATGGGAATGCAGTTTTAAATCTATTAAGAAAAACTAACGAATCCTCTTACTGCTTTTCCCCTCCGATGATGTAAAGCTTTATGGTTAGCGTATCGGTCTCAAGACAGAAGATTTTGGCACTGACACAAGTTCTCAGACTTGAAGTACTCTGTGAAGATGGCCTCGTCACTCAATGATACTATGGGTCATGATACTATGGGTCATATCCTTGTACGTTAGAGTGGTCCAGTGAGATACAGTACAGGTTACCCGGCTTTCTAAATATGGCCATTTACCAGGAAAAAAGTTCACATTTCTGTAATATGAATACTTTTTAATTGATGCACCATCTCCCCCAGCAGGGAGGATAATGAGGGGATCAAATCTCGCGTCATTAAAAAGACATTTTTGGCACAAAAGCTTACAATTGTTCCTAACAAATATGATTGGCAAGTTTGTGCAGAATTTAAAAAGAAAACAAAGGAAAAAGTGGCACTAAAAAGTATTTAGGGAAGCAGTAGTCTTTAGTTCTATTTTTACTATGACCTTAAACCGGAATAATGAAGAAAGGAGCAAAAAAGAGGTAAAGAAGAAAGGGTGGAGAGTGGCAGGGAACGGTAACGAGTACGTTTATAACTTTATGGGCAAGAAAGCACTATTCGTTTACATTCCCTGATGACACAACGCCACTGAGGTTGTCAGATAGGAATGCAGATGTTATTTATGGTCAGAAATGCATAAACTATAAAGTCATTAAAAAATATGGAAACAAACATGCAGAAGACTACCCATTATTAGTGCCATTTCCATGCCCGCAGCAGGGCAGATGAGAAGGCAGGGCCAAGTGGGAGAATGCACCTGGCCATGAGCCAACTGCATGGGGCTGAAGGATGTGCACAAAGGCTGAGATGAGCAGACACTGCGCCCAGTACTCTGCACCTGACAGAAGGTTGTGGGTCGCTAGCTCTGAGAAGAGGTAGACAGGCATTAAATACAAGGATGTGGGTCGCTAGCTCTGAGGAGATGTGGATAGGCATAAAAAAAGGCTGTGAGGTCGCTAGCTCTGAGGAGATGTGGATAGGCATAAAAAAAAGGCTGTGGGTCGCTAGCTCTGAGAAGATGTGGATAGGCATAAAACAAAAGGCCATGGGTCTCTAGCTCTGAAAAGATGTAGATAGGCATAAAATAAAAGGCTGTGGGGTCGGTAGCTCTGAGAAGATGTGGATAGGCATAAAACAAAAGGCCGTGGGTCGCTAGCTCTGAGAAGAGGTGGACAGGCATAAAACAAAAGGCTGTGGGGTCGCTAGCTCTGAGAAGATGTGGATAGGCATAAAACAAAAGGCAGTGGCGTTGCTAGCTCTGAGAAGATGTGGATAGGCATAAAACAAAAGGCTGTGGGTCATTAGCTCTGAGAAGATGTGGATAGGCATAAAACAAAAGGCTGTGGGTCGCTAGCTCTGAGGAGATGTGGATAGGCATAAAACAAAAGGGCGTGGGTCGCTAGCTCTGAGAAGATGTGGATAGGCATAAAACAAAAGGCCGTGGGAGCGCTAGATCTGAGAAGATGTGGATAGGCATAAAACAAAAGGCCATGGCTTGCTAGCTCTGAGAAGATGTGGGGATAGGCATAAAACAAAAGGCCGTGGGTCATTAGCTCTGAGAAGATGTGGATAGGCATAAAACAAAAGGCTGTGGGTCGCTAGATCTGAGGAGATGTGGATAGGCATAAAACAAAAGGCCGTGGGGGCGCTAGATCTGAGAAGAAGTGGATAGGCATAAAACAAAAGGTCATGGCTTGCTAGCTCTGAGAAGATGTGGGGATAGGCATAAAACCAAAGGCCGTGGGGTCGCTAGCTCTGAGAAGATGTGGATAGGCATAAAACAAAAGTCAGCGGGTCGCTAGCTCTGAGCAGAGGTGGACAGACATAAAACAAAAGGCTGTGGGTCGCTAGCTCTGAGAAGATGTGGATAGGCATAAAACAAAAGGCTGTGGGTCGCTAGATCTGAGGAGATGTGGATAGGCATAAAACAAAAGGGCGTGGGTCGCTAGCTCTGAGCAGATGTGGATAGGCATAAAACAAAAGGGCGTGGGTCGCTAGATCTGAGAAGATGTGGATAGGCATAAAACAAAAGGCCGTGGGGGCGCTAGATCTGAGAAGATGTGGGGATATGCATAAAACCAAAGGCCGTGGGGTCGCTAGCTCTGAGAAGTTGCGGATAGACATAAAACAAAAGCTCGTGGGTCACTAGCTCTCAGAAGAGGTGGACAAGCATAAAACGTGGCAGAAGGCACACCCTGAACACGGGTGCGGTTGTGAGCAATAATCACAGAGAAATGGCTAGCCACAGGCTATGGCGAAGACCAGCTTGCTCCTACTATGGACGACGGACAAAGTATATCATTAAAAACAACACGATAATCACTGAAATAACTTTGTTAAGGGGTAGCCATAGATCTTCACTCAAATGCCTTTTTATATAACACAGAAATGCTCCTAAAAAAATGAGTTGAAGAAACTTTATAATAAGGATCTAAAACGATGTCTGCATCGGCAGGTGAGCCCAATGTCCTGCTGGTGCTGAGCACGTCGCCCCTCCCCCTTCCTCTTTCCTCGGCTTCCGGGATGATACGACCGTAGCAGCTTGCGGGCCTGCAGTGAGGCGCACACAACGATATTGGCGTTTTCGGCGATTTCGGCGTTGTCGGCGTGTGGAGCGGCTTCGAGGCAGCAGAGAGAGCGTGGGTCGCCTGCTGCCCCCCTGCAGTGCTGTGGCTGCCCTGTCTACAGAAGGAAGGTTTCGTGGCGGGGGTTGCGGGAGTGACGAGGGGCCGCAGAGCCGGCTGAAGACGTCGGAGGTCTCTCGAGGTGGGGACCGACGGAGCTGGTGGACTGTGAAACGCGCTGGTGAGGGACCAGTTATTATAGAGCTTGAGGAGCTAAGAGGAGCTAAGAGGACTGGGAGCCAGGACTGCGAGCGTGAAGTAGGGGCAGCAGCGGATTACCAGGCACTGCATTACTGCCATCAAGTCGATAGAGGCACGGTAGGACTTATCTTTAGTAATTCTGTGAGCTGCTGCTTTCTTTTATAAATTCTTCACAAACTCTCAAGAGCACCAGCGCTTGGTTTATTTACAGTACGTGCTGGCTGGAACTTTCCCTGGCAGATTGTCAGTTGCTGCATAACTCCTCTTAAGCTACCTCTTGTGTGGTTCTTGTGCGATTTTTGGCAGTTTGACCGCAAAAAAGTGACTCTGTGCCTCGTTGGGGGTTATTGAGGTGCCTCGGTGGATGACAACAAGGTGTCCTACGTGTTCTACGTGGTCAGTGAAGAAATAACTTACGCAAGTGAAGTGAATTAAGGGCCTGGGCGGAGAGCTATGCGTCAGATGGTTTTGAGAGGGACAACAGCACATGCAGGAGCTCCAGCCACAGCCCCCCCGCTTCTCCATCGTCAGCACAGAAAGCTAGATGTCAAACAGCGCAGGCCCGTATTTTGGCAGCCAGGAGAGGAAGAATTGTTCAGAAAACTAGGGGAGATATAAACTTCACGAGCTCGCAAGTGGCTCTCCTGTCTCAGAAGTTCTCTTCTACGCTATCTGACTCCCCTGGAACATCTTCGGCCTCACTGGAGCTCTCGCCAGAATTGAGATCTGAGGGCAAAGGCAGAGTCGCAGGGGCAGTGGTAGTGGAGTCGTCTGCGCCTGGGTCTGTTTCATCAGGGAATAGGAGCCCAGAAGTGGTTAATCCTCCTAACACTCCTAAGGAGTATCCGGTATTCTCTATAAATCGTAAATTCAATCAGATGGCTAATTTGGCTAAAATGGCTAACGCAGCGGACAAGACACTTCTTGAAGAGGCTGCCCCTGTAATTCAGGAGAAAGGCGCTGACGCCACCATGGGAACTAGGGCTCCTTTGGAAAAAGAAGGAGAGACCTTGCTCGAAAAAAGTTCAGAGGATCAAGCCCAACCAAGGCAGTGGGCAGGGGCTGCACAAGGGGCAACGCTGGAGATGTCAAGACGCAATTCCAGGACAAGTGAGGACCTGGGGTCTTTATCCCCTTTACTACAGCACGACTCGTCGATGGGACCAGGACCAGAAACAGGGCCAGAAGTGAGGGCCCTGGCCTGCCAGCAGGGAACGGACAATAGCGTCGCTAATGTTGGGGGGGGTCACCATTGATACTGCTTCTGCTATGTCCCAGTCTTCAGTTGTCCCGTTAGACCAGATGCAGCAGCTCTTTGAGACCATTCTGGGGGAAATCCGAGACTGCAAGACCTCACAAGCTCAGTAACTCTCTTTATTGCACCAATGCCTAAATAAAATTGAAACCATGGTACAGCAAATACCTGAGAGATTTAAAGAGCTGGAACAACGGGTATCTCATATTGAGGATCGATATGCATTATGTGACTCTGACATTGTCTCTCTCCAGAAGAAGTTTCAGGCCTCCGAGAATAAGATGGATGAGATGGAGAATTATGCAAGGCGCTCGAATCTGCGTTTCACAGGGATTCCAGAATATAATTAACGCATGGACGGTCAATCCAACCCAGTGGCTTATATTGAATCAATAATCAGAGACCATTTGCTCGAGAAGGCACCTGAAGACCTTACAGTAGTGAGGGCCCATAGAGTTCCCTTCCAGAAAATTCCAGGGGCTAAGTATCCCAGGACAATAATTGTGAACTTCAGGGATTATCGTATTAGAGAGGCAGTACTAACAAAGGCAATTCAGAAGAGAGAGATTGCTCTACCCAGCGGGGGCCGAGTACGAGTATTCTCCGATATGTCGGCAGCAGCAGCACGGAGACGGAAGGACTTTGTTGGAATGCTGAGCCAATTTAAGAGTGCAGGAGCCCAGGCCTCTATTGCGCAGCAGTCCAAATTGAGAGTTCTATGGAAAGGAAGGTTCCATCTATGTTCTTCTCTTGAAGAAGCCCAAGATCTACTACAGAAGATTGTTCAAGTTAATGAAAAATAAGAGACTTAAGTAGACTTAATTAAACTCAAGTAGACTCAAGTACAGTCTTTTCTCTGTATATAACAATCAGCTTACTGAGAGAACTGTTCGATATTTTTTCCCTTCCTGCTTTTGTACTTTGGCACTTTAGGTATTTTTAACCATTTTTGAAGGTTACTTTGTTTGCAGGACCTATTGCAGGACCTATTGCCATTTTGTACTGCACTCTCCTTTTTAGGGGGGGAGATGTGTTGTAATGCACTTTACATGGCACTTTATAGGGTCTACACCTTTTTCATAATGTGTGGTAAGGTAGTAAATTGCAGTTTTTTCACTAATGATCATTGCATATGTTGCAGTAAGCTTATAGCTGATGTTTTTTATATGGCACTTTGCACAATGTACTTTACCTTCTTTTGCATTGGCACTTTATATGGTCTACTCCTCTACACTTTTCATGGCACTTTATATGCTCAACCCCTTTTTTACAATGTGTGTGGAGGTAGTGATATGCAGTTTTTTGCACTAATGATCATTGTATATGGCACTTTGCACTTTACCTTTTTTGGTATTGGCACTTTATCTGGTCTACCCCGTTTTTATAATGTGTATCGGGGTAGTGAATTGCAGTTTTTGCACTAATGATCATTGAATTTGCTGCAATAGGCTGCAGTAGGCTTATAGCTGACGTTTCTGTATGGCACTTTGCACATGCACTTTACCTTTTCAGGTACTGCGTTTTTTTGTTTTTTTTGTATTAACGAATTTTGTATATTGTACTGCATATGTTTCTACTTATTGAACTATTGAAATATTAAAGTACTTCTGTACTTTTGTATTGCGTCCCTCCTAAGCTGTTATTAGTTACTATGAGAGCAAGCTACGGGTTTCCCTAGGCAAGTTATATACTTTAAATATCCCGGGGTTAATATAATTGATAGTTCTTTTTTGATAGCAGTGAAGGGGGGGAGGACGTGCACCCGGGTGCCAAGTCAAGGCACCTTGTTGTTGGAGGGAGGCAGTGGCGGTGAGGGAAGGGCAACCTCACTCCACAGACAGTTTGGGGTGGGCAGAGGGTAGGGGGAAGAGGGGTGTAGCATTAAAAAAAAAATGAGCGTATGGATAGCAGGCAGACTAGGAATGGTGGGCCGTTGGGCAACATGATTAAACTTGGAGGCCAAGTTGAAATGGGCAGGGTCTCTGTCACCAAGGGGGTCGACTTGATTCTATTGAGAGACCTGATACAAATGGAAGAGAGTTGGAAGAGAGAATATGATAGTCCTTTTTGTAAAGTGCTATGTTTGGTCTAAGGGATGACACAAGTGTTGAAGGTAATTTCATGTAATGTGAATGGCTTCTTGAACGCACAAAAAAGAAGAGCAATGTTAAAGTGGTTAGAATCTTTCTCCCCTCAGGTGATTTTCTTGCAGGAGACACATCTTAAATCTAACTCCCCCAACTTTACTCTCCCTAAGAAATATGCCCAAGCATACTTTGCCTCGGCCCAGGCGGCAGTGCGAGGAGTGGGTATTCTTTTATCTTCGGATTTGGATTGGGAGGTGGGTAAGGTGATTCGGGACGAGGGAGCTAGGTGGTTGTGGATAGAAGTCTTAGTTAACGGAATAGCGGTCGTCCTGCTTAATTATTATGGTCCAATTGGCGACGACTGTGCGGCTCTGGAACAGGTATATGATCTGCTGGTGGGTGCGCAGCGGTTTATAATTATGGGGGGAGATTTTAACTTAATTCAAGATCTACGTTTTGATACCTCCAACAAGGGAAAAAAGCAATTAAAACCTAAAACTGATAGGCTCTTAAAAATTATTAAAGAGGATCTCGCTTTATTGGACCCATGGAGGGTAGACCATCCAGGTGCCACTGAGTTTACGTGCTACTCAGCGAGATTTAAAACAGCATCCCGTTTGGATTTCTTTTTGATTAGTAATCTGTTCACAAGGGGGAATCCTTGATTCTCTCTAATCCATTTTCGGATCACTCTTTAGTATCCTTAATATTACACTTGCCCGCCCCCAGGAGAAATAATTCCAATCTCGTACTTTAATGAAATCGATAAGGTGTTTCGGGAGTTTATTTGGGCTAAGAAAAAGTCTCAAATTAATTTATCTATTTTACAATTGGATGTAGATCAGGGAGGTCTTGCAGTACCTCATTTAGCTACTTATTACCTAGCTGCATTACTTAGCTTAACAACTCAGCTTCTGTCCCCTTCTTCGAAATTTGATAATTTTTTATTTAATCATATGCTTAGGGAGAGTGCTATTAAGTTACCAGCATTCTTGCACACTGCAAAGTTACCAAAAAAACCAAGATATAAGGTGGTGAATATAATATTAAGCCGCATTCAGCGATTCAACAAAAATTATAATATTCCATCATGCCATGCATACTCCTCTCTTTACGACTGTGAGGTATGGGGCCTCAAACTCCCACAAAAAGGGGTACAGCCTTATATTCTGTTGGGTTTTTGTAAATTGGGCGACTTTTATAATGGAACTAATCAGATGACGTGGGAGGCTTTTGTGACACAATTTGAAATGCAGAGCCGGGACCTCTGGCTAAGTTTTAGGCAGATTTCATGTTTCCTAACTTCAGAGGAATCAGCGAGAGTACTAGAGTAATTTTAAAAGCTGCCTTTGAGTCAAACTTATCGGGCATTGGCAACTGGTACAAGGTATTACGCCAGGAGAAGAACAAGAACCTCATTGAATTAATGCTCCCAAAAATCGCTCAGGAAACTAACTGCAGGTTTAGTAGACAGGAATGGCTACGAGTCTGTGAGCTTGGCCACAGGGCATTGAGAGCGGCCAATTTTCAAAGAATGTCCTTCCTCTCTAGAAGGGTGGCCTACTACACTCCCTCCAGGCTCCATAAATGGTTCCCCACGCTACCGAATGATTGTTTCAGATGCAATCTGCCAGAGGCAGGGGACTGGACACATATATTTTTCACTTGTCTGAGACTACAACACTTTTGGGAGGAGGTTTTTAGGTTTATCAGTAAATGTGTTTCATTAGATATCATTCCATGTGCATCGTTGGCGCTATTTGGCTTCTCCAATGTAATTGATCAGCTCTCATTATACGAGCAATTTTTCATTTCCCTAGCCATAGCAGTAGCCAGATCTTTAATTCTACAAAATTGGAGATCTCAGAAATTACCTACAATGGCCTGGTGGCTACACAAGATGGAGAGGACCTACAAATTTGAGGAGGCCTACGCAAAGAGGATAGGGGCGGTGCGGAGATTTGGGATGACTTGGAAGGGCTATGTTGCAATCACACACATAAATGATTCTATGTGACTTATCTATGGGGAATTTTCAGGCGAAGAGTGTAATCATATAGGTTATTAAGCTAGGGGTCATATGTTATCACAGATTTGATGTTTAGAATGCTGGTTTTGTACATCATGTAAAAGGGAGCACAGATTTACGTCTTTTTTTACTGTATATTTTAAATGTGAGACTTAATGTGCAATAGGTTTTATCTTTTTTGCCTTTTAGTATATTTTGTATATTATTTATCATGTACTAATGGATTACGAAATTTGTTGAACTTATTGTCTATTTATTATATGTGATAGGAGAGTCTGCAAATTTGTCTGTACTACGCTTTGTTTTCTACGCTCAATAAATTATTATTTTTTTTTTTAAAAGTCTAAAACAGAAAATCCAGAAACTTGCAAGTCACATGAACCATGCAAACATAACCCTGGCTACACTGCTCATGACCTCACACATTACACCACAAAGTATATTATAGATCACATCAATGAAGCTGCTAGGGAGACTCGGGCACGCAACACAGCCCTACACCTGAAATGCACTGGGTGTAGTCAGACTGATCCAGGCATTAGTTGCCTTGCAAGTTTGTGAGTACACACAAACATCTGAGTCAGCTGACATTCATAAACTCCATGAGGTCCGTTCTCACCCTGGAAGCAGTGGAAGCTTTAGCCCAGCAAAGGGCTGGATTAATTTCCCTTCCAGAGAAGATAGGGGTAACAAGCCACCTCCAAAAACGGAGGTGTTGCAGGGAAAGATCTTCATATTTTTCCCCCTGAAAAAAAAAAGTGAAGAGATTTGCAATTGCACATTGGGATACATGTCCACACTTCGGAGATGCAGACTAGGTACAATTCCATTTTGTCCAAACGGGATCCCGGGAATATGTAACATGACATTGCGAGGAATACAGCTGGTGCCGCTTTCCAGGCGCACTACTGGGAATGACTCTGAATTCCCAACAGCAGTAAATATGCAGCTGTATGTAGGAATACAGGTACAGATTTAATACTTTTAGTGAACTGGGTTCAGGGTCTATGGGAACTCAAAAAGCACAAAAAATAAATGGCATGCAACTAAGGGTGGTTGTTCACAAAATATTGTAGAGCCGTTGACTTTACTTTTCTAAGAGTTAGTGCTAAAATCAATAGTGGGGAAAAAACATGCCTTTTGAGAGGTGGAAAGCATAGTAACAACATATTTTAATTCTATATTCGTTAATAAAATACTGGAACCAAGTCTGATGCTAGAGTGAGTGAATGCATGTGTATCATGACTTAGAATGGTCCTACACATCACTAGAGGATGCTTACCAAATCGAGGGAGAAGACAATTTAGAAAATTGAGATTTTAGTAAGAGTCGTTGGCAGGTTTCTTTCTGGAATACACCTGGGGATGTGCTTTAAACATCTTGAGCAACATTGGCTTAAAATGGAGCACACACATTGGTCTCACTATTTACTACTTTGCTTTTGAAAAGGAGCAAATATATTCAAGGTGGCTTTCCTTGATGCAAATGTCTATATAGAAATCCCAGGGAGAATTTTGCAAACTGTGAACCATTTGCTTAACAGATAATAGTCCACAGATGTATGAAAGTGTGGCACATTGTCTCTATGGGTGAATCCACTATCAATTTGGATTTTCTGGAAGGCCAGGAAAGAGAAACTGGTGGTAGCCCATTTGCGATAAAAAGGCATTAGTGTGCTTTTAGTGAAATCCTGTTCAAACTACCTTCAGCTCTTTTAATTGCATTTTAACTAGTAGCTATAAGTAGAAATGAGGCACTACATACTGTTGCGTTTCTCGTCATCACCCTCATCCTCGTTGTCTGGGTCAATGTCTTCCGCCTGTGTTATCCAGTCTAAATACCCTTTCAAATCCTCCTCCAGCTGCTGTTTTTCACGTAATTTCTGAAAGTCTCCTCTTGCTTTGGCCTTTTCTCTTTCTTTGGAAAATTCTCTGTTGAAAGTAGTTAAAGTATAAAAGGAAAATGTACAAAAAAATGTGATTAAACAACATTTATGTCCAACAACATTATCTTTTGTCCAGCACAATAATCAACGATTTGCTTTTAAACAGCAGTGGGCTAATTATAAGCACGTGCATGTAAATGCATTCCACCCCTAAAATCATTAGGAACCCCACTGACAAAAATACATTAAAATGAAGAACTAGTTCAGCACGACATGCATTCTTCAAATCGTTTTGACAGAGCATCGTAACAACTGTAGTAGGCAATATCTGTCAATGGTAATATATATATTATAGTAATTCGATTTTAAAATTGTTGCAATTGTGAAAATGTACGCACTAAAACACTAGAAAATTAATTTCACATGCACTTTGGTAATATTCCATGCTACATCCATGCACAGATGTGGAGGTTAATACAGAAAGAGAGACCAAAGAGAGAGAGACCAATGACTGAAGAAGTTATACTAAAAGATTATTGGTCGCGTTTTCCCCACCTGGCTCACTGAGGGTATAGGTGTTAATTTTTCTTATGCAGACCTAGGAAAACCTATTTTAGCTAATCTGTCACCCCTCCTGTCTGCACTGAATTAATTCTGAGTAAGAATCGTTACTAAGGGCCTAATCTGCGACCCCCGGCAGTGGTGCAGCAGTCTGAGATCGCAGTATGCTTGGTGGTGCAACTGCAGCACTGCCAAGCATATTACGGGTTTCCTTACTGTGACACTAACCACGGTGGTGAGCCCGCCATGGAAAGGGTGGTGGTGAGGAAACAAAGGGGGCCCTACAGGGCCCCCTGTTGCCTCAAGGCCTGGGGATGCATGCAGGGGGGGGCACATGCTGTGCCCCCCTGCATGCATGCACCACCAGTACCTGCATGGCATGGACTTAACAGTCTATGCCGTGCAAGAACTTGCTTTGGCACTCCCATTGCGGTGCCTTTTTGAAAGGCACTGCGTGGGAATGCCAAAGTACCGCCCGCCAGACCACGAGGAAACTCGTAATCTGGCGGGCGGGTTGCGGTCCAGGTTTGGTGGTGTGGGAGTGTGGCGGCCTGCTCCCAACCCACCAAACTTGTAATCCGGCCCTAAGTCTGTGATATGTTTAAGATATAGCACAAGACACAGATATAGGGCAGTTTTAACCAAATATGATGTAGTCATACATACAAACCACTAAACTCAAAAGATGAAAAGTATACCTAGGAAAAGCATGACATGAGCTGATTCTCAGTGCCATGTAAAAAGCTTTTTTACTGTCACTGTTGTTAAACTCATCCATCCTTTATCCAAGTAACTTGAGTATGCCTCTTCTGTGTGGGGAAGACACAAAATGTTAAGTTTGCTCTTCATTTAATTATGCTGAAGGATAGGGGCAACCTCAAATTCCACTGACAGGGGGCAGAAGGATGTTCTTATAAGACAGAGCATTTAAAAGGAAAGCGTGAAACAACGTTTTTGACATCATGGAAGATCACAAGAAGCAATGGATCTGCTTTTAAGAGCCTCGAGAGGGAAGCATGCTAATGAGATGTGAGCTTTTAGGGAGTACAACATTTAGGAAACTATGTAGTCAATTTGTAAAATGTACTATAGAATCTTATACGTTCTCTTTGATGGAAGTAATATAAGTGCAAATCACAAGTATGAATGCACAGGACGATCACCAGTAAACAAAAATATCTATTAGGGCCAACTAAAGTTCCATTTCCTTCAATTATATTCACATTAATATTTTAAAGGTCGATTTGTCACCCTAAAAACCACAAGAAACCCCACTGTTGACATCAACTTCTTCCTTGATTTAATGAATATCACTGTGAAAGCCAACAGAGTGTCACATGGTCCTAAAGCTGCACACCATGAAATATAAGCCATCAACACCCTGGTTCAAGCAAATGGCACAAAAGTAAACTCCAAGACAATTTGCAATACTGAAAGTTCTACATTTCTCATTAAACAAATCACATTACCAAAAGCACTAGCAAAGCCTCCGAATAGTAAAGCCCTCTTCTTTAAAGCATCACATTAATCCTACCCACTGAGAAATTACTTTTAAACTCAGTAGACAAGCTTAGTTTCAACAAACAATTTTTAAATGAAGAAATAGAACAGGCGCCTCATTGACAATACCAGGTAAGTTGCCACCATTCCTCTCATTTGTGCTCACACAGAATCAAAGTGACCAACTTAAATATGCTCACTCTTAAAGACCAAACCAACATCCTTGTCACCCTAAAGCCACAAAAGAGAGGCGTTTCTCCCATCCACTGCCTTGAATCACTCCTCAGGAAAGCATTCTCAATGGCCAAGCACACTCAATGCATCTCCTCAGACACATCTGGGCAGGCGATTCTGCTATGGCAAAACACAAACCTCAACCCGGGCAAAATCACCCACACCCACAAAAACACCTACACGCTTTGAAAAATGACATCAATAGCAACTCCCTCTTACTTTCTTACTAGAAGACTAGTCAGAATTCGGCTCGTTCATATCAGAAACCAAGAAACTGATCTGCGGAGTCCCCCAGGGATCTTCCCTCAGCCTCACCCTGTTCAACATCTACATGACCCCGCTAGCCAACATCATCCAATTTCAAGGCATCTCCGTCATCTTATGTGCTGATCATACCCAATTCATCCTCTCCTTTACGGACAAGAGTACGACTTCTACAACAAACTTCACCAACTGCATGACCATGGTAGCAGTCTGTATGAGAACAAACTGCGTCAAGCTCGATTATGATAAGGCAGAAGTACTGATCTTCGGTAACAAGGCCAACCCTGGGACTCTACCTGGTGGCATTCGCCCTCGGACAAACATCAACATCCACTGACCATGCTAGAAACCTCAGAATCATCTTAGATGACAAACTCTCAATGACTCATTACACAGAATAAATCACAGAGAACAAGGGAATGCAAAACTGGAACACTATTCATTTAAACTCTCCATGACAGCATAAATCAATGCAGTGAGCACCTCCTGCTGCCACATCCTACACATGCTACGTAGGATCTTCAAGTGACTGCCACAGAGCACCTCACAGACTGTCGCCCAAGCACTGATCACAAACAGGCTTGATTACGGTAACACACTCTACTCCTGCATCTCCAAGCAACTTCTACAAAGATTCCAGACCATCCAGAAGGCTGCCTCAAGACTCATACTAGACCTCCCACAGACCACCCACATTGCACCGCGCCTCAAGGAACTCCACAAGCTCCCTGTTCAAAAATACAGTCAATTGAAATTACTCACACTTACAAAGCCCTACACAACATCGGCCCAATATACCTTAACAACCTCATACATTTTCACCAGCCTACCAGAGCTCTACACTCTACCTCATCCTCGCTCGCATACATGCCCTCATTCACAAAAACAAAGTAGGAGGTCACTCCTTCTCCTACATCGCACCCAACACATGGAACGACCTCCCCCAGCACATTAGGACCTCCTCCTCACTTGTTGAGTTCTGCAAGAAACTGAACACCTGGGTCTTTGAATAACACTGCGGGTATCATATGCCCACTCACCTGCTCAAGTGCCTGGATAACTTCACTGGTGATTAGTGTGCTCTACAAGTCTACCTAACATAACATAACATGCTATTGTACTGGATTAACAAACAGTCAACAGGTATCCTTTCTTTCTGGTCTTGCTTATGATGGCAGAAGCTTTAGACATCATCTATAAAAAAGCCATCATCAACATCCTGTTAACAAGTGCGTCTTTTGACAACACTAAATCCGTATTTGTAAAGCGCGAACTACTCACCCTTAGGGGTCTCAAGGCGCTGGGGGCCGTCGTGGAAATTAAGTGAGCTATTGCCCAGAGTCACACGGTGCTGAGCTGAGCTGCCGCCGGAGCAGGGGATCGAACCGTGAACCCTGTGCTCCGAAGTCAGCTGCCCTGGCCGCTGCACCACACACTGGTCCACGTTCAATCTTTTCCTATCTTTCGGCCAGAAAGGCACAGTAAGGCTACACTTGACTTGCAGAATATTCCAAGAATCCTTCTTCTCTCTTGTAACTTACAACCTATACATGGAGCCTCTTATAGCCATTTGGGCTAACCATGGACTCAAGATTACTAGTCCGTCGGCACAACTCAACTCTTTTTGAAAGTCTACACAAGCAAGGCAATTTATTGGCTTTAAGACAGCCTTGTCCTCATACAAAGCTGGTTAACAAATCCCTTACTTAAAATAAGTCCTACTAAAAACAGAATGCATCCTCCACTCTAACAGGACCAAAGAAACCCAGATTGAGCATTGGCTCTTTATTATGGAATTTCAAGAATTCACACCCTAACTTGCCTAAAGTGCAAAAGCTCTGGGATTCATTATTGACCGCAATGTCTGCTTTAGCATCTGCTTCATTAGGAAATTGAAAACACTTGAACCAGCCCTTTCAGCTGGGTCGATATTGGGAAAGATCCGATGGCTTTGAGACCCAGTGGCAGCTATCATAGATGCCTTCTGCAGTATTTGTCCAGTATGCCTTTCCACCAATCACTATGAAATAACATATCTTCTTAAGGATGAGATAATTTCAGGAGTAAATGGGTTTATAGCTCCTCTGTGGATGTCTCAGGTTTGGTTCACAGCTCTAGTTAAGTTAGCAATTGACTGTTTCCATCAGTCTTTCCTGTTTCTCTGAGTTTGCATCGGGACTGGCCGGGAAAGTCCACAGCTGAATCCTGCAGACCAGTCTAGAATTTTTTCCCCAGAAGACTGAATTGACAAGAGATCATGTTTATGGGAAATACCAGAGACTGTAACTCCTGGTAAAACATGGTGGCAATTTTTTAAGTTGATCAGAATTCACAAACACTTGAGGATAAAGATTGTTGGGTTCATGTAAAAAAAGACTCTTGATGGGACTATACCACAACAAGAAATTCAAAACAGACAAGGAGACATCCCAATGGGTCTGGAGCCAGACAATGAATCAGTGTGGTAAAGCAGCAAGGGTCTGAAGAGATAACCAAAAACAGGCATGTGTACTGCTATTGCCTTCCACCCCAAAGAAGCTAAATGAGAGATTGATGTTCAGGACAAATAGTAATGGAAAGGTAGACATCCTAAGAGCCATTCTGATGATCCAATCCTACTTTAGCCGTGTCTCAGAAATGATGAATGCCTCCCATCTTGAAACAGGCTAAAACCATTCTTTGTTTTATGGAATGCAGGTTAAGGACAGGCGAACAGTTAAGTTGGCATTATTTTCTAGAATTCACCAAGAGATGCAGGGCACGGGGACCACCAAGGTGTTCAGCTATGAAGGGCCTTCTGGAAGAAGGACCTATCTGAAGTGCAGTTGTTTTTTCTGGGCATAGGTCTTGGATGAAGCCCAAATGACATTGTAGGTGGCACTACTTGCAAAGGAGTTCCGTGTCGAAGGGATGTGGATCTGCATATATCTTCAAACTGGAGCAAACTGAAAGCATCGGGGAAAAAGCTGAAAACTCACAAAAGCCTTCTCTAAGGCCAGGTGAATGGTAGTCTCCAGTTGGGAGGAGAGAGTGGTATGGGCGCTGAACACTCATAAGAGGCTTAATCCATGTCCGGGGCATATAGAAATCACTGGCCAAGCAGAGCATGCAATGAACAGAGAAGTACCTGACAAGTAGTATGTCAGGAGAGGAGAAATTAAAGCCTTTGGCTAAACCAACCACCTTTAATTAAATAACCAACCCCTAAAGAGTAATACATGGAGTCTTACCAACCCTTTTTATATCTTCAATTTTCTCTTTGTTGTTGTTTTGTTTTAACAAACAATGGGAGTGCCGGGGCACAGCTATTAAACTGAGGTAGATTGGGCCTAGGCCAATATGGCCCCTCGGCCACAATTGCCCAGTAATGGGCAACACCTGAGAGGCCTCGACAAACACTTGATTATTGTGCTAGGCAACTAGTGGCACAAAGGGAGATATGCCCAGGGGACGTGACTGTGCTAAGAGAAAACCCACAGGCATTGTCAAGAAAGCAGAGTGACAGAATCCCCTTTCCGTGATGTGAAAGTTTAGAAATGGTGGAGTGAGCATGAGGAAAAGCAGGAATAGAAGAGAAGCAATGAAAACCCAGAGGTGGGATCACAGATGGGCTAAGAGTCGTGGAAGGGAAAGGCACATGGAATTCAATGGCAAAATGGAGGAGCACCTTGGGCGCTAAATTATTTGAAATGGCAATAGAACATGTTTAGTAAATACACAAGGGTAGAGTCAAACACATCAGAGAGGAGAACAGTATCATGAGGAAAAACCCCAAAAAGGAAAATAACAAAGAGAAACACTGTGAGGAAGCTGGAAGCTACTTATCTGCTGGCTGAGCAGTAAAAAAGGAAAATCCTGGTGAGAAGCCCATTATCAAGTTGCCTTTATGAGGTGATCTGCAATTTCATGATTTTGTTTGTTTTTAAAGTCATGGCTACTGGCTGTGCACAAAAAAAGGATGTTGTGTATACGTTTAGCCTCTGTGACTTGAACAATCAGAACTGTCTGTGCCATCTCACCCTCCTAAGCACAATGACGTCCTCCCTTTCCAAAGTATACTGCAGAACTCCAGTTTAAGCGCAGGTTCTTTCAAACACGGACTTTTACCTTGTGTAAACTCAAATTTTCCATACAATGACATGACTGTCACCATGCAGGACCTACACTGATTGCCCTTGTATGATTGCATGATCTTTGGGACCCACAGTGTCAAATGCAAAACAGTAACTATCAATACAACACCATCCTTAGAGAAAAGGGCATGATTTCTGGATTCCAATTTGTCACAGCATGGCAGGACTTGAGATCAAGAAGTAAAAAACAGAAAAGACCTGAAGGCAACCCTTTTTAAGTTAGGCACACAAATCTGAAGAAAATCCCACCATAGTTCAGATCGACTTCTTGATTCAGAAAGCAGATGAAAACTCATCCCTTCAAGGAGAACCTAATTTGTAGTCACATCTTGGAAAATCCACAATAAGAAATGAACAGCAGCATATCAATCACTTACTATTCCAACCAAGTTATATAATGACTTAGAAAAACTTAGAAAAACAAAAACGTGATGAGAGGAATGCATGAATTAACCATTATACCGAGAAAGACAGGACTTGCATGTCCCAAAAGAAAAATTCATTAAACCTCAGCACTCAAAACCAAGCAGGATTTGGATAAGGTTGCTCCTTATATGCAGTATCTGTGAGAAAAATATGATGGACTGGAATGCACACCAGAGAAAATACCAATGGCTGAGATTAATTCAAGTGTTCCACTTATTAAGTTTGTTTTTTTCTTACTACAGCCTACCCTACGGAATCTCTGTTCAACCTTAGATGCAAGAAGTAGAACATAATAGATTCAGGTGTAGCTCTGACACAACCCTGACCAGAAAGGTACAACTTACTTCCTTCAGTGCAAGATAATCCCAATAACCAATGGATTGATCACTAACTCTGGGCTCTTAAGTAGCATGCTACTTACCGTAAAGCGCTTCAATGCCTTGTCAGGGGTACTAAGCGCTATATAAATGCGTTTTCAATTTCAATACAGTGACATTTGAACTCGTAGACCTTAATCACAGGACTCCTGACTCATTGGAGGTCCAAGGTGGGACACTAAAAGAATGATATTATTTACGAGCATAAAAAAGGTGAAAGAATGAAGCGGTATAATCAAGGCTTTCTGAGACCCATTTGCAATTCTTCATGAAGAAGGATGCAAACTAAGTGCTAATCTGTCAGGCATTGCCTTTCAAAAAGTCAACTGATGCAAAAGGTAAAGCTCAACTCCTTTTAACCGACATTTACTAGATAATCAGATTCACCTAAATGAATCTCTTCTCATGGGCCTAACAACAAGTATGTGAATATCGACTGTAAATATCCTGACCTCCTTACCCGCAGCCGTCAAAATGTTAATTCAATCTACAGCTAAATTAATTCTGAACAATAAAAAATTGTACCACATTTTTCCAATCCTACAGGAGCTTCACTGGCTACCCTCGGAAGCTAGGATCAAGTTTTAAACTGCCTGCATGACTTCTAAATCCATTCACCTGAATACACATTAGAATACTGCCAATCTTTTGGTTCTATGGGATGACAAACAAACTCAGGGGAATAATGACTCTCTGCAGCTTCAAACAATTCAGTACATTCCAAGTCTTACAACAGTCCTTCACATGTGCACCAGCAGTCTCTGGAACGCTCCCTCTGTACCTTTAACCCAACATACTATGTTGACTTTCAAGAAAGGTTGGCAGACTAATTTCTTCAAGATGCATTTTAGCTAGACCTAGATGTTGCCCTTTCGTTGTAGACAGTCTCCCATGACCACCTGTTCTGACATGGATATGTGGTCAGTTTGACTGCTAGGCACCACCCTCCCTTGCTCCCTCATACCATACCATTTCTTTCAGGTGTTTCAGTGGATGTTAATACATTTTATTGTACATGGTTATTTGCTTAAAAAGCATGTTAATACCGCCTGGCACCACTGCGCAATATAAAACGGTTATATATAATAAAATATAACCTCAACAAAGAAGAGAAGTCTCAGTACATATCTTACCCATCTCAGGGACCTGCTGTTGAGTGTACCATGGATGCTGATTACCCCTAATTGTTGTCCATGGGTTCCCACTCCCGGAGAGAGCAACTGATGTTTGACTATTTTTTGTGCCCCTTACAAAATGTTTCCGAGGTTTTCAGATGGAAATCTGACAAACTTTGCACCAGAGTTAAACTCTCAATGGTGTGGATTACATGGCATCCTTATCTGCAGTTTTATCACGGCTTAAGGGGCAACAGTGGTCAGTTATCACAGCAGAATTCCCATTATTGGATATTCAAGTCTATTTTATAAAGTCAAACACAGAACTATAGTTAAAGCTTTTATGGGTACGTATAGAGAAAATCTTTGGAGGTGGTGGGAGGTGGAGAAGGGGTGAACGATAGTTTCGAACAAAGTAATTTAGAAGGAGCAGTTTATTAGTCAATATACTTTGCAGTTAGTCCTGAAAACGTTAGAAAATTTGCTTTTTGGGACATGTGAGCACTGAGTAAACTTCTCTTCCTAAAATGAATGAGAAAAAGTGCAAGTAAACGACAGATACCCACATGAATATTGTTTTAACTGCTGAGAAAGCAAGAAATTGAAATAAAAAGTAGCTGGACTCTGGTTGAGAAATCAAAGTGGAGACAAAGGAGGACTAATGTGATAAAATGTTTGAGAAAATATAGTTTAGGCTGGCAAATAACTTAGCACCAAGTATTCGCACCACATCTATACGGAGGCGGAACTAAGGCAGATCAACAGAACCCCGTGAAATAAAATTATGGGAGGTAAGAAACAATGCTAGCGTTTACGGACTGCACCATTTGCTACTTTTCAACAAGGTAGGAAGATGCTGTACAGTATTTCTTGGTATATTCCATGTGTAGGCCTGACAATATGTGATCAGTGGCAATGAAGGAAACCATGTACCTTGCATGTTTCCCCTCATTTTTTCAATTTGGAAATCTGGATCTTTGCCCTGAGCTGTTGGCTCCGGACTTAAAAAGAGGGGCCAGTCCCTTTCGTTTTGTAAAGGCACAAAGTCAGGCAACCCCACTTTTGTCTTCTCAATGCAGCTACCAATGTGGTGGGGAGGCCTAACTTTATTAAAGCAATAAACTGTCACAAAGACCTAGCAAATAATTAATAATAATTTACTTCTCATCAAAAGTGTTAGTGTAGGGCCGCCTAACCTGCAGCTGAGGGTCTGGTTATGGTTACAAAAACTACCAAACAGGATCTCTGATCCCCACAATTCATACATTTCAATCAACTGCCTTCTGTGCTAAAACACCTAAATTCTTTTACTTCAGAACCAACCTCTCATATAAAAAGGCAAATTCACTGTTAATCTGGATGTTACATTTTGTAAATGCAATCAACGCAAAAATGATGGTGTAGGTTTAATCCGGCCTAAACACTCAAATACATAATCAGATTTGATTTAAATATTTTAGTTATGCGAGACCCTAGTTCTTGTCGACCTGGTACACTACATAATAGTGGTAATAAAAATTAGCTACATGGATATTGGCTTATTAATCTTGATTGTTGCATCTGGACAAAAATGGTTTTGTGCCCTTCTTATATACAAATACTACTTTTTGGAGGCAACATGATTGACTTTTTTCGATTTCCTGTAACCCAGCTGCCATTATACTATAGAATGCAGAGAAAGCATTCGACTTCGCCAGTTGGGCATTTTTATTCAAGGTTTTACAAAAGATGGCTTTCCCTATCCCACTGAGGAGGTTAATTGCTGCCTTATAGATTACATCCTCAGCTTGCCTAGCTTGAAAAAATAAACCTGAAAGAAATATATCATTCACTAGAGACTCAATAGGGGTGCCTAAATTCATTGATTATTTTTGCTCTATTCAAGGATCCGCTTACTATAGCACATCAAGCTAGCCCAAAATTTAAATCTGTTTTTGTTGCAGGGATTATGTGTAACCAGAACTATGCTTGGGATCACATCACATCAGTATGTAGGGACACATCACATCAGTAACAATGAACCCCAGTCCTCACTAGCTCATAGTGCCTTACCTGCCCTCCTAACCATCCCAGAATGACAGGTAAGTTGGCACCCCAGAACACAACGCTTAGTCCCCTCAGGGAACCGTGGAAACAGATTGTAACCTTTTGTTTTCTCACTCATGCATGTCCACAATAAAAAAAATAAAGACACGAGAACAGTTTACAATATTTATTTAAACTATTGTGCTCTATTATAAAACAACTGCACTGCAACTAGAAAACATATGCATGCCAGCAGAGTGAGTAGCATCACAAGTGAACTATAGCCAATGAGAAGCCCTACCATGTTTAAAGATATATCTGCCTCAGCCTATCCTCACTACTGGGGCACAGAGATATATCGATCTCTGGGAGTAAGCCAAACCCCATAGCTTGTATTATTGTTAGGTAATTTGTATCTCAGCTTGTGCAAGGCTGGCGCGTTCGTCTCAGGACCTCACCTCTGCAAGAATTTCCCTCTTTGTTTTCAAATTGCACAACTCCGTGTATGTGTTACAAGGTGTCTTTTTTTAAAACAGCAGATGAGAACTTATGTTGTGTCTAAATGCCAAGCTACGTTGCTAACCGCCTCCAACCCCACTATAATAAAAATGCTAAGAAATGTTTGGAAGTCTAGGTTTCAGAAAAATATTCAAATCTTTATGATCTGAATTATGTACCATGGCTGAAGAAGGTAGAATATTTATTGGAGAGATGAAATCAGTGGCCAATTACATTAAAAGGAAGGGTAGCTTTGATAAAAATGAATATTCTTCCACTCTGCTTATTTTTGTTTGGTGGGCTACTATGTGTTTTATCTGAACATGTTTTCAAAACTGGAGGCTGTAATAAGCTAATACTTGTGGGAACATAAACAACCTAGAATTGGTTTAAATTAACTACACCTCCTGCAAGAAATAGGTAGATTGGCTCTTCCATATTTCAAAGATTATTATACGGCATCAAGTGTACCTAATCTTGACAGATTTACAAAATCAAACTTCCAGGATAATATTTTTATATTTAACAAATGCGAGGAGAAAAACATAATTTGTTTTTTCTAAAGCAAAAATCACACAACCCCAAACTGGACGACATCAGTCATTACACGTTTTTATCACGTTATACACAGTTGAATAAAAGACTATGCATTTCTTATTTCTATGCAGAGACTCCATTAGAGGTGGTCTGTGATAAATAGAACCTACAGAAATACATCGCTGGGTAAAACAGGGGATGACGAAAATAGATAGCAGGATCAAAAATGGGAATCTCATCACAAGGGAACAAGAATGCAGCAAAATTAAAACTCAAATTGGATGGTATGGGTTTTCGCAAATTCAAATTTCAGCTAAAATACGCAACTTACCCATCTTAGAAATTGAAAATACTCGTTTCATAGTTGAAACCGTATTCACAGAAAAGCCTAGATTTCAGGGCTCAGGTCAATGGGTTAGATATCTTAGTCAAGTGAATAACAAACAAGATGGAACAATAAGAAAAATAATAGACAGAGGGAAATTGTAGATGAGCCCTAAGATGAACAAGGAGAGCATGAAAGAAGCTTTAGTTCATTGCAAAAAAGCACTTCAGGGGCTAATTTTAATTGAATGGATTTATTTGTGCAATGGTTTGTGTATTATATGCCTCATTTTCTCCACCAACAAAGCCCAAGTATATCTAATCAATGCCCAAGATGTTTAGGACAAGGGATATGGATTCATATGATAATAATATGTCCAAATATACAGACACATTGGAATTATATATGTAAATTTTTAAGTAATTTGCCGGGAAAAACAGTGACCCCTGACAGAGTTCCAGTTCTCTATAGGAAGTTCTAGACATTGCAGAAAATTTCCATAGTTAGCACAAAATAATGTGTAAGAGCGGAGAGAAGATGACTTGGTAGTACTGCTTGGACATTTGCAGTTTAATACAGAATATCACACATGGGTATTTTCTTGTGGATGTATTCATCAGGCCCAGAATCTACACTGAACATTACGTCTTCCAACAATAGTGCTGGGACATGGTGTTGAGGTCCCTTTGAATTCAAATGCGACTGGTGTGTGGAATTGGGGGCGAGAGAGGTTTTTAATTATAGAGTTGTCATCTTCCATTTTGGATTTTGAAATACAAAGCACACTAGGACAATGTTCGCAACACTAGGTACTGGAACTGCATGCTCAAAATTGAAAGAGTGTATGGAATCTGGGAATACCTTAAAACTGGCTTAGGGTCACATGCAAATAGGTTTGATTTAAAAACCCTTGCTTAAACCACTGACATTTTAGAACTTGTCAGGTACATACACCTCTCGATGTGTGCTTCAAGTGGACCTTCAACTACCTGTTGCAGTAAGAGTGGAAGGAGTGTTTCTGTACTGAAGTCAATCTCTGTCTCAGGGAAGCTGCACAGATGGTGGAGCCAGAGGAAGATGCTGAATAACCAGGTTCCTGTATCAAGTTGAAATGTTAGTGAATATTCAGTTGATACGATGTGTGACTCGAGGGTGCTAAAAAATGACAGAGTGGAACTGTGTTGTTAGATGGTGTTCCTACAGTAATATTGTTAAAAGGCTCTGGCAGTATGAAATTCACTCTTAAGATTACTAAACCCTGGAAAACTCCTTGTAAGTTTTTTTTATAGCATCCCAAACAAAAGGGCACTGTGCATTAAATCAATGTAACTACATTTGCACAGCATTTCTGTCCTGTGTGAGATGTCCATGTAGTTGGATATTTCCCATTGAATGGACAATCTCTGTACACCTCTATCCTCAAGGCAGGTTTAGGGAAAACAAATTATTTTCTTGTTGCTTTATCTCTTTTCAAATTTTGCACAGTTTTTTTTTGATCCGCTTCATAAAGTCACAATTTTTAATTACATCTGGTTTGGGCCTTAACGTTCTAAACTTGTTAGCCATGTTGTTAAGCTTAATGTTTCACACATTTTCTCTGAAGAGTGCCTTGCCACTTGGGACTACCTAGAATGAGACAAGGAATCCTAAGCTAAGTATGTTTAGCCCAAACCGCTGAGTCCCTTAAATGGCAAACTGTATCCGTACACCTCTTGACCTCAAGATTAGTGATATTTGGGAAGATCTAAATGACTACTTACAAATTAAAGAGTAAACTGTAAATATAAATTATGAGAAATAGTTATATGTAAAATGATTGATCTAATATTCATGTATTTTTACTTGAGTGATTGGGCATACATCTTTACTTCAAAATCTAAAATGAATAGAAAATGAAAAACTAAAAGCATTGAGTGGTATATGATTAAGAACCTTATTTAGTGAGTAGCATTGTACACACTCTCTAACCAAATAAAGTCAAAGGCAAACACACACTGCAATAAAAAACCTAAAGGCAAGTAGTAAAGTGGAAGAACTCAAAGTGCATGCAAACGAAGCAAGAGGCCGTCTCACACACAGCAGTGGATTATGCAATGACAATTCAACAGCTTACCCACTAAGTACACCAAGAACCAGGTTAAGAACGAAAAATGACCCAAGGATGATAAGACTAACAAAATAGACCCATGGCCATTCACATCCTATTGCATCATTTACCTGTAAAATGTAAGGACATGAGTTATGATTAATCAACTGAATACATTTCAGGGCCCATTTTGCAGTTGCCAAATTAAACAGGTTTACTTTTATAACAATCAACCCTATACTCCACTTTGCTGAGCAAACAACCAGTACTTACCGTTCCATTTTATATTTGATATTTTTAGGTGACTGCATTAGATTTGCTTTCAGAATTTGCCTTGTACAAGAATAAACAAGTAGGACTCTTTGATACAAGAATAATTTCATAATTGCTTAGAAGAGTTTTTCTTATATTTACTCCCATTAGCCTATTTACATTTATACCTAAACTCGCCATTTTATAGTGAAAATAAGTAAAATGGGTATTTTTAACATTGTGGCTATTATCATAGGCCTAATCATAGTTAGCATTTAGTGTATGCTCATATTGCTACTAAAAATACCATTTTGTACAGCACTTATTTGGAAATGCAATGTTGCTTTTTCAGTAATTTCTACAGACAAAATAAAAATTTCGAACGATCTGGTCACAAATGTGTAAGAACTGATGCTCGCTGTAAAAAGGTTTCCCAAAATAGCCCTTTGCTGTACTGTACAACCTGTTTTCTTGTGGCAACTGAAAGCAGGACCCCGCTTTCATGATGAAGAAGGTGTATGCTTACCCGCTCAATACACCAAGCACAAGATTAAGCACGAAAAAAGACCCAAAGATGACGAGACTGACAAAATACACCCATGGTAACTCAAATCCCATTGCATCATTCATCTGTAAGAAATAAGATCAACTTAAAGAAGTAGTATCCTGCAGTATTTTAGGAAAGCCTCGAGTGCAAATATCATTTCACAAAGTAAACATTTTAACCAACAGTACATGAATGAAAGAGCAGAAACAGGTATCAACATCAAAGTAGAAAAACCGTCAGACTACCATGTATTTTCTGTAATTTAAATACAAAACTATGTTTAATTTGCATTAGAAGCACATTAAGATGTTAGCCAAAGAATTTGAAAATCTGATTCAAATGGATTTAAAAATCACATTTTAACCCATTACCCAAATATCATGCTACCATTAATCGTATGTTGTAAAACATGGCATGCAATAAGCAGGTGTGGGTTATTTCGTATTTTATATATGCCAGGCTTTAAAGGGTCTAGGAGATACAAGTTGTAGGTACTACAGAAAAACCCTCTACAAAGTATTATCCATACCTTCAATAAATAACGTTAATCAAGCAAAAAGTAATGACTGTATACTTTCTTTTCTAAATATTACAATAAAACAAGCATTGAAAAGCAGCAAATCCAATAATGGTTTAATTATTGGTATATTTAGATTTATTTAGTTAGTTGTAACTACCTAGACATTATTTGCCCAACTAAACATTTCCCAATCTGAAAATAATGTACATTAAACAGGAAATGTTTCTAGCAATAAAATATCAAAAGAAAAGTCTCACTTTTTTAAAAATACTGCCATTTTGCATACAATTATTGTATGTAGAAATACACCTTATGAAAATACCATCAAATATAAATATCCAAGGTGAATAACTTAATATCCCATAGGAAAAAAATATCCTTCCCTGTGCAAAATGCCAGCATTGGTCTGCACCTTTATGACAATAATGGTGTGTGCTTCTATCATTCTACTAGGGTTGTCTTTCATCTACTTGAGGCCATTTATTAGGTCAAATCTAAGAGAAAGTCAGAAGTCAGTCTGCTTTGCTTGAGCTGGAAGACAATGTAACTGGCAGTTCTAAAAGTTTTCAATTACTCTATAGATAATGGCAAACCAAGCAATGTCATTCCCTCTCTTGCACTCACTTAATCTATGCCTCGGATTACAATCAGTACTGGCTCTAGTGTTATCATTAAAGTCAATGCCACAGATGGCATTGATGTTTCATGCTCCTTCGAAGAGCAGAAGGGTCCAAAGTGAATCCTAGCATAGATATTACCATTTAAGGATCCAATTCTATTACTATGTTTCTGGACAATTTTGGAGCTAATCTTTGTTGTAAATAGGTTTCTGTATTCTCCCCTCACAAATGCTTTTCCTATGTCTATTGAGAACATAAACACAACCTTTATTGAGTCTCTCATGTGTCAGAGCATAGCAGAACATTATCCTTGAAGGGCCTACCTAACACAAATATGTTTATGTTTCATTTAATATACTCATTATTACCATATGCAATCTCCCTTCCATTAAGTTGATCATGATTTTAATTTGATATTGATAAAGATAGGCATATGTATATCATGCTTGTTATGGAAACATACTATTTTAGTTGAATTCTTCCATGATTGTTGACTGTCTTATAGATGCAGAAAAGAACTTCCTGGGAACCAGAGGTACTGGTCAAGACAATGTAGTAGAATTGTACCAGGATGTCATTATTTCATAGAGACGTCTCTGTGTCCATATTTTTTTATGCCTATAAGTATTCCACTTCTGTGATTAGAAACTCCTAAGTAACTCTGACTGCTCCTTCAAACTATGGCAGCTACATTTAAAACACCAACAACACTTCCTTGACATGGCTAGTATTTCACATGTCTAGTATATCAATGAGTTAATAAAGTAATCTATAAAAATGTGCTAATTCCTTAATGAGCTCTATCGTTTAAAGCACAGCTCTTCAATTACAGCTAGGAAGAGCAAGGGCTCTTGACATTGCTTACTTCTTCTTAATATGCACCGCTAGAACTCCCCAGGTCTTTTCAACTATTTGCAGTGCCCAGGATGAGAAAGGAGAAGTCATCCTGTCTGCCAAACACACTGAGTTTCTTATTGAATTTATATTTAGCCTTGGTTAACTCTTGAACTAGGGAATTGCTCTTACTCTTTCTCACGCTATATATAAACTTCCCTTCTTCTGTTGTTTTTTAGGCATGCCTCACACAGCAGCCACTCCTCTCATATACACATTTCAAGATGGCCACAGGGTATCAGTTGATTCTGCCAAGACTTCGTTGAGTTCTAGGAACTCATTTGTATTTAACTGTGATGTCTCATAAACTACGTTCATAATCATTCTCTCCCTGCCTACTTGAGGGTTCTCCTTTCTGGGCACTATTATCAGTGATGGAAGAAAAAAAACACGCATGCCCAACCCTAAATTCTCACTTTAGTCAACTTTCCTAAAAGACATCTGAATATTAGATGGCAAACAACCTTTATGTTCACTCCATGAAAACATGTTCAAAAGGTAAAAGAATATAGGTGCCATGGCACGGCTCCTTCCTGTTTGAGCCCGGAGTCCGTGACGTAGAAGCAGTCAGGTCTCCTAACATGAAGAGCACATTCCAAGGAGGGGAGAGAATACAAATTCAGACAAGGGTGGGCAGAGTACCTGGGTCACCTGCACTACTTCCAGTTTTCTCACTGTTCTGTGGCTTCAGGACAGGAAAGGAAGCTGGGTTGTGAGATGCTCCTCATCAAGAGGAAGATTACTAAGTTAGGCTAAGGAAAAAACCAAGTGAGAAAGAAAGAGCTTTATTTAACCAAGTTCTCTGCCTCTGATGCCTGTGAGTGACGCACTATGCCACAAGACTACCAAAATTAGTGGGCAGAGCCTCTTCAAAATAATGGCAGCTTAAACAGACCTTCCACACAATACCAATAAAATTGAGAGAAAAGTGAATTCAATTGAGGAGATACATGAATCAATGGATATGTGCTCTTGATAGGAAGAGAACGACCTCTGGGACAGGACAACAACAGTCAATCAAGTGGGATCTGAAGTCGTGGATTTATTTGGTGAAGTTGCAAGCCAAAAAGACATCAGAGAAGGTGTAGTCTGTGTTGCTTCACAAATAGCGAGTGAAGCAATTGAGAAAACGCATAACTTGAGACAAACAAATGCCTGTTAAGCATGCCCAATATTCCTGGAGAGGTCCATTTGCCTACTCTTTTTCAAAAGCCTTTCTGAAGTTGTGTGATGTGGTGTGCAAGGCATGCAGACTTAATAAAATAAGAAAAAGAATGTTGCATTGGAAGGGACAATTATTGCAAACCTGGTTATGTGACAGACAGAGTTACGATCCTCCATGCAATCTACATACATCAGACAGTGACTATGAAAGAAGAAGGCCCTGATTGAAGCAGGTCAACACAACAAAGGAGACGGATGCACAGAGTATAAAAAACAAAATACAATTGAATGAAGAGGCCACCGTGCCAAACTGAAGGTGAAAAATAGGGGCAAAGAACATGTTTTGATATAGACAGACAATGGCTGCTGCTTTCCTGAAGTGTCAGGAACACTGGTATGGGTGTCTGCTGCTTTCCAATTGGTGGAGGGAACAAGTGCGTAGAGGGAGGAGGGGTTTTATCTGTTCTAGCTTAGGTTTTGGAACCTATTTTATAGGAGTTTCTCCTTTGACACCATTTATCAATTTCTCACCTCAGTGTAGCTGTGGTCAGTCCAAGAGGTGCTATGTTGATATTTTCAGTGGTGGTTAAGAGGTGAGCGATATTGGGTTTTTGTTAGGAGTTATGTATTCTTGTCTAATGGGGTAGCCATTTTGATGATCCATATTTTGTTGTCTTTAACTTTTGCGCTACGTGTCCCTTCATTTGTGAGAATCAAACATTTGGAGAAAACAGCACATTTGACAGCTTTCTACGGCAACCTCTACTGCTGATAGGCATTTTATAATTTTTTATCATAAATAAAACTGTTCCCGAAAAGAGCGTTATTTGCAGTTGAAAGATAAAATTGTAGAAACAAATAGCCTTTCGACAAGAGTAAAAGCGGATTTGTAATTCCCATACATTGAAGTTGGTTGCACTGATAATAGGATTTACTTTCACATAGGTTTGTTTACTCGTGATTGCATCCAATCCGTTTACATGGGTGTTCCAGGACAGGAGTAGCTGAGAGTTTTCTGAACACTCACCAGCTTACTAGGCCAGTGCAAATTTTTTCTCTGACTAATTTACCCTAATTTTCATATTACAAATACCACCCGTAGTCCCCAAAGTTTTCTTCAAATGAGTTTTCGTGTTGAAATCAGGATTTTGTGCTTTTAAGCTGTTTTGAGAAAAAAAAGATTGCTCACAGTCACTCAATGTAAAGTTGAGTGGAAAACGGTTTTAAGGTTAACTTATAACAGTTTCAGCACCATTTACCACTTATGCTACACTGTAGATGTAAAAAAAGCAGGAAATTCAAACAACTACCAAAAGGTCAATATTGGGAAACTATGAAAGACGAGTGTAATAAAGCCTTCTCACACCTCTAAAACTCACATAATTGTCGGTATTCATAAACCATATTCCTACTCCTTTCAAGGGCAGGAATAAAATCCATTGACAGTGTGAAGGGGAAGGGAGGACTCGTCAAAACTGGTGAGGAAGTTGGAGAAGGGTTTCTCCGCAGGGAGACATATTGTTTGTGGAGAAAAAAGATAAACATGCACTGTCAATGCCAATAGGTCTGGCTTATGAATGAAAGTGCCTCTTTTGTCACTAATGGGATTAGGCACTCAATGGGTAATCATACATTTACTCTGTCACTCATCTGTGCATTCATACATCATTTCATCCATCCACTGACTCATTCTTGCATTCACCGTCTGACCCAATCTCAATAAAACACACACAAGTTCTACAACATGTGGAATGGTATACATTTCTCATGGATGCCTTCCTCTCATCTGTACTTCTGCAAGAGAAAGACAAACATCATAAATTATCTAGTTATCTAAGACACTTATACAGCATTACACTGTCATGTGTTTGCCCTTGAAAGGTCCACTCAGGCAGCTGGCTAAATAAACAAAATGATCACAGCTGCGTGGAGGGCAAGCACTTTATTTGAAAGCACACACTTTCTGCCCAATCAAAACATATACTCCTGGCTCCCAACTTGTGGGCAGAGCCAAAGCCCCTCTCTAGTGATGCTCACATAATCGTCTGGCGACAGTTGCAAAACTTTGTAATTTCCATTCATAAGTATGTATCGATGCTAGGTTAAGAATGGAGGTATTTTTGAAAATGAGGACTTTCAGGTAAGTGACTAGTATGCCACAATAATTAGTAGGAGGCACAATAGAAAGCCAGCAATACCCCAAGCCAAAGCTTGTGATTCAATGAATGTCAATCAAACAATAGAAAATGTGACCGGTTTACTGTTTGGAAAACTACTGCACAGAGGTCTTGGAAAGTCAGAGTGGAAAGAGTAAGAAGAGAAATACAGAGGAACAATATAAATGGACTGCGTTCACCTGCATTGGTAATGGTAAAAGCAGTTACTGTCCTCAATGAGGGGGAAATGAACCCATTTTGCTTACCTTTAACCACAGAGTGCCACCTTCAAAGGTGGAAATGTCAAAGATTAGCAGTTTCCAAGTAGCATATAAGCAAAATGATGATGTGCTTTGGTAGTATGTGGCAGCCAAAACATGGGGTTTGTTGAAAATCATAGCTTTATTAAGTTTAACTGTGTGTTCTCTAAGCACGTTTTACATATATGGGTGTCATAGATATGGTGGCATATGTTCCTGTCTTAATTCTTCCTAAAATGTCACCTCCTTGTTTCTCTTTTATGAGAACATTTGTATAAAATATTTTACCCTAAATTGAGCAAGACTTCCAAGGATGGTACCACAGTAACCTGAATTAGCTGGTGATGGTGGAAATGAGCAGGAAGGTTTTCACTTGTGTGTCTTCTAGATAGTCTCAATCTAACTCTTACAATGTAGAACCATTTTAACCTATTTTGTGTACTGTATGTTTACTTTATTAAATGACCCTGAGTAGTTACCAGTGGCTGAGTGTCATTCAAACATCCATTGCATCACTGTGACACTGGAATAAAGTTGCACCTGGCTAAAGAGCCCCAACTAGGGCAAACCTGGCACAGTTTGGGCAGGACTGTCCCTACTCGAGCAGGATCAAGGCTGATTTGCATATGGCTGAGTCTAATCTGAGATGGCACAGTGGCCAAAAAACACAATGGGCTAGGATACGTCCTGAGTAATTACCAGTGGACGAGATTAATTCAAGCATCCCACCCATCACTTTATTTGTTTACTTCAGTGATATTTCTATCTAGGTAGGCATCCCTGAGCATGCTAGTTTCAAGGGAGACACTTTTGTTATGCTTTGTTTTTCTCCTCCTTAAATCACTTAGAGCTTGCCATGGCTTATTTGCAGATATGACACCGGTTTATCGGCTGCCTTTGGGGATTAAGCCTGAGTGGGTTATACACTTACAGATGAACACTCACAATGATGAAATAAAGATGTAAATGAAGGTGTCCAATACAGGCCAGATAGGTCTGCAGCAGTTCACTGGCGCATTGGACAAAGAGGATGCAGGAAGGTGCCAGCTGTAATTCTTTTTTATAATGAGCAAGGTGTCAGCTTGGCACTGCTGGACACATTTCTCCAAGGCTGTCCGAAACAGCAGAGGAGCATAGCTGGATTGAGCAGAGCTACCTGGGACATGTCAGAATGTAAAAGCTGCCTGCAAATGAATCATGGATAGGAACTTCCGGGTTTCACTTTGCCATTTCAGGGAGTTAGAATGGAAAAATTCCCTTCAGGGCCAGACACTCACGAACAGAGAGAAGCTTATTCCATTGAAGTGGGGATGTGGTTTAAGTGAGGAATAGCATTCAAGTGGGATTTTTTGAGAAACGGATTTGCCTGGAAACCAAGCACACTGACAACGACTGTAGACACCTGTTAGATAGGCCTTTATGAGCCTTTAAAATTAGGTTTTGTTTTGCACACTACTTTCAATGTTGAGCTATACAGACAAGTGGTGCGTTGAGCATTCCAGGCAAGATGATTCCTTGCAGTGAACATTGTCATGCCAATCCAGGAGTAAGGTAGAAAGAATAGGGCTCTTCATGGAGAAAAAAAACAGGAACTCCTGATGCAATCCAAACAGTAACACCAGATGTTCAGAGTCTGGTTGGCAAGGGCAGTGTCTGTTTTAGTAAGACCACAATAGCGGTCCCGCCGCCGTCGCGGCCCAAGTATTGGTCCCGCCGCCGTCGCGGCCAAAGAATTGCCCCCACCGCCGAAGCGGCCGAAGAATCGTCGCCGCCGCCTTAGCGGCCCAAGAGATTGCCACCGCCGCCGAAGCGGCCCAAGAAATCGCTCCCGCGATCTGCAGCGAGGCCTCCCGGCCCCGCAGACGCCGTTGCCGAGCAACCAGGGGTCGCTCGGCGTGACCCGAGAAGGCCGCGCTCCGATTGGGCGCCGGCTCCCGGGCCCGCCCAGCGCCGAAGGAAGCCCGGGAAGAGCCCCGGCAGTGCAGAGGGAGACGGGGAGCCGGCCGGAGAGGACTGCCGGCTCCCGCTCCCTTCCCCCAGCAGCCCTGAGCCCACCTACACTTACCCTGAGCACGGGGGCCGGAGGAGGGTGATCCCGGTCCCCGCAACGAGCCGCAGTTATTCCCCCTGATCCCGGGGGCCGGAGTAAGGCATACCGGCCCCCGCAACGACCCCGCAACACCGGCCAGAAGGCCGAGGCACCCCTGACCGGGCCCCGCCCAACAGAACACGGGCCGGCCCGGATGATCGCCAGTCGCCCTGAAGCGCGACCAACGACCACACCACAGGTGAGCCCTGGAGGCCCCTAGGGCCCATAAGACGCCACTGGGGGCCGGGGGCCACTATTAACCCTTACTATTGTAGTCCTACGAGGCGAGGTCCCAGAGAGGAGTGGGCCTGGCCTGAATTAACCCCTAAGGAACCTAGAAGCCCCAGAATACAGGACATGTTGAGGGATTCCCACATAGTTCATTCATGTATTGATGATGCCCACAGTATGTAATGATTTATGCCATTGCCTATTATAATTACTGCCTAGGCCATGGTTTTAACTGTTAAGTCTTTTCCAGAAGGGGAAAGTGTTTAATGGAGTTGAGCTGAAGTGTACACCGCCAAGAGTTGAAGTATTTTCTGTTACAGGTGTACTGGAGTTGCGACGCCCACTGTACTGAATGTGGGTGCGCCTAGATTAATGCAGGCCTATTTAAATGTAGCGTGAAAAGCCTTCTTTCAAATAATTGAATATGCTAAAGTAAACTGTATGTTTAGGCCTATGTTTTATTAACGTACCTTGAGATCATTATTAAGTGCTACGTGTAGGAGATAATTCCTGCGGCCTCTTAGTGGCCTACAATGTTGATGAGCTATGCAGCTTTATTTAAAATGTGCACCAGTTGAATAATTTAATGAGTTTGAATGTAGATCTAAATTAACCTGCCTTATCTGATGCCAACTTCATTTATTTATAAAAGATCTTGATTTTAAATACAAAAGCCTGGTGTGGTGTCATGTTATTGCGTTCGCATTTGTGAGTCAAAGTGAGAGTGTGCTGCACAACTGCCTTACACATTGCCTTCGCGTGCCTTTCCCGCTCCACGCCATGCTACCGTGTCGGACTCGGTAACCCCGGTTCCAACATTTGGTGTTCAGCGGTTGGATAAGGACTGGTGTTTGTGCAGCACCCTACAGTGACTCAATGTGCGCCGCAATTAGACACCTATATTAATGAGAGTGCTAGGAATTCTATGGTAATTGCCGACTGTGTACATTCCTGTGTTGGACCTGTTACCTACAGTTTAGAACCCCTTCCTTGAATTGTCTGGGACCCCACCTAGGAGGATGGAGTTTGAGTTAGCCAACCTAGAAAGGTATACGGTGACACAGCTCAAGGAGTTCTGCCTAGAGAGGGGGTGGCCGTCAAGCGAGGCGCCAGGAAGGAGGTGCTTCAGAAAGCTTTGAGGGCATGGGTAATGGCCCACCCGGAGGGAAGAGGGGATGAGGAGCAGGGGGAGACAGACAACCCAGGAGAACTGGACCTACTGAGCATTGATGTTAGAGAGAATGTGTTGCCAGGAAGACGTTCCAGGGCAGGCAGTAGTGCGTCAGGGGGAAGTTTGTCACAAGAGGAATTGGAAGACAGAAGGGAGCAGAGGCAATTGACATTAGAACTTGCTAGGATGGAAAAAGCCATGGAGGAAAGGAAGCTTGTACATGAGCTTAGCCTGAAGGAGCTAGAGCTCCGGACCTTGCAGATGGAGATGGAAGGCAAAATGAATGGTGGCAGCGTATCTGCTGTAGTTCCACAGGAGCCCAAATTCTATTTACCCAGAGAGGTGATGGCCAGTTTTAGTGTAGGTGATGACATCGACAAGTGGTTGGCGGCCTACGAGGTGGCTCTGGTGGCCCATAGAGTTCCTGAGAGCTACTGGGGAGGAGGTCTTTATAGGTACATACCTCCACTAGTAAGGGACACACTCTTAACTTTAGATAAGGGGAGCAGACTAACTACCCTATCATGAAGGAGGCCCTGCTCAGGAAGTTTGGCCTCACCCCAGAGAAGTACCGCCAAAAGTTCCGCAACAGCCACAAGCTTCACACACAAAACTGGGTGGACTTTTTTGACTATGCCCGGAAGGCATTGGAGGGTTGGGTGCGTGGCAGCAACGTTGACAATTACAAAGGGCTGTACGACCTGTTCTTGAGAGAGCACCTCCTAGAGAAATGTTTTCCGGAGCTGCGCCAGTACTTGGTGGACCGCAAGCTGACCAATCCTAGGGAGCTTGCGGAGGAGGCAGACACGTGGGTCAGCACTCGGGTGTCCCACAAGGGAGCCGGGCGGACCCCCGAAAGGTGGACAGGGGCTCCCCAGAAGAAAGAGGGGGAGATAAAAAGAGGGAGTTCTTTAAAGGTCCCCAAAATAAACCGCCTGGGAGAGGGGTAGGTTCCCCATCCCAATCTGGATTCCAGAAACCCACTTATCCTGACAGGAGTCAGCCGCCCAGAACTGTCCGGTGCTACGAGTGCGGGGAGGTTGGACATTATAAGGGGGATCCCAAGTGTCACAATAGAACCCCAGCCTCCACAGGAGGTAAGAGCCCCGGAGTGGCCAGTGTAGCGCTAGGGGAGGAGTTGTCCCTAGGTAGGGGAGGTGAGTGGACAGGCTTGACCTTAGTTTCCCTGGGGGATAGAGAGATCATCCCACGGGTTCAGGTACCCACGAACACTGCCAAGTATCGGCAGAGGGTCCTGGTGAACGGGGAGGAGGTGGAGGCTCTGAGGGACACAGGTGCCAGCATGACGATGGTGAGATGTCAGCTGGTGTCCCCAGAGCAGGTTATTCCTGAGGAATTCCACCCGGTTGTTATGGCTGATAATAGCCTGGGTCATTACCCCGTGGCCCAAGTTCCCTTTGAGTGGGGAGGAGTATCAGGTCTGTTGAAGGTTGCGGTGAGCCCTGCCATGCCAGTTGACTGTCTGCTGGGCAACGACTTGGAACATACTGCCTGGAGGGAGGTAGAGTTCAATGCCCATGCTGAGATGTTGGGATTACCAGGATGGACTTGCGTTGTCACGCGGTCCATGGCTGCCCGACAAGGAACTCAGCTGGGGTTGGAGCCTGGAATAATGGCCCAGCCCACTGCTGGACGAGGAGATGTCCAGGAGGAGACACCCGGTGAGATGGATGGGGAGCCCGTGGAGGTGACCCCGGAGTCCGCTGAGGTGGTTGGTGTTCCCGTGGGGGACCTGCCGACCCCTGCAGAGTGGCAGGTGGAAGGAGGGCCTACCCGGGAGGAATTTTGCCGGGCGCAGAAAGAGTGCCCTACGCTTGAAGGCATGCGGCAACAGGCCGAAGCCCAAGCAGCTGGAACAGAGACTGGTAACTACCATGTCTACTGGGAGGATGGTCTCCTCTACAGTGAGCCTAAGGCTCCGGTGCATGGGTCCGCCCGAGCCGTGGTGGTCCCCCAATGCTACCGAGCCTTTCTGCTAGAGTTGGCACATGAAATACCACTAGCAGGACACCTGGGCCAAGACAAGACGTTTGCGCGTCTGGTCCCACATTTTTACTGGCCCAGGATGCGCGTCACTTCTGACACTTTTTGCAAGACTTGCACCACTTGCCAAGCGAGCGGCAAGACAGGGACTAAAGTGAAGGTCCCTCTAGAACCTCTCCCAGTTGTCGATACCCCTTTTGAGCGGGTAGGGATTGACATTGTCGGGCCATTGGACCCGCCGACTTCTGCAGGACATAGGTTCATTTTGGTGTTGGTAGACCACGCCACCCGGTACCCAGAGGCAATCCCTCTGAGGACCATCACTGCACCGGTGGTGGCGCGGGCCCTGATGGGGATTTTTACCCGAGTGGGATTCCCCAAGGTCGTGGTGTCAGATAGGGGCACGAATTTCATGTCGGCCTACATGCAGGCCATGTGGAAGGAGTGTGGAGTGACCTACCGGTTCTCCACTCCTTACCACCCCCAGACGAACGGACTCATGGAGCGCTTTAACAAAACCTTGAAGGGGATGATCAGGAGCCTACCCGAGGACTTGAGAAGAAAGTGGGACGTCCTCTTACCCTGTCTGCTCTTCTCCTACCGAGAGGTGCCGCAGAAGGGGGTCGGTTTCAGCCCCTTTGAGCTGCTCTATGGCCACCCCGTTCGGGGGCCCCTCAGTCTTGTCAAGGAGGGGTGGGAGAAGTCTTCCTCGAAGCTTCCCCGTGATGTGGTCAGCTATATGCTGGCATTCCGCAGCCAGGTGGCCAAGCTGTGGAAAGAGGCCTCGGACAATCTAGAGGCAAGTCAAGCCGTCATGAAGAAATGGTATGACCGGAACGCGCGGACGGTAGAGTTAGACGCTGGACAGAAGGTGTGGGTCATGGAGCCAGGAGAGCTTAGCGCCCTCCAGGACCGGTGGACTGGGCCGTTTGAGATCTTGGAAAGGAAAGGCCAGACCACATATGTCGTTGATGTGAAGACACCACGTCAACCCCACCGGGTGTTCCACGTCAACCGCCTGAAGCCCCACCAGGAGCGTTCAGAACTCACTCTCCTAATGATAACAGATGGAAGTGAGGAGGAGGAGAGTGAGCCTCTTCCAGACCTTCTGGCGGCCCATGAGAAGGATGGTTCGGTAGAGGAGTGGTCCTCGCCCCATCCTTGACCCCAGAGCAACAGAGGGACTGCCGCCAGGTCTTGGGGCAGTACGCCTCGTTGTTCTCCCTCACGCCTGGAATCACGCACATGTGTACCCATGATGTGGACACAGGGGACAGTCCGCCAGTAAAAACCAAGTCTTACCGGCTGTCCGATAAAGTCAAGGCTAGTATCCAGGGTGAGGTTACCAAGATGCTAGAACTGGGAGTGATTGAGCCTTCCAGTAGCCCTTGGGCTAGTCCGGTGGTGTTGGTGCCGAAAGCGGCCCCACCGGGCACCACACCAGAACTTCGGTTCTGTGTGGATTACCGTGGACTCAAATCAGTCACTAAGACCGACGCTCACCCAATCCCGCGGGCGGATGAGCTCATTGACCGGCTGGGAGCAGCCCGGTATTTGAGTACCATTGATTTGACGTCAGGCTATTGGCAGATAGCCATGGCGGAAGGAGCAAGGGAGAAGGCTGCGTTCTCCACCCTCGAGGGCCACTTTCAATTTCGGGTGATGCCCTTCGGGTTGAAAAATGCTCCAGCCACTTTCCAGCGGTTGGTGAACCAGGTGCTGTCTGGCCTAGAGGCCTTCTCTGCTGCCTACCTGGATGACATAGCTGTCTTCAGTAGCAGCTGGGAGGACCATCTGGAGCATCTCCAGGAGGTGCTACAGGCTTTGCAACGGGCTGGTCTAACCATCAAGGCTAGCAAGTGCCAGATTGGACAGGGATCTGTCGTGTACCTGGGACATCTGGTGGGCGGAGGTAAGGTGCAACCCCTCCAAGCCAAGATTGAGACCATCTTGGCCTGGGAGCCCCCCAAGACCCAAACAGAGGTCCGAGCTTTTCTCGGCCTCACGGGGTATTACCGCCGGTTCGTCAAGGGGTATGGAACCATTGTGGGCCCATTGACGGAATTGACTTCAAAGAAGCAGCCACGCAGAGTCATCTGGACGGCTGCCTGCCAGGAAGCCTTTGAGACCCTCAAACATGCAATGTGCACCGCACCGGTGCTCAGGACTCCAGACTTTGGACGGGAATTTATTGTACAGACAGACGCTTCTGAGCATGGCATAGGAGCTGTGCTCTCGCAGCTGAATGACGATGGCCAAGACCAGCCAGTGGCCTTCATTTCCCGAAGACTACTCCCCGGGAACAGCGGTGGAGTACCATCGAACGAGAAGCCTTTGCTGTGGTTTGGGCTGTCAAGAAGTTGAGGCCATACCTTTTTGGTTGTCACTTCCTGATCCAGACCGACCACAGACCCCTTCGCTGGCTCATGCAGATGAGAGGCGAAAACCCCAAATTATTGAGGTGGTCCATTTCCCTCCAGGGGATGGACTTTCGGGTGGAACATCGACCCGGTGTAGACCACGCCAACGCTGACGGTCTCTCCCGGTTTTCCGCCTTAGTGAAGAGAACTCCCTAGAGGTTGGGAAGCTCTCCCTCTTTCGGCTGGGGGGACGCGTGTTAGACCTGTCAGCCCTAGGGTGGTCTTTCCCTATTTTTTTCCTTTTTCGCCTCCTTTTTGCCACCATATTTTTACTGGACCTAGGTCTCTGGGCACCTTGCCACTGCTAGCCAGTGCTGAGGTGCAGGTGCTCTCTCTCACTCAAGATGGCTGCCACAGGCCCCTGCTACTGCAGAGGGGCCTGACACGCATACACACTAGTAGCCAGGGTCAGGCTGGGGTATAGGGATACAGTATCCATTCCATCCCCACCTCTGGGCCACATAGCCAGGCATGTAGAAGGTTCCAGAACCTTCCGGGCTGTGGGAGGAGTTATGTTTTGCCGCCTTTGGGAGAGTCACCTGACCTGGGAGTATAAAAGGCTTGGAGGGAAAACTTTCTAGTCAGTTGATGAGGCACCACTGAACCTGGGAGAACCTCCGCCGGAGTATAGGCTTTAGGGTCTAGGGGGGAGACCTATACTACTGCTGCTGACAGGGTTGAGGCCCTGCTGTAGTAAGATAGCCGAGGAACGCCCACCACCCACTGACCTTGCCCAGTGTGAGGGGACCCAGGGAACCACCTTCAGCGTGCGGGGAGGAACATCAAGCACTCCCAGACCACCAACTCATCCCCCCTCATAAGAAGAAACGTCTGACAGGAAACTTTGACAAGGAACTTATAACAAGGAACTTCTGACAAGAAACTTACAACTAGAAGCGCCTAAGAAGCAACCAAGCTGAAGCAGTCGCAAGACCCCTTAACTTGAGGAGGCCTGTCCGTCCAGCAAGGCCTAAAGCCTAAAACTGCCCAACTGGGGATCACCAGGTAAAGCGCTGTACCCTGAAGCGCTAAACCTTCACCCCCTATCCACCTTTGCCTGTTGCTGGGCTGCCCCCAAGTACTTTGCCAGTCAGCCCTGCCCACAGGCTGCTGGTGCACCCTGTGTGCTGTTGTCCCTCAGGTCACTGACCTTATGATGAAGATTGCCGCCGCCGCCGCCTGAGAGGAGACACCATGTGGTGAGGTGCGCCGTCGCGCCCTCATCGAGGGAAGCGCTGAGGTGGAGGAAGCCCCTCAGGTGTGTGAGGTGAGGAGCGCCGTCCGCGCCCTCACCGAAGCCTCCAGGGGCCCGGGGCCCTCATCGCCGCCGTAGCGGCCCAAGAAGTGGTCCCGCCGCCGTAGCGGCCCAAGAAGTGGTCCCGCCGCCGTCGCGGCCCAAGAAGTGGTCCCGCCGCCGTCGCGGCCCAAGAAGTGGTCCCGCCGCCGTCGCGGCCCAAGAATTGGTCCCGCCGCCATCGCTGCCAAAGAATTGCCCCCACCGCCGAAGCGGCCGAAGAATCGTCGCCGCCGCCTTAGCGGCCCAAGAGATTGCCACCGCCGCCGAAGCGGCCCAAGAAATCGCTCCCGCGATCTGCAGCGAGGCCTCCCGGCCCCGCAGACGCCGTTGCCGAGCAACCAGGGGTCGCTCGGCGTGACCCGGGAAGGCCGCGCACCGATTGGGCGCCGGCTCCCGGGCCCGCCCAGCGCCGAAGGAAGCCCGGGAAGAGCCCCGGCAGTGCAGAGGGAGACGGGGAGACGGCCGGAGAGGACTGCCGGCTCCCGCTCCCTTCCCCCAGCAGCCCTGAGCCCACCTACACTTACCCTGAGCACGGGGGCCGGAGGAGGGTAATCCCGGTCCCCGCAACGAGCCGCAGTTATCCCCCTGATCCCGGGGCCGGAGTAAGGCATACCGGCCCCGCAACGACCCCGCAACACCGGCCAGAAGGCCGAGGCACCCCTGACCGGGCCCCGCCCAACAGAACACGGGCCGGCCCGGATGATCGCCAGTCGCCCTGAAGCGCGACCAACGACCACACCACAGGTGAGCCCTGGAGGCCCCTAGGGCCCATAAGACGCCACTGGGGGCCGGGGGCCACTATTAACCCTTACTAGTGTAGTCCTACGAGGCGAGGTCCCAGAGAGGAGTGGGCCTGGCCTGAATTAACCCCTAAGGAACCTAGAAGCCCCAGAATACAGGACATGTTGAGGGATTCCCCACATAGTTCATTCATGTATTGATGATGCCCACAGTATGTAATGATTTATGCCATTGCCTATTATAATTACTGCCTAGGCCATGGTTTTAACTGTTAAGTCTTTTCCACAAGGGGAAAGTGTTTAATGGAGTTGAGCTGAAGTGTACACCGCCAAGAGTTGAAGTATTTTCTGTTACAGGTGTACTGGAGTTGCGACGCCCACTGTACTGAATGTGGGTGCGCCTAGATTAATGCAGGCCTATTTAAATGTAGCGTGAAAAGCCTTCTTTCAAATAATTGAATATGCTAAAGTAAACTGTATGTTTAGGCCTATGTTTTATTAACGTACCTTGAGATCATTATTAAGTGCTACGTGTAGGAGATAATTCCTGCGGCCTCTTAGTGGCCTACAATGTTGATGAGCTATGCAGCTTTATTTAAAATGTGCACCAGTTGAATAATTTAATGAGTTTGAATGTAGATCTAAATTAACCTGCCTTATCTGATGCCAACTTAATTTATTTATAAAAGATCTTGATTTTAAATACAAAAGCCTGGTGTGGTGTCATGTTATTGCGTTCGCATTTGTGAGTCAAAGTGAGAGTGTGCTGCACAACTGCCTTACACATTGCCTTCGCGTGCCTTTCCCGCTCCATGCCATGCTACCGTGTCGGACTCGGTAACCCCGGTTCCAACAGGCAGTGTCTGTTTTAGTGAGACCACAATAGTGTGCCGAGATACGATCACTGCAGAAAGGGAAGTAATCATTAAGTTGACTGTCCCTTTAGTGAGCATCAACCTTAGCCTATGCGAGTTATGTGGAACCTGCAACAATGGTTCAAAAGTCTATCACTGCTTCCTAAAATCCCTTTACATAAGGTTCCTATGGTTCCAATTAATTGATTATACAATGTTTCCATGCTGTCTGAATGAATGGGGCAGCTTTCTGCACTTAGTTGGGTGTGGAATGGTCAACTAACATGGCAGACGCACTGTAGGGATGTTTAAGCCATAGAAACCACCATCCTGGGGCATCCTGTAGGCAAGCTGCCTAAAATCTCCTGAAGCCCCCAGACGGAGTGCCCCATCTATGGGGGCATTTTTGCTGCTTTGCCCATTGTATGCAGAGCTGGAAGAGGTCTTCCCCTGTCAAGCAGTGTGTAGCCTGACTTAAAGATGGCATCCAGTGGCACGATCAAAGGGGTGCAAGGATGGTGCTCAGGTCGAGAGCAGCGATTCAGAGCCCAATAGGAGGCAGTGCCCTCCACAAGAGTTAAGAGTAGAGAGGATGGACTAGGGGCCTGAACGCAGATTGCTAGAGGCTGCTCGCGGCCTATCTGGGCTACTGAACACTTGGGGTCCAGCCTGCCCCCCACTTGCATTACCGCCCGCCAAGTGGCACCAAACGTGGGGTTAACTTGGGAGGCCATGATGGGAAAGTATCAGTGAGCCTGACTCTTGTGGAGGTTCCTGGGGCATGGGCAGTATTTTGCTGGATCCTCTAGTTGGATCTCCTGCGCCCCTGGTTGTTGGAGCCCAGTACGGACTTCAGGTGCACACACCCCAAACAGAAGGATGTCCTGTCTGGCCCCATTGGAGGCCCTATACAGCAGCTCATGCTACCCATATTCAGGGGAGTAGGTTAGCAGGTGTAAGCGGGCCAGTGGGCACATTTACACCTTGATCTAAGAGAGACCCCATAGGATGAAGAAGACTCTAAGATCCCGAAATTGGGTTAATCAAACTGCCCACCCTCTTGAGATGTTTGGGTGAGGCTTTGGCTCCTTTACTTAGGCTCACTGGTGTGACTGTGGGACCAGGGTCCGTCCCATCTGGACTCGTACTCCACCTTTTTGGCATCTTCTCTCTCTCACACTGAGTGGCCCATGGAGAGCAGCTGGGAATCCTGCCCATTACTTCAGCAACTACTAAGGTTGGACTATGGCACTGATCCACCTCAAATTCTCTGCACTTGACTCTCCATTCTCTTTGCTGAGGAACTTTGGGTCAGCGTGAGGACTCCTTGCCTGGTCTGCCCCCACTGCGCTTTGCTTGCCGCCATGGTGAAAGATCGAGTAATGGCGCAAGGAGCACAAACCAAGATGGACAGGTACACAAAGCCAGCCCTGGAGCTGGTGATGAGCTCTGAGGGAGCACAGAGCAAACAACGATCTCTAGAGACTACCTTGACAGACACCATCCTACAGGCCATTTAGGCCTCTCATACTGCCCTGGAGTCCAAGATAGAGGAGTTGAAGTTGGGTGTCATGCTGCTATAGCAAGATCTATGTGACTGGGGTTCACGGAATGGCAGAGGCAGAAGGTTGCATGCCAAACTACAAGACACAGTCTGAGACCTAAAGACCAAGTGGGCAACCTTTCCGCACCCTTTATAATCCTGGAAGAACGTCCCAAAGATGTGGAGGGAAGAGCATGAAGAATAATCTCTGCTTAGTGGGATTCCCAAAGGGGGTAGAGGGACTCGGCCTACAAAAATTTCTAGAGAAGTGGGCTTCCTTGTGGATGCTTGCGAACCAACTCTCCACAAGTTTTATTTTTGAGATGGGGCACCGGACATTGGCAAGGAAGCCACTGCAAGGAGCTACCTCTTCATTGCCAGAACTCTGAACTATAGAGAGCGGGATGCAGTCCTCACGGTGGCTAGAACAATGGATGCACTTACACCCCAATCTGCGAGTATTATGATATTCACTAATTAGACTTGCCACATGCAAAAACAAAAGATATCTTTTGACAAAGTTAAAGCCAACCTGAGGGCAATTAATATTAAATAATGCTCCTTTTTTCCTCTAAACTCAAAGTTATTCATGATGCCCAAACGATTTTCTTTGACACATCTGAAGAGACCTGACGGGGTAGTGGAGAAGGACCTAAAAAGGCATCCAGCTCGGTTTGAGAGGAGAACTCCTCTTGAAAGGGTTGAGGGCACAGGTGCTAGACAGCGGCCCATCGGATGGAGACAATAATCCAGGAATATTGCAACAATCAGAGACTTGCTAGAGTCGTCAGAGAATGACAAAGACCAACTGTAGCATGGGGTACTGGAGATGATGGGCCAGCCGTCCGGGTGTGCTGGAATGGAGATGGCCCGAAGGAATGATTCTAAAGAAAAGGACTAAGTGAGACCCCATGCTTGCATGAGCACGCACAGTGCCACATACCTGGTTCATCAGCACACTGTCAAAATTGTAGAATGTGTGTTGTGTGGTGCAACAAAGAAACATGCAAACTAAAAAGAGGACTGTGCAGTGAATCTTCCAGAGGATAATGCTGGGGAGATGGCTGACTAGATGTAAACTCCAGCTCAACATTAGCCAGCTGGACAACACAACATTGTTTCAATGCGCAGACCCCATGGATAAATGCACGTCAGAAAAAAACATATTTTGGGGCTGCAAAAGTTTTCTTGTAAAGGAAACCATCCATACAGTAATTGGTGATTGGTTGACCAGTTTATTTAATTCCAAAATTGTGTACATGGATTTTATACTTCTTAACTGTTTTATTTTTACTTCTATTATTTAATAATTAATTTAATGTTAATGTTTTATTTTTTAAAATATTTTATTAATTGTAATTTTTAGTGTTTTTGGGTGTTTGAGAAGGGAAGTGTATTTGTTTTAAATATCTTTAACATTTCCTTTTTTTATTTTATTTGTAATATAAAATTTGTATTTTTAAAATCTAACTTAATTATATGCATTTTTAATAAAACATTTTTATTTTAAATACATTTTACATATTTGTATTTTATTTTATATTTAAATGTGGAATAGTCTATCTGATCCCTCCATAGTCATTCACTTTCTCTGCTTTTCTTTATGCTGAGTGGGAATAGTAAATGTGGCCCTTTCAAAGTCCAACACCTTCCTTACTGTTGTTCAGGTTGGAGTGGGAATAGTCATTCTAACCCCTTCAAAGTCCAACCCTTTCTCTGTTTTTCCTTAAGCTGGAGTGGAATTGTAAATTTGGACCATCCAAAGTTTGACACTTTCTATACTTATATTTTTTTTTACACTGGAGTGGGAATAGTAATTCTGACCCCTCAAAATTCCCACACTTATCCTACTGTTGCTCCTTTTGGAGTTGCAATTGTAAATTTGAGTACTATAAAGTCCAACACTTTCCCTACAATTGTATAGCTAGGGAGCTAATATTTATATATTTTTAATTTATTTATAGAAATAAATAATGTGTATTGTTTTATTTTAAGTTTTTTGGTTTTGTATAAATTTTATTTTCGAATATAATTTGGTATATGTTTTTGTTATATATATGTCTGCTAATTTTATATTTATATAATTGTTAATAATTTAAATGTACGTTTATAAAATAGTTTACACATTGTTTCAATTTTTAAAAGTATGTATAACCATATATTTTATTTGACATTAAGCAATTTAAATATGTGTTACATTGAATTTTGATTATATTACTTGAAACTTTGATAGTTACATAAATTAAATATAATGCTTTATATATATATATATATATATATATATATATATATATATATATATATATATATATATATATATCAAATAAATCTAAATTCTCAAATCTAAATTGTCCTAAATTATCAAGCATGAAAACTGAAGGACTGCAAGTTAATCTGCTATACTTTCCTTTCCAGTTGTCAAAGGAGACCTACTTTGCAGGGAAATCTCAAGGTCAACACACAATGAAGGATGTAAGTTGGTGTGCACCGGAAGAATGACTCTAGCTTCATGTAGTCAGTTAAAGTAGTGCCTTTATTCCTTTCAAAACTTCAATCACTATTAGTCTCTTTCACTACAGAGTATTCCACAGAAGGAAGTCTGTGACTTATCCTTCTAAAGAGAATGCATTATTTGTTCTTTTCTCAAGTCTCTTTTCCCTTTTCCTGCAGAGGTTCTGTATCCATCAGTCCAGCTGTTTTTATCAGGTCCTTTGACTTCCATTGTGGCGTTTCATTCTTGAGTATCCTCCAGGTACCACATAGCCTATGGAGAAGAAGTGGGATAGTTCACACCCAAACCCAAAGAAGTGCCTTTATATACGGAAGGTCTTAAGGTGGTCTCCTCTCTAAGGTGGTTTCAGCCTTCCTGACTGAGTAACATCACTCTCAGGTCAACACTCTAGCTCCCCGGGTTGTTGACTGGATACCTTGGGGTATTCCTCCTATAGTTCCCATTCCTTTCATATGGCGGACCTCCCTTTCTTCTCCATCTCACTTATTGCATTAGATCTGTAAATGGTGAAGTCAGCACCCTGGTCAGCCATGGTCTCCTCTCTGTGCCTCGGAACCCTGTATTGTGAGTGTGGTAAGTGTTTGAGTTGTGTTGGCCCTCTCCGCTTTCCTTCGGTATGTCAACGGCATCTCACCACAGAACCCGACCACGGATGACACAGGTGTCTCAGGGGTGTGACCCCATCATCCTTTGAAACTATGTGAGTCGTGGAATATGTGACCCAACAGGGTTTATTTTAAGATGAAACTGGCTTAATGCGGGCCAACAAGAGACAATAGCACAGAGTACCTAAATTTCTTGAACATTCTGATACAATGAGTATTACCACCACTCTGACGCAGCACAAGGTTCTGAATTTTCTGGCATCACAAATGTAAACAGGTCTCTTTCCAGTTAACCTCAATGGTCTATAAGACCAAAGTGAGGACCTCAATATCAATTTGCCACTTGTGAACTGACATTTTCAGCCCTCTGAGGGCTGAAAATCTCTTAGTACCAGTCAATTAATGGTACACTTGACTGAGCATCTGACAAGTGACTGGCTATCAATGGAATTGGGTTTTCCAAGGCACAATGCTAAATGCACAGAGCATCTGTACAAAGAAAACGCGATCCTGCGCAGCCTGTTTTTTTACATAAAAGAGGGCTATGTTTTCCTGTTAGAATATGCAGAAGTCTTGCAATGAAGGCAGAAAAACCTTCAATGCTAGCTGATTATACAATGATGTGGAGATAATTGTTATGATGCCCACAAAGGCCAATAGATCCACTAAATGCCCCCCCATCCCATTAAGGAAACATCCATTACCGCTGTCACCTGTGGCAGAAGGGGATGAAATTGGTGACCACATTCAAAGATATTTGGTAGCCATCTGTCATTGTAGACTGACAGGGCCTCTCACCAACAACTCGTACACAAATTCAGATGTTGGCTCTGTTGTACAGAGATACAACTAGAGTGGTCTTCTTCTCAACCTCAATTGAAGCAGCACAAAACTACGTAAAGAAACCTAGCGACATCTGGACTTGGGCAACCTGAAGAAGGACCTTAGGACAAAACGCTTGAAACATATTCTGAATGTTTCACATCCATGCTTTGGGGGAAATGCATTTCCAAGTGTTGAGTCCAGTATGGCACCGATGAAAAGCAGACAGCTGGAATGTTCCAGATTCAATTTCTGGAGGTTGAGGTTCAAACCAAACTCAAGTGGCATAGAAAATCACAGGTGTAGTGAAGGATTACCACTTTTGTTGAGGACTGAGATACCTGAGATACAAAGTCGGTCTCCATCCTCTATCCTTTTTGTATACCACTAAATAATTGGAGTAACATCCTTGCCCCCTTTCTTTCTGGGAGTATTCTTTCTATGGTCCCTTTTCCTAATTGAACAGAACACTTGTCATCAAGATGTTTGTGTGAGTATACAGGAGGGCTGCCTGGGATGGGGGAATGAGTGGTGGAATTCTTGCAAAGGGGAGAGAATAACCACATCATACTATCTGGAGAACTTAGTAGTCCAATGCTATGTTCTTCTAAAATACATTGATCTGTCCATGTATCAGCACCACATGAATCTTGGTGGTTCTACTGGCTGAGAATACAGGATGAGGATAGGGCTTCTTTTGGCTTTCTCTAGAGCCAGCTCTGCCTCTCTTGTGGAGAAAGAATTTTGAGGTGGGAGGGGAGGCCATGAAGTGTGCCTTGGCTTGGAGCACCTGTCACTAATACATTGTCAGCGCATGTAATAATCCTGACGAAACTGGACTGGTGGGGACACCAGTCCAGAAAGTTTCCAGTAGCTCTACTTCACTTAAAGCATTCAAGGGATGTCACATTTATCTCCAAAAAGCTTCTTACCATTGAATGGCATGTAATTTAAACTGGCCTGGGAATCCCCTGTAGACCACTCCGGCATGAATTTGAGATATGTTTAGCTCCTTTGATTCCATCTTTGTCCAACTGAATGAAACATCCCTTCATATGGTCTAGAAAACTGCTAGCTATTAAAACAGCACTTTTGCACAAAGTGTGGATGTATGATGCTATGCACAAAACATCTCACCTGCAGAGGGCTAGGCTTCCAAAGCAAAGGGTTTTTGCTACATGGTGTCCAGACATTTTGATTCTCTGTATAGTGGAGCAGAGAAAAACACATTAGTTTTCGAATGTGAAGAGTGGATCACCAGACTATACATGAATGGTGAGCTGAGAGGAATTTACAGCCCTATGTTTGGAATATTGGCACAAGGCTATCTACCTACTTACTGAATGGATACATACCACTAAATTGGTCTACAGCAGTGACTCATTAAAAGACTGTAGCGGTTCCACCACAGGAAGGATCTTCATGATAGGATCAAACTTCTTCTGTAGCCAATAGATGTTCTAGTACCTCAGCTCCTTTCTTTGTGGCTAAGTAGTTAAATTCCTCCAAAGGAGGGGGGAGTTGGGCAGGAGATGTCACTCTTTGCCGAAGTGTCTAATCCAATAGCATTTTGAAGGCTCAGGTAGAGATCATTGTCTGATTCTGGAGGAGCAATATCCCATGAGGCTCATGGTCATAATATTTTCACCATGCTATACTTTAAAGAGTGGCATTTCAAAAGCATCAGAATCTGACCCAAAAGAAGCCTTGAAAGGATTAGTCTTTTGGGCAGTAGGTAAATTCTCCACTAAAGGTTCAGCAGTGAAATTTGTTACTGTCTTTGTGGCTGATAATGAGATGTTTTCAGTTCCAGCCAACGCCAGTGGAGAGCACTGTGGTTGAAGCAGATTTCTTGTTCCCTTCCAGATTAATGATTTATTCTGTCTTTTCTCCTGCAGTACCACTTCACATCGTAACAGTGCCTCAATCAAAGATGTGATTGCAGCCACAGGTATGAGAGGTTGCTAGAACTGGCCTGCCATGGTAACAGTACACGTATCAGAAGTCAGGGAGTGAAGTGGGAAATGTTGAGCGGAGTTTTCTAAAAGCCTCCACTTAAGACAGTCTTCCAATGCAGGAGGAAAATAAAGCTCTAATTGCTCAAGTATATTAGTTGGAAAGGAGCCTGAGGACTCACGAGTCCAGTAACAGAACCCTGACTACTAGATTTATTTGGGCAAGGAGATCATTTTAAGGAGAAAGAGGAAGACCTACCTTTTAATTGGGATCACAACCTCAACCCTTTCTCCTGGTAGCTTTCTCCATTGTAGCTTAGGCGCTCATTCACACACATTTGTCAGATTAAGAAGATCCACCAATACATAGGGCGTTTGAGTCCGATACTGATATTTGCATTTTGCAAGAAGCAAAAGGTGTAAAGCCAGAAGCTGCAGAATAAGACATACCCCCTTTGATGAATTATTATTTTTGAAAGAATCAAAATAACTCAAAAACATCCCATTAAAAATAGAGGTGCCTTGAATAAAAAGTCTCAGGCATGCAGAAAAAAATTGAGGTAAAGGAATGTCGTGTCTTCTCCTAAGGATGTGTTGTCATATCTTACACACCAAAATGGATTTTCATCCTAAGCTAGTGCAGTGCCACCTAGCGTCAGAGCTAGCCGTTGCAGGGCAGAAAGTTTTTTCCAGATACTTCGTGGCAGCTTGGTGGAATATTCAAAGATGAGGAACATGCAGGAAAAAAGTATTCATTAGAAAATGTGAAGCACAGTACCTGGTGGTAGGAGAGAAGACAGCAGGTAAAAAATAAAACAATGAGCCAAAAATGAAAAACAATGGATGGATTTTCAGTTGATCACTCACAGCAGGAACTGTAGACTTAAGAAGATATAACTGCATTCCTTGGAGCCCTCAATGCCATCCACATTTGTCTCTGGTTGTTATTCACATGGCCTGAGAGTGTCAGGGTCTTCTGCCTTCCACATATACTTTGGGACACTGTTGCATTAGTGATATGAGTGGCTTATTATGATGCAGAGGTGTCTTTACCAGCTGGAATTTAAGGATGCTCAACCAGAGGCATGTCAGCATCCTGGTCTTAGGATTTGGTATGCATCCTTAACAGCAATTTGGTAGCCATTTGGGTAATATATTCTACTTTTGGTCAGCACTACAATTTGATGAGTGAGGGCCTTGAGTTGTGCTGAGAAGAGAGATATTGGTTCAAATGTGCTTTAAAGGTAGTTAAAGTCTAATGTGTTACTCAATGTTCTATGCTTAAGTACATTGGTGGCACATTGAGTTATGCGGTTGTGTGGTTTACTTTCAGTCATTAAGCCAGCAGACCTTCTCATTATATCTGTTTGGGTATTCCTCAACAATAATAGAAATCAAGAGAAAAGGGAATGCTTTTATTAATTACTAGTGTTCTCTGCAGAGGCACTGCTCTGCCTTGCTCTTGATAGCTTGATGATGGAGGATGTTTTCTGGGTGGACGGTCTATCACTGCCCCTATTCTGATACTCAAATAATTAAAAGGTATCAACTCTTTTATTTCTCCCTAAAGGTTTGTCTCTCAGTGTAGAATTTTACGATAAGGTTCAGAGAACTTTAATCTATTCTGCCACGTTCATTAATATTTTTCATAAATGAACCATATTATTTGAGTCCCTCTCAGTCTGTCTGGAAATCTATGCAGACAGCAAATAGTGCAAGTCTTTTGGTTGTGATATACTTTTCCTAGGTGAGACTAAAGAGAACACATTGATCTACTGAAGGAGGTGCATTAGCCCCATGATTCCACAAAGCATCTATTTGCTGTTTGTACCGCTAGGTTTGGACCTACAGTGTGGCCTGGGACCTGATGTCCAAGTCTCCATGACATATGTACTTGTGTTAAATGATTTTCCCTTCATTCACTGTGCCTCCCCTCTTAATATAGCAGCAGCAATTATTTTTTTCGAGCAGCGGGCCAGCATTGACCACTGTCAAATACTAAAAACCAACACATTATGCATTAAATAAAATTCCATTCCAATTTCAAAGTGTGAAAATAAAAATGTAGTCTGGCCATCATCTTAACAGTACTCTGATCAAGTTAGCTTGTGGGTCTGCCTGACTTGCTCCCTATATATTGCTAATCTATGTGTGAGGGAACGTTGTCAGTTTTCAAGATGTATATCACTTTCGTGATTTATAGTAAAATACTTTTCCTGATTGTTTCCTATGATAAGCTCTTTTTAAATAACGTTTTAACCCCTTATCTAATTATCTACATTGCTGTGGCATTTTACCTTTACTTTATTAACTGTTTAGCTAAACTAGGGCCTTATTTAGAGTGTGGCGGATGAGATACTCCATCACCAATGTGGCAGATGTGCGATCTGTCATATTACAAGAACAAATACATTATATCCAATGGGACTTGCAATGCGGCAGATGGGATATCCATCACGTTTGTGGGGGAGTATTGTATCCGCACAAACCCTAAATCAGGCCTTTGTTTTTTATCTTCATTTTCTTCAATTCTTTAATGGTGTAGTTCTTTAGGTAGTTTAGTTAACCAGAATGTTGTCATGCAGCATTTTCTGAAGGTCTACTTTGGGAATCAGGCTATGCTACGAAAAATGAGGCAAATGATCCCATAAGGGAAAACTGATTTATCCTTGTGGGTTCTTTTGTTTGAGGAGTGTAGGGGGCAGTCACAGCTCACATCATGTTTGTGCCTGCTTTCTCTCATATTCTACCAGATGGATATGTTTGTAATCCATTATCCTATGTTGTATGTATGTATGTATGTATATGGTATTTCAATATTCCAAATCTGGCCAAAAGGCAGCAGCAACATTATTATCCTTTAAATGGGCGTGTGGCACTTTGCCTGTAACATTATTATCTCTTTAACTAAATTTGGTCTTGATCTTCACATTCTGCAATAATTTAACATTATTCTTGTTTAGTTAGTTAAGTTACACATACTTTCTTCACATAGCTTTTTTCTGCAGGTCTGCCTGGGACTTACTTTGATTACTTGAGGGATTTCCATTTAAATATCATACATAAAATATTTTAGCAAAACATTACGCGCACATCACTCTTTAAAATGACTCCAACTTCAGAAAATAAAGGATCTGTATGAATTTCTTCCTTTCAGAATAAAAATATATCATAAGGTATTACAACAGGACTAAGGGAACTTACCCAGTATAAAACATCAGTCCATCCTTCCATTGTTATACACTGGAATACAGTTAACATTGCAAAGGCAAAATTATCAAAATTGGTTATTCCTGCATTTGGTCCAACCCATCCGGTTTTACACTCTGTGCCATTTATGGGACATATCCGACCTGTGCCTGAGAATGCACATGGCGCTGGTTCATCTTCAGCTAACATTTCTGCAAATCAAATTAAAATATTAAGTACTAAATAGTTGAAAGTTATTCAGGCCAACAATTGTGTATGTTTGAATTCAGGAAGGTAAAGAATAATTTACTTACCTTCGGTAACGCCTTATCAGGTAGAGCAAGGATCTATCCGCAGATTCCTTACCTATGATGTCTCCCCAGGCGCCAGACTGGATCTAGAATTATTTTTTTTACAGCAGTACCTCTGAGTGTCGATAGAGGGCATCGAGCGACGTCGTCCACCAGATGTAATATCACCAGAGTTCATGTAGGCCCTCCCGTGTCACGCTGACGTCAGTTTCTTCCATTACTATTTTCCACGCAAAAAACACAGAGCCACTTATAGAAACTGCCCATAGAAACAGTGTAGCAAAAAAGAAACATCTTTGTGTGAAACATTGACAAAGTCCCAATGAAAGGCATCAGAATGCCAAGAAAGGGATCTTTTAGGTAACAAGACAAACAGTTTACAGCACAGGTAGGATGGAAGGGTCGGTAAGGAATCTGCAGCTAGATCCTGTCTCAGATAAGGCGTTACCGTAGGTAAGTAACTTATTCATATGATAGAGACATCTAGCTGCAGATTCCTTACCTTTGAATTAGACACCATAGCAAAACCATCCCCGGAGGAGGGTCTGCGAATTGATCTTACTAAAAATCCCTGATTAGAACTAGCCGGTCTATCAAGACTGAAGAGACCAGATGCACTTAGGATTTGAGGTGATCAAAAGCATATGCTTCACCCTAAGAACTGTGGTAAGGACCACAGGCAACTAAATTCAATTCATTGAAAAGCTTGGAAATAGAGTTCCCCATGACCGAGAAATAAAAATGTGTCTGAAGATATCATAATATAAACACAATACTAGTTCGCTCTGAAGGAGGGATCTGACCATAATCGCCCTAACGTGGGGAACCATGCCAACAGGCGATGTCACTGAGCTATAGCTCCTTGCCTTAGAAAACCCATGAATCTAGCTAAACCTGCTCCGTTGAGACACAGAGAGAAGGAATCCAACAAACCATCCACCATGGAGAGAGCATCAGGTAATGCATTAGGAGACATACATCGAATACAACAAAACCACCCGCGGTTGTTCTGATAAAAAACTGCTGAAGATAGTGGTAACACCACAGAAATTGGCAAGAATGTATAACTCACATAGGAGAGAAGGAAACGCAACTGTATATGGAACTGCAGAAGGAAGTATAAATATATATACACACGCACAGATATACATACATATATACACGCAAATAGCTAGATATACATACCCATACACACACACACACACATATATATATGTACACATATCGGTCGGAGAGATGTCATCACCACAATGATGTCAGAAACATCTATGAGGCTTGAGCCGAGTAATCAGCAGATACAACTGAAAAAGAGGATGGAGACTGTGAAGAACATCACACACTCCAGGAAAATAATGGCATCTGAGACATGAAAACAATGCTACTGACTGATATGGCTACAATCAAGTATTTAATAGAATATCGTGAAAGAGAACAGCAGGTGAGAGAAAACACTGCTAAAAAAGAAAAATGAAGACCACCACCTGGGCCTATAAGAAGATCAAGCTGAAACAAAGGTCAACACACAGAAGGCCTAGAACAAGAATCCAGCCTCAACATGTGAAAGGAAAAGAGATCAGACAGAGAAGGACCTGGCTGAAGCAAGAGATAGAAAATAGAAGACATAGTCGTCTAGGGACAAAGCCCCCACAAAAGTAGAAGTATGAAAACAAAACATCAGTTATGAAAAAACTAAACCAACAGAAAGAGTTGCAGCGCATACAAGAACAACAAATGTTGAGTCCAGGAAAGAATGTCTCACAGGAGACAGGGCCCAGAAAAAATAACAGAAGGTATAGCCTAAGCGCAGTAAAAACCTTCATTACACCAATGTATATGGAGGAAAAAAGGCCCTGTATCTTCCAAAGGAAGTGAAGGGGCATAACAAGAGAGAAAGAATCCTTCAGGAAGAATGAATTAAAAAAATAAGGAGAAGTGGTATAACTAACTCAGGAATGACCATTGGACCATGGACCATGGCCTTCTACTACGTCGCCTTCAAGACATAGGAATTGCTGGCACCGCCCTACGACTGTTTAACTCATTCCTTTCTAACCGTGAACAATTTGTGGAGAAGGATGGCCTGAGCTCACAGAATTGTATTCTCCCTTGTGAGGTCCCACAGGGCTCGTCTCTCAGCCCGACCCTTTTTAACTTATATGTGGTTCCTCTTGCCAGGCTTATCAAATCCTTTGGCTTTGCCAAGGTGTCATACGCCGATGACACTCAGATTATAGTATCCATTTCAGAGGACTCTTGTAGTACTATTGACAACTTTTATGCCTGTATGGGACAGGTAAATAGATGGATGTCTGAGAACTGCCTTAAGTTGAACTCCAATAAAACGGAGGTTCTTCTTTTTGGCAGAGATGTCTCTCATTGGTCCTCTGACTGGTGGCCCAGAGAACTTGGGTCCCTCCCCACTCCTGTCCCTAAGGAAAGGAATCTGGGAGTCATCTTTGACACCACTCTCTCATTCTCCCACCATGTGAACGCTACTACATCAGCCATCTGGTATACGTTGAGGATTTTGAGGAAAATCTTTCGATTCATACCTTCTGACCTGCAGAAAACAGTAGTCTCAGCGTTGATATTATCTAAGCTGGACTACTGTAACAGTCTTCTGATTGGAATCAATAAAGCCCTCCTTTTTAAGATGCAAGTCCTGCAGAACTCAGCCGCCTGCCTGTTATTCAAACTCCCTAAATACGCTTCTGTAAAGGGGGCGCTAAACTCGCTTCACTGGCTTCCGGTGGAAAAAAGGATTACATTTAAGGCTCTCTGCATCGCTTTCAGAGCGCTGCACAATCAGGGTCCTTTATATTTGATTGACCACTTTTGCTGGTACTCTCACCCTAGAATGCTGCGGTCTTCCTTCCATCGGCTGGTGGAGGTTCCCAAGGCGCGTTTGTCACACTGGGGTGGTAAAAGCTTTTTTCACATTACCTCCAGACTTTGGAATCAATTGCCACTTTCACTGAAAAATGTACCGGACTTGAGATCGTTTAGGAAGGGTCTGAAGACCTGGCTTTTCTAGGCCTATGCATATCAGTGTTAAGTTTTGTCTCTTTAATTCCCCTTGGCTGGTAGGAGGTTTGGATGTTAGCGCCTAGACGCCTTTGGGTATGAGTGCGCTATATAAATATATAAATAAAATAAAATAAATAAATAATGTTAGAAACATTATCATGTCCTGTGGAGGAGTGAGAGGAACCCTCAGGAAAATAGCGGCTGAAGAGGACAGCCAAGCCCCCTTGCAAACCAATCCCAAGAGAGATGGAACCATAAGGTTCAATCAACATGCATTCGAAGAAGGGAACGCAAGATGAAAGACAGCCACAAACTCAGAAAAAATGGGAGTAGATGGCAACATCTCAAGAACCCGTGGGTGGTATCTGAACTGTCATAGAAGTGTTGCCTGTGGCAACAAGGTACAAGGCATTTCCTCAAAATGAGAAGCAATAACATGTTTTCACAGGGATGAATTAGACTAATGACAGCAAGGGCGGTGGCACAGGAGAACAGGCTCTTGAGCGTGACCCACCCATAGCCGAAATACGACAAGACACCACAAGGAATCCTAAGAGATCAGTGGCAGAAGCCCCTCTTGCCAGCAAAGTGACAGCAGCACAATAAGAAGTGCCAAAACGCACTGATAGAGGACCTAAGAGGCAACACTGCCTAGGCCAGGAACGGAAAATATACCTTAGGCCAAGGACTATACCACCCGTCCCACTGATTTGCTAGGTAAAGTAGGACACCAGAATTGAGTATAAGTAATGCTCCATGGATGGAAGCAAGGCGTGATGAGAGATACACCCAAAAAAAGGGCTCTTGTGCAAGGCGGAAAGCCACATGCACCATCTCTTCAGAGGTTCATAATTGGAAATCCCCTATAAAGGATACTAAAGTACCATAAACATACTTAGGAATGCCTATAAAGCATACAGACAATGGTCCACATTGAACTGGGAACATAGGCAACAGTACACCCACACAATGCAAGCAAAATATCATATATAAAATTATTACTTGGGTAGAAAGACTATCTTCAGAAAAGAAAAAAACCATGTACCATCAGGTGTGAAAACCCACGTAGGGCCACAAAGTAAATACGTCCCAGATAAGGGCAGCCATAACCTGTCATCGACAGCTTAAAGAAGTACTAATAATACCTGCAGAAGCCAGGAACACCTCACCAGATGCCACCAGAAAGTGGAATGGGTCATTTGAAAAGAAAAAGCCTTAGGGCTCCACCCTCAAATGGCTCATATGCAAAAGAAATCAAAGACGAGTATCCCCTTTACAATCCTAGTACGTGGGGAGCTAGGGAGGCAGACGGTATAGAAATAACAGATTTAAGATTATTTTCCTCCCCGACTGTCCCAAAAACGCTGCAATGCGGAACCGGCCTGTGTGCCGAACAGATGGACTCCATCGAAAGGCATGTCTACCAAGATGACTTGAAGAGACTCCGAAAAATCTGAGTTGCATAGCCAGGCACAACGGCGGAGTGCCACTGAAAGAGCCATGGCTCGACTTACAGAATGTGTGGTATCCATACCTCATTGTATCATCAACTTAGCTGCCTGTTGCCCATCGTGGAGTATCAGAGTAAGATCGTTCCAGGTCTCATCCGGAAGCGAGGGTAGCAGGTGCGCCACGAATCCCACAAAGCATGAGAAAATCAGTCCAGAACACAAGCAGTATTAACTGACCGCAATGCTGAACTAGTGGCAGAGAAAATATGCCTACCATGAGTGTCAAGTATCATGGACTCCCTGTCCGGAGAAACGTTAGGAAAGGCGCTGAGCTCAGGGGAGGCTATGGTGGGCTGTACCACAAATATGCACAGAGTAGGATGCCGGAGAAGGCATGCCGGGTCCCCAGGGGCGGTGTCTATGTGCTATAGACTGGTCCACAGGGGCCGCCGTAGCGGGTTTAGCCCAGGCCCCCAATAAAAGGTTATTTACGGCCTCAGTATATGGAATCACAGGCTCAACACCTTTTTGGTCCTGATGAAGTACATAGATCAATGGGTCAGTGGTCATCACCACAGAAGGGAGCTGCAATTCTAGAACTACAGATGCCCTCCTCAGCACCTCAGCAAAGGAGGAGCTTCCCTCCGTAGCGAAGCCGGGCCACTAGCCTCACCCTGCTCAGTCAGCCAACTGACCTCCAGAGGAGGCTGGACAGTATCATTGATGGGGTGTATAAACCCCAGCTCCTTTCCTCTCCTCTCCTCCAAAAACCTGTTCTTCCGGAGGAAAAACAGTAAGGGGCTCTTTAGAAGTAGGAGGAAAGGACTCCAAATCTGGTACCGCATCCAACGCCGTCCGGCGTCGATGTGGCAACGCCTCTGCATCGGAGAAGAGAAGTTGCGTAGCGTCGATCGACGGCAGAGTCGGTTGATCAGGCACTGGCATCGCAGGTGGGAACCCCGAAGGGCTCTGCACCGGAGCCGACATGGATCCGACTTTGGATCCAGAGGGCCTAACTGAGGTCGAGGGCGACCCCGCCAGCATGGATTCATTCAAGGCTCCTCTGACCTCCTTGGGGCTTAAAAGTGCACCAGAGGGAGGTGGATATATAGTACTCCCTCTTCTGGTCCAGAGTCGCCCCGGCTCCAGAGAGAGAGGGAGGTGCGGGGTGGACCCTTGCAACGACTCCTCAGCCGGAGGCCAGTATGGGGTGTTGAAACTGGGAGTACGCAGCATAGTCTTACCTTTGGAAGTCGAGGGCCACCTGTGGGAATGGCTTCTGGTGTGGGGTCGCGAGTGTTCCCTGGACCGAGAATGATCTGAGGCCTGGAACAGCCTTGCCATCAAGAGCTTCATGCTGCGTTCCCGAAATGCCTTCGGGCGAAGTTCGTGACGGGTCATGTGGTGCTCACCAAAGCACCACATACAAAGAGTATGAGGGTCTGTGGCTGACATCTGCCGTCCACAGGACCCACAAGGCTTAAATGCGAGGACATGTGAAAAAGGAAGGCACATTGTTCGGTCAACAAAAATGTTGAGACAGGCCAAAAAACAGCCGGAGGAAGCGCTTTCCAGATCCGCGTTGGAAGCGCGGAAAAGAAGAAAGTGATGTCAGCGCGTAAGGGGAGAGCTTATATGTACTCTGTTGACGTCACATCCGGCAGACGACGTCACTACGGAGTCGCTCACCGCCCTCTACCGACGCACAGAGGTATTGCTGTAAAACATTTCCGGATCCAGTCTGGTGCCTCGAGGGAATTTAAAGGTAGGGAAGCAGCGGCTAAATGTCTCTATCAGATACATAGAGTTAGCTGAGGTGCTAGTGTTCAACATAGATAAGGATTGAGCATGATTTGAAATGGCATGCTAGTAATTTTTATCAAGATATTCTTTCCAATCATTATCATCATTCTATTTCTTCTCAAAACAAAACATGTTGGGCTTCATTACAAGTGGCTTGTTGAATTGTGTTCCTGCACAAACACTTGTTTGCGAAGGGAGTACAATTAGTAGAGCAATGTTTATCATACCCAGTAATTAACAGGTGCAATAAAGATCATACCCTTCTTTCAATTTCAGCAGGTCAACCTGACAGAATGTAAGAAGGAGAAAAGGCCAGGTATTTACCAGGACATACACCAAAATCCATATGTTATTTCCCCAAAAACTAGTAATATGTGGTAATAATTGCATCCGATAAATTCCAAACACCTCAGTGATGGATTTTTATCGGATGTGATAATTATTGTATCCAAATTGGCCAACTCTAATCAAATCCCCAGTCCGCTTCACAAAAGTTTTAACATAATATATACCTACAATATTACTGGTACAGTGTTTAAGGGCTGGTAGAATCAGTGGTCATAATCCATAAAAATACGGGACAAACTAAAATAACTAAATTTTAACTATATATTCTCGTTGGGTATATTTGAAGTACAAATTCGCACCTCATTAGGATGCTAAGCAATGCATTAAGTAGGATCTCATGTATGAGAGTTATTGACCAACTGTTTTGAAAATTACACCAAGCATCTCCTCAGAAATCAGAATAGACACAAACAGATCTCCTGAAGTAATAGCAAATGGAATAGGTGAAACCCTTTTGAAGGATAATTCTCCCTATAGTACCTGAGATGAAATGAAATGAAATACCAGCATTTGTAAAGCGCACAGCTACCTCCGGAGAGGTGTCCCGGCGCTGGGGGCCCTGGGAAGATTAAGCGAGCTATTGCCCAGAGTCACATGGTGCTGGGCTAACCTGCCGCCGGCACCGGGGATCGAACCGTGAACCCTGTGGTCCGGAGTCAGGCACCCTGGCCGCTGCGCCACACCTCTTCCACTCTTGCCAAATTATAACACAGGAAAAAACAAGGCAACAGAGTTCAGCATTCATCCATCCATCTATCTATCCATCTATCTATCCATCTATCCATCCATCCATCCATCCATCTATCCATCTATGCATCTATCCATCCATCCATCCATCTATCTATCTATCCATCCATCTATGCATCTATCCATTGGAAAAAACAAAGCTTTAAGTGACGCCATGCAGAGTGATGCCATCAATGATGTCATTTCAGTTGTCAGCAGTAATGTTATCAACAATGTCACAGACGAGTCATGAGTGTGTGAGTACATAAGCAGTGTATGGCAAGGGCACAAGTTATAGGTACTAGAGTTAAATATTACTGGTGAATTTTGGTGTTTTTTGAGTTTAGAATGTCATATTTTAACTCACATTTTCACCTAACTATACCATCACTTTAACCTTTGTTCATTTAGTGAATCTTTTAATGTAAATAAGATATTATTACCATACCGAATTATAACAACACTTTAACCTTTGGTTTTTCCGAGTGAATTTCAGGTCTTTTTAATACAGTCTGACAAATCTGCAGAAACCTTTCCCAAAATAAAATAATCATCCACATTGGCTGCTTCTTGGAAAGTTTCATGCTGGTCTATTAAGCTGGGGCCAAGAAAAACGGGTTTCCCAAAAAGTTCACTTCCCATTTTAAATCCCACAGGAAACTTTGCTCTCCGGTACAGAAAAAAAAACAGCCGAAAGAAATTATACCAAATTTGGCCTATAGTTAGAACTTTACTCAAAAAGCGTGCTTTTGTGATTTGGTGTAAATTCATTCAGTTATTTTTGAGAAATTACTGTTTATATGGGTGCTTGGTCTAATTATGAAGTGGTTAATAATTTAAGGATACCTGGATGGTTGGTCCAGTGGGAATCCGGCGGTAGCGAAAATGAGAAAATATTGCCTTCTTATAGGACAAGATAACTTTTTCTCCCACCGACTATTTCGGTACCGATGGACCGAACCTCGTTCTGGTCCAAGTCCTGGTCCACGTCCTGGTCCTGTGTGACAGAGTGATTGTAATGGCTGGCTGCAACTCAGCAGAAAAAGTTGAGTCCACTATTACTGAACTCAATCCCCATGCCCTGAAGTAATTCTTTAAAAAGGGTACAAGCGGGAAACAATAGGAACAGCCTGACCCCTAAGCACTTGTGGGTTAACCCAGAAGCTCAAACTTAAAATAAAGTAACCAATTCATACCAACCCCAACTTTTTTGTAGTACCTCAGTGCCCAGTGGGACTCCCACGAGAGGCGGAAAAGGAAGTAGAGGGCCATTGGAGTGACGCAGCACTCTGTAATTGGCTTTGTTGGTCCACATGAACTTTAGGGTATAACAACAAATAAAAAAATGACAGCAGCTATTTGATTGGCTACTCAGGGAACACTACTCAAAACATAAACCTTCTTTAAAAGAGGCACCTGGAAAAAATTTGAATATATTTCCATGATAGCATCTAGAGAAATTGTGGAGAACCGAATATCAACCTGTGCAAGCACTGGTTCTAATTTACCATCACCATCCCGGTACGAGGATGTCATTGTGGTGCCTACAGCATCATCAGCACCACCATCAGGAAATTATCAGTGATGTCATCAATGACACCATTAAACATGTCATGCGTGATGTAGTATGTGAGCTATTAAGCCATGCATGATGGGGGCTTTAGTTAGTTCATTAAAATACAACTGATGAATTTCAGTGTTTTTTTTTGGGCTTTTAAACTTTAGTTTTTGTGTGACTTATTCATCCCACTATAATGTCACTTTTTTACAGGGACTTTCTAGGGTCATTTTCCATTAAGTTATGGTTTTATTACCATAGCAACCAATAATGCCAAACTAACTTTTGTTTTTTTCAATTAATACACACACACACAAATACATACACACGCACACAAACTCACACACAAATTCATACATTTGTACAGAGGATGATAGTGCAGTAATATGGACCTATATTGTCGACAAGGGGCTTTAGAAATAACATAAACCACAGGGCTGAAAGCCGAGTGGTTGGTATATGTATAACCCCAAGGTGGCAATGTACATATCACGTTACCTGTGATTTATTTTTATATTACATATTTATCTTTGAACAGTAAGCATGACAATACCATTATTTCAAGCACAGAAATGTTAATTGAAAGCAGTAAATGAAATGTTGATCTATAATATTTGGATATTTGTAGGCAATAGTAGAAAACATATTTTAATATGAAATAATGAAGGGTTTTAGAAAAGAACACAATTTCCTTTGCTAAAAATACCTTCTGTCAATAAAAGTTGGGCATGTTGCCTGCCTGAAAGGTACGACAAACTGTGACCCTTATTGTAATGAGAATGTTCAGGTTTAAATGACCTTTCCTCAAGAGGATACTCATTAAACAAGCATTGGAAATGCAATAGGTCTCGCATTTTTTTTTAAGTTAGAGCTATTGGCATTGTAAATGGCAATGTCTGTTACCTACTAAGGGGGGATGGAGGGAGCAGTTGGTGTCGGAGTGCCAAAATGCTCTGTTGGAGAGTGACTGGCCAAAAGTAATCCAAAGAAGCAGCGACTTTTAAAAAAACAAGTTTGCCTCCCAGCAACTGGTGCCTTGATGAGGACTCGAATGTGATTGGTGGGTTGGGGCAGGGAAAGGGGCACAGCAGAGCTTCTCTCTGGTTAATTAACCGAGTCTGAGGTGATGTATTTTTTACGGCGAGCCTGGGCAGCGCATGCGCTGCTCTGAGAGCCATGCTGTATTGGAGTATGTACTTGAAGACCCTCCCACTCTCCGCCCATATTTGTCATTGGCTTGTGTCATTGTCCTTCAGTAAATGCTGGCTTCTGATTCGTTATTAGGCTTGTTTATCCCTCCTTAGTACCGCCTTGTTTTCATTTGTACCTCCCATGAGGACTGGCCCTTTTACTTCGGTTGTTACACGGTACGTCTTCTTCAGTGTGTAAGCACTATTTTCTTTAATGAGTTTCTCTTACTGCAGGACGGTCTCTCGTGTGCAGTTGTGACCACCGGCTTGTTTATTCACTCGTAGCAAACGGGGAGCTCTTCAGGGGCCCATGGGAGACAGAAGGGACAACTCAGCGATGCCTTCAAGCATTTGGAATGCAATAGGTCTCGCATTTGAGAGAGTTTAAGCTATTGGCAATGTAAATGACAATGCCTTTTATTTATGTTTTAAAAACCAAAACATAAATTAAAGGCATTGTCATTTATAATGCTAATGTCTCAAACTTGTTTTTTTTAAAGTCGCTGCTTCTTTCGTTTACTTTTGGCCAGTCACTCTCCAACAGAGCATTTTGGCACTCCGACAGAAGAGGCTGGGGTCGCATTACAAAGGCGACAGGCCTTTGAAGCTTCCCTCTCGAGCACTGTGTCAATTCTGGGGAGGTGTGACATCTCCACCCAGGATGTGCTTTGCTTCTGGTCCCAGAGAGCAAAGGCTCCCGACCCAGGGGTCCAGAAACATGTCTGGTGGCAGCAGGCTGTCTAAAGCCAGTCTGTGGCCACACCAGGGTTGGTAAGTGCTCAGGGGCAGAGGTGTTCCGAGTACGTTTCAATAAATCCCACACTGGCATCAGTGTGGATTTATTGAGAGGAATAGTCTGGTACCAAACACTTCTGAGTTCAGAGAAGCTATCATGGTGCTGGAGAACTCGAGTTGTCGAGTTTCCAGCCCATGTACTCTCTATGGCTTCCCTGGCACTTACAATATCTAAGAATGGACTTAAAAATGTAGGGGCATATCTGCTCATGCAGATATGCCACACCTGTGGTATAGTGCACCTTGCCTGAGGGCTGTAAGGCCTGCTAGAGGGTGACTTACCTATACTCTAGGCAGTGCTCGTTGGCTTGGCACACAGGCAGTGTGCCATGTTGGCTTTGTCATTTTGTCTGCACCAGGCTATGCATGCTGCAGTGGCAGTCTGCATGGCCTAGGTGAGGGGTCCCTAGGTGACCCTCTTCAGTCCCAATGCCCTTGGTACCCAGGTACCATTTACTAGGGACTTACAGGGGCCTGAAGGGCCAATTGTGGAATAGTTTTAGGGAAGAAGCACTGGTTCAGGGGACCTGGTTGGCAGAGACCCTGTGCACTACAATTGACACCACATCAATTTTCAGGCAAAAAGTGGGGCTAACCATGTCAAAAGAGGCACTTTCTCGCAGGACAGAATAGTAAACTCACTAGCTATTTGCTGTAGAGTCTCTCCAGGCCTAATTATACAGTTTTGGACAGGAGACCGGGTGCCTTTTTTGCTAAAATGTCAGGGCTGAGGTGGAATGAGCTGTGTAACCTGTTGTATTGAAGCTTTTCAGTACTGCTGGTAACCAGTGCCAGTTAATACTGTCTACAACAGGCTGAAGACGCATCCCCTGGTTGATGGCGACAGCTCTGTTACTTCTTTTCTAATAACAGTCATGTTCTTTGCTTCCCTTAGGACATTAGGTGGCAGTTTATACAGCCCCTCTGGTCTTTTAGGTGGAACTCAATTATCGTGTTGCTCCCTCTTCCCGGGTCCCAACTCCATCTGACATTCTCACCGCAATGCTACAATCCAGGCTCCCTACTTTGAAGGACCATATCTAGGCCCCTCAGATGCAGATGGTCCATGTTATGCTTTATCAGTTTCAGAGTATCTGGTGTATAAAACTCCACAACACTGTAAGCCCCATTCCTGCCAACCTGGGAGCTGTAACTAGCGTGCACACAGGGATTAACTAATTTAATATCTTGCAAGATTATCAGGCTAAGTGCAGGGATGGCCTGAAACACATCTAACAAGCGTGCTCGATTTAGTGGCAATGGACATACTGGCTCTGGAAATATATAAACGAAGATTTGTTTTGTAGGTGCCTGGGGCGACAGCACATTGCAAATCATAAACATTCCTGGGGATTTAGTTACCTCTGCCATGCTAGTTGGTTCAGGCAGGAAAGACCTCTCACAAGGGTTTAAAGGTGCAGAATTCCTACCATTTGCACTGCTATGCACTTCACCACCAATCCCAGTAACATTTTCTTCAAGTGCACTTTAATTAAAGGTGACCCTGTCGGAATGACTATTTCCGGGATGGTTTCCTACATCTGGAGTTGAGACTCTTTGTTCCCCTTTGTGGAGGTATGAGTTGGACAAAGTTGCTGCAGTCCTAGTTATTGGCGTAATGAACGACACTTAATTCGGTACCTGGCCGATCACCATTGCTAAGGGGACGGGAGCCAGGGTCACATTTGCTACCATGGTGTTTGAAGGAGAAACTGGGAAGCTTGGGTAGGTATTAAACAGAGGAGGTATGTGTGAATGTAAGGCGATATTTGAAGAGTACAAAATGAGAATGGGTCAATACATGGACATTAGGGAGATTTTTGCTGTCCCATGCACGCTGTGTGGGATCCGGTAAGGATTAAATATCCGGAAGGCCTGGGTAGAACTAACGCAGCATGGTCTGCTACAGTCAGAGTTACTGTGGTTCTGAAAGGAGCAGTAGAGTAGAAGGTGGAGTAGTGTGGACATTCAATTGAGTTTCTGCGTTTAAAGGTTGCAGTGAGAACGAGACCTTTTTTTCCAGTACAAGTGCGTGTTCTGGTACGTTTCTGGATGATGACGGTAATGGTCCAGATTGATATTATGATCTAGACAGAGAAAATATACAAGGCTTGCCAAGTGTGACATGAGGTAGAAATAGTTTGGTTCCCGCTAAGTTCCAAAATGATGTTATGCCAAATTAGTTGAGGTATTCAACTTGTGTATGGTTTGTATGTAGGTTGTGTTGCTATGTTAGGTTGTGTCTGGTACGTTGGGGGTATGATGCAAGAGTATTTGGAACGTGGATGTTGGGCTGGTAAGACTAGAATATGTAGGGATTGGTGATAGGCTCGTGGAAGGTTAATGGGAGCGTTCGATGGGCTGGTAAAAGGTTGCCGATAGCGGTTGTTACCCGATACTTAAATGAGCCAGCGTAGGCGACAAACTTGCGTTGTGCACTTCATCCACCCTCCTTCTTACACGTCTGCCTAGTAAATTGTGTGTATACATGCTATGCTAATAGTAACTCCCTGCGTCAGCTGGATTCCATTGAGGTAAAGCTGCGAACTAACTGCCATGCAGGCGGGTGTCAGATGAACACAAGTCACTAGTGACAGCAAAAGCACCGGTTTCTGCCTCCACCATTCCTCGCCGGAGCAGCGCTGTGATCTCACAAAGTGCGTCTGCCTCTGCCCCGCTGCAGATCTCCGTCTCATCTGCCACAAGAGCAGGTGAGACTATGCCTGCATGGCATGGCCAGCAGTGAGCGCGCAGCCAGGCACAGAGGGCCCGCCTCACGGTCGAACTGCTGCCCGTCGCACTCCTCGTGAACACGGCTGCTGGCACAATTGTTTCACAACGACTGACGACTGGATCTCCGGGGTGGCGGTGGGGGAGGATTGGGGGCAAAGCTGAAGTCGCTGAATCCGCAGGAATACTTGAGACCCGCTGACTCACGAACACGCGCTTCAAGCCGTTGCCACTAGTGCAAGAAAAACCAGTGGTGCGCGCGCACCACAGAGGAGCGGGGGGAGGGAGGGCGGCAGCGAGGCGAACGCGCGCTGCTGCGCGTGCTAGCCACCGTCGGGAATGGGCGGAGCAAAGGCGGGACATGCGCCCGCCTTTGCCCAATTGCGTGCTGGCTTTTTTTTTAAAAAGCACGCGAAAGCCAATGGCAGCCACGGAAAGCAAAACCACACGCACGAGCGTGTGGTTAGCTTTCTAAAGCCCTTTCTAGAGGTCTCGCGCTGCGCGAGCAGCGCTGCGCACTGCAACGCTAGGCGCGAGACCTAAAAAGGATAATGATAAACGCAGTAGAGTGAAGGTGCTGTCTGAAAGACACAACTAACAAAAGAACCTGAATGTAGTTAGACTGTTCTGATTGTTATTAACTTTCCTGAAGCGAATGTTGTTGAAAAATGAACAGTGCTAAACCATAGCAGAGTGTTTTGGGGCTATCATTGCACTGTTATATGATATAGAGGCTCTGATCCAGACCTGTGGATCTTATATTTAGGGCTAAAACTCACTTTGTGAATAGGCCCCATCGTCATCTCTTCTATGCTAGGGGTTAAAAATAAAACAAAGAAAAGGCCCCAGGTGCTTCAATACCTTTCATTAGAAAGTCCTTAAACTTTGCTTCCATGCAGTTTGTAAGTGTTTTTAAAACAGTGGAATGTTGGGAGCTCTATTGAAGACAATGAAGAGGCTCAAGGCTACTAATGGCTGGTATAAGCCTTCTGCTCCAACATTCCAATGTTGTCTTTCCTTTTTACCCATTTTAATTTAGAACATTTTACCCTCAGTGGGTAGAATGTTCTATTAGCCTTATTGCCCTTCTGCCTCAAGCTATACTGGTTATTCAAGGCCCTCTTTATTTTTATGTCTAATTCTGCAAATATAAGGCAATCCTGCTGGCAAGCAACATAACTCCTCGTTGTACATGCCCCAATCTCCTTTAATGCTCAAAGGGAAGGGCTGCTAGTGCTGAAGCAAAGAGTCTCCAAACCAAGTAAAGTGATAAAGGAAGAGACACAGGGCAGAAATGCTACTGGCAGCACCAGAGGTCAGGAGAACCAGTGCCAGAAGATCACACTGAAAATGAGTACTATTTTTGTTCAAATCAACCAATTCAACACCAGCCTGCCAATAAGCAGCACATCACCAGCCCCACACCACCCAGGCCCCCAGAAGAAACAGGTAGAGGCCCATCCTGGCACATCACAGGCACCCAGTGTGTAAATCAAGTGTAACTGTACTTTAATACTTATGCGCACAGCAAGAAGTATTTATCTTTCAGTTTTTTACATCATACACATAAACATTATTTCTCTTTTATCAAAACAAATCTTTATATAATTTTGCGAGTTCCTCAATATTTGATGTATATTCTACATCACATTTCAAATTATTTGCAACACTGATTTTCAAAACATCATTACAAATCCAAATGCAGAAACAGAAATTCTTGTTTTAAAGATTCCACTCTGTTCTTGCTTTGCTCAATGCATCTCGGGACATTTCGTCCCTTCGTCAGGGGCCTCTGTGTGAATTAAAAAAAAACATCATATTAACCAAAACTGTCATCACCACAAAGACAATATGTAAATATACCTATTGTTAGTCCATTGTCACCTGAAGACCTTCACCATCATACAATTGTGAATCACTAATAGAATCCCAACTGAAATTAACTTGCCACAAACTGTGTCATTATCATCACAAGTGCCTCCAATTCTCACACCTTCACGACACGGTGGACCAACATCCAATGCTCTTCCAAAGAGAAATTCCAAAGAGAAATTCCATAGATCTCAAAGGCGTAACCTAATTTTTGTTAGTGAAACATATCCTGGGCGTATAAGATGTATACTTATACATTATTATGGTAATGAGATTACTGCTTTTAGACTACATGGATTAAGCGCTAAAAATGTATGTTTATTTTCAGAGGGATTGATACACGAAGCATATTTTTGTTTGATGGTCCCATGAAGTCGTGAGTATACATCTTATAGGCCGAGCATGTGTGTTTCACTAACAAAAATTAGGTTACGCTTTTGGATCTATGGAATTTCTCTTTGGAATTTCTCTTGGGAAGAGCATTGGATGTTGGTCCACCGTGTCCTGATGGTGTGAGAATTGGAGGCACTTGTGATGATAATGACACAGGTTGTGGCAAGTTCATTTCTGTTTGGATTCTATTAGTGATTCTGTAGTATCTTCTTGTTATGGTTATAATGTTTCCTGTTGCCTGTTTCCTAGCTGCTCAGCCAGTGTGAGTGTTCTGTATGGAATGTTGGTGTGATGGACATGAGTGGAATGCTTGGGTGCCTGTTGTGAGTGTTGACAGTTGGAAGATGGGCTGAGCAGCAGGCAGGCTGCTCCTGGTGGGGCTGCTACATTTGATGTTATGGACTTAATAAATAACTTACAAAGACACTACTCGGCTACGTCTACTACATTACCTCTACGCATGGAACCTCACCACTACATTTTGGCGACGATCTGGAGACTAACTCACGCTCTTCTAGTGGTCCTAAAGAAGTTAAAGATGATGTGTCAAAGAAGTCTTCATGTTGTAAGGATCTTAATGAAACCACAAGCGTAGAAAACACACGGAACACGTAGTGGTTCACAAATGGCCACACAGACAACACAAGCATATTTCCAGGAGGAAATGTTCCAAAAGAGACAAGACAGACAGAGCAAAGGTATTTTAGAAAAAAAGGTGACATATCAAAATTGTTTTTAATACGGAAAGAACCTACCACAGACAGCGCAAGTACATTTCCAGGAGGAAGTGTTGACACAAACGGCACAAGATCCAGAAGAAACAAGTGAAATGGAGCATCACAAGAAACAAGAGTCTGGAGCAGCATGCCTCGCAGCCCCACCAGTGTCTCTCACACCAGACAGCCCCAGCCTAGGTGTGCTCTGCTCACAAACATCACAATTCTTGGGCTTTTAAGAAACATCAAGCTCTACAAATATACAGATTGACTCAAGATTAGCGTGTTGGGTGTCCTGTTTTAACGCTACACTTTTTAACATCTTTTGGCACAAGGTGTGTGTTCTCCACAACAAGGGTTGGCAGCTTCTTCTGCTCTACAGATTGTCGGTTTTCGTCTATTAGACGGCGAGCTCAAGTGTTGCTAGTAATGTAGAAGAAGTTTTACAAGTGCAGCAAATTTATTTTGTTTTTGTGACCGGTTTCAGAACAGGGCCATTAGCAGAGAGAAATTTATCGTTGGCGAGTTATATTTTGGTATTCTCTTTGACTTTCTATAAGTGTGGGCAGTTAAACTGTCACATTGCCTTTTCAAAACTGTGCACGAGCCAGTTAATTCGTGTGAAGCTTACCTGCTCTATGACGGTCGCGTGGAGGAGCTGGAGGGACTTTCCTGACGTCGCTGTAGTTTGACACGGATCGCGCTGCTCAAAGACTTTTTCAAGCACGAACGTGCCTGGAGCCACCCAGCAGGCGCTTCTTGAGCATGCCGCCCACCATCTTGTGCTTGGCCATTGTTCTCATCCAGCTTTGAGCGAGTGTTGGCTCCATTATGGTTCCTGTTTTTCCACCCACGTCGGTGTCTAGCATGTCCGCATGCCCAGCGAGCTGCATGTGTTCTGGAGGACAGTTTCTCTATGCAACTCAGTGGAGTCAGATCACACTACGCTACGGAATCGGAGGATCTGTTGGATGACGCTGGAAAAGTCAGGTATCGAGTGGTGTCCTTCTTTATCTGAACATCACCAAGTTTTCGTTTTTGCGTTTGCTGTTAATGGAAGTTGGTGTAATGAAACTTCTGCCTCTTTCAAATGTATTTCAATCGGCACATTCAAGGAAGTGGAACTTATTTCACTCTAGGAAGACATTGGACTTACATCAAAGCTAACCTGTCTTTACCGTTTGCAATTTTGATCTCCTTTTTCTTGGGCCAGTGTTCTTCTGACGTTGTTCTTGGTTGGAGAGAGACTTCGCTCACATGAGTTTTTTGCTGTGCTTTTAAACTTTGTTTTGCTTATTGTGTCCATACTTCAGAGTTTTCAGTGCTGTTGCATGCTTGGTTAATGAAACATCCCTTGTGCTGGTTTGTTTCCAGTCTTACACTCAATGCATTCCTGCATGTCAGGATGATTGGTTTGCGGTCGTGGTGCGTGTGTGATCTGTAGTCATGCATTTATTTGTTTGTGAAATTCGATTTGAGTCCTAGTTTTTTTTTTTTTTTTTACGTCATGTTGAGCTTCAACATTTCACATACATTTAAAATGTGTCACTTTATCTGTGGTACGTGTGACCAGTGTGTAGTTTGACTAACATTTCCCGGGTATGAGGTCACTCATGAGATTGTTTATGGGTATTGTCTGCCAACTTTCTTTCGTCGTGTGTTCTTACGCATCCTTACTGGAGGGTGGTGGTATTGCTATTTATTGGTTGTGTTGGCCTGTTTTTCATGTCAGTATCCCTTTCTTGAGGGATGGGAATGGGATTTAGTCCCATGTCCACTCTGTAAGCCTTTGTACCCTTACAGGAGGGGTGGCTTAAGGGGTGTCTTTCCCTTTTACGCAAGTAATGGGTGTTAGTCCCATCTACAGTTCGCGTTATGGGTCAGAGTCCCATTTTCGCATGTACGGTCCCTTACATGAGGGGTGGCAAGTTGGGTTATAGTCCCTTCCCCACATTATTCTTGGTTTTGTTCCTTACATAAGGAGTACGTACATGGGTGCGGTCCACCCATAGTGTTTGAGTCAATTTTATGGCGTACGTACATGGGTGTGGTCCACCCTTAGTGTTTGAGTTCTGGGGATGCGTTACTCTCATGTTTCTCTTCACAGTGTTAGAGTTCTCGGAGTCTGTTTCTCTTCACAGTGTTTCACATGTATTGTCATGTGGTATTATCTCACTATTTGTCAGTGAGCTTAACGTTCTTTGAACTTTCCTTTTGATTTATTATTAAAGGAGGAGGATGTGTGATTGTTCGTTTGTATCTTTTCATTCTTCTTTCCTCTTTAGTTTAGTCCTTTTTCCCTCTCGTGATGTGGTTGTTACCATTCATCCCTGGGTTTTGGACTATTGACTTTATTTGTACATTGTTGTGTATATTTGTTTTTCATTTTAGTATGGTTTAATTAATTTTCAATTTTAAGGGGAGAAGATAATGTAGTATCTTCTTGTTATGGTTATAATTTTCCCTGTTACCTGTTTACAAGCTGCTCAGCCAGTGTGAGTGTTCTGTATGGAATGTTGGTGTGATGGACATGAGTGGAATGCTTGGGTGCCTGATGTGAGTGTTGACAGTTGAAGATGGTCTGAGCAGCAGGCAGGCTGCTTCTGGTGGGGCTGCTACATTTGATGTTATGGACTTAATAAATAACTTACAAAGACACTACTCGGCTACGTCTACTTCATCACCTCTACGCATGGAACCTCACCACTACAGATTTACAATTGCATGATGGTGAAGGTCTTCAGGTGAAAATGGACTAACAATAGGTATATTTACATATCGTCCTTGTGGTATTGAAAGTTTTGGTTAATATGATGTTTTTTTTTAATTCACACAAAGGCCCCTGACGAAGGGACGAAATGTCCCGAAATGCACTGGGCAACGCAAGAACAGAGTAGAATCTTCAAAACAAGAATGTTTGTTTCTGCATTTGTATTTGTAATGATGTTTTGAAAATCAGTGTTGCAAATAGTTTCAAATGTGATGTAGAGTATAAATCAAATATTGAAGAACTCGCAAAATTATATAAAGATTTGTTTTGATAAAAGAGAAATAATGTTTATGTGTATGATGTAAAAACCTGAAAGTTAAATACTTCTTGCTGTGCGCGTAGGTATTCAAGTACAGTTACACTTGATTTACACACTGAGTTCAGACTACGGAAGACAGGCAGCTTTCTGGTCCTATGCAGCACGTTCACATAGTTAAACAGTTTTAAAATTTGAACATATCGAGCATAGCAAGGTGTGCGCTAGTTCCACTTTCTTCTAGACATCACAGGCACCGCCAGATAAGCCCTAAGAGTACAAATTAAAATGACCTACCTGTGCCAGGATGATAACACGATTTGTGCATTTTTCCAATGAATAGCTCCAGTCCAATAATAGCATAGATTATGATCACAAACAACACTAAAAGGGCAATGTGAAGGAGAGGGACCATGGCTTTTATAATGGAGTTCAAAACAACTTGTAAACCTAGAAGGAACACGAAGAGCAAAGAGGTTAGTGGTTGATCATTTAATGAGGGTTCTCACATTCATTTCAGCAATGCTAATGAGAAAATGGATGACGCTGTAAGTAGCTCCTCTTTCAAATGTGGTGAACATGATTTTGTGACGCTGAAGACATTATTTAAATCATGATGTGAATTATTTTAATGAATGCATTCAAATACGTTTGGTGCATCATTAATTAATTAGCTACATAAAAGAATAGTACAAAATTATCATCATGTTCTTTTCGTACCTTTGGTTTACTAGTGAATTCCAAGACCCATTCTTGGCTTACTCCTTACTTACTGCTGGAATTCAGGAGTAAACCAGGAGTACTACCACAGTACGTCACAGCAAAATCGTTATCAATCTGATTATTACATTCATCATACTTCAACTTCAAGGCTTTGCTATGGTAGGAAGTTCAACACCACTCCAAGTGAGAGTTAAAGCAAATATGGCTGGGGGCTTTGAAATCTAGTTACAGGCCAGTAGTCAATCTCAAAACATAACTGAGTTTACGGATTTGAAACAACCCATCCACAGGTTTATGTAAATATTTCTCAAATTCATTTTTCTCTCTAATCAAATTTTTAACAGGGTTCTCAAGGGTTGTTTAAAGTGGTAAAAACAAGTTTTCCAGGATTAAATCTATTTGACATAAAAGAGCACTGACCTTTCCACTGGCTATAGGTGTACAATTTTGTTTGCAGGCGTTCTGTGGAGGCTTGCTAGAGGCAGACATATGCGTGATCTTGCTTGTAAAGTGCTTCAAGAATGTCAGATGTAGTTCCACTGTTTCAAGCAGGGAGTCATCTGTTTATATACCATTGCTATAGGAGCACATTGATGGCAATGGCATGATTTCTAGGTGGGAAAGGTGGATGTGCTCCATTGGGAATCAAGGGCTAAATGTATCAAGATAGTATTTTGTGATTCCCTAATTGCGAATCACAAGGATTCGCAATAAGGGAATCGCAAAATGCAATGTATGAAGGTGTACACCTTTTGCGATTCCTAGGGGGTCGCAAATGACCTACCTCATGAATATTAATGAGGTAGGTCACAATTTGCGACCCCTTAGGAATCGCTAAAATCACGGGGATGGTGGCCTGCTGAGATCAGCAGACCACCATGTCCGTGATTGCTTTTAAATAAAGTAATATTTCTTTTTGTAAAGCAACCCGTTTTCCCTAAAGAAAAACAAGATGCTTTACAAAACGGAAAAAGGAAAAGTTTTCTTTTCATTTTTTAAGAGCAGGCAGTGGTGCATCGAACCACTGCCTGCAAAAATGGTTTTACAAACATTCACAAAGGGGAAGGGGTCCCTTAGGGACCCCTTCCCATTTGCGGATGGGTTACCACCTACTTGAAGTAGGTGGTAAAATGGGAATGTTTTGCAACCGCAAATGCGGTCACAAAACATTCATATATACCGATGCAATTTGGTATTAGAAAGGGACGCCCTAAACACGCCCCCTCCTAATACCGAATCGCAAACCCATTTTGCGATTCAGTAACAGGTTACCGGATCGCAAACGTAGGTTTGCTGCATCCGAAAAGCAATTTTTGCATTAGCAAACGGGTAGATTCTGCGAATCTGCCCATTTGCGAACGCAAATAGGCTTGATACACCTGACCCCAAGAATTTTAGAATGAGAATTTCAGGATACTGTGCAGCAGTCAATTCGAAATGTGGGGAGGCACATCATCAAAAAAAGTTGGAAAATACGTTTCATACTTTTAACTGCCCATGGGTGCTGTTCGGTATTTGACATCAAGATGAGGGTTGGCCCAGTTGGAGGGTAGTTTAGTTGGGGATTAGGTCTTGCGAACCTCACCCTCAATCAATGTCTGTGCAAACATTTCATTAGTCTAGCAGTCATGTTAATGATGTGGTCTGAATTCAGAGGGCTTTTTTTTATCAAGGTATAGCACAAGGATGTGAATGTTGGTTCCAATGGGTCGCAAGACAACTAAGAACGGCTGTGAGAATGGTAGGATGAGTCCTCGTTTTCAGAAGACATGTCTTCTGAAGAAAGGAAAGGGTTTGAATCATCAGACAATGTGCACAACAGCGGCAGAATTTAGTAAACTGATGGCATTGCCAACAGGAAGAGACAGTGGTGCGCAGGACTGGCATGGTCTCAGACCAAACACTGAACCTGAAGGGGTCCAAGATGGCATGGTTGAGCTGGAGGACCTTCAACACTGAGGTCTTCGAGGGGGCGTGGCCTGACAGGCCAAGATGGCGGTCGCACCCTAGGAGTGCTCCAGACCCTTCCGAATCCGTCAATATCCTGCTCCTCTGGCAAACATCCATAAAGGCAGAAAACACTGCTGATCAGTGAGGGGGTTGGCGGGACTCCCATACCCAGCCACGAAAATTGATAAAGGGACCGGAGAAGCCCGACAGACACCCGAGACCTCCCTGAGCCTAAGGCTCAAAATGGCGCCTACCTGATATCGGGAGTCGGAACAGACGAAAAGTCTGGCGCCTCTCCAGCTCCTTGTAAACTAACGAAGGAGGGCAGCACCGGGAGTGATGTTCTGCTGGTGAACGAGGTGGCGCCGGTCCTGCCGAGGTGCTGAGGATGCTGATGCCGATCGTGAGTGCAGAGACCCCCAGTGAGACGCGTGGCTGAAGGAGAGGCGCAGAACTTGCGGTTGTGGGTGCTGCGCCGTCTCCTCTGCCGGCGGGGGGCCCAGCGGACTGTCCTGGAAGGGCTGTGGGTTTCGCTGGTGGAGGCTCGACCTGCGACCGGCAGGAGACACGACCCTGCGGCGGCCTCGCGAGGTGGTGGCCTTGTCCCGCGAGGTGGGCCTTCCGGCAGCCGGACCTCTTCTGATGAGATACGGGCCCCGCCTCCGGGTCCCGGCAGCCGTGTGGGCTCTCCGGAGGCACAAGACAGCCTGAAACCTGCCTCCGGGGCTACATCAGTGAGGCTGGTCCCGTGAGTGCGAGTGTTCTTTCCCCGCTCCCCCACCCAGACGAAAAGAGGCACTGCCGGATCCTGAGGGAGACGACGAGCTGTGTGGGCGGAGGAGAGGCGCCGGGCTTGTTCCTTTGGGCGCGCACCGTCTCATCAACCTACAGGGGCATCATTGGCTGCCCCGGGTGGACCACGGACCCTGAGGGTGGAGGCTCGACCTGCGATCGGTGGGACAGGCAGCCCGCGGCGGCCTGGTGGGATTGCGGTCTTACTCCACGAGGGGGGTCCTCAGCGACCGGACCTCCTCCTGTGACGAGTGGCCCCACCGGATGATGGCAAGAGCTCTCTCGGGTGTGAGACAGCGGGGGCATCTGCCATCGGGGCCGGGTCCTGGGAGCTGGCCCCACGGTAATCACTGCACTTTCCCCCCTGTCTCCCCTCTCGGAGAAGACAGTGATTGCAGTGCCTGGATGCGGTGGAGGAGACGGCCGGGACGCTCCTGTCACTGCCTATTGCCCAGCTGAATCCACCTCAAAAGACCTGGTGCCCCTGTGGGCGGAGAGGGACACTGACACCTATAATCTGATCTTCCAGATGTGATGGCACCCGCGACGAGCAAGGCTCCCTTCTGCAGATTTCCCAGGTGAGAGAGGAGTGCAGGGCAGGCGGGAAGAGATCTCCTGGTTGGCTCTGAGCCTTGGTGGGCTGCTTTACGCTTGCGGTGAGACGCAGGGAGGGGTTTTCGGCCTGCGGCCGTCAGGATATCCCCCTGGGAAGATCTGACTGGGCCCAGAAATCAGATACACAACCTTCTGAAGTTGGAGATAGACTTGCAGGAAACTGAAGATTCGCCCTCTGGGCCTTGAGAGACTGGGGTTGCCGCTCAGTAAAGACGCTCATAACCCGGGAGGAACCCGCGGATTAATGCCCGGAGGCAGCCGATGAGGCACGCCGGGGAGGGATCCTAAACCAGAGACACTGCAACGTCCGTGACGTTGGCGAGGGTGAGAGGAACAAGACTGATAAAAGCACCCCTTGGACTCTTCAGCGGCTGGGGAGCTTCGTATCTGATGGGCCCGGTTTCTGTCCCCCTGGATGAGATCTAGTGAAGCAATCGGCGGCCCTGCGGCTCATAGACATTGTAGACGAACAAAACGATCCTGACGGTTACCCAGAGGGAGGGGGAAGGAGACTTGATTTGTTGTGGAGCCATCACCTTATCTTTATGGCAGGAACGGCATGGAGGGGTGACCTGAGAGTAACCACTGACTGCTGAGAGGGACGCCCGGAGTGTGCTCTGTGAAGCAACCCCCCCCCGAGGACACTTGGACTGAGGGATCCCTCAGCCCCCACATAGACTCCTAACCCTGATCCCTAAATCGTGAGGGACTCTGAGATTCCTCTGGACATCTGTTTGGAATAAACCCAACAGCGCTTCACTGCGCCATACGACAGAAAGAGACATCCAATTGCGCATCAAACGCTTGGGAGCACCTCTACCACCATGGGGAAGGACAAAGGAACAAAGACTTATCCAACCCAAACTCGAATGGAACAATATGCGCTGACTGGATCTACCCAGAATGGAGTGGGGCCCTCGGAGGGAGACCTGGCCACTATACTACAAGCTATAAAGACATGCCAAGAATCAATGGAAACTAAAATAGGGGAGGTCAGTGTCGATATGGCACTCATCCGCCAAGACCTTTGCAACGCGACGGCCCGTGTGACAGCAGGGGAATCTCGAATGTCTGAGGTGGAAGACGATGTTTCTACACTGAAACTACAAGTGAAGCAGCTTTTATCCCGCACGTCCAACCTCCATAAAAGGGCGGAAGACGCCGAAAATCGGTCCCGCCGGAATAATCTCCGCCTAGTTGGGCTTCCCGAGGGGTCGGAGCCCATTCAGGCTAACACCTTCATCAAAAATTGGTTCCGATCATGGATTCCTGCGGATGCCTTGTCTCCTTGGTTTGTGGTGGAGAGGGCCCACCGCTCCCTCGACTCAGCCTCCACCGGGAGCACCGCACCGACCAATAATCTTGAAGATCCTTAACTTTAGAGACCGCAATGCTATCCTGCAGGAGGCCCGCTCTCGGCCAGAACTCAGCTATAAGTGAGCCAGGATTATGATCTTTCCTGATTATACCAAGGAGGTGCAGGCCCATAGAAGATCCTACGTCCAAGTTAAACAAAAGTTGCGGGCCTTAAATCTATCCTACAGACTCCTCTTCCCAGCCCGCCTCAAAGTGATTTTTCAGAATAAATCCTATTTTTTCGATACGCCAGAGGCAGCCTGGACATGGGCGACTGAGGAGTGTCTACTCCACCTACCCAAAAATGTGCCAACAACAACCCATCGGGGGGGTCCGGCTGGCAAAGAACCTGCAACCCCCCGTGGACGACGTGCGGGATCCCGTAGAAGACACGGGACCCGAGGAACAAAGTCTGCATCACCGAATGGTTCGTTCCAGAACAGAGATGAATCACCTGAAATCAGAATGACCGCAAAAGACCGTGCCCTGCCGGGCGAGACAAACCCTGGGGACTCGCCCGGACCCGGCTCAGACGACACTGACCTATCCCACAGCCCTCGCATATGAACTCAAATATTGCTACTCCAAATCCACGCCAGAGGAACAAATATCCTGAAGCTCGGAGGGGAGTCACAAGCTGTCATTGACCACGATCCCTGACTAATTTGTCTGCACTCTAAGCCTTTGTTGATTGGGCGACAGATGCTTCATTTGGGGAAGTATGGGGTGGGGGGTTGGTTGGGATTCTCAACTGGAAATGTTTTCCTAGACATTGTTTCTGTTGGTTTGTTTCATGGTAACACTGTACATTACATGCCAAACACTCCCATTGGCAGCCCCTTAGCGCCCTTGAATATATACTGTCTCTCCTGGAAGCCCATCTACCTGATTCATTGGAGACCACCAAATGGTCGGCTCCTGATATGGCCACATTACCCTTATGTCAGACTCGTATAGCAGGAGCGGGCCCATGAGAATCCTCTCATGGAATGTGAATGGCCTCCTAGATAAAATTAAACGAACTGAGATTTTGAGATATGCCCGAAGGAGTAACCCGGATGTCTTATTACTACAAGTAATGGGGAACACTTAGTGGGGAACCCTGCCCTTTCCTGGCGCGTGAGGGGTTTGACAGGGTATGGCATTCTGGGTTTTCCAGGGGCTCTCGGGGAACAGCAATCCTTTTACGCCGCTCCCTTCCTTTCACAATGACCCAAGTGGTTAATGACCTGTCAGGCCGATTCACAGCTCTCTCTGGTACCCTAGGGGACTCCACCATTAATCTGATATCACTATATGCCCCTCCAGCAAATCTAGAGTCCACGCTCCAAGCTGCACAGACAATCCTTTCCGCTCTTCCACAGGGCTTGACAATAGTGGGGGGTGATTTTAATGCTGTCCCGGAGCCCACGGAAGATGCCACAGGTCCTGTGTCCGCCCATAGAAAGTTGGGGGCCAGACGTCTCGGAGACTGGACCGCTACACTGGGTCTCTGTGATGTATGGCGCATTTGGCACCCTAAGGTACGACAATATACACACACCTCTGCGGTGCACCACAACCACTTCCGTATAGATCTCCTGTTTATGCCCGCTTCAGATTGCCGTGCTGTCTCCGAAGTCCAGATTCTGGCATGTGGAATATCTGACCATTCCCTGCTCCTGTTACAAGTGGACGAGCACACAAGGACGCTCAGGCCCATGTGGCGACTAAATGCTTGGTTCCTCCAAGATCAAGAATACAAAAAGAGTATTGGGGAGGAGCTCGAAAACTACTTTCGTACCAACGAAGGCACAGTGCAGCGTTAGGGCACACTTTGGGAGGCGGGCAAAGCCACAATTCGTGGCTACGCTAGAGGATTCCTTAAACGCAGGTGTCAGACCCGTGATCACCAACTCGCTCAACTTGAAGCTAGGGCGCTCCGTATGGAAATGACGGCAGCGATGAGGGAAGGGGAAACAGAACGCTGACAACTGCAGTTAGTGCGGGAGGAAATCAGGAGTATCTCCATTGAATCAGCTAAAATGATCTGGAGATCTTCAGTATCTAGGGTGTATGGGTGGGGAGACAAGAACGGCAAGCTGCTCCATTGGCTTGCTACTCAACCCATGGCCAATAGAATAGTCCCCGAAATCCGAGACGCACAGGGTCACACCTCCCGTACACCTGCAGCAATTGCGCAGACCTTTGCAAACTACTATAAGACACTATACACGGCAGATCCCAAACACACCAGGGGATAGTTCAGCCTTCCTGCAAAGTCTCCCTCTCCCAAAGCTATCAGAGATTGAACAGGAAACCATGGATGAGCCTATCACTGCCGAAGAAGTAGGCGAAGCAATCTCCATGCTTGCCACTCACAAAACCCCGGGCCCAGATGGACTCCCTGCGGAGTATTACGCGGCGTTCCGTAAATCTCTGATCCCACGACTCCATGCCCTATTCGAAGAAGCTATTGAGGATGGATCGTTTTCTTCCATCACTGACACTGCCACCATTGTGGTCATACCAAAGTCGCATCCGCCCCCGGTTTCTTGTGCATAGTATCGCCCGATCTCCCTCATTAATACCGAGGTAAAGTTATACGCAACAATTTTAGCCACTCGGATGAAAAGAGTGCTTCACACCCTCATAAACCCTGATCAGTGTGGCTTAATGTCGCACTGCAGCACCCGTCATTGCCTTCGAAGCTTGCATGTAGCCCTTGCCCACCGAGACCTCCTTACACCATATCTGACCTCGGTTTTACTTGACTTTGAAAAGGCCTTTGATACGGTTGACGGGGGTTACATGCAAGAAGTGCTAATAAGAGCAGGCTTTGGACCTTATTTTCGTAAGATGGTGGGAGTTCTTTATTCTAGCCCTTCAGCGAGGGTCCTTATAAACGGGGCGTTGTCCGTACTTTCCCGATCAGGAGGGGGACTTGACAGGGATGTCCTCTCTCCCCTCTCCTCTTCGCCCTTGCGATCGAGCCTCTAGCCTGTCACATCCGAATAGATGACTAGATACAGGGCTGGCGTTGGCAGAAGTCTCAGGAGGACCGAATCGCATTATATGCGGACGATGTCCTGTTGTACCTCGCTGATCCAGCCCGATCCGGGCCGAGATGCTTGCAGATCCTTCACTCATTCTGGCAGGTGTCTGGATTGGGTCTTAACCCCCTCAAGTCCACGGTGGTGCCCCTTCATGCCTCCAGGGATTGCTTCGACTGGCAGACAACCATGCCCATTCGACGACTATCCTTTAAATACCTTGGCGTCTGGGTGGCGCTTCTCCCGGACCTGGTCACTTAACATCGGTCCACTTCTCCGACGTACTAAAGATGACCTACATAGATGGAAAAAATTCCCTCTTAACCCTCTCGGGAGAGTGGCCCTCCTCAAAATGATGGTCCTCCCCCGTCTCTTGTATGTCCTCCATAATCTCCCGATCCAACTCCCTCGCAGCCGGTTTCGCGATCTGGACGGTGTGATTACCAACTTCCTTTGGGGGGGGCTCAAGAGCGCTTTTAGCTCTCACAACTTGCCAACGGACTACATACGAGAGTGGAATGGGCATGACAAATCTCTTTTTATATTATCTCGCCACTCGCCTCCTGATAATCCATGATTGGTTTAACGGGGGATGGTAGGATCCAGCATACCGGCTAGAACTGGGATGTCTTGGATTCGCTCAGGCTCAAGCAATGCTATACGGAACCCCAATCCCTCAGACCCTACCAGTAGTTACTCGTTCGACTTTCCTGGCATGGCGGTCGGCACTGAGGCACATCCACTGGGACACCAAGATCACATTACAAACTCCATTATGGCACAGCACCTGGCTGCGGGAGGTGGGGATTCTGATGGGTTTTCAAGCGTGGGACCTGATAGGCATTACTCATCTTGGTGATATCTAGAAAGGAGAACATCTGTCCTCCTTCCAGGACTTACAACGCACATACTCGTTACGCTCTACGCAATTCTTTAACTATCTCCAGTTACGTCACGCCCTTGCCATTCACATCCCTAACCAAGAATCATTTCCTGAGTTCAGCCCTTTGGAAGCCAAAATTCTCATGGGGGACCTAGGGAAGGGAGGAATATCCCAAATCTACCAATCCCTGATAAACAACACTCAGTCCACGCTGGACCCTCTTAGAACTAGATGGGAGGGGTGGGTGGGCCCTCTTGACGATGAGGATTGGAGAGACGCCCTTATGGCCCCCAGAACTCTCACTATCTCTGCCAGACTTCGCCTTATACAGATATACTATCTTCATGGTGCATATCTTACACCGGCACGATTGCACAAAGCTGGACTCCTCCCAGCCCCACAATGTCCACGCTGAGGTACCAGCCGACTTCTTCCATATGGTCTGGACCTGCGCGGTCATATCTCAATACTGGGTGTCAGTCACAACGGAACTGAGTGGCGTACTGAGATGGGAGGTGCCCCTTACTCCGCTGGCTCTTCTTCTGGGGGTGATGAAAGGAATGGATGGCTCCCGAGCCGACAAGTTGTTCCTAGGTACAGCCATCCTGATTGTTAAAAGAGACATTGCAGTGGCCTGGAAGGATTCCAAGTCTCCTTCTATTTTGAAATGGCGGAGGCCAGTTGATTGGTGTGCTATCCAAGAAAAAACGGTTTATGAGGCAAGAGGGTGCCCAAATAAATATGGATGGGAATATTGGACTGATTGCTCGTGGTGCTAAGGGTGGACTCTTTCTAATTCAACCTTAAGTTTATTGCTGGGGAGATACTAAGTGGATATGCAATGAAATGTCATATATGTCACAGTGCTACAAGTGTTTTTATAGCTGTCTTTTTTTTACAAAATGCCAATAAAGTTGGTTATCAAAAAAAAACACTCAGGTCTTCAGAGTCCCAACCATAAGGTGGTGCAGTAGGTTTAGGGTCATCAATGAAAAAACAATGGATGTGGAAGTGTAAAACTGCATAGCAACAAAACTTCTAGGGAGGGTAACTTGTCCTAGGTATGTTCTAGACACCAGATCCAATGATAATATTCATCGGCCTGTGCGCTAGCGACCTGACAATAGGGATGGATTGGTCTTTGACATATTGACCGGTCTGGCACAAGGATCCATATGCCTCCTCAGAAATGCTACTTGTGTGATCTAATCTGAAATGCAGAGATCTATATTGCTGAGGGTGGACCCAATGTTGGGGAGCACTCAAAATCAGAGGCAAGCCTGGTAGCACAGGAACAGCTCTTTCTGAGTGCCATGTGAGAGACCGTAGGACATTGATGGCTACGATCAGGGCCTGCACCGTGACTGATGATTTATTTATTCCAGAAGAAGATTGAGGGGCAGATACTTCAAGGACGGCAACAGTGGATCTAGGTAATTGAAAGGTGAACAAAATTATTTCTTTCCTTCTAAAACTGGAGGGAAGACTATGGTAGTTTTATGAAAGATGGAGTGCGTTAACAAGCAATGTATGGGTTTTGCAGACTGTACAGGGGTTCATACTGGAGTGCTACAGATTGTTGGGTCAGGAGTTAATGACCAAACGAAAGCATTTCCAAATTAAGTGAGTGCTGCCTCATGTCTGCGGTGGTGGACGGAACGCTGTTCAAAGAAGCAGTAAGTGAGCCCACACTGCATCTATCAGAATTTCTGAGCACTGTCCTTGAGGAAAAAAGACAGTCAGACAGGAACATAATAAACCAGAGGAAATTCATCTACTTATAAGTGTTCCTAAACTTCAAGATAGAGGGCATCCATCTTCTGCGGGACATGTATGAACAAGAAGACTGTATGGTATATCTAGAGTTAAAGAAGGCATACCTGATGGGTCGCATTTTTGGTCACATCACAGGTTCCTGCAGTTTCAAATTGAAGGAGTTGTGTAGAAGAAAGATAATTATTGCCTGCTTCGCTAGTTGTTTACAATTGATACGACAGCGCACAGCTGTGAGACCTTTGGTCTTCATTTGTTTTTTGGTCCGACACACAGTAACCAAAGCGCATTCCCTGTGAAATCACTTGAAACATGGCAGAAAACCCTGGACTGACTTTTACCGATGAAGATGTCAATAACATCTTATCAGCTTCACCACTCATGGCAGACTTTAATGTTGCTGAAACAATTGCACAAAGTGCAGATTGGGAAAATCTTACTGAAAAAAGAAAAACTGCATCAGAACCATACTACATGGAGTAATATTAACAGAATATCTATGCTCCAATACAGCTCCAAAAGGATTGATAGTCACTAATGCTACTCGCATATTCTTAGACGATGCAGCATTCCGCAAAGACTGGGCCCAGATCGCCTGGCATTGTACCAGGGACTGGATCATTTTAATAATCCAGACGGCTAAAAGACTATCAGATGCCATCCTCATAGACATTCAAGCCACAGAAAGCCATTTTAAGACCACACTGACATCTTTAAAAAAAAGACTGGATGAAGTCAATAAAGAAATGGCAGAATACAAATAAGATTTGACCCAGTCCAAAATCCATCAATTCCAGAAAAATTTAAAAAAATTCTCTTTTGTCAAAACCTACCCTTATTCAGATGCAGATTATAAAGCCACAACCAGGACTGCTCACTCTGCATCCTCTGATGACAATTCTTCCGTTAGCAGTGGGTCGAGCAATGGAAGTTACCGAAATAGACAAAGAGGTAGAGGCCAAAACACCAACTGGCAACAACCATGGCCAAATACATACCAAGGTGGCCAAATCAACTATCACGGCCCATACCCTCCAATGCCGCCACCGATGGCCCCACAGATGATGTACGGCTGGAACCCTCCATTTGCCCAACCACCAATACAATTTGGGAACCCCAACCAAAGGTTTCATTTTTTAGGAGCAGGCCGCAGAGGACGAGGGAGAAGACAACGACGAAACCAGGTGCACTGGGAAGAGGACACGAACCCAGGCGCGAACACCCGCAGCAAATCCAGGGATCAGCAAGCGGGACCCAGCACAAACAGGCTCTAGTCACAAACCTTTCAGACCACATCCTCACAGACGCAGAAGAATCAGTGCTAAACAAAGGACTTGGGTTTTCCCCTACTGCAAAGCTTGATAAATTCAAGCTTCATTGCGAACTTTCAGAATTTTTCCGGAAGTTGAAGCTAAAAGCATTTTTTGGAAAATCAACCACCATCACAAACATCTAATGAAGACAAAGGAGACACAAATCTTAAACTCAAATCGACCTTTAACCCTCCTCCACACACAACACCTGTTGAACTTATAGCATTCGAACAAGCTATCTACAAAGAAATTGAAAAAACCATAGAGGACCCAATATTTAGAAACACCAGTGCAAACCAGTTCGCTGCAATCAGCAGCCTGAAAACAAATGATAAGATTATCATAAAACCGGCGGACAAAGGAGGAGGCATAGTGCTACAGAACAAAGAAGCATATCATACAGAATGCCTACGCCTCCTAGATGACCCAAAAAACTACCGAAGACTTGACCATGATCCCAGCAACGCCCTAAAATCCAAAATACACATACTGGTTAATGAGGCTGAACTAAATGGAGACATCAGCAAACAAGAAGCATTATTCTTGACCTCAGGTGGTGCAAAAATCCCGTACTTTTATACAATCCCAAAGATTCACAAAAACAAAATTCCACCACCAGGACGACCCATTGTGTCCGGAATCGGTTCTCTACTAGAACCTCTCTCCCGCTTTTATGATTTCTTTCTGCAACCACTGGTACAAGCAACTCCAACTTACCTAAAGGATACTAAAGATCTGCTGTGTCATCTTAACAACTTAAGTTTCAATCCAACTTCCTCCATCCTGGTAAGTATGGACATTGAAAGCTTGTATACAAGCCTGCCACAAGATGACACACTGGAAGTCCTGAGCTCATCCCTAGACGACACCGAGTGGAATTACAGGACACCAAAATCGTTTGTCCTACAATGTGCAGAAATAGCCTTGAAAGACAATTTTTTTGAATATGAAGGTACACTGTTTTTACAAACATACGCCACTTCAATGGGCAGCACGTTTGCTCCTAGTGTAGCCGGACTATATGTGTACAATTTCGAAAAAACTCATATTCTGAACCCAACTGCACCATTCTTTAAAGAGATAACATTCTACAAAAGATACATCGATGATGTCATCTTCACATGAGAAAGCACAGAAAACAGACTACAGGAATTCTTGATTTGGATTAACACTCAAGACCCTAATCTGAGGTTCACTCACACGATCAGTCGAGAAAGTATCACCTTCTTCGATCTTGATATTGAGGCACATAGAGGAATCCTCACCACAAAGACACATTTCAAGCCTACAGCCAAAAATTCATAGTTACGCTTTGAGAGTTTCCACCCCAGGCCATTACGGGAAAACCTGCCCTATGGTCAATACCTCCAATTAAGATACAACTGCAGTGAGATCAAGGACTTTAAAACCCAATCTAACTCACTGACTGAAAAATTAAAGACCAGAGGCTATCCTGATAAGGTAATCAACAAAGCACAAAAAAGAGCAAGGAACCAGAATCGTGACAGCTTGCTGGAAAATGTTGAAAAAACTGCACCTGCAATTCCACTCACTTGCGTAACCACTTATAACTCTATTTTAAATAAAGTGACCAAAATTATTCAAAGCAACTTGAAAATTGTAACATCAGGCAAACTGCAATGGGAGAAGCCACTATTTTCCTACAAAAGAGCACAAAACCTGCGAGACAGCCTTGTGTCCACACGCCCCAAGCAACATATCAATACTGATAAAACGGTGTTGAATGCATGGGGATTACCCAATGTAACTGGTCACTTCCCCTGTGGCAACTGTAGTGTGTGCCACCTCACCAAAGCCACAAAAACGCTAAATCTAGAAATGGGCAAAACATGGCACATCAAGAGACATACAAACTGTAACTCATCAAATGTGGTATACTTAATTAGATACCCATGTGGACTCCGGTATGTGGGTATGACTAGCCACAAGATAAAGACCAGGATCTGCGAACATAGGAGCAACATTCGCTGTAAGCGAAACACTACAAAAATGACTGATCACTTCCTAGCAACAGGCCATACGACCAACGACATGACCTGGGTGATTATTGAGCAACTAGATACAAACACAACCAATTTGCAAAAACTACTCCTAGAAAAAGAGCAACGTTGGGTATACAGACTATCTACCCATGTAACAGGGCTTAATGATAACGTCCCGTGGAACACCCTACAGAGAACATAAAACCACTATTGGCCTTTTTTGGCCCACAATCTGTTCAACTTGAGGTGCTTCTTTACTAGTAACATTGAGCCCTTATACATGTGAGTGTCTCATTCACATTAGAAGGATCAATCCGCTTTCAACGCTCCCCATCAGTAATAACCGCCTTAATTGTAATAAGTATGTGATGATCGTCTATTGTTTATTTGCGCTATTGAGGTTTCTTAACATCTACTCGCGCTATCGAGGCTAATTCCTTTTTACATTCACCCCCTACGCGGAAGTATACCGTCGCGTGAACCACGTCTTCGTGGTTTACCGTTCTAGTCTTTCCATACACCATGACGCATGCCTAATGACGTGGCCGTACGCCTAACGACGTGGCCACACCCCCTTCAGGAAGCTACTTCCTTGTCTAACGCCGGGAACGCCACACCGGCGGGATCCTGTCCAAACACCGTAGGTCATAGCGGATGCTATCCTAGACGAAGTAAGTTGAGGTGGCAAGCAGTCCAGGATTTCCTAAGTGCGTGTGCTCCATATGCGCTCTTTACCGTATATATCCACTTCCCCTAGGGTCTGATTACAGGAAGCTCCTCTTTGTGGCAGGATCAGTAGGTCTGCTTAACGCTGAGTTAAAGTAAGCCTCATTTATGTTGTGTTCGTCAGTCTGCCTAGTGTGCGTAATTTTCTGCCATGTCACCGTGCATTTCCATGTTTTTAATCACACCATGCGCATTAGTGTCACCAGATAAGCAAGTATTTTTAATTCTGGCAACCATGTGTACTTAAATGCAACACTTTGCCACTATAACTGGATACCTATAACTTATAGGCGCGGCCTACCTGTAACGCGTCACTTACTGTATAATAGCATCATTGTGACCACGCTAGGTGCACTTAAAAAATCTTTAGTGTGTGCTTTTGGGGCACATTGTAGCCACGCATGGTCAACGACTAGATAGTCATCATGCATGCCCACATCTGTTCACATGCATGATGTTTCTAGTTCACAGCCTTATAATTTACAGGGCAACGCTGCGCACTGAGGACCACAGAAGTACGAGACACGCATGAAATGAGTAACATGTTGACAATTATGTGTGTCCATTATATTCTTCCTTTTCAGATACTCACCGCAAAGGATCAGTAAGTAAACGATCCCACCACACTCACAGCGCACTTTAGGACGTGCGCTGATAAGTACACCTGGAGTGGCCGCCTAATTTTTGGCCACGCTCACACTCTTGGTCCTGAAGAAAGCCTCACGAATAACGCAGAAGGCTGAAACTAGTTGACCTACACTTTGTAGGGATATTGAGGCACAACTTTTCATCTCTAAAATATCCCACCTATGTTTTTATTCATGTCCTAAGACCCTTCCATTAAAACATATTATAAGGGCACTTCTTAGAGACATTTTTATCATTTAATCACATCTCACATAGCACTTCACATTGTCACAAAAAACCTGCTCCGCTGTAAATCAGGCGTTGAAGCACAGCTGGATTGCATTCGGCAATCCAGCTGGGACCCCGATGATGAAGCATGCCACCTACTAGGTAGGTGGGTGAGGGGTCTTCTAAAACAACCACTGGTTGTCTGTGCTCCCCCCGAAAAGGGTATAGGTCACTAACGATGACTATAACCCTCTAGGGACTTGTCCATGTTGTTTATTGCTTCCTAGTGCTTCACAAAGATAATGAAACTAGTAGTAGTAGCATTCCTAAGGACCGGGGGGGGGGGGCAGATGATTATCTTCCTGCACAACAAGCTTTTCATGTTGCAGGATGAGGCATTGGCCAGAGAACATCTATGCCTGTCAGTGGATCTTCCAGAGTGGCAGTATGTCATGGTTTTATGATCCAGAGGTGTAAGAAGGGAACCCCAAGCAGGTAATGCAGTTTTGAAAGCTTACAATAGATGCCATGTCAACAACCCTACAACACCCTAAAGGGGAGAATAAAGGGTGAACTTCAAGGGGTCCTGTATGGCGTCACAATTTCTTTGAGAATAGTGGTAAGTCTTCTTGTCCTATCCATCCAGGCAATTTTTTCATGCCCACTGAAGTACTGGGTCACTCAAGGCCTGAAGATTTTCTACCTGGGCAAAGGGCTGTCCTAGTCGGAGAGTGTGGGACTGCCGGAGGACGCACCCCTGGATGTCAGATGGTGGCTAGACCATATGGAGGTATGGAATGGCATAACCATGGCACTGCCCTAAATCTGTTCACAGAGTCACGTGCCAGTAAATGGGGATGGCAGCTAAATATAGAGTGCTCTCTACAAGAAGGGACATGATTGATGAAATGTCTGGCAAAGGGGAAGGTGAGGCATTGTACCCTAATCTGAATGAACCCCATCTGGGCTGTGAGAGTTCATTCACCTAGGAAGTACTCATTCAAAGCCAGTTGGTGCTTTTGTCTTAGACATTTCGGTGCAAGAGGAGTTTGTCTTGAGCTGGGCAAATCTCACAGCTTACTGGAAATTCAGAATCCTGCAAGATTACGTGACTGTATATTGGACATGGAGCTATTTCAGGGAAAGATGTGGCCTGTTGTGCATGCATATGTTCACCTCGAAGTTGAACTTCCAACTTTCAGTTTTCTTCAGGTGTAGACTGCACCTAGAAGCAGAGGTGGTGTGTGTCTTCATTCAGTGCTGAAACAACAAAACAAGCTATGCGTTGCTTTAGTTTGTGATAATTGCCCAATGGTAGTGCAGGTTAGTCAGCAGTGAGCAGATTTGGTATTAGTGCTGGTTTGAAATTTGGCTTCCAGTTCTTTTGGAACTTTCTTAGGATTTTCCATTCCCTCACCCTCAGTCTCTGATGCTTGAGTCTGACGGGAGACCTGCTCCCATTGACAATGGAGTGTTTTCTGAATCTCTTCGTCTGCACGATTTCAGGGGATATTGACAGTTCCCAAGACTTTTGCAGCAAGCATCGTTCATCATGCAGCAGGATTGTTCCCCTTAGAATCAACACAAGATACCAGTCAGCCTGGAAATGAAGGAATGTTTGGTGTATGGAACAGGATACCAAATCTGTGGGGGCAGATGTAAACAGCATTCTGAATTTCTTGTCAGAAGTGGGGGTTTCATACATGGCTTTTAGGACAGTGAATACCTTTCAGTCTGCTATTTTGGTGGGACACATGCTCTTTAATGTTCCTCTTGTTGGGTCTCCTCCTATTGTCAGTCATTTGCTTGAGGGCATTCTGCTATGAGGACACTCACTGACTAAATATTGCAGTCTTTGGGATGTCAATGGTGTTCTTAATTATTTGAACTCTTAGCCAGCAAACAAAGTTCTGGGATTACTGGCTAAACTAGTAATGACATTGTGTCTAGCTTCATAGAGTAGAGTGTCGGATTTCAGGACACTAAATATGGATGGTAGGATGTTTAGTCTTGATGGGGTAACTTTTTCCATTTCCAGGAGGACAAAATCCAGCACCCGTCTGATCTCTTATCAGTGTTTTTTAAATCCATCCTAATGTGTGTATAGTCTTTTAAAGGCTTTGAGGCACGTATAGAAGAATTTATACCATCATGTTTGAGGCAGTTGTCAATTTCCTTTAGAAAACCTTTCAAACCAGCAGTCTTCCAGATCTTAGCTAGGTGGGTACAACAGATTATACAAGGTGCAGGATTGGATACAACTAGGTTTGGTGCATACTCTGTCAGAGGGCTAATGGTTACTATGGCTTTCTCGTTTGAGGTAAATTGGAAGATATTATGAAGGCAAGCGATTGATCATTATCCTCTACATTTAAAATGTCTAGCCCTAGAATATTGTGGATATTTCATTGCGAGTGATAAGTACGTTTTAAACTAGCAGAATCCTCTGCTCAGGTCCCGATATAGAATCAAAGCTTTTCTAGCTATTGTGATGGAAAGTTTAAGTTTCATTAAGGACACGGAAGTGAGGATTATTCCACTCTGTACAGGACAAAGAGGCCCACCCTTTTAATTGCATCAGTCAAGAGACTTGATTTGTGATTGAGAACCATTTCATTCTTGAATATCAGAATTGTTTATCTGAAAATGTTGTGTTATGATGCTGGATTGTGAGACCTATCTGATATGTGCATGTTGATAATTTGTTCTAGGGTCTGACCAGAAACAAGAGTGAAGGCAGATAGAATAACTTGATGGATGGAGAATTTAACAGGGATTAACTGCAAAGAAAAGGGGCAAAATTAAGCCAAAGAAATTGTTACAGTTAGGACGGCTTACACTTTGACAGTTGGTTGACAAGGTGTGATGTTAATTTTTGTCATCTACTAATTGCTCATGTTTTTATGGGAAGTGTAGTGTAGTTCTGGCTATTGTTGACAAGTTGCTGAGTTTAATCATAATACTTGCTTTTGTGGGCTTAATAAAACCTAAACATTCCATCACAATTGGTAGAATATTTTTGATTCATAGCTCCTAATCACATTTTTTCCATGGAAGACACATGCAGACTTTGCATAGCACTACTGACAGTCACCAGTCACCTAGTGTTTGTGTGTGTGTGTGTGTGTGTGTATGTGTCTTTGTTTGTTTCTGTCGGTGTGTGATCTTCATTGTGTGAACCATTTCTGTACATAGAGTACTGGATTGACTGATTGAGTGCTATCTGTGAAAGGATGCGACTATCGGGAGGTGGAGTCTGAAGTCCTGTCCTCATAATTGTAAGTCACATTTTTACATACTTCAAAATGGGTGTGCAGTGATTAGGATTGAGGAGCATAGATCACAAGCCTATATGTGGAACAGTAGAGGTATGTACAAATTGTTCCTTATTTGTGATCAAAGGCACCTAGTTGAGATCCCAAGCACAGAACAAAATCACTCGACTGATCCAGTTCCTCTGATCATTTCTCTTACAATTCAAGTAATCTCAGTGGAGGAAGAGAAGAAGGATGGGAGGGGTTTTATACGACAAAATGGTATGCTACACATAATAGGATGCAAATAATCCTGTCTTCTGTGATAGACTCAAGTAGCCAGACTGTGTAATGATGGGTGAGGCATGCAATTGAGACATTGCCTCTTTTGTTGAATACTTGCCTGAAGGCATTAGAATTCAGAGACTCAGTTGCAGTTAATTTTAGAAAATCTGAATTCACAATCTTCTTTCCTACCATACTTACTAAAAAGCCAATGAATCAATCCTAATTAAGTGAATGCAATGCGTCCTTTTTGTGAAGGTAGAACAAGGATAGCATCCAGTAGGGTTATGGCTGTGACCTGCGGGCATGACTAAATTCAAATGAGCTCTTTCCAAAATATAGAATTACCTGCAGGTAATACTTAGAATCTGTACCTGATGCAAAAACAAAGATGATTGACTAAATGACAGAGTGTAGCCACTAGATTTTACAGTGTGATGGCTGCTGACCTGACACTGAATAACCACATGTCTTTAGTTGTGTACTGTCAGTTATGTCTTAAGATAAGGCTCAGGATTCTGCTGTCCTAATTCACATTGAGTAATTGGGAGCAAAAATAAATCTTCTATGTCTAAAGTAAATGTCTATATTTGGAAACTGCAACTGATTTCCTGGAGCACTGACTGGTGTAAACAATTGTGCATTCAGGAACATAAGAAGTGTCAATTTAATAATAGGAAAATTTAATGTATAAGATCATTTGAACCTGATAACTTTTTTCTTCTCAATTCTCTTTGGACAGGCATGTTTGCCAATGGTGAAACTCCATCCTTGCGCCCTTCCCTGTTTGGGATTAGTTCTCCCATTTTGCTCATCTTGAAAACAGATGTGTTTCTACCATTAAAAGAACTTAGGGCCTAATTCGACTATGGTGTTGGTGCGGGCACCTCCGCACCAGTGGTCCGACCGCCCTATTACAAGTTGGGCGGTCGGACAGCCGCAACCGCCAAGGATCAGAAATCCCTGGCAGTGTTGCGCCAGTCATGAGGCCGCAATATGCTTGGTGGTGCCGCTGTGGCACCGCCAAGCATATTACGAGTTTCCTCTCTGCCACGGTTTTCATGGCGGTGAGCCGCTATGAAAACTGTTGCAGAGACAAAACAAAGGGGGCCCTACAGGGCCTCCTGTTGCTTCAGGGCCATGGGGTGCATGCAGGGAGGCAACCCAGTTCCTGCACAGCATGGACTGCACTAGTCCATGCCGTGCAGGAACTGCCTTTGATGCTCCCATTGCGGTGCCTTTTTCATAAGCACCTCTGTGGGACCGCCAAAGAACCGCACGCCAGAGACTAAAAAAGTTGTAATCTGGCAGGTGGTGATCTTGGAGCGGTGTGGCGGCACCGCTGGTAGACTGTCAAAGTCATAATTAGGCCCTAAATCTCCTTTTTCAGGACTGGAATCCACCTCAAAAGATTTGGGAATACCCTCAAATTTGCAAGTTAATGCCCTCATTTTAAAAGGACTGAAAATTTCAATTTGGTTGAAAACTGAAATGAAAGTCCAAATTGGGGTTCCAATTGTACAGCAATTACTGCATTATGTGTTTTCCTGCATGGTTTTTGCTAAGTAAAACCTGGCAGAATTTGCAAGTGGAATAAATTATAAATGATCTAAGATTTGCACCTGCGAATGGGGGAAATGTGCAGTATAAATTTGTCATCCCACATTCTAAGGACCAGAACTTGTAATAGATTGTTAATACCATAGCCAGTCAATACCGCCATTGCAATGTCTCTATTTAATGCACCAAATTCAAGGTCAGGCAGAAATAACCCACAATGATGAGTATAACAACAGAAAACAAATTTCACAAAAACAATTGCATTAACATTACTTACTGGGCACTCCTGACACTAGTCGAAGAGGTCGTAAAACACGAAAGGCTCTCAGGGCTTTGACATCAAAACCACCAGATTTTCCTGTTGAGTGGCTATCTTCCTCTGGTTCTTTGGTTAATTGTTCTAACACTACACTAAACAATCTGGAAGACAATAATAATTACATTAATAAATGCAAAAATGATGTTAGAGTTATAGAAAATAGCATTTAATGATGAAGTAGATTCTTCAGATAAATGTCTTCCATAATAATTAATGAATGGACGCAAATACACCATAAATTAGACGAATCAAATGAAAGGTGTTACATTGCACTGATAATCTGTTTATTTATTTTGTAGCAGGCTCAAGACATAAGCCAATATCATGAAATCTATCAACTAATATAGAGGAAGAGGACCTCGTGAAAGAAAGTAGTAAGTCTAGTACGTAAAGTAGCACTGCATTAATACTACTCATACATTACAAAATTCAAATCACAAATCTATGGCTGGAGACCTCCTCCTCGTCTATCTGTTCTATGAGGAGATCTCCGCCACAGTTGTGGAGATTTTGGCATGCATATGTATATATATGGTATTTCTATAGCACAAGCCGGTATAGAGTAAATATATGTATGTTTTAGTAATAAATGTGGGAGCAAACAGGGGGAATGCTGGGAAAATGCAAAATATCTATTCGAAAAGGAAGGATTTAGGGAAACTTAAAGAGGGGTTTAGAGAGGGCCATGCTAATACACACACCCACAAAAGAGTAAGTACATTGCTATTCACAAACTACACTTCTAGAGTTCCTACAGCCCTAAAGGTGTCAAAACAGGTGCAAATGTACCCCATCCTAGCCTTGGAGTAAGTCAAGCACAAAACATGACCAACTACTGGTCCTGGGGGGGGGGGCTCAAGAGTGCCGGCTGCAAGATGGCCACTTAGTGAGAGTCTGCAGGTTGGACGGACTATCCGTCATTTATCCAGAGGATGAGGTCACTAACAGAGCCGGCAAAGGACAGGAAACGTCCCTGACTTGTCAGGGCAGCTGCTGAATGTAATCCTGACGACGGAGGCGGACAGAGAGGGACGAAAAGAAACAAGTGTGCAGAACCGTGAGTTTGGCCTGCAGCGGCATGATGGCGGGCTGGAATGCCTAGATTGAGAAGGAGAGGCCACACCGGCAGCAGAGTGACGTGGTGATCGGCGGGCCAACGGACTGAGGGTGCGGTCGCTGAACAGAGAGCAACGGACAGAACGTACATGGCGTCCCGGGATCCTGACCGTGCCCGGCCCGTGGAAAGCTGCCAGCGATCGAGATCCGCACAGGGCCCCCGGTGCTATATAGCGACTGCGGGCCGCAGTGAGCCCTGCGAGGCGCGAGGATTGAGGTCGCAAGCCATGCCAGTCGACTGTGTGCAGCGTGCCCCCTTGCAGGACCGGGGCGAAGGTGAGCGTGTGCGCGCCGGAGCTGAGGGGACTTTGGCCGGGAGGCCGCCCGGCGGTGTGGAGACGCGACATTGCTGGGGGCACCTGTGTCTCACTGGGTAGGGGGCAGACTGACGTGCTGCAGCCGGGCCGGGCCGCGGCCCCTCTGGATCGGGGGCTCACTGGCCCTGCTGCGCTAACAAACCCCGTGCGCTAGAGGCCCGGCTGCAGGAGAAGAGGGCCCGTTGTGCACATACTGGGAAGCCGGGAGGACACACTGCGCGGCGACAGGGGGGGACGAGACAAGGCTCAGTGATATGCACCCCCTCCCAAGCTGATTGGCAATACACCTGGCCCGCGGGGAGGGCGCAAGATCACTACCACTAAACATACCCCGAGCACCTAGTGGGTGTAAGGATGGACACACAGTACTGCGCTGAGACTTTCTTGGTAGAAATGCTGCAAACCACTTATGACCTCTGAGGGAGGCATAGACCCCCCGGAGGGAGGGAGAGACACCCGGAAACAGGAGCACGGAGCATGGTAGTAGGCAGCGAGCGTTGACCCCCCTACTCTGGTGCGTCAGCACTGATTGTGGACCCTGCAGGAGACTAGGGGTGCGGCGGTGGGGATCCGGCAGACGTGCAGCAAGGAGAGGGGGTACCTAGCCACCGCCGCACCTAGGTGGAAAAGACTGTGGTAGCCGCGGTGCTGACGCGCACGCCCCAATACTGTTGGAGGATGAGAACAGCTACACTGGCAAGCGCGCCAGGCACGGAGCTGTAGCCCTTCGCCCACTGACTCGGCTGGCTGCGCGCCCACGTGCATGAAGCACGAGTGAAGTATGGCTAAACCTGACGCAAGGCAACCCAAGATCTCCTTCAAGCAGCGCAAACTTCCCAGAGGAGTCGCCTCGTTGGCCGAAGAGGAAGCAGCGACCAGCATGGATCTCTCCGCGCACGGCGAGCCTAACATCTGCAAGATGTTTACAGAACTGAAACAATCCCTGTCCGCAATCAACCTCAAAATAGTCTATGTCTGGCCGACTGGACCGGCTCAGAGACAAGGTGTCAAACCACGACGAGCGCCTTGCTGAGGTTGAACAGCGCACCTCTTCGTGAGAGGACGAGGACAATACCACCCGGGAGAAACTGCTGCAAATGGAGAAGGTGCTGGAAGTCATTAGAAACAAGAACGAAGACCTTGAAGCCAGGTCACGACGTAACAACCTAAGAATTCTCGGGATTCCAGAAACCACAGCGATGGCCAGGGTCGAGGACTACGTAGAAGAAATGCTCTGCTCCCTCTTTGGTGACGCCCTATCAAAGGTCTGCATAGTTGAACGTGCACACAGGGCGTTCAGCCCGAGGCCTCCTCCGGGAGCCCCGGCAAGACCAATAATTGTGAGACTCCTTAATTACAAGGACCGTGACGTGGTGCTTCGTAAAGCCAGAGACCCTCAAGAAACCAGATACCAGGGAAACGTGATCTTTTTTTCCCCCGGACTTTACTATATCTGTCCAAATGGCCAGAAGGGAGTTCGTGCCAGTAAAGAGACTGCTGTAACAACAGGACATTAAGTATTCTCTTCTATATCCTGCGAAGCTCCGCATTTTCCACTCCGGCAAAACCTCGTTCTTTAACTGACCCTAAGTTGGCTGCCAAGTTTGTCCGGGGCCTCTGGCCTGCCAAACCCGCGGCTCCCAAAGACAAGGAACGGGTAACTGATGACCTGTCGTGCTAGAATAGACAATATTGTTAGCAAATGCTAAAAGGAGGGTCTGTTGGACTGCAAATGCATCTAGCTGCCACCTTCTAGCATTGTGCGAGTTAAGTTAGCATTTTGTGGCACCATCTTGTCTATTGCCACCATTTTGTACTGTGATTGAAATAAGCTTCTGTCTCATAGACTGTCTACCTGAGTAAAAGCTGCTTCGAGTTACTTCTCCTTATCATATTCAAGGTTGGATTCTCAAGTGCTAATGAACAGCTTGCTCTGTGTTTGCGTGCCTTTCCTCTCTCGTAACGCTGCTCCCACACTAGAAAGCGCTGAGCTCGAACAAGACGACCTTGAGAGTGTGATAATATGTACCAATTCTGCAGGTGGTAGCTCATCCTCCTGTACATCCTTTGTTCACCAGTGCCCGAGCTGGAAAATTCCAACCTGGGTGGGACTTTAGTATGTTGGAAGATGAATATTATGTTTTACAAAGGGTTCTGAAGGCAGTCCCTTGGCATCTCATGAGGCTGGTCAGACTGGGCTCCGCTGCAGCGCATTGCTAATAAAATGACTTGGTTTGTATTCTCTACTGTCTTCCCGACTCTTCATTTCTTGGAAGGCAGAGAGGTGGTTGCGAGTGACCCGGGTGGCCCAATTCAGGTCTCTTTCTTCGGTTGGCGCCCGAACAGGGACTTTATCGGGCTGACCCATCTCGCCCGCAACCGGGTGTGGAGGACGGGGCCGCGTCAGGTCGGATGGGCGGATCAGGGATCCCCACACGATAGAGCTTAGTTCTCGCAGCTGCTCCGCCTGTCTGATCGGGCGGTGCCTCGCCCAATGGTCATCCTGGCTGGGGTCCTGAAAAGGGGAAACCCTTGGATCTGACCATTTGGTTCGAAGAGTCGGCAGTGGAGAATAACTTTGCTTGACCTGTGTGCACCAGGTGAGTTTGTCTTGATTCTTGGTAAACATGGCGCCATTCTTGAATAATCTTGGGTATGGTCTGAAGACCATTTCTTAGCTTGCTTGAACTTGGTAGGTCTGCGGACCGTTTATATTCAGAGAGTCTGCTGACACTCTGCCAGGCGACCTATTGAATTTGGCTTACTCTTGAAAATGCCTGGGGCTTGAGCCTGTCTTCTTGGTGCAGTCTGAGGACTGACTTGTAGTTACAGAGGTATACTTGCTAGTTTTTCATCTGGTACGAAGGGTGAAGGTGTCTTATATTAAGATGCCTGGTTTGAGTAAATTGTGGTGTTTGGGATGCAGTTGTTGCTCCGCTGATGCTCGACTGGAGGAGAGACAACCTGCACCTCCGGAGGGCACACCGGACTTTGATATGTATGTCAAGCACGGCATTGGCCCTATTATGTTTAGTACATTGTGGCACAAATATACGAGGGACAATGCCGAGCTGCAGTGGCCACTAACAGGTACCTTTGATGAACAAAAATTAAATTTCCTGCAGGATAAATTGTTTGCAAAACGAAGTAGGCAGTCGATGTTTGATTCTCTTCAGGTATGGCAAAAGGAAGCCAGGCAGAGGCGCATGAGAGCAGAAAAAGAGGCCCGAAGAGGAAAGATGCAGTCAGTGACTCAGAAAGCAGTAGCGTATGATAGAGAGAAAATTGAAAAAGGTATAGAATGTGCTGATAGAAAGTTTCGATTGCAATGTGCCAAATCCTATGTCACTCGAAAGGAGGGTGATACATTCGTGGAGGAGCTGTTAGACACTCAACCTCCGTCTCCTTATGCCCCGCAGAGAATATACCCTGCTGTCCTGCCATCTCCTGCCCCTCCTGTTTCCACCTCTGGTTCTCCTGTTCCTGACCCGGTTGCTTCAGCTACGGCACCTCCGGCTCTTTTTCTAGCCTCACATGCTGCAAATGCAATAACTGCAAGCCTTCCTGCTATGCCTATTGTCTCTGCTTATGCTCTCTCTCCTTCCCTCAGACCTTCAACGCAGCCACTACTAACGTTAATGCCTGCCCCTTCATCTATTTTGTCCTCCTCAAATGTTTCTTCCCCGACATTGCTGAGTATTGGTACGCCGGTACGTGGACCAGACAATGGGAGTTGGGCAGCAGCTCGAGAGCGACTGGGGCGGGTGCTGATTCGGTCTGATGTGGGGAATGAGGAGAAAAAGATGGTAGCTGACCAGGCCGCACAGTGGGCCCGGAATCCGATTTACAGTGTGGAGGACGTATGGAGTGTGGTAAAAGATTATGAGCCATTTGTGCAGCAGCATGCCCTCAAGCATATGTCGGCCACACTAATTGGGTTGTGGGAGCAGTGTTTCAATAGTATCGCCCCTCAGATAATTTATGACATCCGGGATCGTGTGTATGCTGCTGACATGGCCCCTAACAACGTTTTTAGTAATGTTGCCACACTGATTGGTTATTGAGGTAGGTTACAACAGAAAACCCAACGACAGTGTCCCAGTTTCCAATGAGGGAAGTACATCCTATTTTTCACCCTGAGATACTGGAGCTGCGTAATCAGCAGAATGCTGTTGTCAGGCAGCGAGTAGAGGCTCATTTTCAGGAACAATGGGTTTACACTCCATGGAAAAGGAGTGAGGTTCTATCTCTTAAGGGCCAGTTGCCGGACCCCAGGAAAAATCCGACTGCATATTATAAAGAATTGACATAGGCTGCCTCATTGACAGTGATGACGTTGGCAGATATTGAGATGTTTTTCGGGTTGTTGGTACCGGTGGATATTTGGCGGCAGGTGCATACGCAGGATCACAGTGTGGAGTTGGGTGGCACTTGGGATGAGATCAGGGCGTAGGATAAAGAGAGGAAGCCTGGTGAGAAGCCTAGGGCTAAGATACTAGCTTTGCCGAATCGTATTATTACTTATATGTATTCCCTAATCCCACCTAGGCGGGTTGATTGGGATAAGTTAATGGCATGTCGTCAGAAGAAAGATGAAAGTGTGTCTGATTTTTTCACCAGGTTTGAAGGGGCATTTTTAGATTTCAGTGGGCAGGATTTGTCAATGGAAGGAGGTGTCCGATTGTTCGTTAACAGATTTGTCACAAACCTGCTTCCCGAGGTCGCGACTCGGTTACAGGCTTCGGAGAGCACTTGGACCACCTCTTCCCCTTCAGTGATATTGAGTATGGCACAGTACTATGAGCACAGGGAAAACGAGGAGAAGGAAAAGGTGGAGAAGAAAAATAAGGAATTGAAAACGAAGGTGTTGATGCAGCAGGCAGCTAGGGGAAATGGTAGAGGACGTGGCACTGGTTCGACTCAGCAGTTGCCTCGCACTAGTAGGAATAGTACACCTGTGGGGCCGAACCAATGTGCGTATTGTAAAAAGGAGGGACATTGGTGAAGTGAGCGCCCGGAATTATTGCAGAAAGTTGCGGCTCCCAGAGGACGGGGTCCTCGTGGACGGTGTCGTGGGGGAGGTGGTCGTGAGGAGGTCCAGGCAGATGAGTCTCCGCAAGGTCGTTCTGATCAGAAGTATTTTGATAACCCTCGAGGAAGGCAGTACTATCACGATGAATATGAAATGGATGAGGTGACGGGTTTGTCCTACAGCTAGGACAGCCAGGGACAGGGTGAGGGACCAGTACAGATACCTGTAGATCAGTGGGGTCCTTATGTCACGGCGGATTTGCATGGCTCAGTTAAAAAACAATTGGTGGATACAGGTGCAATGAATAGCTCTGTTTCTCCTTCACTGGTCCCCGGGGCAGCTGTCTGGCCAAAATAACGTCTCAGTAGGTTTTTCAGGCGTACTGGTTGTGAGCCCCATTTCCAAGCCCCTTGCTTTTACTATTGGCCCTTTTACTGTAGATTCACCGTTCTTATTGATGACAAATTGTGGAGAGAATTTGATGGGACTAGATTTGTTGAAAAAGTTGCATGCAACAATTTCTTGTTCCCCGGATGGTGTCTATATGACGATAGGACCAAATGTGGTTAGCACCAAACAGTGTTTTTCCAAAGAAGCGCCACTCCCTGCTGAATTCAAAGATGTGCTGCCCACGTTGTGGGCTACAGGTGATACGGACATAGGGTTGCTGCAGATACCTCCGGTCTCTATTAAGGTCAGAGACAATGCTCTGTTGCCTCATATTCCCCAGTACAAAATACCGCAGGCAGGGGAGCGTGCTCTACTGCAGATTATACAGGATTTGATTCAGTCAGGAGTTGTTGAAGAGACAGCAGCAAATGTGTGTAACAGTCCTAATCTTCCCATTCTTAAGAAGGCGCCTCTGGATCCCCCTGATGCTCATCCTGATGTCTATCGTTTTGTGATTGATTTGCGTGAGGTTAATAAGATTGTGGTCCCTCAGTTCCCAGTGGTTCCCACCATCACCGCCCTCCTGACGATGATTCCTTCCACCACCAAATTCTTTTCTGTGATCGATTTGAAAAATGCTTTCTATAACATTTCCATTCACCCGGATAGCAGATACCTTTTTGGGTTCACCTTGGCCGGCAAAAGCTTCCGATTCGGTCGTGCTCCTCAGGGGTATACTGAAAGTCCTAGCATATATAGTCAAGCTTTAAAAAGTCAATTAGACTCTCTTGCCCTTCCCACAGTTAATGTATTACTGCAGTATGTTGATGACCTGTTGATAGCTTCTGACACGGAAGAGGGTTGTAGGGATGCAACGGTCAAGTTGTTACTGCATTTGGCAAACCACGGACATAAAGTGTCCCTTTCAAAGTTTCAATATTGTCGACAGGAGGTCACCTATTTAGGCCACCTACTGTCGAAGGAGGGAAGGAGACTAGCACCTGAGCGTATTGGCGCTATTGTCAAAATGCCCGTCCCTAAAACTCAACGGGATGTACGATCCTTTATCAGCATTACTTCGTACTGTCGACACTGGATCGCTAATTATTCTTTACTAACAAAACCGCTGTTGCAGCTAACCACTAAAGATGTGCATGAACCCTTGCCCTGGATGCCTGAATGTCAACAAGCTTCTGAGCAATTAAAAGTTGCGCTTTGCTCTGCACCTGTGCTTGGCACTCCGGACTATGTTAAGCCGTTCGTGTTGTATGTACACGAGGCGGCTGGCTGCGCACTTTCTGTCTTAACACTAGCCTTTGGAGGTAAGCAGAGGCCGTGTGCTTATTTTTCTGCCCTACTTGATAACGTTGTGAGAGCCCTCCCGAGCTGTCTAAGAGCGGTCGGGCCGTGGCCATCTCTATCCGACAATCGGCGGGGCTCGTCCTCGATACTGACCTCACAGTTATGGTACCTCATGCTGTGGACACACTTTTGAACAAAACGAAGACACAGCACCTCACCAGTGCACGTCTGACTGGTTACGAACTGATCCTTTTTGCACCACATGTCACAATAAAAAGATGTGTCACTCTGAACCCAGCCACGTTACTACCCCTCCCTTCGGAAAGTGAGGACGGAGATATACATGATTGTATTTTTAGAACGGAGGAAGAAACGAAGGGACGGGTAGACCTGACTGATGTTCCCTTATCTGACCCACAAGGGGAACTATATGTTGTTGGCTCTTGTTTTAAATTACCAGATGGCACCACCACCACAGTGTACGCTATTTCTATGCTGCGTACCGTAGTTTAGACATCACGTGTTCCTTATCAATCGGCCCAAGCTGCAGAGCTAGTTGCTCTTCTTCGAGCATGTGAGTTAAGTGAGGGACTGACTGTCAACATTTATACTGACAGCCAGTACGCTTTCGGGGGCGCCGATAATTTTGGGCGGCTCTGGGCGGAGAGAGGATTCCTGACCTCGCATGGAGTAAAAATCCAGAATGGCCCACTGATACACAGGCTTTTGTCAGCTCTGACACTTCCCAAAAAGTTGGCAATAGTAAAGTGCAGTGCCCACAAGGCAATTACTGATGATGTGGGGAGGGGAAATGCGTTTGCAGATCAGACAGCTAAGGAGACAGCCCGATCGAAAATGAAAAGAATGTTTGTGGCGGGTCCTGCTAGATGGGTACCAGATAATGCAATGTTTGAAGATACATTGGAAAATGTGAAGGAAATTCAGAGCGAGGCAACAATTGAGGAGTTAGCAATATGGCAGGAGAGAACAGAACGGTTAGACGATGAGGGGTGTTGGACTGATAAATCAGAGAAGCAGAGATGGATGTTACCAGACGCATATGTACTCTCTGTAGTCACCATGGCGCATGGGCCAGCCCACATTAGTGCGAAGGGAATATGTAAATTATTAGGTCCTGTATGGCAGAACGATAACATTCCTAAGGTAGCTGCTCATCTGGTGAAATATTGTATGGTCTGTATGATACATAACCCTGGAAAAGGTAACCCTACACCTTCCGGTAACTTTGCACCACCCTCCTTCCTTTTCGAGGTTCTCCAGATGGATTTCATCGAAATGGAACGAGTCAACAACTTGAAGTATGCACTGGTGGTTGTTTGTGCGTTCAGTAAATGGATTGAGGCTTACCCCACTAAAGAGAACACAGCCATAGCAACGGCGAAGGCCCTTTTAAAAGAATTCTTCCCGCGCGTCGGCTTGTCACGTTTGATTTGGAGTGACAACGGAAGTCACTTCAACTCAAAGGTTATTCGGCTGGTGTGCGACGGCTTGCACATCCAGCAGAAGTTTCACGCAGCAAACCATCCCCAGTCGGCAGGTTTGGTTGAGAAGTACAATGGTACTCTCAAACTGAAGTTGGCAAAGATCAAAGAAAGCACAGGATTGCAATGGCCAGATGCGTTACCCCTAGCCCTGTTGTCCACAAGGGTGACAGCCCACTCTAGAACAGGATTGTCCCCATATGAGGTCGTCTTCGGCCGTCAACCAAATGTCTGGGGCGTTCCACGGCCCCGCCGTTTTTCTGAAATTGAATATCCTTTGCTTGTGGACTACTTATGTGAGTTGACTACAAATTTGCGTTCTATTCATCAACAGATCCATGAGGCTTTGCCGCCAATACCTGAGGGGCCAGGGCACAGCATTCGACCCGGTGACTATGTCCTGATTCGCAATTACCAGAAGAAGGGGTGGTTGGAGCCACGCTGGAAGGGGCCTCTGCAGATCCTTCTCGCCACCCGGATGGCAGTGAAGGTGGATGGCCGGAAGCACTGGATCCACTCATCTCATTGCCAGAGAATCCCGCTGCATCTCCCCTACGGCCGGTAGGTCCTTGATGGCATAGGGGACCACGAAACGGAGAAGGTACCACACTTTGTTCCTTTTTCTGATGCTCGACTGACATGGGCGCAAACGGAGGAGGAGAACGAAGCTGCTTTGAATGTGGCGGTCCCTCCAGAAATAAGGGCTGCCCAGGATCCTTCTCTATCTGGCCCACAGGAGCTTGAGTCTCAGTCCCTTGCCCCCTCTGAATTTAAGATTCTTTTTCGTGACGACACAGTGCCTGGAGTGGCTAGGTACAATTTGCGTCCCCAGCGGAGGGACAGTGCACCAAAGGAAAAGTCAGATTAGTAGGGATGGACTTCATGGATGAAGAATGGGGTGTATGTACCTTGTTTGCGGTACCAACGATAGATCAGGGAAAGGGAGATTGGTGCATTGTCCGAGACACTGGACAGGATAAGTTGGGCGTGTCTTCCTAGGAGGGAGGGTGCTCTATCCTGAGCAAAGTGGATTTCTTCAGAAAAGGCTGTGATCAGGCAGCTCCACCGAGAAGTGCTCAATAGCACCACCATGGATGGACAATAGGAGTCTACCAGTGAGGCTCGGAAGGACACTGGACTGTCTGCCTTTTTCACAATCCTTGGCTCCATAGTACGAACTTTCCTCTGGTAGTTTGATACTCATAAAAAAATAAAGAATCAAAAATGTACCCATTTGGCCGCCTCGTTATGGATGAAGAACAACAGCTCTTAGCAATGCCACGTTTTGAGCAAAATGGTCCCAGTTGGTCGAGTTGGTCTACCAAAACTAAGGCAGTTTTTATAATAATTGTTCTGATCTTCTTAATAGTCGCGTTTGGGGTCATATGGTTCCTTGAAGAGAAATATCCTGTGCATTCTTTGATTGGTACTACTCCTGTTCCCCCTGAGCATGTATTTGTCACTTTGGCCCCTCATAAGGAAAGACATAGACAAACGTATGTTGATAATGTTTTCTTGCAGATGCTTCATCAGGCACAACATACCACTAATGTTACTGATTGCTGGGTTTTGGCCTGCTCCCTTCTGTAATGCACAAAAACAATTTATTGATGTCCCTGCGCTTCTCTTATTTAGGGAGCTGTGAGGCCTGGTTTCAGTTGTTTACCATGGTGTATATACATTACCATGCTGATGCGATGAACATAACGTGTGATGATTATGAGACTGTGTTAAAGTACATTAGTGTACACCAAGGGTTTACTCCCGGAGAATAAGGGGCCCCTGATACTTTGCATCCAGATGCCTGTATGAATGTATTTGAAGTCAAAAAGAATATTACGAGGCTCCAGAATGAGATGATGGATTTCCACGATTTCAATGTTACCGAATATTTTAGCTCTTTTCACATGCGTAATATTACTCAGGACAAAGCAGTGCCTGTGCCAATAGTTATCACGACAGCTAGTTTCTGTGTTCAAGGTTTTGGGAATGTTAAAGTGGGAAAGAGTATTTGCAATTATACTTATGTTTTGAACACGACCAATAGTCCGCTTTTACTTCCACCACACAATGTCTACTTTGTTTGTGGGTCTCAGGCTTATGTATGGCTTCCCAGGGGATGGTCTGGCATATGTTACGTTTCCTTCCTCCTACACCCAGTATATATAGCACCGTCCACTTACCACAGAGACCATCGACTGTACCGTAGAAGCTTCTTCATACAAACAGCTACTGACACCTTCATTGTATTGTATTGTAACGGCATTTAACATTACATTGCATTTAGATAGGGCTTACTATCCCAGAGTACCCAGGATGTAGCACTGAAGTGCTTTACGGTGAGTAGCAGGTTACTCTGGAACACAAGGTAAGTGGTTAATCCAAACATTCATGGTTATTCTGGTTAGTCTTGTGCTCTGAAAGAAATCATTCCATGTACTTACTTCAGTTTCTCTGTTGTAAAATAAATTAACAGGCGTGATGATTAGTGAAGGTATATGAGTTCATGCAAATGATTGGCAGGATAAATGGATAGGCTAGAAGAGATCGTGTAGTTTTAGGCTGCAGAAGTCTGGTTTAACAGAAAAAGGTTGAGATCTATGAAATGAGCAGTTGGGAATTTGGAGATATAAAATGACAGATATTAAGGCAGACAGGAGTGCAATTTAGAATTGGCTATACTCAGAGAGAGAAGCCAGGCAGTGGATGAAAGGTAAGTAAAGTGTCATTCGAAAGAGAGGCAACAATCGAAAGTTTTAGGTCAAAGCAACATTTTCATGAAAGTTAGAAGATGATAGCACATAAAATCAACGATAAGCACAGAAACTGAAAATACAAGTACTCTAAAGTGTAATTTACTTACCCTACTATTACAATCACAAAATCCAGTAAATTCCATCCATTTCGTACATATGCATTGGGATGCATCAATAATCCATAGGCAATGATTTTTAAAAATGTTTCAATTGTAAAAACTATTAGGAAGGCATATTCTACTTTTTCCTATAAAAAAGAAAGAGAAAAACATTGGAACGAAAACACAAAACTATAATCATGAAACAAGGCATTGGAAAATAATGATCGTGCAGTTAATGCACTGACATTTTATGCTTTGTATAGCTACCAATCCTATCTAAAGATGCATTCTTCTTCTGCGGCAGGGATCTGTGAATAACACAGTTCATTACAATAAATATTGACGGCTTCGAATTACCGAGTTAGGAACCATGAAACATTCTCCTAACTCTGAGTGTTACTAGTGAAAACAGGTAATAACTGGGGGCCGATAACTTCAAATCTGAAGTCAACAACATACTCCAATTAACATTTAAAACAGACTGAGAAAATATTCATGCGGAAATGTCAAAATATATGTTCTCCCTTTGGTTCTCTGCCCCGACTGTGGAGTCTCTGCCGTCGTAAACTTACTATTAACTCTGAGTTTGTGACCAGCACCAATATAGTAAACTTAAACAAAAGTGTAAGTTTACATTTGTGAAGCAGGTCCTTTGTGTGCTGCTCACCACGTTTCAAGCACGAGCACTTTGTTTCAGTCCGTTTTAAACATTCAGTGGCTTATTTATGAGTGACTAGCGGCACTTCTGCACCAGTAAAGTGGTGCATGTGTGACGCTGGGCTCACATAAAGATTTATGAAGCCACGCAAAGCCACCCTGGATGGCATTCAGTGGCCTCATAAGTCATGAGTAAAACGACGCAGCGCAAATCGCTGCGTCCCCTTACTCTGCGCCCGGGAGGGTTTTCCCACGCAACACCCATGGAACTTGATGCTGCCCCAGATTTACAAAGTGATGTAAACCTGGGGAAGCGCCAAATCAGTACACCTCCCGAGATGAGGCCTAGCAAGTAGAAATATGTTTATTTCTCCTCGCTTTTTCCTCTTTTGGACTGTTTTTGAGCAGGAAGGTACCCCTTCCTGCACCAAAACAATCCTGCCTGCTACGGGGGCACCGCAAGGGTGCCTATGTTGGCACTAGGCTGAGGCAACAGCGCCAGCGCAGGCAGAAAGGAGAGGAATACACCATATTGCCTAAATACAGTGCATTCCTGCCCTTTCACTTTGGCGCAGGGCAGCGCAGCCAGGGCTGGACTGGTCGCAGAGGGCACCGGGCGTTTTCCCGGTGGGCTGGAAGGGTGGGGGCCAGTTTTGGAGTGGTGGGGCTGTTTTTGTTACTGGGGGCCGGTTTTGCAGTAGTGCTGCAATATCGGCCCCTGTAACAAAAACAGCAGATGTTTCCCACCAGGGCTGGTCCGACTTGTTTGCCAGGGCTGGTTTGAGTTCCCAGTCCGGCCATGAGCGCAGCAAGGTGCCTTGCTGCACTGCCCTACACCAAAATGCCATAAATTAGGCCCTCAGTTCACTCTTGCCTGACTTGCCAGATCACATGGATGCAGTACCCTCCAAGTCAGGAACTGAACATACAACTCATCTGGCACTGCTGACTCGCTATTCTATCAATGACACAGAAGGGCCTTCGGAGACAACTGAACTGACAGCATCACTATAATGGGGAGATTTGTCCCCAGATTAATCTAGCCAAAACCAAAATAATGGAATTGGCAGCTGTAAAGCTGGCTTTATGTGGACGAATGATCTCTCACCATTGCGCAGGTTAACGATCATCCATATTTAGGGGTTTTAATTGACGACAAATTGCCATGGAGATGCTGCCAATTTAAATACTAGGGCCAATATTTAATAACACTTTGCACAGGGTAAGCATTTTGCTTTTGTAATGCTAGCCCTGCACAAATTGCTGTGGTGGTATTCACTTTCCAATGCAAATCATGATTTTCGTTTGAAACTTGGCCAGTGTTGTGCACTACTTTCTGCTACTTTGCATCAAGGGGGAGTTCCAGAGGTGGTACACAGGCACCCCCATGCACACATGGGCTTTCACACAAATACATATCTACTAATGAATGCAGACAGCGATTTGCACCAAAGCCTTACGCCTCTTTGAGGCAGGCTTAATGGAGGACAAATGTTTTAATTTCTCCATATTTTTCAAACTTTGCATATGTGGTCCACTGTGCTGCCACACAAAGTAGGAAAAGTATTAAAGCACAGGTTTTTTACTGGAAAGGCTCCTCTTCCAGTACAACACCTGTGCTTTACAGAATGCACACTCCGTTGCACTATGGTGCAAGGGTGTGTGTGTTGGCGCATGGCAGCCTAAAGTGCGGCAGCGCTGGGGGAGAGAAAAACAGTGTCACTGATTTTGACTCTTTCTCTGATGCAACGCAGCTCAGCAACTTTAGTTGCTGCACTGCAGTGTGTCACATTTTAGCAATTTTTCCATCATTGTATAGCCCTTTGCAACGCCACAAAGAGCTTTGTGTATAACTATGTGGGATGTGCCCTAGGCCTTCTATGATGGCCATTGATTGAATTTAACTCCTATTTTGTTACATGGCTCACCTGCCTTTCGGGATAAAGTTATTACAATGTCTGTCAAAAATTGTAATCAAATGTCTTTACTGTGTTTTTAATCGCAGATCCTCCACATCACACCGCAGAATATCGCTTGACTTTGTCCTGGCATCACTTCCTTTACTTGATAATATCCAGTTTACTAGCTATATGATCAGTTTTGTCAAAGCTGAGGAGAATTATTTAAAATATATTTTCTATAAGGAAATATTTTCAGAAGCTTGGAGCTCTCAATAATTTATTACTAAGCGTCATAATAAAATCATCTCAGTTTATCAACTCCCAAGCTTAGAGACACTATCAATTATGAATAATGAGCAATTCAATAATCTCTTATAATTATAATTAAAAATTAAAGCAGCTTTTTATACGGATGACTTAATATTGACGCTATATACACAATTCTTATGCACACAACCAACGGCCATATTTGGATACTGATTTAGAGGCAAGGGTAAAATGAGATTTCTCAATATTGAGATCAATATATAAATGTCAGTGTTACAGTTTGAATGTGAGTGGCACACATTTGATAAATCTGAGAGAACCTGCTGCCTATGCCACTAAGCTGAGGAAACAATTGAAAATTTAGTTTGCATTTGCCTCATAGTTATTAAATTTAATGACTTTTTACAGTTTTATCTCTGAGAAGCAGGGTGAAGAACTATACGTGAGGCAGTCAAGATTTGTTTCAATCGTAAATCTGATAAATTCACTTCTAAATCGTTTTATTCTTTTCTGTAGTCTGCTGAGGAATTATGGTAATATATATGATCAGCGTGTATTCGTTTTAATCAATTTTGTTTTTGTATATTCTATGGGACATTGCTTTTAACCATATATTTATATGATGAGAGAAACGGTGTGATGTGATTTCATATGTTGTTGCTGACATTTTTAGGTCGAGCATTCGAGACCTCTTGTATATACTTTAGTATAAACTTATATGTGTATGTACTTTGTGGGCTCTGAAGATCAGCCCTAGGACTTGTCTGCTTCCGCTTAGGGACTTTTTTTCTGTTCAACTGCCTCTATTTAACTGTCTTGGTAAAAAACGACCAGCAGAGGTCAGTAAAATACCAGAATTGCTTTCTGCTGAGGGACTTTCTTTTTTTTATTTTTCTGGTAACTGCCTCTATTTAACTTTCTTGATAGAAAACGACCAGCAGAGGTCAGTAAAATACCAGAATCACTTTAGCATTCTCTAGATTCCAGTCCATAGAAATTGTCTTCGACGAGCACCTGTAGACAATATTTTTTTCAAATCTTGTATTTTCGGAGATATGACCACCAAAGGCCCTGATTTTATATTAAAAACAGAGCTTTGGACTATACCATTTCCCGCTGAAAGACAATATTTCTCTCCATGTGTTCCCATACCTGGCGTGTCACACAGTTTGGTGCTTACTTTCCCTCCATGTTAAAGAACAGTAGATGTTTCAGCACCCAGGCTAATGTGCCACATAGCTAAATACATATAAGGTCCCAAAGGCGAGACCGATTGCATTGCAAATGCTTGTTACTATATTCGAGTCTATGTCTATTTTATAATATTTTTTTGATTATCTTTATATTTTGATTTTAAATGTTATTGTGAGTGGTCTATTAACTAAAAATTTCTACATACCTACTTTGTTAATATTCAAAACCAGCAGATTAAAAACAGCTACATTGTTTTAATACCATCCTTGCCAAAAACCTGTAGTTATATATTTTTTAAACAGCAACTAAATATGCAATTTTGATGAAATGTTTACTAGACAAACTCCTATATAGGTTGCTGCAGAGCTCCCTTCTCTAGCCTCATGGCTCAGTGAGTTAAGGTTATGAGTTAAAGTCCAGCCAATATCAATTTAAGCTTTCATACTGCGTTGGTCGGTAATCTGAGCATCATTAAATTGGGGAGTAGAAACATATTTTTATCACATCACTTAGAAGTGGCAGAAGAGCAACATGATGCGCTATATAAAAAGTTGGTCAAGTTATCTGGTAGGATTTAGTTCTGTCTGTGGTCCCTACACAGGGTGCTCAGAGACCCGAGTATGCCTGATGGTGACCATACATGCCTCATTGTATTGTTGCATTTCTCACCAGCCAGAAGCATAGTCAACCAAAGGGAACTCTTTTCCATCATACGCATGTGCTTGGGTTGGGGGATAAGATTCTGCCTGAACAGACACAGTTAAACAAGATCAAATTGTCTTCCTTTCTACTGCGGTGTAGTGTGTCTCCTGGGTCTCTCCTATTGCTCACTGTGACACTGCTGGGATGTCTACTAATGGAGAGGGGTTTGTTTATCCATCCACCACAGTATAGTGGATTCTTGTTATTGTCAGAATTCCACCAACCTAGCTTCATGGTGCTTCTTTGAACAGAGTCGAAGATAATGTGAAGAGGAAGATTTTTGAAGGCTGCAGAAAAACAAACGATAAAGGTTTCCCTCACAGAAAAGAATCCACGTGTCCCGGTAAATGTATATTTTTTTATTACATTTTCTTTTTTTGATAAGGCATAACAACATTCTTATGCCCACGCCAAAGATCGCTTATGGCGCCATTGATTTTTCAAGTTGAGCTGGGAATCAGGCACATTTATACAGCATATCTGACGCACTTGTGTTGCATTTAACCACTTATCTGGAAATCTTAGTTCACTCATTCCAACATTAACACAATTAGTTCATGAGATGTATCCACATGAACTAACAATTCAGAAAACATATATCATCATCACTCAAAAACTATATACAGAACAATGCCAAACAGTGTGAAAACCAAATGTGTTACATGTGGAAATCGGTGCACTAAATATGCATTCCACAAGTCGTTTGCCATTTTCAACTGCACAAACCCAGAATAGGTAATAAATCCTGACCGGATTAATACCCCACCATTGTGTAAATACCACCCCTTGTTCCAACCTACGCAGAGTCTGTGCCAATGTCATGAATAAAACATCTTCTGATAACGTACAATCCAAATATACTGACTAGTAGGTAAGCTGTCAGCCAATTGGGCACCGTTTTAGGTCTGGCGTTAGCCAAGACCTTTTGATTTTACTAAAATAATAGGTATAATATAGTTACTTAAAGGGGCTTTCCCCAATTGGTCTGTTGTTTCGACATTCCCATTTTGCTTCCACCCACTACAGCATACAGCATGGGGCATGGGGCAATGGATCAGCCTACTAAGCCTCTGGTTAACGTCGCTTTGAGTGAATGCATTTTGCTCTTTCACAAAGTGCACTTCTGCACACAAGGAGTTCCCTTAAGTGCCAGTGCCTGATGTGATAGTAGGACACATTTAAAATAAGCACAGGGCACATTCCCGCTTTACCAGTTCCTGAAAGAAAGCCAGTGCAGTCAGACACCTAGTGTCCAAAGGCAATTCTACCACACATCCCAAGATGCCAATGGCTGCGGCTCCTGCCGCTCTCTGGTGATATCTGCCATCATACCTAGCATTTTGTGCCAGATTTGAGCAATAGGTGTGCACTCCCATGCCAAGTGAAAAAAAAAACACACCGGGGGCATGCATGAGATCTAGCTGGATCTATCCTGTGTTGCTTAGCTGGAATGAAGAATGCCCTGTGTAGAGATTGGAAATGCTGTAGCTTAAGATGATAATTCATAGAAACAAGCTTGGTCTGCAAGCTGCAATTGATCCATTGGTTATCTGTCAGGGTCATGCCCATGTCTGTCTCCCAGGGCCGCGTGTTTGCTCCAGTCGCTCCATCCTGTTTTGGACCACCAGAGCGTATAATCTTGATACCCACCTAGTAGAATCTGGTGAATGAATGAGCTGAGTAAGGGAGGGTGCACTCAGCAGGCTCTGCAGGAAACCCAGAAATCCGCTCCCTCACCGTTAGCTGGAGGCGTGCAAAGGTAAACAAACATAAGGCTGTGAGAATCCCCGTGTCATGGAACTGATCTTGTGTGGGAAATCATACCCCTACATAGAAATACCCCATTTCTGTCACCCCCACTATATTTTTACACAGTTTATTAATCAAAGACATGGTAATATGTTATGTTATGTTATGTTATGTTAATAGAGCTTATAAAGCGCAACTGTTACCCAAGGGTGTCCTGGCGCTAAGCACTGCCTAATTGGTTACCAATGAAGAGGTGGCTATTCAGAGAAGAGCCAGGTTTTCAGCCCCTTCCTAAAGGGAAGGAGCTCGGTTGAATTTCTAAGATGCACTGGTAGATTGTTCCATGCCTTTGCAGCACAAATGATGAAACTCCCGCCACCCCAGTTGGCTTTTTTGACTCGGGGGACAGTCACTTGCTTTGCTTCCGAGGATCGCCGCGTTCTTCCGGGAACGTACCATTGTAGGCGTTAAACAAAATAAAAAATATTACAAGTTTAAATAAACGTACAATTTTAAACATAATGGAGAAAATGAATTACTTTTGTTAATTATATACCATATTAAATATCTTTTTACAAAATTAGAAATAATTTTAAAATAATGAAAAATAATTTGTGAACGTTTTGTAAATTGTAGCAACATTTTTTACTTTTTATTAAGCTGGGCATTACATTGGTTTCCATTGTAAAAATAGATGTTTTCTTTTTTAACTTCTATTTTTTTCTTACGTCCCTGTTTTGCATCTATTTCTTTAGACAATGGAGCATCAAGAACGTGACAGGAGGGGCACAGCTGCTGCAATCAGTGAAGAAAATTTATTTATTTTTTATTTTTAGTGAGATTAAAGCTTTGTGGATTTTAAAAAAGGAGAGTTAAGGTTAGGAGAAGGGTTGGCTTCTAGTAAGGGGAATGTTTTGTGTTTGCCTGTATTGTGGAGTGTAAGCTATCATTTCAAGGCAGATTCCACCCGGAAATGTTCTGAGCTGTCCCACTTTGGTTAGCCATTGTGTGCTCTTTTCTTCAGATTATTTAGGTATTTTCAGTTGTAGAGCACCTGTGAATTATTGAGTTTGTCTCATTTCTTGGACGCTTTGTTATTTTTTTTAAATTTCCATGAAATGATAGAAGTATGGAGGTTTTGTTTCCCAACAGTAGAAGCAAAAGAGATATGCCAACTCTCAATAGTGTTATTACTTTTTACACCCCCTTCTAAGTGGTCAAGTAGCAGTTCCACCATTCAGTCATAAATCATGGTACCTTTCGGAGACCCAATGATCTTAGACAGCCACTACAATTGTCCTCAACGTAATTTAGTACCGATGCCAAATTTTCTTCATTGCTGTAAAAATACTCACTTTCTATAATTGCTATGAAGTGTTCATCAACATGCTCTGGGGGTACAAACACTAATGTAGAAAAATACAATTGCAGCTTGCTATCAGACATGTTTTCGTCTGTGAGGGAGTGTTTTTGAAATAAAAGCCAAACTGCCTGTGAGAAAAGAAAAAAGCATCCCTGAATGTGAAAATGTGGGTAACTTTTTTGGATGAATGTTTTCCATGGCAGCTCAAAATTAACTATTATTTTTTCAAGGTTGATTTTGTTTTTCTTCTGCCACTACTGATACAAATTCAGTGTAAGTTGTTGAATAATTGTCTGATAGCAAACCATACAAGAGAGGGATTTTATTTTCATTAACTTTCCTGTGTAGGGTGTATATTTGGGTGAATGGATGGAGGCAAGTCTTAAAGTAATATCTATCATCTAATCTTTGTTTTTCGTGAGGGATGACCTCAAATGTTGAATAAATAGCACTAGGAAGTTACTATGCTGCAGATTGATCAGACAGGCTGTCATGACAGTGGTCTACTCTCAAGAAACCACAATATTGTTGCTGTCAGTTTGTAGGTGTTAAACTAATGGTACTCTTTCTTGATGCAAAAATATATGTTCATTTTAAATAATCTTTTGAGTAACTGAAAACTAATAATAATTTTTCAGCTATTCAGAATTCCGTTAATTTTAGTTTCACCAAAGGTAAATAATGCCATGTTGGTAGTAGTCAGAGGAGACTTAAAACTCTTTTAAAAATTTGCATCAAATTTTCTTTTTTTAAGTTCAGTATTTTTTTTATTAAAAAAAACACCAGAGAAATCATTTATTCAATATGTGATGTGAAAATGTTAATGTAATGACTAGTGAAATAAGTGTACTATCAATACAAAATATACAAACGTGTTGTAAACGTGTTGTAAATGCATCCAAAGTAAAAAATACCATGAACCAGGGGGGTGTGAAGTAACACCTGACAATCTTCCTTTCAAGACAACATGGCTGCCTTCTGTATGCTGGTTCCTAGCATAGCTGTTTATCCTCATAAGCATTTCTAGAGAACACTGTTGGTATGAGGGAAACTAAAAACACTTCTCAGAAACAAATCTATACTTTTAACGGGACTGTACCAACAATAAGTAGTGTTGATATGTGCTTATACATCGCAAGAATCTCTCGACCCAGAACATATACAACACTGGCAGCAGATAAGAAATCGAATGATAGACAGAAGAGGTATAGTAAAGAAAAGCAGAAGTGCATCCTTCTTTTTACTAAAATAAAAAGTCCACAAATGGACTCTTCAATGCAGGCATCCCTCAGACACAATTTAACAGGTGCAGCGTGGAAAGCATCAGTGAAAAGTTTCATCACACACACACACACACACACACACACACACACACACACACACCTAATCAGATACAAACACACAGAACATGTAGAGCACTCATAAAGGAGAAGCAAGTACAATTAGAAGCATTAGTGCAAGCTTCAATCACAAAGAAGCTTCAATCATAAAGAGTAAAGTTGCACAGTAAGTTTCAGTAGTGCAAACTTCACTCACTCACACACACGTGCATGCACACAAAAACACCAGATACAGCACAGGTAGCACTAATGTAATTTTTACACAAAGAAGACAAATCTAGCACAACATTAGAACTACAAATCTACCTCACATGAATACACAAGATAACGGTATAGTAGAAAAGAGCAATACAAGCTTTCATCACACACAGAAAAGGTACTGCATACACAGAGGAAGTACAGAGTTACAACCCACAAAAATAATGTACAGTAATATATTCCTACAAACAGACCAAGGTTTACTTGTACAAAGAAAAGGCCCAGCATGGATAGCAACAGTGCCAGTTTTCGTCACACACAAGAAGGCCCATTTCAACACGTCACAAGCTATGAACCTGGAATTCTCTTTGTCTCTATACTGTTGTTTGTTCCACAAGTCAATGCATTGGTCAAAGAATTCAATCTCCAGCTCTTCATTATCCGTAGAATTCTCCCATTACTCCAAACTAACAAAACCTGCAACTGAATAAAGCCCAAGTCAAGTCCCTTGTCCCATCACAAGTCCAAGCTTCAGAGGCAACAAAACCAGGTTGCCTGAATGTGTGACAACCTACTCAAAAGATTATCACACCAGTCCTGCTCTAAACACATTACACTTTCTGCCACTTGTATCCAGGATTAATCTCAAAGTACGCTGCACTGTTCACAAGGACTTCAGCAATGCTCTTGCTTGCTGGCAGTGGAGCAAAATTCCTTTCACACACAGTGAGCTGCGTTTTTAGTAGCTCCCTGTGTGTGAAAGCAATGCTGGCTCCTGCAGGAGGTGGGGAGCCGGCAGGGACCGCGTGGGCTTTGAGGCTGCCCCCGATGTCCCTAACAGTTGGGAGTGGGTGCCCTGTGTGTGACCAGAGCACCCAGAATAGAGGCCGGGGGATGAGGGGGCAGCCCCCCTCCCTTTCAAAAAATAAAATTAAGTAAAAAGGCCGGGCTCTGGGGGATGGGGTCCCTGGGGCCGAAATTGGCCTGGGCGGGAGTTTGCTAGGCCCCTCTCCCTTTAATTAAAAAAAAGGACCAGGCTCCTGGGGATGGGGTCCCTGGGGCCGTAATCGGCCCAGGAAAGAGGGGCCATGCATCCCCCTTTCCCTGATGTATCAAAAATATTTTTTTTAAAAGCCGGACCGGCATGTCACTGGAGGCCCCACCCTTTTTCACCACCACTCTGCAAACGTGCCTCCTGGCGCACAGCTGGTTGGGGATGAAGTTCCCTTGGCTGCAGAGGGTCCTTGGGGGCCAACAACCTCCAGTAAGTCCCATACAGGGGGATTGCTGAGAGGTGGTCGGCGGCCCGCCCCCTTTCTCCACCACTCTACAAACGCCCCCCCTGGAGCACTACTGGTTGGGGGACGAAGTCCCCTTGGATGCTGAAGGTCCTTGTGGGCCAGAACCCCTTCTGTTACCTCCAGTAAGTCCCACACATCGGGATTGCTGAGAGGTCTTTCGATGCCAAGCCCCCTTTTTCCACCACTCTGCAAACACACCTCCTGGTGCACTACTAGCTGGGGGAGGAAGACCACTTTACTCTTGGGGGTCCTTGGGGGTCAACAACCCCTCCTGTCACCTCCAGTAAGACCCACACAGAGGATTTGCTGAGAGGTTGTCGGAGGCCACGCCCCCTTTCTTCACCACTCTGCTAACGCGCTCCTGGCGCACTACTAGTTGGGGGATAAAGTCCCCTTGACTCTTGAGGGTCCAGGGGGACAACTACTTCTCCTGTTACCTCAAATAAGTCCCACACAGCGGGATTACTTAGAGCTAGCCGGAGGCCCTGCCCCCTTTCTCCACCACTTTGCAAATGCGACTACTTGTTAAAAGACCATACAAATTTACTTAAAACAACAAAGGTTAGAGGGACGTTATAGTTAGGAAATAGTATTTGAAAAACCTTAGAAAACAGAGCAGAAGAGGCCAAAAAGAGGGCAGAAAAAAAGAGCAAAAAAGGCAAAACAGAGGGCAGGAAAACAAGCAGGAAAGGCAAAAATGCATGGGAGAGAAAAGAGCAGAAAAGGCAAAACAGAGAGCAGAAAAACGAGCAGGAAAGGCAAAACAGAGAGCAGAAAAACTAGCAGAAAAAAGGCAAAACAGAGGGCAGAAAAATGAGCAGAGAAGGCAAAAAAGAGCAAGAAACAAGCAGAGGAGGCACAAACAGAGGGCAGCAGGTAGACATACAGCAGAGGTTAGCAGACTGTGGGCAAGCTGGACAGAACTGTCGCAGGGGGAACTGACACAAGGACCTGCTCCCGTGTCCCGGTTTTTAAAGAGAGGTGGGTGAGCACACACAGTTTAATAGTGCTGGGCAGGCTCATGTTACACTAGCACTCTCATTACACCTGGGACAAAGTTTATTTGATCAGGGTCTCCTGTTGTGCTAGCTGGTCTCATTCACGCAGCACAGCAGGATTTAATGAGGGGTGAATTAGCGTCTAACAGGGCTCAATCCACAAATACCTTAGGGTGGGTTCAAGCCTGCCCTTGGAACAAAGCATGGGGGAGGAAGTCTTTAAATGTCATGTAACAGAGTTTGTGTGTATACATATATATATATACATATATATATATATATTCACTGAAAAAACCACAGGTTTCAGGGACGTTATAGTTAGTTGGACATTTCACTCGTACAAAACCAGAGAAATTTGGCCGTTATAGTTAGTTGAGCTAACTATAACTCGCGTTCCGCAGTACACTGCTGATGACGTCACATATTACATCATTCATGACATCGTCAGTGACATCACTGATGACATCTCAAATGACATCACTGATGACATCACTGATGACATCATCCAGTGACTGTGTGTTTCTGTAAAGTTTAAATATATTATATATTTATATATATATGCCAAGGTGTATTGAAGAATGAGTGGGTGTATAAGTGTCTGAATGGATGATTTAGTAGGGGCGTGACTGACTGTATAAGTGAGTGATTAAATGTGTCTTACTGAATGCATGGGTTAGTGACTACACTGTGTGAATGTCTCTATCAGTCTATCAGTTGGTGTGTAAGCGGCTGCATGGGTTGGTGAGTAGCTACATGAGTGTCTATATGGGTTATTGATTGGCTGTCTGAGTATCTGTATGGGTGCCTGAGTGTCTGTGTGGGTGGTTGGGGGGTGTGTGACTCTGTGCATAGATGTGTGAGTGGGTGATTCACTGGGTGTATGGGTTCAAGAGTGCATCTGTGAAGGGCTGTATGGGTGGGTGAGGGTGTGTATAGGTGTGTTGGTGAGTGAATGGATGTCTCAGTGGTACATGTGTGAGTAACTACATATGTGAAAGGCAGTATATCTGAGTGTTGGAGTATATAAATGACTATATGTGAGAGTGAGTGATTGTGAGAGTGGACGTATGGCTGAGTGTGTGCTTGTATCAGTGATTGTATAAGAGAGTAAGTATGTGTTAGTATCTGTATGAATAAGTGAGGTGGTGTGTGTATAACTGTATAGGTGAGTAAATGGGAGTGTGATTGATTCTTTGCATGACTGACTAGGTGTGTGAGTAACTCTATGGATGAGTGGCAGTGTGTGAGTGTCTGTATAGGTGTATGAGTGCATATGATAGTGCTGTATTGATGAGTGACTGCATGTATGAGTGACTGTATGGTGAATGAGTGGATGTGTGTATAGACCTAGGAATCAGTGAGTGGGTATATATTAACTGGTATTGGTGTGTCTATGGTTTCGAAAATGGTAGTCTGTATTTTAGAGTGGGTGTATCAAAGGTTCTATTAGAGTGTGAGGAGGTGCATCAGATTATCACATGGATGATGTCATCAGTGATGTCATTTGAGATGTCATCAGTGATGTCACTGACCATGTCATGAATGATGTAATATGTGACGTCATCAGCAGTGCATTGCGGGGCGCGAGTTATAGTTAGCTCAACTAACTATAACGGCCAAATTTCTCTCGCTTTGTACGAGTGAAATGTCCAACTAACTATAACGTCCCTGAAACCTGTGGTTTTTTCAGTGAATTTCTAAGGTTTTTTAAAAGCTAATTTCTAACTATAACGTCCCTGAAACCTATGGTTTTTTCAGTGAATTTCAAAGGTTTTTCAATTGCTAATTTCTAACTATAATGTCCTTGAAACCTATGTTTTTTTCAGTGAATTTCAAAGGTTTTTTAAATGCTAATTTCTAACTATGCCCACAGAGGTAGGACATGTGCAGAAAGAGGAAGAAAGGTGCAGAAAAAAGCAAGAGAAATGCAGAAAGAGGCAACAGAAGTCCAGAAAGACGAAGAAAGGTGCAGAAAGAAGCAAGAGATATGCAGAAAGAACCAACAGAGGTGCAGAAAGAGGCCTTGTTGCAAAGTCATCCTGTGCCCCCAACTTTTTGCTGACTGGTACTGGTGGTAACTGACTGACTAACCAGGCCCGGAGCCAGTGCTATGCTGAAAGACACTTAGAATACAGTGAAAACACCTACATACAATGGGTTGGGGTACCCCTGTGATTGGCATGACCTCCCCTGTAAGGCCCTACTACATAATAGGGCAGGGGGATTAAAACTACCTCTAACTCAGAGGTGCAGAAAGAGGTAAGAGAGGTGCAGAAAGAAGCAACAGAGGTGCAGAAAGAGGCAGGAGAGGTGCAGAAAGAAGCAATTGAAGTGCAGAAAGAGGCAAGAGAGGTGCAGAAAGAGGCAAGAGAGGTACAGAAAGAGGCAGGAGGTGTGCAAAAAGAGGTACGAGAGGTGCACAAAGAGGCAAGAGAGGTATAGAAAGAGGCAGGAGGGGTGCAGAAAGAAGGAAGAGAAGTGCAGAAAGAGGCAAGAGAATTGCTGAAAGAAGCAACAGAGGTGTAGAAAGAAGCAAGAGCAGTGCAGAAAGAACCAACAGAGGTGCTGAAAGAGGCGCAAAGGGTGCAGAAAGACCAAGAGAAGTGCAGAAGGAGGCAACAGAGGTACAGAAAGAGGCTAGAGAGGTGCAGAAAGTGAAAAGAGAGGTGCAGAAAGAGGCAATAGAAGTGCAGAAAGAAGCAACAGAGGTGCAGAAAGAAGCAAGAGCAGTGCAGAAAAAACCAACAGGGGTGCTGAAAAAGGCGCGAAGGGTGCAGAAAGAGCAAGAGAAGTGCAGAAAGAGGCAACAGAGGTACAGAAAGGGGCAAGAGAGGTGCAGAAAGAGAAAAGAGGGGTGCAGAAAGAGGCAAGTGAGGTTCAGAAAGAAGCAAGAGAGGTGCAGAAGGAGGCAATAGAAGTGCAGAAAGAAGCAACAGAGGTGCAGAAAGAGGCAAGAGGGGTGCAAAAAGAGGAGAGAGAAGTGTACAAAGAAGCAAAAGAGGTGCTGAAAGAGGCACGAGGGATGCAGAAAGAGGCAAGAGCAGTGCAGAAAGAACCAACACAAGTGCAGAAAGAAGCAACAGAGGTGCAGAAGGAGGCACGAGGGGTGCAGAAAGAAGGGAGAGAAGTGCAGAAAAAAGCAACAGAGGTGCAGAAAGAGGCACGAAGGGTGCAGAAAGAGGCAAGAGAAGTGCAGAAAGAAGCAACAGAGGTACAGAAAGAGGCAGGAGTGGTGCAGAAAGAAGTAAGAAGTGCAGAAAGAGGCAAGAGAATTGCTGAAAGAAGCAACAGAGGTGTAGAAAGAAGCAAGAGAAGTGCAGAAAGAGACAAGTAAGGTGCAGAAAGAAGCAAGAGCAGTGCAGAAAGAACCAGAGGTTCAAAAAGAGGCAAGAGGGTGCAGAAAAAGGTAGGAGGGGTGCACAAAGAGGCAAGAGAGGTACAGAAAGAGGCAGATGGGGTGCAGAAAGAAGGAAGAGAAGTGCAGAAAGAAGTAACAGAGGTGCTGAAAGAGGCGCAAAGGGTGCAGAAAGAGCAAGAGAAGTGCAGAAAGAGGCAACAGAGGTACAGAAAGAGGCAAGAGAGGTGCAGAAACAGGCAGGAAATGTGCAGAAAGAGGCAATAGAAGTGCAGAAAGAAGCAACAGAGGTGCTGAAAGAGGCACGAAGGGTGCAGAAAGAGACAAGACAGGAAGAAAGAAGGAACAGAGGTACAGAAAGAGGCAAGTGAGGTGCAGAAAGAAGCAAGAGCAGTGCAGAAAGAACCAACAGAGGTACTGAAAGAGGCGCAAAGGGTGCAGAAAGACCAAGAGAAGTGCAGAAAGAGGCAACAGAGGTACAGAAAGAGGCAAGTGAGGTGCAGAAAGAAGCAAGAGCAGTGCAGAAAGAACCAACAGAGGTGCTGAAAGAGGTGCAAAGGGTGCAGAAAGACCAAGAGAAGTGCAGAAAGAGGCAACAGAGGTACAAAAAGAGGCAAGATAGGTGCAGAAAGAGAAAAGAGGGGTGCAGAAAGAGGCAATAGAAGTGCAGAAAGAGAAAAGAGGGGTGCTGAAAGAGGCAAGTGAGGTTCAGAAAGAAGCAAGAGAGGTGCAGAAAGAGGCAATAGAAGTGCAGAAAGAAACAACAGAGGTACAGAAAGAGGCAAGAGGGGTGCAAAAAGAGGAGAGAGAAGTGCACAAAGAAGCAAAAGAGGTGCTGAAAGAGGCACGAAGGGTGCAGAAAGAGGCAAGAGCAGTGCAGAAAGAACCAACAGAAGTGCAGAAAGAAGCAACAGAGGTGCACAAGGAGGCACGAGGGGTGCAGAAAGAAGGAAGAAAAGTGCAGAAAGAAGCAACAGAGGTGCTGAAAGAGGCACGAAGGGTGCAGAAAGAGGCAAGAGAAGTGCAGAATGAAGCAACAGAGGTACAGAAAGAGGCAGGAGTAGTGCAGAAAGAAGTAAGAGAAGTGCAGAAAGAGGCAAGAGAATTGCTGAAACAAGCAACAGAGGTGTAGAAAGAAGCAAGAGAGTGCAGAAAGAGGGAAGTAAGGTGCAGAAAGAAGCAAGAGCAGTGCAGAAAGAACCAACAGAGGTTCAAAAAGAGGCAAGAGGGGTGCAGAAAAAGGTAGGAGGGGTACACAGAGGCAAGAGAGGTACAGAAAGAGGCACATGTGGTGCAGAAAGAAGGAAGAGAAGTGCAGAAATAAAGAAGTAACAGAGGTGCTGAAAGAGGCGCAAAGGGTGCAGAAAGAGACAAGACAGGTGAAGAAAGAAGGAACAGAGGTACAGAAAGAGGCAAGAGTGGTGCAGAAAGAGGCAACAGAGGTACAGAAAGGCAAGAGAAGTGCAGAAACAGGCAGGAAAGGTACAGAAAGAGGCAATAGAAGTGCAGAAAGAAGCAACAAAGGTGCTGAAAAAGGCACGAAGGATGCAGAAAGAGAGAAGACAGGTGAAGAAAGAAGGAACAGAGGTACAGAAAGAGGCAAGAGAGTTGCAGAAAGAGGGAAGAGAGGTGTAGAAAGAGGCAAGAGAGTTGCACAAAGAGGGAAGAGGGGTGCAGAAACAGGCAAAAGGGGTGCAGAAAGAAGCAAGTGAGGTGCAGAAAGAGGCATGAGAGGTGCAGAAAGAGGCAAGGGAGTTACAGAAAAAGGCAAGTTAAGTGCAGAGGTAGGCAAGAGAACTGCAGAAAGAGGCAATAGGGGTACAGAAAGAGGCAAGTGAGCTGCAGAAAGAAGCAAGATAAGTGCAGAAAGAAGCAACAGAAGTGCAGAAAGAGGGAAGAGGGGTGGAGAGAGAGGCAAGAGAGGTGCAGAAAGAAGTAAGACAGGTGCAGAAAGATGTAAGAGGGGTACCAAAAAAGGCAAGAGAGGTGCAGAAACAGGAAAGAAGGGTGCAGAAAGAGGTAAGAGGGGTTCAGAAAGAAGCAAATGAGGTGCAGAAAGAGGCAACAGACGTGCAGAAAGAGGGAAGAGAGGTGCAGAAAGTACAAGAGATTTGCAGAAAGAGGCAAGACAAGTGCAGAAAAAGAAAGAAATGTGCAGAAAGAAGCAACAGAAATGCAGAAAGAGGCAAGAGAGGCGCAGAAGGAAGCAAGAGTGGCTTGCACACCATTAGTACCAATTTAACACCCACATTTAGCAATAAGTAACAGGTGACCATTCTAGGTTTGCAAAGGGCCTTCCACCATGCTGTAACACTTGTCACTGTATTTTTGGTAACGTTTGAGCCATTTGACGTAGAAACAAGGCTTTTTTTGTTCAAATCTGCAGATTAGGGAGCAGATGATGAATTATGTGGCTAATGCAGAAAATGTATAATTGTGCGAAAGTCGGTGCAGCCAAACAGTCACATAATTCCAGTGGCCCTGTTCATACCTCTGACTAGGTCCACAAGTGCTCCTCAGTGATTTCTTCTTTTTTTGTCTCACTGAGTTCATAGTTGAGCTTCTATGGAAATGAGGAAGAATAAACCTGAGGTTACCACTCCACAACACAGACTACCATACCACATAATTACTCTCCATAACACATAATCCCACTCTACATAATTCCTATACACTAAATACCACATACTTTCTATCCACATAATTTCACTGCACAACATACCACATAATTCCACTACACACAACGTACATCCACTCCACTCCAAAAAACATTAGTAAAAAGCTTTTGCATTTACAAAGCCAATAGCTCTAATTCTTGCAAATGCGAAACCTATTACATTGCAAACACTTCTTTAACTGGTAGTCACGTTTGCCTACTGGTGGAGAAAAGGTGCTGGGCCTCCGACCAGCGCTCAGGAATTCCGCTGCGTAGGACTTACAGGAGGTACCAGGAGGGCTTCTTGGCCCCCAAAGTCCCGCAGGAGTAAATTCGACTTCATCCCCCATCCCATAGTCTGCCAGGAGGCGCGTTTGCAGAGTGGTGGAGAAAGGGGGGCATGGCCTCCGAAGACGTCTTAGCAATCCCACTGTGTGGGACTTACTGGAGGTAACAAGAGGGGTAGTTGGCCCCCAAGGACATCCTTGGGGGCCAACTACCCCTCCTATTACCTCCAGTAAGTCCCACACAGCAGGATTGCTAAATTTTCATTGCAGGCCACGCCCCCTTTGCCCACCACTCTGCAAATGCGCTCCCTGGCACGCTCTTGGGTGGGGATTGAAGTCCCCTTCGCTGCTGGGGGTCCTTTAGGGGCCAACTAGCCTACCTCTTACCTCCAGTAAGCCCCACACAGTGGGATTGCTGAGAGGTGGACAAAGGCCACGTCCCCTTTCCCCACCACTCTGCAAACGCGCCCCCTGGCGCGTTCTAAGTTGGGGAATTAAGTCCCCTTGAATACTGAGGGTCCCTGGGGGCCAACTAGCCCACCAGGTACCTCCAGTAAGCGCCACACAGCTGGATTGCAGAGAGGTGGTCCGAGGCCATGCCCCTTTTTATACTGAGCAGGCCTAGGGGGTCAGGGTGTTTCTACCCTGCCCCCTTTTTTTGTTTTTCACTTTTTTTTCACCCTTTTTCTTGTGACTCGGTTACCGAGTCACAAGATGGCTGCCAACACTTCCTTGTTTGGAGTGTTGGCAGCCAATCAGAGTGAAGCTCGTGCCCGGGAGGGTTCGCGACTCCTCCTCGGTGCTCAGATATCGAAAGTTTTCATTTTTAATTTCTCAGGAACTACTGAACGTATATACACCATTTTAAAAAAGGTCGCTTTCAGGACCAAGACCTACCATTTTTGCCAAATTTGGTGTAATTCCGTATAGCAGTTCGGGCTGTAGCCTGTTCCAATTTTTCCTATGGAAATTAACATGGAGAAAACGCGTTTTGGGACCGCACTTTTTTCTCGGCCCCCGCTTGACAAATCACCCCGAAACTTTGAAGACAGGAGCTGACCGGAGCGCCTCATTAGTTTTGAAAATTTTGCGAAGATTCGTCAAACGGCGCCAAAGATATTGGCAAATCAAAAAACGCTTTTCCTATGGAAAATAGGTTCTAACTATAACTACCTACTGGCGACCGCCAGTAGGTAATTAGAGAGAGCGAGAGAAAGAGAATTTTAAATAAAGATGTATTTATTATTTAATGACTGTTTTATTGCAAGATCCTAGCAGACAGCTAAAAAGAGATTCTAGCAAGAACTATTATAGTAAAATCAGGGGTGGCTCTTCCGTAATGGCAGCGGAGCGCTATCCCCCTGCTAAACGAGGAAAAATACAATGATAATAAAAGCATTTTATTATTTTATTTTTGCCTAACAGCTGATGACGCGAGTCTTCAGCGGGACGAGCCAGGCCAGGCAATTCTGTTCGACAGGCGTGGCAGGGGGAGGAGTGGTGGGCACTTTTAAGTGTGCATGTCTGTTTGGCTGGCCGTTTTAGGCTGGCCAGACAGACATGTGCACTTAAGATTCTCCAACATGTCTGACCTGTGCCTCATGGGAACAGTCCAGCCCGAACTGCCAAGCCATGTCTTCCCTGAACCGGAAACAATCATCCTGGGACCGGTTTCGGGCTCACAGCCCTCATCAGACAGGCTATCTTGAATCCAGGGGCAAAGTGAGCAAGGGACCCACGTCTGGGCATTCCCTGCCAACTTAGGGCGAACAAAGCAAAACCAAAGGGGATGATGGACGGAGTGTTGAACATTGCAAGCACTCACCCCCAGTCAACTGATCTGGGTTTAATCCATCATCATTCTTTAGCTCACTCCGTCACCCCAGTTCAGACATGGCCATATGCAAATCAGTCTGACCCTGTGCCTCATGGGAACAGTCCAGCCCGAACTGCCAAGCCATGTCTTCCCTGGACCGGAAACAAGCATCCTGGGACCAGTTACGGGCTCACAGCCCTCATCAGCCAGGCTATCTTGAATCCAGTGGCAAAGTGAGCAAGGGACCCACGTCTGGGCATACATACCCTGCCAACTTAGGGCGAACAAAGCAAAACCAAAGGGGATGATGGACGGAGTGTTGAACATTGCAAGCACTCACCCCCCGTCAACTGATCTGGGTTTAATCCATCATCATTATTTAGCTCACTCCGCCACCCCAGTTCAGACATGGCCATATGCAAATCAGTCTGACCCTGTGCCTCATGGGAACAGTCCAGCCCGAACTGCCAAGCCATGTCTTCCCTGGACCGGAAACAAGCATCCTGGGACCAATTTCGGGCTCACAGCCCTCATCAGCCAGGCTATCTTGAATCCAGTGGCAAAGTGAGCAAGGGACCCACTTCTGGGCATACCCTGCCAACATAGGGCAAAACCAGTTAAAAAAGCCCCGGGGAGGTGGCGGTCCCCGGGGCTGCGGGGGGGGTGGCCGCGTGCCCCCCGCATATAATTTACATAGCCCCGGGGAGGTGGTGGGAGTCCCAGCGGGCACCCGCTATTTCATTTCAGCATTGCCCCCGGGACCTGGCCCACCCGGGGGCTCATTAAAATGAAGCAAGGGAGCCCGCGCTTCATTTTTTAAAAATTTTATCGGCAGGATTCGCGCACCCAGCGCGAATTCTGCCGATTTTATTTATTTATTTATTTTAATGCTTTTTTTGGCTCAGGGGGTCAGGGTGTTTCTACCCTGCCCCCTTTTTTTGTTTTTCACCTTTTTTTCACCCTTTTTCTTGTGACTCGGTTACCGAGTCACAAGATGGCTGCCAACACTTCCTGGTTTGGAGTGTTGGCATCCAATCAGAGTGAAGCTCGTGCCTGGGAGGGTTTGCGACTCCTCCTTGGTGCTCGGATATCGAAAGTTTTTTTTAAAAATTTCTCAGGAACTACTGAACAGATTTACACCATTTAAAAAAAAGGTTGCTTTCTGGACCAAGACCTACCTTTTTGCCAAATTTGGTGTAATTCCGTTCAGCAGTTCGGGCTGTAGCCTGTTCCAATTTTTCCTATGGAAATTAACATGGAGAAAACGCGTTTTGGGACCCCCCTTTTTTCTCGGCCTCCGCTTGACGAATCACCCCGAAACTTTTAAGACAGGAGCTGACCGGAGCGCCCCATTAGTTTTGAAAAATTTGCGAAGATTCGTCAAACAGCGCCACAGATATTGGCAAATCAAAAACGCTTTTCCTATGAAAACTAGGTTCTAACTATAACTACCAGTAGGTAATATATATATATATATATATATATATATATATATATATATATATATATATATATATATTTCTTTGATACACAAATGAAGCGATCACTCAGCAGTACCACACTACAAAATGGATGCCAGTTTGGCTGTAGAAATGCATCTATCTCATGGTCCTCCCTTGATTTCCACATTACCTATGTATTGCTAGCCTTTTCCCATGAATCACTGTGACCAAGCTTGCTGTGCAAGCGAAACGCGTAACCTGGAATAAAATCAACCACTGGTGTTTGCAGACCTCCGAGTGATCGCTTCATTTGTGTATCAAAGAAATTCCTATGTTTGGCGTGCTCCGCCAACTATCAGCGATCCTCTGCAGAGGGCGGGAGAAGGCAGAAGGAGCCCTAACCCAGAAATATATATATATATATATATATATATATATACACACACACACACAGTCTGTTACATGACATTTAAATATATACACACACACATATATATATATATATATATATATACACACATACTTATACATATATATCTCTGAGGTTTTTGTGTGTTTATATATATATATATACACATTTCAAAAGAGATGTGAATATTTTTACAGGAATGCCAGCATGTAGACCTATTTCTGTCTATTGCCCTCTCGGATTTTTGTTCTGGAAATCTGATTGCCCTACAATGAAGGGGCTTTTCCTCGTAGAACAGTGACCCAGACTAAAACTTCAACCAAAATGAAAAAACCCACACTACAGAAATTGGCAATGGGTTGTTGTTTGCACGGTCTTATTTTGTACCTGCGATTCCTTGAGTCACCACTAGATGGTAACATTGGCTCATTATTACCCTGTTTTACAAAGGTTTGTTGCTCTTTTTCTTTACTAAAGTTTCCATTCTGAAGCGATGTATCACTTTAGCGCTAAAACAATTTATAGTCTCGTATGATGGGATTATTTTTGTCCACAGCGTCTATTAAGTGCTTGGAGTTCCAAGAGCAAATATTTTTTGACAATAGAAATAATTTTCTATCCTACTTGTCTTCTCTGGACAGACAGTATTCTGTAGTGTACTTTAACATATGCTTAGAGTGGGCTTTGGGTCAGCCCCTTGCTCATGACTGGATGGCTTTCTTTCTGTGCCTCAGGCGTCAACTCTGCAGGCAGACCTATTGTTTCCGATATATAACGTAGGCTTAGAGCGGGCTTTGGGTCAGCCTGTTGCTCATTACTGGATGGCTTCCATCTTCATCTAAGTTCTGTGCTCCTTAGGCGACGGGTTCAGTCCCTGCTTCTCGAGAATTTAAGTTTTAGCGAAGTTTTTAACTGGATGAGTCGTATCTTTCCTGTTTCTGATGCTGACATGAGGGCTTGTAATTATCGCCCGCCCCCAGGGGCGTAGGAGACACTAAATTTCTGGGGGGACAAGGACAACCTTTCGGACTTTCCAGTGACCCTATACAAATCGCCCATTGTCTGAGAGCTGTATGCTCCATTAAACAAACACAATCGCAAAGTTTTGTAGTGAAAAATTGATAAAGGCAGGCATGTGGTCACAGTCTGCAAGTATGCTTTAATTGTTATTTACATTCACAAAGTAATTAGACCAAATGTGAAAAAACCTGTTTTTGAATCTTACATCTTCATGCACCAAGCATTGGGACGAAAAAAAGGAAGAATAAACTGAATGCTCTTCGCGACATTCCTAAACCTCAAAGTGCAATTGGACTAATATTGAAGAGTATTGGAGCTGTAAGAGCAGTAAAATATCCACTTTCTAAAAGTGGCATATCTAAAATAGTAATGTGAAATCCAACCTTACCAGTAAAGAGGATTTAATATTTCCAAAGATATAAAACATGACACAGCTACTCCTTTCTAACAAGGAATTACAGCTTAAAAGAGTGTATTAAGGAATTCCCATTATTAATCTATGAGAGGAATAGGCCTCACAGTAGTGAAGAACAAATGTAGGTGTTTTTCACTACGAGGACATGCAAAACTTAAAAGTACATGTCCTACCTTTTAGTTACACAGCACACTGCCCTATGGGCTACCTAGGGCCTAGCTTAGGGGTGACTTGTGTGTATTAAAAGGGAAGTTTAAGGCTTGGCAAGCGTTTTTTAATGCCAAATCGACATGGCAGTAACACTACACACACAGGACCTGCAGTGGCAGGCCTGAGACATGTTTAAAGGACTGTTTGTGTGGGTGGCACAATAAGTGCTGCAGGCCCACTAGTAGCATTTAATTTACAGACCCTGGGTATATGGTATACCACTGTACAGGGTACTTACAAGTAAATTAAGTATGCCAATTGTGTATTCACTAATGTTACCATGTTTAGGGGAGAAACATATGCACTTTATCAATGGTCAGCAGCGGTAAAATGCTCAGAGTCCTAAGGCCAACAAAAAGAATCAGCAAAGAGAGGAGGTAAGCAGGCAAAAGGTTTGGTGGAAGACCACCCTAAGGCTGGCAGGTCCAATAATATAGTATAGGATTCTGTGTGCCTGATTGAGTATTGAAGTCAGTCGGATACCTTTTAAAAGCCCCTGGTTCAGCAGGGCACAAGAAGGACAGCGGGAATAGTTTCTCAAACACTGGAAGTTTATCATCTGCATTCCTGTGGCTGGAGGGTGGAGAAACCCTCAATGCTTTGCAAAGTATACAACAAAATACAGAAACTTTTGTTGTTTAATTTATGAGAAGTGTTATTGCAGATGGAGGGGGAACTCAAACCGCATTATCTTGCACAAAAATATAAGAAGCCCTATAAGATAAATTTGCAATAAGAATTAGCCTCATGTGGGATGCTCACAAAAATTAGATGTACAGTGTCTGTGTCGAAGAGAGATGTTTTCCAATGTAAAAAAGCCTGCTGTGCGAGACACATATAAGATGCTCACAGAAGATAGGTATAGTGAGATATGCAGGATGAGGTGTGTGGGCAAAGCTCAGATAAGAGGTGTTAGTGATGAACACCAGAAATATAGTGTTTGCGTGTGAAGCTTACAAATGAATGCAGTGGGTGGAACGTCACACATGAGTAGTGTGTGGGATGCACTGAAGCACAAAAATGTTGTTATATGGGAGGCTCACAAAAACTATAAAATGCTCAAAACTAGCAAATATGCCTGTTGCGAGGATTATTCGAGCCAAAAAATAAAGCATTTAATTGAATATATGATTGAAGGCGTGGAGGCCTTGCTCAAGACTATGATAATTTATTTACAAGTGACATTTGGAGAGTTGCATATTCACAGTGAAGTAATCTTTGGGGAATTGATATTGTTACCTAGAAAAGGAGTGACCTGGTTTGGTAGCTCTGTTACCGACATCATGTTCTCGAAGCATATGTATGGTTGGTGTATTTCCTTTTATGTTAAGAAGCTCAGAGGAAAAACACACCCTTTGTGTGATAACATTGACTATATTGGGACATGAGGGAGAGGATTATTGGTGCCTGGCCTCTTTGAGGACAATATTTGTCTAAGGGTTCAGAATATTGAGATGCATGTTTTATTTTCTTGAAGAAGCTTGTGTGAAGATGCCCTTGATCTGGTAGAATGGAAAACATTGAGCCATGGAGGGGTTACTGATTCACTATGTGTTAGAAGGTGGTTCTGACACTATGGGCCGCCCGGATTTTTCGCTTTTTGAGCACCTAATTGTTGAGCTTTTACTGTGGGAGAGCCTCGTAAATTGGGACTCATCCACAGTGAACTGAAGATGGAAGAGACTGCATGTGGATTTTTACTGGTGTCCCCCTAGCTTGACTAGGCCGCTGCGCAGCAGCTGGAGTAAGGGGCACCGGGCTGGTTACATGCAGACACCTGTGTACATGCGTGTGCACACGTGTAGGGGCTGCGCAGGGGAGATTCTTGGCGTGCGCAGTCCGGGAGCAGCTACGAAGTGAATGGTGTGGCAGGACTTATGCAGAATTGGGTGGTGACATGGAATAGGCCTTATACACTAGGAAGGAACATGCCAGGGAAAGTCAGTGTGCTTTACTGTGTTTTTCACTTCATTATTCCCCTATGGGAATGTGGAGCCCATGTGTTAGATTAACTTCCATAAGGCCTACAGATTCCAGACACGCACTAAAGTCCACGGTAGCGGATGTGAAAAGAAGTATTCTGCAGAGTCCAAAGTCATATTTGTACTGCTTTTGGGTCATCCAGGAATGTCATATTTCTCTGAGTCCCTGGCTGGGGTCTGGCCCTGGCAGGTTAGATTAATGACCCTTCTTCCCAGAGCAAAGATCTTCCCTCCAAGGAGAGGAGATAGGTGGAGCTACAGGCTAATCCATCAGCAGCTGTCGCTGGGTGCCAGGCACCAAGCTGAACCAAGGTGAAGGCAGCCCTGGGGAAAGGGTCTTGTTTCAGAGACCATGTGGCCAGAGACCCTGGACGACGCCATTTTGAACAAGCCCAGAGGCTGGACCAGGAGGAGGGAGCAGGGGCAGGGAAGTGATGTGTCGCTGTTTGATAGGACAAACAGAGACTTCCTGACAGCCCCTACTCAACTTTTAAAAAGTGTTTGCACAGGAAGGGAAGCTCTCTCTTGGGTGTGGTCTGCGGAGGCGGAAGGTGCTGGAGCCTGGCAATGGGCAGTTGGAAGGAGGAACCCCTGACTGTCCCCCAGGGCCCTGCCAGCACCAGAAGAAGAGCCCAGGACCAGTGCGCAGAGGCAGAGGCCTCTGCGCAGGGAGAAGAGAGGCCCAGGAGGAGAGACCGGCGAAAGGCTGGCGCAGGGAGCCAGTGAAGACAGCTCCCTGCCGAATCCCCCCTCTCAGAGACCCCGAGGGCGAAGGAGAGTGTTCCCAATGGCTGGGGCTGGCCGCCAGGAGCGTAAGGACACAAAAATGGGGCAGATCGGTCCCCCAGGGGCCGAGCTATGGCCCCCAGAAGGTGAGCGACCTTTGACCCCCCCACGAAGGGGAGGTTGGGGGCCCGGGAGCCCATCCCCGGGCCCCAAAGCAAAGCCGGGGAGCGCCGTCGCGCTCCCCGCGAAGATTGTGCCCTCCGGGGTGCCAGAAGCCCACCCTGGCCCCCGGCGAAGAAACGGAAGGCGGGGAGCGCCGTCGCGCCCCCGCGAAAATGAGCCTGGGGGCCCGGGAGCCCATCCCCGGGCCCCGAAGCAAGTCGGGGAGCGCCGTCGCGCTCCCCGTGAAGCTATTCCCCGTGGGGGCCAGGAGCCCACCCTGGCCCCCGCCGACACAGATCCGCCGGGGAGCGCCGTCGCGCTCCCCGTTGAGGGGAGGAGGGGGCCCGGGACCCCATCTCCGGGCCCCGAAATGGCGGAGTGGAGGAGGGGGCGCCGTCGCGCCCCCCGAGGAGAGCCGGAGGAGGGGGAGTGCCGTCGCGCTCCCCCGAAGACGTCCGGAGGCCCGGGAGCCCATCTCCGGGCCCCGAAGCCGGCGAGACGAGGAATCGCGTCTGCCCGCAGGAGCGGGCAGACAAGAAGACTCGGCCGGCTCCTGCGGTCGCACGCGAGTGTGCGGGCCGGGCAGGGAGCCGGAGGGGCAGCCGGGGGTGGGCTCCCCGCGCTGCCCTCCAACGGATTGGAGGCCAGACGGGGTCCCGGGTGGGACCGGGACCCCTAAGAAGACGTGATGCTGCACGGGGCCCGGGTGGGACCGGGCCCCCACCACGCGCATGAGCGGCCGGGGGTGGGCTCCCCGAGCCGTAAGGCAGTTACCTGGGGGTCCGGGTGGGACCGGGCCCCCCACCCAGCGTGGACGACGGCGCGGAGCGCCAGATGGATCGCGGCTCTCCCCGGCACAGCGGGAGAGCCGCTCATCACATATTCAGGCAGAGGAGCACGAAGCGCCCCATAATGCCTTGCCAGGCATTTGGAAATCTGCCGTTTTCGGGCCTGGTGGCCCCCAGAGGAGGGGGTCACCCTCCAGGGTGAAAAAGGGTGCTGGGGGAGCTGCTGGAGAAGCGCAGTCTCCCCCCAGCACGAAGTTAAGTCCCACCCCAAGTTTCCTAGGGATTGTAAAAGGATAACCCCTCAAGGGCTCAGCCAGCTTAATAACACCTTCTAGGTTGGAACTTTTGTTCTACAGCTGAGAGTGTCGTGAGAAGTGCTTCCTGGAGTGAAGGGCTGAGTTGGGGATGTCTGGAGAAGGGCATCCCCTGGAGGTGAAGAGGTGTAATTGCACCAGAACTGCATTTACTAACGGTTATTCCTTTTTAGAGGGACTGAAAGTCACATATGTAATGTGAAGTACCTGTGTAAGGTGTTGTCATAAGCCAAGTGGGTTATGTTGCCAGACATTCCGGCTAGGGTGTCTGGCTGTATCTGCGTAATCCTATGATGTCATCTGTGATGCCTTTAGGGGCTGTAATTGCAATGCATTCTAATGCTCCACAAACGTGCTGAGTACTGTCATTCTAAAGTGTGCGTAAACATGTATTCTTGCCGCTGCGCTTAGGTGAAGAACCCAGACTGCCAGCCCTTAAGATATTAAGGGGCATACTGTATGGTCAGTAGGAAAGGCTTTGTCAGGGTTGTGGGTCACCAACGCAGGTATACCCATTCTTTCAATGCTTGTTGAGGTAACGGGGTGGGACGCCACTGGCATGAGGCCAGTGCGCAGGGACCGCGCTCCAGGCTACGGTAAACTACTGCATTAGGGGGCAAGATGATGTACACACAGAAGAGCTGTGGTACTAGACCCCACCCCTCTGCGGGAGGGGTGGAGATGTTATGCAATGTCACAAAGTAATTCCAACAGCTTATGTATATTTGTAAATTGGGGCATAGTATTGAGTAGTGTGTGTGTTTAATAAATGTACTCTTACTTTTATAAAGCAAAGTACAGACTGGACAATCAATTATTGAGTGTTATTTCTGCGCACCTGCCAATGGCGATTACTAGCCCACACCACCTCCCTTGAGTAAAGCCTCAGACTGCTCTGCAACGCTACCCTCTGAGAGTCAGGCGCTACAATTGGGTGTTTGGTTCCCAGTGAAGGACAAATGTAGTCATGTTATTTGTGCAGGCCTCACAGATACTGCCTCGTTTTCCAACACTATGCCATTGTGAAACACTATTTCCCATATTTTATGGAATCGTGCATTATAGATACAACCAAATAACTTCTCATTTGTGGCTGCGGTACTTTATGGCCTCGTGTATTTAACCACCTCTTTGCAGAACTGTGTGTGCTGCACTGAGGCTGATGATTTGTGTCTTGTGCGACAAATAATGTACATAATGTACATCAAAGTATACCTGAAACTTGGGAAGTGTGAAGAGGGAGATCCAGCCGCAGGAAGAGAAAGAATTTCTATTTGACTTTTGACCAGTTTTGCATTAGAGGAAAAACATTTGTAGGGGAAGCTGGGATGAGAAGACATTGAGAAACAGTACTTGGGCCATGCTTCAGGGACGAAACAAAAACATGGAGATGATGTGAAGTCAGCATGCATATAGATGCGCTGATCAATGAAAAGGAAGCAAAAAAGGGTGATGATAAAGCCAACCAATAGTAAGTAAGAGGGGGCTAAAACACACTTTATATGTGCCTCTTAGTAGCCACTTTGTAAGAGCTTAGCCAAGCCTGAAACTAAGTTAGATTGAACTAAGTGCCCAGGATCACACTACGTTGAGTGGAGGTAGAGGGGGAGCCAGAATTAGAATAAAAAGTTTCACCCTCACACTGGCTGTAGTGAAGAGCTTTCCTCTCATTCAACACAACATTATTCAGACACAAACAGCAACAAGTAAGGGAAACTCTCAGAATTGTCAAGGGAAACGACATCCGTTGTCTTGGAAGTGAGCAACTAAAATATGAGTTTGTCTGAGGAGGAGCTGTTGCACAACACAACGTATTGTTTTTAAACAAACATATCACTTCTTCTAAACTTGTACAGATAACTGAATGCTGGTGAAAAATGGAAAGTTTTGCCAACACAAAGAAAAAGCAATGAAGAACACCACAAAAGGTTAACTGACATTGGCAAATGTGAACTTTAGAGTATCACTGTGGAAAATGAGAACATATGTGCATTTCAGCGTCAGTGTCAACAATGGGCAAAAAAGGTGCCCTACTACTCGCTTTGGATAGTCTAAACCTAGGCAGACGTGCATTCATATAGGAGTCTATTAACATAGCACATACATGCTATGGTGGGGTACTCTGTTCGGACTGTATTCAAGATGTAAAATTATATTTTAATAATGGGCACTGAATTTATTATGCTTTTGTGCTAACTTGAGCCACCATGAACACTAGAAGCAAAGACAATGTGATGTGCTGGCAGTGACATCTATTATATCTAATCTTAAGTAAAGGTATGTTACTGCTGTTAACTCCTGTGGCAGACAGACTTGTGTGGAAAATTCTGAGGAAGTTTAAAGAGTAGCAAGATTTGCTGAGGATTTGGAACAGCTATCTGGTGGAGGGGGGTCTCAGTCATTTTATGTGTTTGCATTAGGGCCAGTAGTCACCAAGGTATGTAACTGGTGGAAAGAGATGTCTCCATCCAACAATACCTAGAGGACACCCTAATCTACCTTAACACATCTTCACCACTGGACATTATCGTTCCATACTTGTAAACATTTACAACATTTAAAGAACTTCTTTATTTTAAATCCATAAAAAAATAATTAAACTTGTTCTTCTCCAAGGGCAAAAAGTCTTTCAACCCTAAGCTGCTGAAGCAATTTCACATTATTATTATTATTATTATTATTATTTAAAGATTTGTAAAGCTTAACAGCTACTCAATTAGTGCCTCCTCGGGCTAAGTAGCATGTCTGATCTCTAAATAACTAAGGTACTAAAAGGCAGAACCAAAGAGCCAGGTCTTAAGAAGTCTCTTAAAGGTCAGAATGTTCCTGGAAGCAGGGAGCTGAACTGGGAGGGCATTTCATTTCCTGGCGGCCACTCCACTACCACTCCGCTACCACTCCACTTTTTTCATCTGAAGTGAGGAATTACTACCAGCAAGCAGTTGGATGACCAAAGAGACCGAGCTGTTTGGTAAGGTGTGAATCTGTTGACAAATATTGAGGGCATTTGTAGTAAAAAGCTCTGTGTGCCAGAACCAGACCTCGCATATTCTTTTATAGGCAACAAGTGTAGTTCCTTTAGGCCTGGCTGAATGTGGACTCTCCTGGGAAGACGTAATAAAAGCCTGGACGCAGCATTCTGCAAAAGCTGTCATCTCTTCAGGAGATAGGCAGGTAGGCCCCAGTACAGAGAGTTAGAAAAATCCAGCCTTGAGGTGATCAAGGCCTGGATCACTGTTTTCTGCTGTGGGAGGGGGGAGGAGTTAGAGGAACTTTAAGGTTTTTAGCAGGCCAAAGCAGGTGTCTACTACCCACCCACCTGGGGGGGCAAAAGAAGCAGTAGTATCAAATTGTACCCCAAGATTGCGTGCTACCATGGTAGGGGGAGGTGGCGGGGGACATCCTTGGGGCAATGGTCTTTGTCCCAGCTGGGCGGTAGGACCCCAAAGAGCAGAATTTCTGTCTTGTTAGTATGACATTGGAGGCCACTACCGTGCAACCACTGAAACACAGCGTCAAGCAGGTCTAGAACTTACGCAGTGCATTAGGTGAATTTCTTTGAAGGGTGAGGAGTTGTGTATCATCTGCATAAGATATTGTCTGTACTCCAAGGGATTCCATTAGGGGTGCCAAAGGGGCATATACACATTGAAAACAATGTGGGAATTATTGCAGACCCCTGAGGTACCCCATAACGTAATGGTGTTGGATCAAAGGCAAATGGGACCATCCAGACTGACTGGGACCAGCCTGTCAAAAAGGAACTGAGCCATGCCAAAGCAGAACCGCAGACACCTATGGCTTCGAGGTGCTGCAGGAGTGTCGAATGTGAGACCGTGTCAAAAGCCGTGGATAGATAAAGGAGGATCAGTGTGACCTGCTTCCCTTGATCTACCGCTAGCCTCAAGGCTTCTGGGTGCATAAACTTTTTGATGATTTTACATATGTCCCCGGACTTGTTTTGAGACATGCCAATCTGATCTGTGAAAAAGTCAGACGGAGTTTTCTTAATTGCATTATGGTAGATATTTAGAGCCTTCTTGTAGAGCACTTTGTCATTAGAAGGGTAATGATGCCTCCAATCCCATTCCATTTTCTTACAGTGCTTACAAAGCACTTTAGGCTCCTCACTAACCCAAAGGGCTGACTGCTTTTTTCCTGCGGAATTAACATCTTTGAGTGTAATAGGTACAATGTTGTTAGCCACCTGTGTAAGCCAGGAGTCGACCGACTGACATCGACCTCATGTCCTCCGTCATAGGTGGAGAGTGCTTGCTCAAAGCAAGACTTGACTCTGTAGAAGAGACAGTGGCTCAATTACAAAGCGGTAGAAAACAGTGAAACCCGCATCCGTGAGGGCCGAGGTCCAGTGACCAATGGAAGTGAATGAGAGCATGGTCGGACCAAGTCTGGGGACTAATGCTGAGGACCGAAACTTGAATGTTAGAAAAAATTGTGTCTAAGGTGTGACCCACGGCGATGTGAGTGGCCTGAGTCACAAACTGTGACATATCCCAAGATGACCTATGCTCCAAAAGAAGTTGACCATGCGGATCAGAAGATGCATCCACATGTATATTAAGGTCCCCTAGAATGGTGAAATTCAAGTATTTCAACATATACTTTGAAAGGAACTTGTCCAGGGAAGACAGAAACCCCCCTGTATGCCCGGAGGGGCAATAGATTAGCATGCCAGCCAGGATTTTATTAGCGGCCAATGAAATGCAAAAGCCCATCAACTCCTAGACATTGCTGATGTCTCATCAATCTCTCCCGCTGTTTCATCGCTCATCATCACGTTTGACTCCTCCGTATAAACAAAATCTTTAAAGTGGCAATCTATTACTTCTGGGTCCTGAAAACATTAATCCATTCTTGTCTCTTTTCTTCTAAAAATACTTGTCATGACTGGAATTTGGCCACGCCGCCCTTGTGGGCATCTCGCAAGCCTGCCTTTTGCCTCTTGCCACTGAAAACGGTCCTACATGCCGACCTAGACGTATGTCTTTATCCAGGTCTTTAAGTGGGCCAGGTCCTCCCGGTGCTCAGCACAAGCAGTTCTAAAAAGCAGGTACTGAGACAGGGCCCTATCGGGCTCTCCATTTTTGCCTCACCCGCGGGGTGAAAAAAATAAATCTTACCTCTGCAATTGTACCACCCTTTACTGCCTTTGATGTAAAAGAAACCCGTTATAGTTCTTTCACAGTCTCATCATTTCAGAACTGATGCATTTTCAATATTATATACAACGAAGCTGTAGTTGTTGCTTATTTATCTTATGCAATTAACAACCATTGACAAGGCCAATAGTCCTGGCTTGTTGTAGGTATATTGTTACTTGTTACTAGGGAGCGACCCCTGACCTTGACTGGTAGGTCGCTCCCCCACCACACAGCTCCGTCTGTGTGCCCTGCTGCTGCCCCTGATTGTGCTCGTTTTTTCCTTTCTGTGCCACCTTGCTGCCCCTGATTGTGCTCGTTTTTCCTTTCTGTGCCCCCTTGCTGCCCCTGATTGTGCTCGTTTTTTTTTCCTTTCTGTGCCCCCTTGCTGCCCCTGATTGTGCTCGTTTTTCCTTTCTGTGCCCCCTTGCTGCCCCTGATTGTGCTCATTTCTTTTTCCTTTCTGTGCCCCCTTGATGCCCTGATTGTGCTCGTTTTCCCTTCTGTGCCTGTTTCCCGCCGCTGCGCCCTGCGGCCCCGCCCCCTCACTGCCCATTCGCTGCCCCATTCCCTGCTCCTCCCTCCCACCTCCCCATTTATGGCGGCCGCTGCGTGGTGAAGAGAGCGACCCCTGACCTTGACTGGTAGGTCGCTCCCCAACCACACAGCTCCGTCTGTGTGCCCTGCTGCTGCCCCTGATTGTGCTCGCTTTTTCCTTTCTGTGCCACCTTGCTGCCCCTGATTGTGCTCGTTTTTCCTTTCTGTGCCCCCTTGCTGCCCCTGATTGTGCTCGTTTTTTTTCCTTTCTGTGCCCCCTTGCTGCCCCTGATTGTGCTCGTTTTTCCTTTCTGTGCCCCCTTGCTGCCCCTGATTGTGCTCATTTCTTTTTCCTTTCTGTGCCCCCTTGATGCCCTGATTGTGCTCGTTTTCCCTTCTGTGCCTGTTTCCCGCCGCTGCGCCCCTGCGGCCCCGCCCTCTCACTGCCCATTCGCTGCCCCATTCCCTGCTCCTCCCCCCCACCTCCCCATTTATGGCGGCCGCTGCGCGGCCGCGCCGCTAGCGCGCCGAAGGCGCGCCTAAGGCAAGCCCGTCTGCGCCCGTCCGCGCCGTGACCGCGCCCAACGCCAGACCCCCTGGTCCGGGCATCCCCCGCGCCCGCCACATCAACAGACGCCGATACGACGCCAGCACCCTCCACGCACTCAACCCCGGAAAAGATCACGCCTGCTACCAGGCCACCCCGAAGCGCACCCAAGGGCCCTTCACCTGCCGGAACTGCAGCTTCGCCAGCACCCGCCCCGCCAAACCACAGCCCAGGAAAGAACCCAACTAGCTCAGATGCATCCTCCTCAACACCCGCTCCGCCCGCAAACACGCCATCGAACTCTTGGACCTTCTCGACTCAACCTCCCCAGACGTCGCATTCCTGACGGAGACCTGGCTGAATCCCGCTTCAGCCCCCGACACCGCCATTGCCATCCCGGACGGATACAAGATTACCCGCAGGGACCGCACCAACGGAGTCGGAGGAGGCATCGCCATCGTCCACAGGAACACCCTCAGAGTCTCAACCAACACCGACGACACCCTCAGCACCGCCGAACACATGCACTTCCAGATCCACACCGATCCCAACACCACCCTCAGAGGAACCCTCATCTACAGACCCCCGGACCCCGACCACAGTTCAGCGATTCCATCGCTGACTTCGTCAGCACACACGCCATCGCCTCCACGGACTACATCCTCCTCGGGGACCTGAACTTCCACCTCGAGAACAACAAGGACACCAACTCCACCACCCTGATCGACAACCTCGCCACCCTCGGACTCAGACAGCTCGTGACTACACCCACCCACGCCGCCGGCCACACGCTAGACTCCATCTTTTCCGCAAGCCCACACTTCTCCTTCAACCACACCTCCGAACCCCACTGGACTGACCACCACTGCATCCACTTCACCTACAGGAAGCCCACCACGCACCACCGCACCGAACAAATGCCTCGCCGCTGCTGGAGCAGAGTCACGGAAGACCAGCTAACCACAACCCTCGCCCTGAGCCCACCCGCCGAACCCTCCGACCCCGACACCGCCGCCCGCAACCTCAGACAGTGGATCGACGACTGCGCCAACACCCTCGCCCCGCTCAAGAATCCGCCCAACAGCCACACCAGCAAGAAAGCCACCTGGTTCACCGAAGACCTCCAGGCCTCCAAACGAACATGCCGAAAACTGGAGAAGATCTGGCTCCATGAACGGACAGCGGACAGCTACGCCGCCCACAAGAGCGCCACCCGCAGTCACCATCACCTCATCAGATCCGCTAAAAGGGCCTCACTCAAAGACCGCCTAGACAACAACGCACACAACAGCAAAGAGCTCTTCAACATCGTGAAGGAACTCTCCAACCCCAGCTCCAACACCAACGACATCCAGCCGTCGCGAGACCTGTGCGACTCACTGGCCACCTTCTTCCACCGCAAAATCGCCGACATCCACTACAGCTTCAACACCACGACCGCCCCGGCAACCACCGAGACCACTGCCCCCACAACCACCAACCGCCTGCTCTCCTGGACCAACATCAATGACGAGGACACCAGCGAGATCATGAACACCATCCACTCCGGTTCACCGCTAGACCCGTGCCCTCACCACATCTTCAACAAAGCCAGTACAGCCATCGCGCCCCATCTCCGGAAAATAATCAACATCTCCTTCGAGACAGCAACCTTCCCGGAAAGCTGGAAGCACGCCGAGATCACCGCCTTACTCAAGAAACCCAAGGCAGACCCCAAGGACCTCAAGAACTTCCGACCCATCTCTCTGCTCCCGTTCCCCGCGAAGGTCACCGAGAAAATCGTCAACAAACAACTGACCCGCTACCTCGAGGAGAACAACATCCTGGACCCTTCCCAGTCCGGCTTCCGCAGCAACCACAGCACCGAAACCGCCCTCATCGCCGCCACCGATGACATCAGGACCCTGCTAGACAACGGAGAAACAGCAGCCCTCATCCTCCTGGACCTATCAGCCGCCTTCGACACGGTCTGCCACCACACACTACGAACACGCCTTCACGACGCCGGGATCCAAGAGAAGGCCCTGGACTGGACCACATCCTTCCTTTCCGGCAGAACACAAAGCGTCCGCCTCGCCCCCTTCCGTTCCAAGGCCACCAAGATCATCTGCGGCGTACCCCAAGGCTCCTCCCTCAGCCCAACGCTGTTCAACATCTACATGGCACCCCTCGCCCACGTCGCCCGACAGCACAACCTCAACATCATCTCCTACGCCGACGACACCCAGCTGATCCTCTCCCTCACCAAAGACCCTCACACCGCCAAAGCCCACCTCCACGAAGGAATGAAGGCCGTCGCCGAATGGATGAGGACCAGCCGCCTGAAGCTGAACTCGGACAAGACGGAGGTCCTCATCCTTGGTTCCAACCCTTCAGCCTGGGATGACTCCTGGTGGCCAACATCACTGGGAACAGCCCCGCCACCCACCGACCACGTACGCAACCTAGGGGTCATCCTCGACCCCACCCTCTCCATGACTAAGCAGGTCAACGCCGTTTCCTCATCCTGCTTCAACATCCTCCGAATGCTCCGCAGGATCTTCAAGTGGATCCCCACCGAAACAAGAAAAACAGTCACCCAGGCCCTCGTCACCAGCAGGCTGGACTACGGAAACGCCCTCTACGCAGGAACGACGGCTAAGCTCCTGAGACGGCTGCAACGCATCCAGAACGCCTCTGCACGTCTTATCCTCGACATCCCCCGACGCAGCCACATCACACCCCACCTGAGAGACCTGCACTGGCTCCCTGTCAACAAGAGGATAACCTTCAAGCTCCTCACCCACGCACACAAAGCACTCCACAACTCCGGACCAGCCTACCTCAACAGACGACTCAGCTTCTACACCCCCACCCGCCAGCTCCGCTCGACCAGCCTCGCCCTCGCCACAGTCCCCCGCATCCGGAAAACGACCGCTGGCGGCAGATCCTTCTCCCACCTCGCCGCCAAGACCTGGAACACCCTCCCCACCAACCTCCGACAGACCCAAGACCTACTGGCCTTCAGAAGACTCCTCAAGACCTGGCTCTTCGATCAGTAGCAGCACCACCCCCCTCTTCCCCCAGCGCCTTAAGACCCTCGCGGGTATGTAGCGCGCTTTATAAGTGACATGATTGATTGATTGATTGATTGTTGTATCATATATCTAGATGTAATGACAGAAACAGCAAAAAACCCGTCGGGCGGCGAACTATGCTAAGCACAGATTTTTAGCTTACATGCTTATAAGCCACGCCCTTAATTACATCGGCCACGCCCCTTAGAGAGACCACCTAGTTTTTTCATCCCACTTAAAGCCCTGTCTTTATCTCTGAAATTCTACGACATTACTCTAATTCTCATCGAGTTCCACTGGTCTCTTAATAAGGCAAGGATAATATTTAAAGTTGATGCCTAGCCCACAAAAACCATCAACACCAGTTCTCCATTATACTTCTCCCACCAGGGCACAAGTCCTAAAAAAAGAAGTGGGGCACTAACCAAGTTAGGCAGTATGAAAGTGACAACACAGTGTGTGACATAGCACATGACATCACAACCCATGACCTCACAGGAAGTGATATCAAAAAAAATTACATCAGACCTCACATATGTTAAGCAGGTTTATCATGAATACATTTGAGCGCATTACAATATTTAACAAATTTGATTTTGCATCAGAGTTGTACCAAAAAAGTGATGCAACCCCGGCGCAAGATCTAGGCCTACACTTATACCTTTATTTATTACAATTCTACCAGAAGAAAACTGGCAACAAGGAGAAACGTGGCAGTAAATCTGTTCTGCTTAATTGGTTGCAAAGTCTGCATTTTAAAATATATTTTGGGGTTAAGGCACCTGCTGCATACATCTTTATGTATCCAGTAAACCTCATGGTAAGATACCTCTGGAGTTTAATGCACTTGCAGGAGAGACAGTTGTTTTGTCTAATCCTAGTTTTGAATCAAATTAGCATAGAGGGTTAATATGTCTCCGGCAAAGCACATCATGTGACACACAGATGACAGATCTTTATTTCATGTAGATGATTAAGTGGGTTATTGCTTTTAACACAGAGACCATTTAGTTACTTGCAGTTCATAAATTGTAATCCTTCTAATATAGCGCAGTGAACTATGAAGGAAAGGACATGACTTCCACACCTTGTAAAGCTCACTATTTTATGTAACACATCCTGTAAATTGATTTACACCCATAGGATTTATTGTCAATGTATAATGTGTATGTGTGATGTAAAGCGTTCCGACGCCCTGGATTGGGTTGAGTAGCACTATAAAAGAAATAAGAAATAAAAGTGGTATTTAAATTATTTGTGCAAATACTAGGACAGACTAACACATCTAACACACAACATAACCCAAGATGTATGCTTAATTGATTTAAGTTGCGTAGCAGGGCGAGGTTCAACTGCTCAAAATAAACCTTTCAACAAAACATTAGCCTTTGAGTGGTGTGAGGAGAGGCAGGATGAAGACAGCAATCAACAAACTACCTATCTCCCTTTGTCCTGGAAGTGCAGACTGCAAGCAGCCCTGGTGTGATGTGAAGGGCGAGAAAAAATTCCACAAGGTTTGCTCCACAACAAAAGGAAAGGTCACAGGTCAAGTGCAGGGCCTTTGTAGGAATTGCTTTGACGTGCCAATGGCCCTGCGACTGACAGAAGAGAGAGGGGAAATTCTTTTGTCACCACGTCCGATCCAACCTTATCCCCCCACTACAAAGTCTAGGGGGATATATCCCCCGCGTCCCCCACACTTCCTATGCCCATGCCTGTCCCCCTTCTTCCCGGCCCTGCATTTTACCCTTTCTATTTTTTGTTTCAATTGTTTTTGATAGGGCCCAGAAGCTGCACACGCAGCCGGGTTGCTCGCGTCTCTCTTATATGCGCGGCATCCCGCACATACTTTATTTCCTAATTTACTGTTCAAAAATGTCTGTTGGCTATGTTGAAACAGTAATTCAATAATCAATTGTAACAAAAAAAATTCCAAGATGGCCTTGCCCATGCACGAATGGCTATCTAGGAATGCTAATAAAAATTCCATAATGGCCTCCCAAGCATGCAAATGCCTGCTGACACATGCAGACGTCTTGGAATTTTTTTTATCAAGATCTCCGCAGAAGTAGATGTAAGCCTATGCTTTGGCATAAATCTCTGCCTAAATGCAATTCACTAACTCTGCAAGGAGATTTATGCCTAGTCAGAGACATAAGCACCTCCGTTCCCTTACATGAGATAGTGGGGACCAGTAAAACTCAAAATCCAACAATAAATGTACTACTAGTAACTTTATGAGGAATTTTAGGCACCAACCTACCAAATCTATAGTTCTATATAGCATAGGTGAACATCTCAACCTACATTATGCAGAAGTACAAATTAAGTAAAATAACACAAACTAGACAATCATCACAAGTGGAGGTGCATAATAAAAGCCCATTCACTGGGCTCTCTACTCTTCAAGACACCAAAGAGCCAAACACCAGCTACAGTTGATTTGTGAGCCTTGTCTATGCGTGTTTTTGGATTCTGCGATGTGCTATGATGCAGATTTGGATTCCACGTGATAGGAGTTGTGTTTTTCTCAGTTCGCTAACCATTTAAATATTTATAATTTTCAAAGTATATGCATCCTTTTTTTTTATATTTTGGCCATGTAATTTGTAAAGGTGTCTAAAGTTATTTGATCGTTTTTTCAATTAATTGTATTTCTTATGTCTTACATGTCAGCGAGTGGCCATATGTGGTGTGCGACTAACTACAAGACGTGGCTGAAGCAGATTTGAGCCTATTTGGCCTGTAGCACCTCTGGTGTAGATGTGGGTGTAACCTTTGCGAATTGTAAGCGACTTACCCTTTTAGTTGTTGTATTTCTGTATTTGCGTAGCCTTCCTTGTGAATTTCTTTAATTTTCCCAGTCCTCCTCCCACTTCGTAGTGGACAGACCCCATTTTTCAGCTACTTCCCCTTGCTAGTCCCATATTGAAAACTAAAACATAAAACTATGTGTGCCTAGCTCTATGAACTCTTGGCAGAAAACCCCAGCACATTAGAGGCAGGACCGGCGCAGGTGCACATCTACGCCTGCACCATTGAGAATGTTTTTTATGAGTTGGTGAACTAGTCCTAGAAGTACTAGAATGCCTTTGTCAACAGCCCCCAAAATACCTTTGGGGCAAACAGCAGAGAACCGGTCTTGAGCGAGTTTAAATAAAAACAGGGAGTGTTGTGATGAAGTTAAGTAGTTATTATATTATAGAGAGATGTATAAAGCAATATATGTATGTAGATGTCCTATTTGTACCTTTATAGACACCGTACCTTATTATTCTTCCCTGTTAGGTAATTAAGAATCTGGGGAGGCGGGGGGGGGGCATTCTGAGGACAGGGAGGCAGGGATAGCGGCGCGACGGACGAGCTGTATGTTAAGGTGTCAGGATTATGCACAATAAAATATACTTTCCATCATCACCAGTGTGTGCATCTTTACACAGAGGTCACTAAACCTCAAAGAAGGGCGACAGTTCTCCAAGTGGCGGATTTTATTCTCAGATGACACTTCTGAGTACAGTTATCGGTGTACGGGTTTGTGTGTCTGTATCAATTGTCTTACAAAGAGAAAGTTCCAACGACCCAGGTTTCAGAGCGCTGTACAGTGTTGAAATAAACAGTGAAGCATATATTCAATGCGGAAACAATTTAACCAAAGTTGTCATGAAGATGCAAGGTAAGTTGTTCATACGCATAAATACAGAGAAACCCTGGAATGAAAGGAACAATGTACTATTCAAACATTGAGGGAACTGGTTTAGGAGGAGACATGAATAGATCAAATAGATTGCCACAGATTGTCACAGTATCGGAGCAATGCTTGTTTGGGACAAACAGAAAACTCGGTCTCTCTAAATTTTCAGAGAACTGTACATTGTAACCCACTACAGGAGGTTAACCGAGGTTAGCCGAGTACTGCCAATGTCATATTCAAAACAAAAATGCCTGAACACACGCATGAATAAAGCTAAACATCGGAAGGCCTATTCATTGAAAGCACACAGCAATCAAAAAATAAAATGAAAACAGTTGTTACACGTGAGGGCAGGTGGGTCTGGTGCATGGGACAGAAAACAAGTAGTGCAAAATATTTAAGAGAGCCTGAGTAACGAGTACATTTCCAAAAAACTAACATCAAAGGTGAGTCAAGGCTGAGGGGACGCAACACCCGACACACTGTAAAATCTGTAAAGACATGAGATGCTGCAATACAAGAGATCCTCGAGTGACTAAAATAGGGACATTAAAACTGGTGCCAAGAGGGATCACATAATTATCACCTTTGTCGCAGGTATGTGGCCCCGGATGCTGAAAGGCAGATGGATAATTCTGTGAAAGATCCTAAGCATCTTATGTGGGTGCAGCTGAACTGAAAATACTTTCTCAGTAATGTTACCACAAAGCGGAAGAGTCAAGACAAGACAGGGCGAAAGTTACTTACTGGAGAGCAGTCAATGATCCCTGTGACAAGGAGGGTGTGGCGAGCTTATAAATCTACAAAAGGTAGATCCTTAATTAAAGCAAGAATGTCATCTGCATAAGAGGCAAGCTTAGGTGTATCCAGTAGCTCAGCTAAATCAGTTAAGGCTAATTCCTAACAAGAGCCTGACTAAAGGGCACTGTGCCTCAAAGACCTTGGAAGGGCATGTAAGGTAACCTTCCGCTGGATCTCAGGGCAACCTGACCCAGTAATCTCAGCCACATTACAGTCCCAGCAGCTCACTACTCACTATGAGTGATACTGACAGTTTCAATGTATAAAATGTAAATCCACCCACATTCAAAATGGTCAGGCTTACACAAATCGAGAGCTGGTCTAGGTGCTTATGCTGGTTTACTCCTGGTAACTAAATGGCACAGTGGCCCTGAGACTATGCCCTCTCCACCCGGTGTTCTCATACAATAGGCTTGTGCCGCACACATGCATGCAGTTTTGTCGATTTTGTGGCTCAGATTCTTTCAGGTGTCTTTGCTGGTCTTGTTTTTACCCCGCACTAAGTAGTGAAAGATTGTTAGTGCACAAGCTCCTTTAGTCGAACCCACCCCACTTCTGATGGTATGGGAAGCAAAATAAAGTAGGGAGGACTCAGAGGTGTCCCCCAACAACTGCCATAGAGGCAATCAGGGTTTGCAACCTCAAAAGAGGATAAAGCATCTGGGACTATGTGGGGGTGGCCGGAGACCTTCTCTAGAAGTGACCCTGTCAGTATGTCTGTGGCCTAAAGAGAGGGCTTGAAAATGAGTAGAGAAAAGAGAGTTTATACACAGCAGGTGAGGTCAGGAGACAATCCAAGGACCAACACCATGCAAGAACTGCAGTGCCTCCCAGGGTCGGGTCTGTGAAGGTCGATGCAATGGCAGAGTCCTCCACAGCCGATTCAGGATTTTGGGATCTTGAATATTGGGCTACACCTGTGATGGAGAGGGAGTGGCATTCTTTGGCGCACAGGTGGTCCGCGGTCCTCTATGCTGGCCATGAACACGTCCAGGCCCTGAGGCGAATGGTATAGCTGGGGTGCTGGTTTGCATGTGGTGAGGTGGAGCAAGGGGAAAGGCCCAGGCAAGGAGAGGAGGCATCAAGAGAGATTGTAGTAGCCAGAGACCAAAGGAATAAAGCAGAGCCCAACATGCCATGAGGAAGCAACAGGGCCAGACAAACCACTGAATGAAAATTAAGTAAGAGCACACATCGTGACTGCCTAAGGGAGACAACAACAACTTCCCACACAGGGATCCTGGAAGGCGACATGAACGAGCCTCAAGCAGGACACCAAGAGAATATACAGAAAGGAGCCAACGAGGTGCATCTGCAACACAAATGATTGACACTGAATCTCACCCTCCCAGCCCTCACCTGGGACATAGTGCAGTGAGAGAATCAATGAACCCAGAAACAGGGAAATCAAACATCCACTAGCTGCCTGTTCATGGGCATACAGTGAGGGCAATAACTAGACTTGGTGAAGGGGGCACCCAAGGGCACCAGATCCCTGGAAACAGTGCACAACAGGACAGCAGATATGGTTAGACCAGGGTTAGTGAGAACTTTGGGTATATAGATCAACATAGCACGAACACAGAGTGTAGAAGTGGGGCAAGAAAAGGCTGGAAACACACCACAGCAAAACTGCCTGGAGAAATACTCCTTCCAGTGGAACACAGATCAGACTATAGAAGAACACCTCTCAAGTACTCCTTGGTGTCTGACGTCAGTGATCAATACACTCCATGAACATAAAAGTAAACCTTCTTACAGAGGACCTCCCTAAAATGAACAACAGGGTGGACCACAATGAACATACCATGACAGGCTCTTGGAAAGGGCAGAGGGCCTGTGTGTGGACTTAGTTGTTGAGGGACTGATTACAAAAGTCCTTCAGCCAAATAATTTGTACAAATTACTTTTCTGTTGAAAGAGCAGCATACTCTAAGCAGCAAGGAGACAAGGACCAATTGCATTTGAGAATTCCACAATTCTGATTTTCCCAGACTTCACTGTGGCAGCAGAAATAAGAGGTGAAGCTTTGACACAGCCAAGTAAACCCTTGGGGAGCACGACATTAACTCCATAATGGCAAAAAAGATGCATCAGGCTGGGCATTAAGGAAATGGACAACTCAAAAATGGAAGTGGATGAGCGGCGACAACGCTGGAAAGACTAGAACAAGCAAGGCAAACTGAGATAAGATCAATAGCAACAGACTCCAAGACAACAATGAAGAAATCCAAGGGCTTACAACAGCTGGAAACAGTGGAATTAAGGTCCACAACAAAGAATATGCTGATGACTAAAGGGGGTTTGACTGCGAGGTTGTGAAGTTTGAGGAGACACACACTACAAGCTGTCAAAATGCACAAGACAGGCTTGGCAGATACATCATATACTTAATCATATAGTTGAAGCAAAATGAAGTAACTGATGTAGTTGGTTACCTAATGGCTGCATGTCACAAGCAATTCTTGATGGGGGAAGAGCGAGAAGCCATTTCTGGACTTATCAGTCGTGGAACGTGATGAGTTGGAGTCTGACCTGATTTAGCCCTTGTAGATTTTTTGTTTTAGTACCACCAGGTTTTTGGATTGCTGCTTTGAGTGAGTCTCAATCACTGTAAGTGCTATTGTAAAATGGACTTGAGTGGTAACCACACATGCCCACCTTTGAAAATAAGTCAGCTGCTATACAGTTGGGGAAAGAGGATCTGCACTGGTTACACATGCTCATGTGCATCTGTGCGCAGGGTGAGCAAGTGGGATTAATTTCTATCTGGACATAGTTCTCGGCACACGGGTATTTAGTCATAAATAATACTAATAATTAAAATAATAATAACAATAATACATTGATTACGGGCTGAGCAAGTCTTTTAATTTAACAGTGCATTAAAAAATAAATATCCCCATTTCTATTTGCCTATAGTGTGAGTCTGTACTTCAGAGTGTAGGTGAAAGCTGCATTAAAGTACCAACTACGCATTGATGAACTTTGAGAAGTGCTAACAGTCTCTTTCTATTGGTACACAAAACTCCTGAAGACATATGTAGTATTATATTAGCTATATTGCACTTCAAGTACTTTAGTTGTGGCAGTGTTTTCTTCAGTTAGTCCCTAATGAGATATGTGCTTTGAACCAGCCTACTTGACCAAGTTACTGAGCTTGCCATCAGGTAGATCAAATCCTCCCCAATACAATAGGTCCATTTGGAGAGGATTAAGCCTATTCTTGGGACAGTAGTAGAGTAGGGAATAAATGCACATGGGCTAATTATCATCCACTCACTGACAAAACAGGGAATGTGTTTCCCAGAGAAACAATAGGGGAGCAGCCAGAATTCTATCGCCATTCTCTCCAGGGAGCCCATCTAAAATTTTGGTGGAAAGGAACCAGTTTCAGAATGGCATTTAGAGGCGGCCTTAAGGCTTCCACAGAGCTGTGTCCACTGACTCTTGAATTCACCCTCTTAAAAAGTTCCAAGATACTGTGTAGGAGAGATGGGACTGGGCAGGAGTGAGGATGTTTTTTCTTTGGATTGGACAAAGCTGCCCACTTTCAGGAACTTTTCCTCCCGCTTATAAACCCATGCACAAGGGAACAAATCTGAGAAGCACTGCAACCCTCAGAAGACAAGGACAGACGTATACCTTGTGGAAGAACCCCAAGAACAGCGTGGTGGGAATGCTCTTGACTTGTACTGACTATGATCCTGTGCCTTTAGGCCCATGGCACTGGCTTCCTATTCCCTCTGGGGACAATAGAATGTTGATGTACTCGGGACCCTGGAGGTAAGAGTTCCCTGGAATGTCTGTTGACCAGCCCTGACTGGACGTGCCCTAAGAGAGGTGCTCCAGATTGTTGCTAGGCACACAGGTGCACTGCAAGTGGCTAGGAGTACATGGGTCCTCGTGAGTGCAGACAGCCATGGGTGCTGCTGCTGGAAACCCTAGGCCAAGATGATAACTGAGGAGTTGGGGCAGGAAGGCAGGCCCCTAAGCTCTCCCTCATGGGAGTACAGTCCAAAAAGCTCCATTTATTTTAGAGGCCGGGAAGATTAAAATAAAAACTGGTGGCTGAAGTGTGGCACCAGTAGCTAATAATTGGCCCAACGGAGACAGACAGCCAATTGCGGTCCTATCTGCTCAATTGCAGGTTACCTGGTGGATTCCCAAGGCCACGGGTAAAGAAAATGTCAAACATGTTAAGAGGTTCTCCACCGGTACCCCTGGGGAGCACGTGATCGTGTGGGTCTCCACAGGGTATCAACTAAGCTCAGGTTGTGTATGCCATCCCCTACAGAGAGCTCTAAAACTCCCAGGGAGGGCCAGTGTCCCATGAGAAACAAGTACACATAGAAAGAAAGCACCTGAGAATCGAAGGCGGCCGAGGACAGTGAGCAGGCCAGAAGCAGAGTCACTCCGCGCACATCGGCTGGGCCGCTTTACTGCGGTTTTCATTGGCGATTTCTCATCGGAGCAACGCCGGAGTACGGAGCCCAAAGTCTGGTGCAGTTCCCGCGGTCCACGGCTTCCAGAGCGAAGCCCGCATAACTGCCGAGCCGCTGCAGCACGGCCTGAACCGACTTCCGGTCCAGACTGAATCAACTCCCCATTCTCCTGGTTTCTCTTCTCCACAGGCGCCAGGAGCGAGTTGAGCGTCGCGAGTGTGGGAGCTGTACTCAGCCCCCGCAGAGAGTGAGTCCCCGGGTGACCGCGGAGGCGGCCTGGCCAGGTCCAAGCGCAGCCTGCGGTCTGCCTGGCAGGCCCCACTCACGTTGCACGCTGAAGGAGAAGAGTGAAAATTATTTCCTAAGCCTAAGCCTGATAAGGAAACAGTTTGGACCCTGAATCAGCACAAGAAGCAAGTGAAGCGAACAGTGAGAAAAAATCATAAGCGACAGCAATAGCAAGGGGCGCTCTGAAGCTGGCAGCTGCCTTGTGAACATAACCGCCCCATGCCTCACCATTACCCACGGTAGGACCAGAGCTTTACTCTTCTATTATTACAAAGTAGCCAGTTCAACGGCCAGCCCGGCTCCATAGCGCTGCCCCCCCTTCCACTCGTTATACACTGAGTCACGACTGTCCCAAGGTGAGAAACACACATATCCTTGCAACTGAGGGGCGAAAGAAAGACTGTTGAAAGTAAGCCAAAATAAAACCAGGTGACTTTCCGCCCACTCCCTCACCGCTTGTCCACCCGCCCACTTTTCTGCACGGCCGTTTGACTGCCGTTTGACAGCACCGGAGCCCCAGAGCTGTAGTTATCTTGTTGACTAGATACTCAGACTTTCTACGTCTGCATCATGAGGTCAGGTCGCACAAGGGGGGGAGTGCAACCTTCACTTCAAGTCCAAAAAAGGAGAAAAACATCAAGGAATGTGCAAACTTGCTTCCATAAAGATACCATGCTGGCAAACAACATTGATCTTGAGGACTTACAGGTCACAGATGGGCCTTTACAAAGTCTGGTGGGAGTACCGAGTGTTGTGGGAGTAGTTTGCAATCAATTCCCCGCAGGGGGGGCCAGTATGGCCCATTCTTCCCAGTCAAGTATAATGGACTTCTTTAAACCAAAAGATGTTGCTCTGTTTGAAGGCAAAAGTGAAGCCGAATTTCCTCTTTCTACGCCTGAATTGGAAAATGTGTGTATCTATTGTCCATACACTTTGTGATGATGCCATACTCCACTGCAACAAACTGAGAGGCACAGGAAGACTGTCAGCAAGCTGTACGCCGTTAAAATCAAATGCACCCGCGGCTTTAAATTGCGACGAACTGAGAGTCATTGGAAAACAGTCTGCTCGTGGTTCGCCTTTAGTGTTTAATTCACCTGTGGCAACAAATTTACCTGGTGAGGTAGTAGTTATAGCTCAAATTCATAATGACCCCAAAGTTGGGCAGGTAAATGTGTTGGCTACCCAATCGAATTTGAAACTTAGTCCGAATTGCGTGCAACAGGCGGGAGATATTCCTTCAGATACATCCAAGTCTAACAATCTCTCAAATGTCAGTACTGATTCTGTTATTTTTGTGGGTGAATTGTATATAAATCCTGTAAATCAAAGCCTCTTGAACCCTCATTTACCTAAGATAGGGGTTGTGAGGAAATGCGAGAATCTAGATTTGTCTACGTTGGAGTTATCTATTAATAAGCAAACATGGAGTCCATTTGGCTCAGGGATCTGTGATGGGGATCAGGTTATAGATGCCCATTCTCCTTTAATCCCCTTAAAAAGTAATGCCATAAATATTCAACCTAGTACACATACCACAGACCACGGAGCACATGGATAATTCATTAAACTCCGCAGATCTCTAGTTTCTGGATAAATATGACGCTCCGCCTATAACGTATGAGCTTTCTACTATCCATAAAAATGCAGATAATAACGGTGCGTGGCAAAATTTATTAAATACAATGAACGCTATCACCACTGCGCTTGAGTTCCACTCTAACAAACTGGAAATACAGGTGGAGCTTTTAAACACTCTAGCTATCTATGTGGCAGGCATTGATATAAAATTGCAAAATCTGACAAGCTTGGTGGTTAAGGCTCAAAATGAAGTCAATGATAAATTAATAAGATGTACATGTTCTCATATTTTAGATAAGGTGGCCGACCTTCCGACAATAGTAGGATCACTTGTTAATGAAGTGAAAAAATCAGGGGGGAATACTTTTTCTGATAAAATCCCGGTTTCACATGAAGTCTTGGGAATGGGTGCATCTAGTATAGATATGAATCAGCAACAACTCCAGATAGATGGAAATTGTGATATTATTAGGGAACCAGAAGAATCAGGTGGGGCCCCGGAGATCTGTTTAGGTTTGGACACACAAAACGATGAAGGTCATGTCTCTCAAAGAAAAAAGGAAATTAAGCCAACTCAGTGTGTTAATCCTCCATGTTCAAGCTCTGGAGATAGTTTTAGTGATTGTTCTCTATTATCTAAGAGGGCACATAAAAGGTTACGGAAAGCCTGTAATAAGGCTAAGAAGTCAGCTGCTGTTGCGGTTACAGCAATAAACTCAAAGGACTGTTATCCAATTTTTTAGGGACTTTTTTGTTCTGTTCAACTGCCTCTATTTAACTGTCTTGATAGAAAATGACCAGCAGAGGTCAGTAATATACCAGAATTGCTTTCTGCTGAGGGAATTTTTTCTTTTTCTGGCAACTGCCTCTATTTAACTTTCTTGATAGAAAACGACCAGTGTAGGTCAGTAAAATACCAGAATCACTTTAGCATTCTCTAGATTCCAGTCCATAGAAATTGTCTTCCACGAGCACCCGTAGACAATAATATTTTTTTCAAATCTTGCATTTTCAGTGATATGACCACCAAAGGCCCTGATATTATATTAAAAACAGAGCTTTCGATTATACCATTTCCAGCTGAAAGGCAATATTTCTCTCCATGTGTTGCCATACCTGGCGTGTCACACAGTTTGGCGCTTACTTTCCCTCCATGTTAAAGAACAGTACATGTTTCAGCACCCAGGCTAATGTGCTGCATAGCTAAATACATAAAAGTCCCAAAGGCGAGACGGATTGCATTGCAAATGCTTGTTAATTGTGTCAATAACAAGCGCCCAGTTCAGGACCCTGCCCATGATGGCTTGGAACCTCTTATTAGCCTATCCGGCTCAGTGAAACACTCGATACATGAGGGACAAATGGTAGTAAAGAAGAAGCCTCTCCTGCCATGGGCGTAAAGAATCATGAAACAGGAGGGACTAAGAAGAGAAAGGGGTCTATATATGTTAATAAATCTCAGGAAATTCTGCCCACCCCTCAAGATCAGGTAGTCCACCCTCAGAATTGCCTAAGTATGGCAGAAATGATTAAGCCCATTGGCACCAAAAGTCTAACATCGTTAAAAGTATCCTCAAATATCCCCTTAAATAAAGACAGCAAATCAGCCTCATCAAGCATCCAAGGCAGTATACAGGTTAATAGTATAAATAATCGGGGAACAAAACTGGTACTACATCCTTTATATGAATCCCGGGGTATCCATGATAGCCACAATCGGGGCCTAATATTGAAAATACTATCAACTATCCCGTATTTAGCATGTATCAAAGCCTCGGATTTGGTGTTGGTCCAGTTCAAACAAATACAACCACTCACGTCCTGCGAGTCCACTATTACAACCTGGACCACAAATGAAATTGTGAATAAAATTTTAGATTCAAGTTGTTATTTTCTGGAATGTGGTATTAAGATGGAGAAGTGGATCCCTTTAGATTATCCCCCGATGCTAGAGGTATTGGCCCCTAAGGTAGATAAGGAGAGAATAAAGGTGGAAATTTATAAGCCAAATCCAGTACTTAGAGGAGCGACAGGCCCATCAGCTACCCAAGCTTGCAGTTCAGGCTTGCTGATTACCAATTTGCAATCGGGGAGCAGAATCTGTGAGTGGTTGCCAAAAAATAACGTTAGAATAGAAGATTGGTCCTGGTTACCAGCTACCCTTGTGAATGTACATAGAGGAGATGGAATTTGAAAGTTTTTAGATTTTGATGATAATGTTGTGCAATTACGAATATGTTCTTGGAATGTCCATGGGTTGACTCCTTTATTGTCTGATCCTGAAACATCATCATTTCTAAATACCTTTACAATTTTATTATTACAAGAAACGTGGAGTGAGCAGTACGAACAAATAAAATGGGCCGTGCAAAGTGTGGGCTCTAATGCTATATAGCGAGTGATTTAAACATAATAGTGGAAGTGGTCGATCTTGATCTGGACTGGCTACAGTGTCTAGTTTTATACAATACTGAATTTAGTCTAATCATACTCAATGTATATTTAAGTGCTAAGAAAAATAAAATCATGCAGCTGTATGTTCTATGAGATATTCTTAGCTCATTAATTATCAAGCACTCGGAAACTGGCCTTATAGTTTCTGGCGATTTTAATCTACATCTGATTCCATTTCAGTTAGTAAAAGGTAATATTAAGGGAATTACAAAAGAATGCTGTGATATAATGTCCCAGGCAGGGTTTAGTTTGTTAAAGGAAAAATCTAGGCTCACCCCGTCATTCAAAAATTCAAATCAAGGATCAATAATTGATTATACATTTATTTCAGACAATTTAAAAACAAATGTGTCTGAATATGCAGTAATTCCCCGGCTTGAAAGTGATCATAATCCTCAGATAGTGGCTCTTTATTCATTAGTAAAATGTAACACTAGATATATAGAACTTCCCAATGTGGCCCACTCCTCATACAATCTGAGGAGGCTAGTTTGGCACATGGACAAAGCAGAAGAAATTATAAAGGCCGTTAAAAAATTAATAAAAGAAGTAGATCAGTGTGATCTGGGGGACGTTAATATGGTCGACAAATGGAACTTCATAATTACATCTCTGGTGGAGGCGTTTGCCGTTAAACAACATAGGAAACAAAATAAGATACAAAAATCTACAAACCAATGGTTTTACCCCAAGCTATTTAGGTTAAAAAAGTCCCTTAATAGAGCTGTGCGGGATGTGTATGTCCATAGATTTCAACATTCCTACTCTGTTTATAAAGAAAATATGAAGGAGCTTAGAAAAGTATACAAATGTGAAGTTTGGAAGGCTAAACTTAATTATCAAATGCAAAAATAACAATTGATGGACAGAATGCAGAACAGTGTCATACATTCACCCCAGTACAGAGATCTGGGCCTAAATCCATCATTTTTTTGCTCACCATGCCATTCCAGTTTGAACCCAGCCATATGCAAATCAGTCTCGACCCTGTGCCCTATGGGAACAGTCCAGCCCGAACTGCCAGGCCAGGTCCTCCTTGGACTGGAAACAAGCATCCTAGGACCGGTTTCGGGGTTTCACCCCTCTTCAGCCAGGATAGCTTGACTCCAGCGGCATGGAGAGCACGGGACCCACGTCTGGGCATACCCGTCCCACTCGGGGTGACAAATGCAAAAACAACAATTGATGGACAGAATGCAGAACAGTGTCATACATTCACCCCAGTACAGAGATCTGGGCCTAAATCCATAATTTTTTTGCTCACCATGCCATTCCAGTTTGAACCCAGCCATATGCAAATCAGTCTTGACTCTGTGCCCTATGGGAACAGTCCAGCCCGAACTGCCAGGCCATTGCATTGTCCAGCATTCCGTCCATCAATTGTTTCTTTTGCATATGTCGCCCTAAGTGGGAAGGGTATGCCCAGACGTGGGTCCCGTGCTCACTACACCACTGGATTCAAGCTAGCCTGGCTGAAGAAGGGTGATGCTCTGAAACCGGTCCCAGGATGCTTGTTTCCGGTCCAGGGAGGACCTGGCTTGGCAGTTCGGGCTGGACTGTTCCCACAAGGAACAGGGTCAAGACTGATTTGCATATGGCTGGGTCCAAACTGGGGTGGTGTGGTGAGCAAAAGAATGATGGATTTAACCCAGATCTTTGTGACTGGGGGTGAATGCTTGCATTGTCCAGCATTCCGTCCATCAATTGTTTCTTTTGCATATGTCGCCCTAAGTGGGAAGGGTATGCCCAGACGTGGGTCCCGTGCTCACTACACCACTGGATTCAAGCTAGCCTGGCTGAAGAAGGGTGATGCTCTGAACCCGGTCCCAGGATGCTTGTTTCCGGTCCAGGGAGGACCTGGCTTGGCAGTTCGGACTGGACTGTTCCCACAAGGAACAGGGTCAAGACTGATTTGCATATGGCTGGGTCCAAACTGGGGTGGTGTGGTGAGCAAAAGAATGATGGATTTAACCCAGATCTTTGTGACTGGGGGTGAATGCTTGCATTGTCCAGCATTCCGTCCATCAATTGTTTCTTTTGCATATGTCGCCCTAAGTGGGAAGGGTATGCCCAGACGTGGGTCCCGTGCTCACTACACCACTGGATTCAAGCTAGCCTGGCTGAAGAAGGGTGATGCTCTGAAACCGGTCCCAGGATGCTTGTTTCCGGTCCAGGGAGGACCTGGCTTGGCAGTTCGGGCTGGACTGTTCCCACAAGGAACAGGGTCAAGACTGATTTGCATATGGCTGGGTCCAAACTGGGGTGGTGTGGTGAGCAAAAGAATGATGGATTTAACCCAGATCTTTGTGACTGGGGGTGAATGCTTGCATTGTCCAGCATTCCGTCCATCAATTGTTTCTTTTGCATATGTTGCCCTAAGTGGGAAGGGTATGCCCAGACGTGGGTCCCGTGCTCACTACACCACTGGATTCAAGCTAGCCTGGCTGAAGAAGGGTGATGCTCTGAAACCGGTCCCAGGATGCTTGTTTCCGGTCCAGGGAGGACCTGGCTTGGCAGTTCGGGCTGGACTGTTCCCACAAGGAACAGGGTCAAGACTGATTTGCATATGGCTGGGTCCAAACTGGGGTGGTGTGGTGAGCAAAAGAATGATGGATTTAACCCAGATCTTTGTGACTGGGGGGGAATGCTTGCATTGTCCAGCATTCCGTCCATGAATTGTTTCTTTTGCATATGTCGCCCTAAGTGGGAAGGGTATGCCCAGACGTGGGTCCCGTGCTCACTACACCACTGGATTCAAGCTAGCCTGGCTGAAGAAGGGTGATGCTCTGAAACCGGTCCCAGGATGCTTGTTTCCGGTCCAGGGAGGACCTGGCTTGGCAGTTCGGGCTGGACTGTTCCCACAAGGAACAGGGTCAAGACTGATTTGCAGATGGCTGGGTCCAAACTGGGGTGGTGTGGTGAGCAAAAGAATGATGGATTTAACCCAGATCTTTGTGACTGGGGGTGAATGCTTGCATTGTCCAGCATTCCGTCCATCAATTGTTTCTTTTGCATATGTCGCCCTAAGTGGGAAGGGTATGCCCAGACGTGGGTCCCGTGCTCACTACACCACTGGATTCAAGCTAGCCTGGCTGAAGAAGGGTGATGCTCTGAAACCGGTCCCAGGATGCTTGTTTCCGGTCCAGGGAGGACCTGGCTTGGCAGTTCGGGCTGGACTGTTCCCACAAGGAACAGGGTCAAGACTGATTTTCATATGGCTGGGTCCAAACTGGGGTGGTGTGGTGAGCAAAAGAATGATGGATTTAACCCAGATCTTTGTGACTGGGGGTGAATGCTTGCATTGTCCAGCATTCCGTCCATCAATTGTTTCTTTTGCATATGTCGCCCTAAGTGGGAAGGGTATGCCCAGACGTGGGTCCCGTGCTCACTACACCACTGGATTCAAGCTAGCCTGGCTGAAGAAGGGTGATGCTCTGAAACCGGTCCCAGGATGCTTGTTTCCGGTCCAGGGAGGACCTGGCTTGGCAGTTCGGGCTGGACTGTTCCCACAAGGAACAGGGTCAAGACTGATTTGCATATGGCTGGGTCCAAACTGGGGTGGTGTGGTGAGCAAAAGAATGATGGATTTAACCCAGATCTTTGTGACTGGGGGTGAATGCTTGCATTGTCCAGCATTCCGTCCATCAATTGTTTCTTTTGCATATGTCGCCCTAAGTGGGAAGGGTATGCCCAGACGTGGGTCCCGTGCTCACTACACCACTGGATTCAAGCTAGCCTGGCTGAAGAAGGGTGATGCTCTGAAACCGGTCCCAGGATGCTTGTTTCCGGTCCAGGGAGGAGCTGGCTTGGCAGTTCGGGCTGGACTGTTCCCACAAGGAACAGGGTCAAGACTGATTTGCATATGGCTGGGTCCAAACTGGGGTGATGTGGTGAGCAAAAGAATGATGGATTTAACCCAGATCTTTGTGACTGGGGGTGAATGCTTGCATTGTCCAGCATTCCGTCCATCAATTGTTTCTTTTGCAAACTTAATTATCAAGCAGGACTTTGGAATAGTCTATTATGCGCCTCCAAACGGAATGATGCAAAACGTTTCTGGACAATAATTAATAAGCTTGAAAGGGGGGGGGCAATAGGGCATTCTGTGTAAATGTCTCTGAGACTGACTGGGTAACTTTCATCGCAAAATTGTATGGTACGGTGAGTCAAGGGGCAAATCAACAAGATATGTGTTGTGGTTACATGGAAAAGAGTACATCAACAATTAATATGGAGAGTGGCATGTGCAAGGGGATGACTACTCCTGTTAAAATTAGTGATTCAAGCCTTGATATGAATAATATTCTAGAAAGCGTAAGTAGTAATCAATTAGTTTTTCTGTTACGTGGGCTTCGCACAAATGGAGCACCAGGTCCTAATTGGATGCCTAATGCCTTGTTTCGTGCAAATGCTGACATGTGGGCCGACATTCTGTCCAATTTGTTTAAAGACATATTGACATTGGAAACTGTGCCTGCATCATGGCAGGGCAGTATCTTGCAGCCTATTTATAAAAGTGGTACGGTTGACAATCCCGCTAATTATCATTTAATCTTGTTAACGAATGTTGATGCAAAGGTTTTTGCTTCAAGTATATTAATAGAATTGGAAAAATGGGCTCAGCATGAAAATATCATTCCGTTTAACCAAACTGGATTTCGGAAGGGCCAATCTACCACTACAAACCTGTTGGCACTAACTCTACTTGCCGAGAAAGCGGTCTCAAAAAAACAAATTTTATTTATAGCCTTTATCGATTTAAAGGCAGCTTTTGACTCAGTGCCATGAAATCTGTTATGGAAAAAGTTACTAGGCTGGGGAATCCCAGGCAAATTGTTGAGGGCCATTATTCTTCTGTATACGGATACCTGGGTCCAAGTCAAGTTGGGTGATGGTAGTTCATTAACAAGGAAAATTAGTACATATAATGGCCTAAAGCAGGGGCGTGTCCTTGCTCCTGTCTTTTTAACTTATTTTAATCAGATCTTGCTCAGCATTTAGACTCTGTAAATGCCCACGTGCCAAGGTTGGGGGAAGTGCAAATTAGCTACCTCCAATATGCAGATGATACTATCCTTCTGAGCCACACACCTATTGGTCTCCAACGACTTATAAATGCTTTTGATGACTATATAAGAGAATTTTACTCTATCGACCCACTGGTCCCTGGGCTGAGTTTGTGGACACCATTGGTAATTGCCTGGACATTATATCTCAGTCGTCAGACTTTACGCTCTTGGGCGACTTTAATCTCCATCTTAAAGATTCCTCAGACAGAGATGCTGCTCATTTTCTTGACTTTACGAACAGTTTAGGCCTCATTCAGCAGGTGAAAGGGAGCACCCACTCAGGAGGTCATTTGTTGGATGGACTGTTTACAAACAACAAGTCCTTGCATCGTCTTCCCTCACTACCGCTTGTATGGTCAGATCATAAAGCAGTAATGTTCTCACTTCTCGTTCCAACCCCTCAGACAGGGATTGGTAAACACAAACAGCTGAAAAGGTTTCGACCCTGGAACAGGCTTGTTACTGAAGATCTTAAGAGCTCCCTGTCACGGAACCCACCGGTTTTCTCTGAGACTCCGTGTGAGGCAGCTGCCACTTTTGAGGTTTGGCTAAAGAGCTCTATAGATCAGGTGCTTCCAGTCAAATAATCCATTTCCCATAGATCAAGGCACTCTGAACCATGGTTTTCAGAACAACTTAGACTGGAAAGACAAAAGTGTCGCCGTTTGGAGAGGAAGTGGAGACTGTGCAACGACACTAACAACAAGTTGGTCTATAAACAAGCCTTACTTGACTATAAAAAGTTAGTACATAAGGAGAAAGCGTCTTACTTCACTAAAGCCATACTAATCGCAAAAAATTCTTCAAAGGAACTTTTTTCCACAGTGAAAAAGTTAGCCAAATGTCCCGAGGAGACCATTTTACCATTAAATGAAACATTCTGTAACTCCCTAGCCTTTTTCTTTCAAGACAAAGTGAAAGCGGTCTATAGTGGGTTTTCACAGAGTGCTGCCCCAAGGATGTTGTCACCTTTTGGGACTCCTGGTGCTGCTATGGTGGAAAGGGAAACCTCTCCGGTATCCGCTGAGGGGAGTGATCCGCATGAACATCTCTCCTTTCCCCTATTAACAATGGAGGAAGTCATTAATCTCATCATGTCCACTAAATCCAGGCCCCCCTTGATCCCTGTCCACCTAAAATTTTTCATCTTTTGCCAGAGGTTCTTGCCCCACATTTGACTCGCATTTTTAATCAAATGTTCCTCTCCGGTATTTCTCCGGCTAATTGGAAATTGGCGTCCGTTCTCCCCCTCCTAAAGAAAGCCAATCTGGATGGAGCAGACCCTAATAATTATCCACCAATTTCCAGACTCCCATTGCCCGCAAAGATGGTGGAAAAAGCTATGAATTCAGTTATCTCAGATTATCTGGAAAAGCATGATTGCCTAGACAATTCTCAGTTTGGATTCAGAAAGCAACACAGTACGGATCTAGCGCTGATTTCTGCCTCTGAGACGATTAGGTAGACCATTGATGCAGGAGGCAATGCAGCACTCATGCTGCTTGACCTCTCTGCAGCATTTGATACGGTTAACCATCAGAAATTATTGCAAGTTCTGGAGGGTATTGGTATCAGAGGAAAAGCGCTTGCTCTTCTAAAATCATTTCTGTCAGGGCGGGAACAGTTTGTGGCTCTCGCTGGGCACAAGTCGCTGAATTTCACGCTGCCATGTGGGGTGCATTTTTAACGTTTATGTTGCCCCTCTGGCAAGGCTAATTAGATCCTTGGGTTTCTCTGCTATTTCATATGCAGATGATACCCAGGTTGTGGTTTCAGTGACAGGCTCTCCAGACGAAACGGCGGCCCAGTTCCACACGTCTTCGCCAGGTGGGGGACTGGCTGTCCGCTAATTGTCTGAAGCTTAATGCTAGCAAGACTGAAGTCCTACTTTTTGGCAAAAACACCAACTTGTGGGCTCCTGCGCTGTGGCCCCCAGAGTTTGGTCCGCTTCCCTATCCAAAAGATAAGGTAAAAAACTTGGATGTGACATTTGACTCTATGCTCTCCTTATAAGGTCATGTCAATCAGGTCACTTCCGCCTCGCCTCCTTCTATACTTTGAAAATACTAAGAAGGATTCTTCCATTTATTCCAGTTGACTTGAGGAAATTAGTGGTTTCGGCGCTTGTATTGTCCAGAGCTGACTATTGTAACGGGCTCTTTATGAACCTCTGCAAAAACTGCCTCAACAAGTTGCAGATGGTACAAAACGCTGCAGCGCGTCTATTGCTAAACATACCAAAATATAAGTCGGTCTCCACGGCGCTCAAAAAACCTCACTGGCTGCCAGTGAAAAGACGGATAGAATTTAAGGCGCTCTGCATTGCATTTAAGGCCACTCACCATGCGGGGCCAGTATTTTTAAAAAAGAACTTGCAGCCTTATGTTCTTGCCCGCCAGCTCCGCTCAGCACATTCTCACAACCTGGTAGTTCCCAGGTTTAAAAAGTGTGCTTGGGGGGGAAGGAGCTTTCTGGTCAGTACGACCCGACTTTGGAATACACTTCTGGTGCAGATTAAGAAAGAAAATCAACTGTTGCCATTCAGGAAGGCTTTAAAGACATGGCTGTTTAATCTTTGAGCTGTCTCTATTGTTCTTATCTGTTTAGTGCTGAGCTAGCGCCATGATACCTTTGGGTGAATGTTTTGCGCTCTACAAGTCTCTTTTTCATTTCATTTCATTTCATATAGACTCGAATGGCCTTGAATTGAATGTTAAAAAGACTAAAATCATGAAAATTGGACTTACCAAACAAAAGTTTAATACATTGAGAGCCAGAGCAGGACCAATTGATGTTGTTAAAACATACAGATATTTAGGGGTGGTGTTTGACAACAGAGTTTCTTTTAAATTTCATTTTAAAGATCTAAGGGCAAAAACTGTGGTTTTAATTCATGCTTTTAAAAGTTTAAAAAAATTGTTGAATTGTCAAACTATGATTATATTCTTAAAGTCATGAAAGCTAAGCTAGAACCAACTCTTGTATATGGTTCTCCCATTACCAGAGGGAAAGATGTAAAACTTTTAGACTTATTGCTATTCAATGCTTTTAAATCAACTTTTGGGATCCCCAGATCAGTAGGGCAAGCAGGAATTAGACTAGAGTTCGGTCTCCAAAGGCAGAGCTTGGTGTCAGCCGGAGTGTTTTTTGAAATGTATGTACTCTATGTTTTCTGCTGCCCCTGCCTCCCTGGGGAATTACTGCTGGATTGATATAAATAAGTCTATCCATACTGTAAAATGGAGATCCCATATTTTAACATGCCTAGGGGATATTGGTCTGCAAGTAGCACTTCAGGAATTGACACCGTCCAATTATAAGTTACTTATAAAAAGACAAATTAAAATTGAATCTCTTAAGTTGGATAAAACCGCATTAGCAGGGAAAATGCATGCTTGGTATGTGATTAATTCATATCAGTCGTTACGAATTCAGCCCTATTTGACGGCATATTTCTCTGCTAATATAAAAAATAGTTTTTTAAATCTATGAATGGGAATAAATCTGACAAAAGAGTGTATGCAGCCCTGGATTGAGCAATGGGCGGATACTAACTGCAGAATATGCGGATGGCCACAAGAATCATTAGTCCATATAGTATGTGCGTGTCCTAAATTGATTACAATTCGGCGTTTTTATTTAAAACATCTATTTTTGAAGATTGGGGTTAGATCAGCACGTCAGGCACCTGTTAGGTCCTTATCTTGTGAGTCTATTCCGTTGTTATGTCAGCTAATTAAATTTTTAAATGCAGCTGAAAAGTGTTTGGTATCGCCAGTTTGAGATGTATTAAATTCAGTCAGACACCTAGTAGTACAAACTGAACCTATTATACCTATTTCGGGATGGATACAATTGTTGCACTTTACTAGCATCCTGGAATTATGAAATTTTAACTAATGACACGTTGGCACTTTAACACAAAATAGGTGCTATATCTTGTTATAGTATTTGTTGAATCTTTCTTTTAAAAATAACCTTGGGTCAGACATAATTGATGCACTTTATCATTGTTATTGAGCTATGGATTAACCATTTATGCATGTTGGCACTTTAATATGTAATATGTGCAATATCTTGCTATAATAATCATTGAAATTTTTAAAAAGTAATTTGTTTCTCTTTGGAATCAGTTCTTATTGTATGATCTGGTTTATGTTTTGTTTTATGGGATATTTATGAATGCATTGGTCCAATTATTAATAATATTTGATGTATAGAGCTCTGCTGTTTTTATATATTATGTGATTGTGAAGTGTTTTGATTGCAATGATTTTTATTAATCACGCAATAAAGAATTTAAACCTTTAGTACACATAGACCTGGGGAGCTTCCTAAGGTGGCCTGTGAGGCGAGGTCTTCTCCAGGTCAATACATTTACATTGCTCTCTCCTGCACAGAATCAGCAGCGCAAAAGGCCCAGTTTCCCCTGCCACACTTGGGAGTTTGCTTGTGGGAGAAAAGTGATTGGAGCTGGCTCCTAATCAAGCACACATGAGGTGTGCCGGGTGGCGGTAGGGCTCCCAACTGCAAGTGCTGTAGGTTCCCCGCTTAGGGCCATGCCACCCAAGAAAGGAAACAAATAAGCCACACAAAAGCACTTTTACAACAAAAGAAAAACAGTTAAAGATGTGGCCCATGGTCACATCAAAGGCAGCGCCATGAACCGATATCCCCTGGAGTGTCTCAAAATCTCCTGCAGTGGGAATCAAGAACTTGCATGTACTGCTGAGGTATCCTTGAAGGATCAGGGACACCCTTCAAAATGCCTGGAGAATATTGGGGGCTGCCAGAGTGTAATAGACCCCCTACAGGAGCCTTTTTTCAAAATTCTGATTGCCATACCAAGGGCTTGATTTAGAGCCCGGCGGATGGGTCACTCTGTGACAAACGTGAAGGATATCCCATTCGCCGTATTACAAGTGCCATGGGATATAATGTACTTGTAATACTGTGGACATGATATCTGTCATGTTTGTGATGGAGTAGCCCAGCCCCCAAACTAACTCAGGCCCTAAGTATCCCAGATAGATGAATTTATGACAGTTTTCAGGCAAAACAATGCCAACATTATTGACTGCAACGGTGGATAATTGCAAATATTGTTCAACATTAATGAAAGGTGGTACCATCACATGTGGTTTTCATTATTGATTGCATCATGTATTTTGATTCTATTTTGCCTCAACTAGTTAGGTGAGACTCTGGAAGAGCAAGAAACTTGACTATTGATAAAGTTTGTATGTTGGAAAAATGATAGGCTAAACAACGAAAGCCTTTAAACAAAGGCTTTACAACGATAAAGTCTTAACGAACCCTGCCTTTACAACAAAAAGGTTTACTACGGATATGCCTTTACCACGGATGCCTTTACTACGAAAATGTAGGTATTTGGCAGGTAAGTATAAACTCTTTTTTATTATACATATTTATATAAGCATAATGGGTTTATACTTACCTATAAAATACTTACATTTTCATGGTAAAGACATGCATGGCAAAAATATTATAGGCAAGTATTAACCCTATACATATCTATCTATCTATCTATATACACATACATATATATATATATACATACATATATATATATATATGTGTGATCAAGGCCATTTGTTGTGGCGTCATGGACATAAGTGAGCAACAGTAATACATTTTTGCACTTTATCTTTGGAATCCGTGCCTGCTTCTTTGAAGTTTCGGATTTGGGATTGTTCCAGTATTGGAGGAAACTTGGAAAACAACCGCGAGGTGAGGAGAATCCGGGAGCAGTGGGTTGGAGGACGCCTGCGGTCGGGTAAGCCCTTTGCCTCTGTGAGCGGTTTCCGAGCAATTTTAGACAGGGAGAGGAGCCGGTGGGGTTCTGAATCCCGTTTTCTTCGTTTTATTGAGTGAAAATTTTCGTGACAAATAAGCGTTTCTGTATTGGTGAGCCACTATGGATACGTAGCTGAGGGAAAGAGAGGAAGCGGCCAATTCCGTTTTTGATGAAAAGACAGTGGAGACTGTCAGTCGCAAACTGGGCTCAGAAATCCCCACTAATGAGGCCAATTGGCAAAACCTCATGCGCAAATTGGAGAAGCTTAAACGAATAGAGGTTTCAAAATGGTGGGAAGTTAAGTCCCTTGAGAGGTACCTGAAAATTGGGAGAGTCCCTCGTGGGCTCAGAATACTTGTGGTCCCAACGTTCGAAAATCCAGACCCTGAGATGCTGGAGGAGTGGGCCGCTAACAGTGTGGACTCCTCGCGTAACACGATGAAAATATTGGTGAAATATGCCAGAAAGGATAGAGAGAAGATATTGGAGGAAATTAAAACTGTGGAAGCTGAATTGGCAAAAATAGTGAAACCAGAAAGCCTGGAGAAATTTGAGGTTGAATTGCAGTGCAGGCTAAAAAAACATGAACAAACAATAAGAGAGAGGAAAGCCACCAAATTTTTGAGAGATAGGCTGGACTACCAAAGAGGGCAAATTTATACATTTGCCCGTCAATTTGATAATATACAGAGACAGAAATTGTCCAGCAGTGTGATGGTGGAGAAAAGATGACCTGAGCGACATCAGGGAATTGATAGCAGTTCTGAGGCAAATTCATATATGAGCTCTGAAGCAGAGACTGGCTCGGAAGATGGTGCTAGCAGTTCCAACAGTAATAGAGATCAACAAGAGCACCCATCAGTGATTGATGAATTACGTTTTTTACGGCTAGACAGGACTCAGAACAACAGACAGAGACCGCAACACCAAAAAAGAAAAAATCACCTAGGAGGCGCAAAGCCCGACGGGGAAGGAATGGAACTACGATCAGGCGCCAAGACCAAGGAAACCCACCAACGAAAGTAGGAGGCGATCCGGCCACGGTGATCAATTTGACGGATTTGACTCTCACGGAAGAAGAAAATAACATACTTTCATTAGGCTTATCGTACTGCAAAAGAACAAACTTTAATTACAGCCAAACCCGCATTGATTTCTTTAAGTTCGTGAGAAAATTAAAATTAAAGAAATTTTTCTTTTTCGGAAAACAATCTGATTTCATGCAAGATACTCTAGAAGAAGTATCAAATCTGGAAGTTGGTGATTGGAATATCTTGCACGAACTGAACGAACTTGAAAGAGAATGTGAGGGCTTACAGCCACCATGGACCATGAATGAGACAGCAGGGGCCTTAGGGCTAGATATTTTTGAAAGTGTAGAACCACTTTTAGGCCAATGTCAACCTTCGTTCCCAATGTTCCAAAAGATTCGATTGATATTTTCTCAGAAGCAGTTATTAGAGATCTTAAAGAATTATCACTAACATCGAGCCAGGGCTTTATGAAGAGTGGTAACCTCCATGACAGAAAATATGCTATGGTCATGTAAAAAATAAAGAATAAGAAAGATATAGTTGTCCGACAGTCGGACAAAGGAGGCAATGTGGTCCTTGGGCCACTTCAAATGTACAATGCAGAAGCTAAGTCCCAACTGAGGGACAGCAGATGTTACCAAAAGGTACCACTTAGTAACCTCCTAGAGGTGAAAAACAAATTTCACAAAGACCTTGCACGATGGAGGGGGTTAGGAATAATATCCCAAGCGGAGTATTTGTATCTAAAAGTGGAGAATCCGGTCACACCAATTTTGTACCTTATCCCTAAGGTGCATAAAAATAAAGAGGTACCGCCTGGAAGGCCCATAATCTCCGTTATTGGGGGCCTATTTGAACCCACCTCGAGATATTTAGATCATTTCTTGCAGGAGTTCATTAAAAAACTTCCTGCATATATTCAGGATACAATAGACTTCTTAAATAAAATTGAGAACCTGGTTTGGAAAGAGTCATTCCTTCTGGTTACGCTCAATGTAATCTCTCTTTACACGAGCATAGCCCATGATGATGGGCTGAAAGCTATGCGATATAATTTAATACAAGACCCATATCTCTATACCAGCACTCAGGGATGTTGGCAGAAATGGGCAGATTATGCCTGGAAAACAACTTCTTTATGTTTGGTAATGGCACCTACAGGCAGATGAGAGGGACAGCTATGGGCACCTGCTTCGCCCGAGCTATGCGAATCTGCATATGGGCTGGTGGGAGGAGCAGGTGCTCAAAGTGAAATTTGCAAAAGAGTGGAAAGAAAACGTGATTGTATGGAAAAGATTTATTGATGACCTCTTAGTTTGGGAAGGGACGGTGGAATCAGCTCAAGCTTTTGTCATGCAGTTAAATGATAATTCATTAAATCTCAAATTCACTGATACCATCAGCAGGTCCCAAGTATCCTTCCTAGATTTGGAAGTATATGTAAAAAATAACATCTTACATACACGAACATTTAGAATGCCCATGGCGGGCAATTCAATTTTGCACGCCCAAAGTTTCCACCCAGCAAAACTGAAAATGAGCATCCCCTATGCTGAACATTTGAGGATAAAGAGGAAGTGTAGCGAGGGACAAGCTTTGAAGGAAGCTGAAAATAGCCTTACTGAGAGATTCATTGAAAGAGGCTATAGCACGCAGGTTTTAGACTAGGCCCTAAAGAAAGTCAATGGAATTGAAAGAGATGAACTACTTAGACCCAAAAATTCCAATAGAAGCGACATCAGGCGAGCCAACGAGGAGATACGGATGATTACTGGATACAGTGCCTACCAAACCAGGGTGAGAGACTGCTTGAGTAGGCACTGGCATTTAGTAAAAAGAGATCCTATCCTGAGTACTGTAGTTAAACATAAACCACAGATCACATTCAAAAAGGCAAGATCTATGACGCAGGAACTGATGGACAGTAGTCCAGAAGTGGTGAACTCTGAGGGATGGTTAAAAGCTAACCCCAGCTTCTATAAGTGCCTGAAGTGCAAGGCCTGTAAAATTGCCCGAAATGAGAAACAAGTTGTGTCTCCACTAATGATGAGCCCATGGAAGATCAGGAGCTTTTTAAATTGTAGGAGTGAATTTGTGGTTTATATTTTACAGTGCTCTTGCCCCAAATTATATGTGGGGAGCACAATACATATGGTGCATGTACGGATACTCCAACACTTACAGGCTGTCAAGAATAATGATAAGAGCTACCAGGTGGCCCGCCATATAAATGAGGTTCACAATGGCAATGTGAATGAACTTACATATTTTGCATTCGATCAGGTGACAAAAATGAGAAGGGGAGGAAACAGGGAGCGCAAGTTGCAAAAGCTTGAATCAAACTATATATTGTTATTCAATACTAAGATCCCGTCAGGATTAAACTCAGATGAGGATTTACATATACATCTGGGCCACTAGTAGTATCCATGGTTAAGGTTCGTTTTAAAAGTTAACATGGCTCTTTATGAAACTAAATCGACAAAGTATTATTGAGTGTTGAATTTATTTGTAAGGGGAACCATTTAAATTGTCAATATTATTTAAATAGACTTCAATATTGAGTGATCTTCTATTTTTGATATTAGGGCGTGGCATAGTATAAAGAATGGTGCTTTTTGAACTAGGAATTACCTGAGATTTGTTATTGGTTGGTCTCTGCAAGACCTCTAGTATGACCAAAGTAAGGTTTACAATCAATATGCACTTGCACTTTATAGGAGTTGTCCCATATAGAGAATAGATTGTATTTACTTAAGTGAAACAGTGTACAAATAGAGATCTATGATATTGCACTTGCACTTTTCATTTTTATGTACCATACTTATCAGTGAGATGATTTTATTGTGGCATTTGCACTTTATGTCGTTTTGAACACTGTATTTCAGTTGCTGCTACTATATGAGAGGTTATGCTATATGAGGACATTGGACAATCAGTTTTGTATGCACTTGCACTTTAACTGACAAAAGATGGTGGGACTCAAATAACTGATCATGAGAGTATGCAATTAAGAGAAGGGTCACGCTTGAAGTCAAAAGGTCTTTGCCCGCCCGTTATTAATTATTAATTATTTTTGAATGTGTCTAATATATATTTTTTTATATATATATTCTTTATGTGTACCTTACGATCAACTGTGTTCTAATTAAGGGTAGTATGAATTGCAGTGATAGCTTTATTGTTGAATCATGTAGGCACTTGCCCGTATAAATTTAAAACAATTTAAAACAGTTTGATTGAAGTAAGGTACGAAATCACTATGAGAGAAAAGTGATTTCTAAAACTATACAACACGATATATGAAGAAATGTGTGAAGTAACAATGATGTTGAGTCTGTCATTTATGGAAATAGGAGCAGCACACCATGTGACCGAGAGCCTTGTATTTTAAATGGTTACTGTGAAAATGACGTTTATTGTGTGAGCAAGGCAGGAAATGCCGAAATGCGTTACAACTCATTAAAGAATAAACAGAGATTTACAAACGAGTGATTCGTACCCCTGTGTCGGTGTCGGTGTCTAATGGAGACTGGAGCTGGAGTTTATATATATATATATATGTGTATATATAGGTTGCTTTTGGGTTCTGTATAAGAAATGAGTTTGAGAGATATAGGCAGGCAAATAAGTTGTGATCATTTAATGAGACAAAATAAGTACAAATCCAGAGGAATAATGAATAGATTAATAAAAAACTCAGAGGAAATGCCCATGCAGGGCAGGATAATGGCCTTGTCGAAAGCCCATCCAGGGCATAATTGAAGGACACTTGGCAAGTATTAAATGGTTGATAGGGATTGTACTTCACTGATTTGAAAGACATAACTGTTACATGAATTTGTAATATCAGTATTGTTAAACAGTAATAATAGAAGGAGAATGAATGAATTTGAACCTTCTAAAATGGCCGCCGATTTGGCATAGGTAAATGCACTGCCTGCCGTTTTCTATTTTGATTAATGCAATGAACTTTGTTGTCCTCTCTTCATGTTGATTGTTGATTTAATTTTAAATATGGCGCTGTTTCTTGAATCGAGTGACATTGAGGAAGGCATGCAGCCGAAACGCGTCTGTCCGATTAGAATTCGTGTGGCTAATAAAATTTATTAATTTACTTCGCCAGTGTGCGCCTCGATTTGTGACCGCAGAGGGAAGGTCACTTTTGGGATATATATATATATATATATATATATATATATATATATATATATATATATATATATAGATATATACAAAGTAGTTTATTTACCGGCTGCTCCACCGGTGATCGCGCCACCTCCCTTGGGACTCCGGCTTCCAGCAGGAGCGCTCGTTCTTTGGATATATATATATATATATATATATATATATATATATATATATATATATATATATATATATATATATATATATATATATGGGAAGGGGCCGTGCAGCCCTCCCGCATTCAAAAAACTAGCCCTGGGGAGGTGGTGGTCCTCGGGACTGCGTGGGGTGCTTGAGCCCTCCCACGCACTCTAAGTAAATATAGCCCCGGGAGGTTTTGGTTCCGGGGCTGCAGAAGGGGCACCCCGCATTTCCAAAAATTAGCCCCTGGGAGGTTGCGGTCCCCCGCATCACTATTTTTAATAGCCCCCGGGACCTGGCTCACCCGGGGGCCTTAAGGAAACGAAGTGCGGGAGCCCGAACTTCTTTTTGTTTTAAAGATTATCAGCCGGATTCGCAGATCCACGGCAAATCCCGCTGAAAGTTTTTAAAAAAATGCTTTTTTGGGCCTTAGGGGTCTTGGGTGTTTCTACCCTGCCCCCTTTTCTTATTTATTCACGTTTTGAAGTGTTGGCAGCCAATCAGGTCTCAGGCACGAGATCGGGAGGGTTCGCGGATCCACCGTGGCCACAGTTCTATATCCGAGAAATCTTTAAATTACTCAAAGACTAGTCAACGGATTTACACCAAGAGGTACCTTTCTGCCAAATTTGGTGTAATTCCGTTCAGCAGTTCGGGCTGTAGCTGCGTCAACAGTTTCCTATAGAAATTAAAATGGAGAAAAAGCGTTTGGGGACCCCCCTCTTTTTCTTGGCCCCCGCTTGACGGATCACTCCGTAATGTTCAAGACAGCAGCTGATGTGACCGCCCCATTAGTTTTGAAAATGTCGCGAAAATTCATCAAACGGCTCCAAAGTTATTGGCAAATCAAAAACCACCAGTAGGTAATATATATATATGTGTGTGTGTGTGTGTGTGGGTGTGTGTGTGTGTGTATATATAGTGCATTTAAAAATTATAAAATATAATATAAATATATATATATGTATATATAAAGTCCATGGTAAAGGTATACTTGTGAAAAAAATTGTTGTAAAAACTTGATTGTAAAGATGTTGTTGTTGTAATGCCTTCGTTTTAAAGTCATCTCGTTGTTTAGCCTTTGTTGTAAAGGCTGTTTCCCAATGATAAATGCACCGCTCTTGTTGTGTTAGGCTCACATCGGGTATAGGATTCAGGGCTTGCTCGTGCGCAGACTGTTAGAGGTGTCTCCTGTGCCAGGGGTGAAGGGTATATTCAGCGGCTACTTGCATTGTGGGATGTTTCCTTAGTAAGATCCTCTGTTGGTTGTGAGCCCATTTAGAGGGTGTCATCATAGGAATTTTCTTAGGTATCTGTCAAGTATATATTTATAAATTGTGTGTGTTGTATTTAGTATTGTGTGTAATAAAATGCTTTTCCATTTTAAAAGAAAAAGCACTGCTTGGACAACTAGCTATTAATTATTGCTTGTTGCATTGCTGATTGCTGAGTCTCAAGACAACAGCACCTGCAATGAGAAATCTTCGGACTGCCCTGCCTCACTACTCTGAAAGTCAAGTACTTAAAAGGGCTACTTGCTACCAGTAGGGGGTCCCGCAGTGCAGGGATGCCAGAACACCAGTGGCAAAAGACCTCAGTTGTTACAATAGGGACCATGTATCCCCTGTCTGCCCCAGGACCTTGCGACCTTGATTCCTGTGGGGATCATCATCATCAGTCATTGTTTTTGAATTGTTGAGGTGATTTCATACAATTCCTTGGGAGAGGTAAATCACTTCAGTGGGTGGGTGCTGGACTTGTCCCTCCCTGCAGGGTCATCACCAGACTTATTGCCTTCTACTCCTATTTCTGTTGCTGAATTAGTTTTTGTTGGCCTTAGAACTCTGTGCACGTTACCACTGTTAACCACTGCTAAAGTACTTGTGCTCACACCTTAAAACATGGTAGAAATGGCCGATTACAAAAAGGCATATTGAATTTACTTATAAGTCCCTAGTAAAGTGTTACTACATGTACCCAGGGCATGTACATTAAATGCTACTAGTGGGCCTGCAGCACTGGTTCTGCCACCCACTTAAGCAGCACTTTAAACATGTATCAGGCCTGCCATGGCAGCCTGTGTGTGTGGCTTTAAACTGCCATTTTGACCTGACAAAGTAAACCTTTTTCCGGGCCCAAACCTTCCTTTTTAATACGTATAAGTCACGCCTAGGGTAGGCCCTGGACAGTCCAGAGGGCAGTGTGCAATATATTTATAAAGTAGGACTTGCACTTTTACATTTTACATGTCCTGGTAATGAAAAACTCTTAAATTCATTTTTCACTACTGCAAGGCCTGTCCGTCCCCTAGGATAACATTGGAGTTACCTTATTACATTTTATAAGAGTAAGTTCCAAATGGAAACAGGTAACCAGCTCATGTTTGGTGTCTCTGGGGTTGGAATTTAAAATCCTAACTTATGGTAAAGCCAGATTTGTTATTACAATTTTGAAAACGCCACTTTTAGAAAATTGGCATTTTCTTGCCTTAGCCATTTGGTACCTGCAGCCTGTACCTGGGTCACATGACTGGGTGTAGCTGACAGTTGAGCATGGTGTATTCCTCCTAGAAAGCCACACACAATAGGGTGCTTAGGTGTGCCTGGATAATCACTGGCAGGATGGGAGGGAAGAGTTGGGAACAGCCCCCCTTACACTTCAATAGGCTGAATCCTGCCTCCACACAAATGGCTGCATTCCCCCTGTAGTTAGCCTGGAGCCAGGACAGGGGAGGCAGGATACCTGGGGATTTCAAAGGGAAATCTCTGGAATCTTCTATCCCACTTCAAAAGCACAATTGGGTATAAATACTAGACTTCAAACACCACCACTTCAGTACACTTCTGGACCTGTGGATACTCTACTAGGTAGATGGGGTGCTGTGCTGCTGAAAGGACAGCTACTCTGCTGGACTGCTGCTCTGAAGAAACTGCTGCCCTGCCGTGCTGACCTGCTGCCTGCTGCCCTCTTGCATGGGGAGGCTGAATTGGACCTGCAACTTTATCTTGAACTCAGGACACCAAAGTGATTCCAAGGGCTAGTCTCCTGGCCTCCTGATCTGAGAATCAGGGACATAAAAGGCTCCCCAATATCCTGCACTAACCCCTGGACCCGGCTGCAGTGTGTCCCTGACCTCCAAGTGGTGCCTCTCATGTCCTGGACCCTTGGTGTGGCTCAGTGATCTGAAATCAAGTTCTTGGGCTTTTCGCAACCACGAACGAGCCTGTTTGCACCAAGACCTCGCCGCTCGCACCGTGATCCAGTGAGAAGTTCTGTTAGCTCGACTCTTTGTGCCCCATCATCAATGCTCGCAGGGACCGCCAGCATGAAGCTCCAGTAATGCCCGCCTGCGATGCCGGCTGGCTCTTCGCACTACGCCAACAGCCTCCTATGACGCTCTATCTGCTCCTTAAGGCTTTCTTTAACGCGAACAGGACTCTTGGCATGGACTTGAGAAGGTAACCTTCAGCGGGCCTAACATGGTGACTGTATCCAACCTGCACACCCTTGTGGTCGGCCTGAAAGTGTGACTTTGATCCGGTCCAACGGAACCAGATGTTCCGAGTTGGCGCTTTGTGCTTTTTGGGGCTATTTTCACTAAATTCTTCAATAATTAATATCTCCGGTCCTACTGATTGGATTTTATCATTTTGGTCTTGTTTTATTATTAAATTCTGCTTTTGTTTTCTAAACTGGTGTGGGGTCCTTTTGTGGAGTGTTTTCACTGTGTTACTATTTGAAGTGTTGCACAAATACTTTACACATTGCCTCTGAGTTAAACCTGACTGCTCTGTGCCAGGCTACCAGGGGGTTGAACACAGGTTAATTTGGGGCTTCCTTGCGTCTTACCCTGACAACGATTGTGGTGGCTGCTAGACCAAGGCTCACACCCCAGTCAACAAGTAACCCAATTTCTTACATTGAGCGATGGGCACAACGTGAGATGGGGAAGCAGAAAGTTTGCATGCCTGTATAATGATGGTGTGGAGTATGGTCGTTTGGGGAAACCTGGGTACAGTGTTAATATGTTAGCAAGTGGCAATGCTGACAACATAGTAGGAAAACACAGGCATGGAATGCATTGGGGGTGGGAAGATTTGTGAAGTAAGCTACCTCACCTTGACATGGCACAATCTGTTACATGTAACACATGAAATGTCAATGGGCTAGGTAATACATTCAAGAAAGTGATAGCACTGAGGATGTTGTCAGACCTGAGGACTGATACAGGCTTTCTACTAGACACAGAGAGGGATACACTAAAGGCGATAGGTAAAATACTGACAGAATTTCCACAGGTGTTACTACTCTTGGTAGGATACTTCAATTTGGTAATGGATGATGGAAAGGACAAATCACATTCTAAGTGTTTAGTACCTCTAAGTCCCTTGACACTACATGGATTTGTTATTTGATTCAGGTGATTCTCCGTCTACTGATAGGGAGATAATTTTTACTTAAGGACAGAATACTTCTTTGTGCCGTGTACATCATGAGATTCCGAGATGGTAGATCCCTGACAAGAGGTATATATGATCATGATCACTTGTGGTGCTACTGAAAACTATTATCTAAAACCACAGAGGGAACTAGTGCATAGATACATGGTGCCTCAGTAACGGCCTCGCCTTTGGGACCTTATATGTACTTAGCTATGCAGCACATTAGCCTGGGTGCTGAAACATCTACTGTTGTTTAACATGGAGGGAATGTAAGCACCAAACTGCGTGACACACCAGGTATTATTTTTGTTTTTTAAAATATAAATAAAAGGCATTGTCAATTACAATGCCAATAGCTTAAACTCACGTAAATGCGAGACCTATTGCATTGCAAATGCTTGTTAAAACTTCATCACCGGCAAGACCCAGCCCACTTAAAGCCCTGTATACATGCCAACATTTATTGTGTAATGTAACCGTTAGCATGCACGGTGATAAAGTGACGTGATCAGTCAAGCCCCCTTTCGTACCACTTGTAAAAATCAGCATTTGTGAAAGCATGTGTTGGCGCCACCAAGCCAGGCTATTGGCTTTGTCAAGTGCTCCCTTTTATTAGCAAGTGTCCCAGTTATACACATTATCCGCACTATATGAGTATTAATCCAAATGCAATAGGTTTCAGGTTGCTGATATTTTCATCATTGGTTAATTAATTTAACTTAATTTTTGGTATACCTGGTATCTTTTGGATTCTAATGGGGTAAATACTTCACTAATAATGGATTTTTATGGTTATTAAATAATTTAGAACGTGGTTGTGTCCTTTCCAAGCAGTTGTCAAAGGAAGAGAAGTTTTGAATCCGGGGACCAATTTTCAGAGGCCACTAGAGTGAAGCAGAGTCGTCTGGGGCTCTAATGTTGCTGAGGCAAGACAGAGAGCAAGGGTAAAAGTGGACATATAGCACAGTTGCAGTTGTATATGAGGGATGTGCAAGAGGGAGGAGGGGTCACTGTTAGGCTAATGGAGCAAGACTTCGAAGAGTAGCAATTGGGTCAGTGCAAGATGGCACAGGATGCATAACATCAGGTCTACAAAAAAAACTGCATGGTGCTAAAAGAAAAGACTCTGAAGTACGAACGGGGCAGATGAGACTACACACTGGGGTCCCAACCAAACAGAAGCTCCAAAAGAGGGAGAGAGTGCATGTATCAGCTAACGAGACAAGCTTAGATTTTAGGAGGAATGAGAGATGCTCTTCTCTGTGTTTCCTTATATCTCATCATCATAAGCATCTTGGGCAGAGGACCTGACTTTGGCATTTTGGACTATATATTCTATTCTGGTATATCTATCGCTATGATCATCTCTGCAGATGTTATTGACATACTTGTTAAGCGATACAGAACTCATCTTCAGTCTATTCACACTGTTTTTAACCATTGTTGTATGTTGATTCTGCTGTTTGCAGTTGATTACATAAATAAACAAACGTTGCAAAAAGGAATTGCGGATGCTGTGTGTTACATTATAATTGCCACTTGGCTGCATGTTTGCCAATGTCATCCTGCCGTGGTTCGTCCTCCAAACTGACACTCAATGTGGAAAGAGAGCCCAAGCAGGCTGTCATTAACAAAAACGCAATAGAGTTGTAATTGTGATGAAAGTGGGCTGACAGGGATGCAACAACAGGGTGGACGGTCCACCAGATGGAAACAGGTCAAATGTGAAGTGTCAAATGAGAAAAAGAGAAGTGGCTAGTGAGAACAAATTGGCACAATTATAAAAGATATATTAAAGGGTAGTGGACATGGTGTGATTTGAGACCCTTCTGCCGGGTGGCCAGGAGGGGTGGCCTTTGTAACTGGGGGTCAGGATTGTCAGTGGAGACATACTGGACGACCATAGGGGTCCGGTGTGCGCCCAGTGGACGAGCAAGGCTCTTACATCCACATGTGGGGCAGACTCGAGATGCAAGGGGGCAGTGGAGCCTGCATGGCCCCGGGAGGTGCGGCTTGCTCGGTGCACGGTGGGACACTCCATGGATGCGGTGAGACCATGTGAAAAGGCTCGAAGTACTCTCCACGGGAGGCTGCACAGGTAGGCCCCTCAAGGACCCTCACACACAAGCAGAGCCCCAGCACCACCACACCCCGCCCCCCTTCCCCAGTAGAGAGCGGGCCCGGCGCGGGTAACTGACCTATTGATCAGGGTGTTTGGGTCGCCCATCCAGGGGGTGAGGTGTCGGCCACGCTTCTGGTATCGCGCCATCTCGTCATCGCGGAAGATGTTGCAGGCGTATCCGAACACCAGTAGGTCGGCCTTAGGCCCGAGGGGCGCGGGACCCACAGGCTCGGGTGCAGCAGCCGGCGCCACGGCCGGCTGCTTCATAGCGCTTTTCTTTGGCCCTGCTATGTACATTGCGCCGCCTGGATGAAAGAAGGGCCTGGCCCGCCGCAGCTGTTACCTAAGAACTGCACAGTCCGTCGCCGGAAGTCACTCTTTGCCCATTTTGGTTTTAGACCCGTTTCCCGGAAAAAAAATGGCCCGTTAGCCACTTCCGATATGACAAGGCTCCATGTACCGCAGATTCGTCAATCTGTTCAAGCAAACTGAAGCAAGCAACAAAGCAAAGCCATCTGCTAAAATCATCAGCGTAATTTATGTTACAGCTCGAGAAAATATAAATGTTTCTAGCCTTTGCCTAATATTATTTTGAAAGGGAGCCTCAGTACGGAGAGCCTGACAGAGGGGAGGGCGGGCGGGTGGACGAAACGGCACGAATGGGAGTGCGGGTGGGAGGGGCCGAGAAGGACGGACTGCGGGAGGGGGAGGGGAGGTAGGGGAACAAAATAGTGCCTGAAGTAAAGGGGCCAGTAGCCGTGGCAGGATACAAATGACGACATGGTCGTCATGAGGTGGGACTAACAAGCCTAAAACCAATCGGAAGGCTGCATTTAGGAAATAAGCCAATAAAAAATATGGGCGGAGAGTGGGCGGAGCTTCCACGAAGCTTCCACGCTATAGTGTATACTGCATGCCTCGCAAAGAGCATGCGCGCTGCAACGCTAGCCGAGGCCTAAAAAGGGAGTGGTGAATGACTTGCTCCTGACTGCGAAGCATTACTGCACTGAAAACAAAAGGTCTGTTTCAAAGGCAGGGATTCTCTGAAAAGCATTTAAAGCAGTGATAGTTATTTTGGCAATATCCTCCATGTAGCGTCCATGTGAATGCACTTCAATAGCACTGCACTGAAAGTAAAAACTAGCAGCAGACCCACGCACATCCATTATTCCACATATACTTTGCTGGCAGGATCTATATCTCTATCTAATGTTGGGAGGAATGCTGTAATTTTAAAGACTACAATCGGTGGATAAGCGCCTATTTGGAACCATAAACAATTCTCCTGAGGCCTTTCGTTAAAGTAATGGCTTTTCTAATCCTGCGACATCACAGATAAGTATATTTACATTGTTATGCGTACATGGCACAGAACTGAGAGAGCAAACGCCACACGGAAAAAATAACATCAACCAGAAGCATTCATCTATTTCTCATGTTTTAGTGAAAATGATCTTCAAAAAGGACTGGCAGAGATTTTCAGACGCAAGGTAGATTGTTCGACTTCCACTACTGCTCACTAAAGTTCAGCCTTAATTGAGTCTGACAAATTGAACATTGATTCAGCCTTACCACCTATTCAACCAACATAGGTAGGTACACTTACAATAAATCGTCATACGCCCACCTGAAAAACAGTCTATCAAAGTCCTTTAATAGGACACGAAAAAAGTCTGGGCATTTTTACATGAGACTTTAGCTTCAAAACATGATTTTAATGCAATGGCTAACACTGTTTAAAATGGAAAGTATAAACCTCAGATAAGAGAGATGGTAAATTATCCCTCACTAAATCGAGAAGAAATGGCACATCTCATCCTACAGAACTTGACTAGTATGAAACGGAGTAATAAAATACAGCATTCCACCAATGTGTTTTATGTTGTCATTTTAATTCGAAAAACAAAAAAGTAGATGAATTACGCCTCAGATATTTCTTAATTAGACTGTTTCTAGCTGTCAGTATTGACTTAGAAGAATCCATACTACTGCATATGATTGTGATATTAAAAAGTGTAATCCTTCAGGCAACACGAAAGGAGGCTTAAAAGACAAGCCGTGATGCCATTAATCCGATTAAAAGGACTACTAGAGACACAGGTGCAGGAGCCTCCATTAGCAGAACAGCTCAAGGCCAGCAGGGCTAATATCATGGCGTGTCCTTTATGCACTCACACGAATGGGAATCAACACATAGCAGAAACGAGGAAGCTGCTCTTTTCTCCATAAGGAATATTTTCTAAAGGTTTATATTTTCATCCTAGCAATCATTACCCAACTATGGCCCATATGGACTATACATTTTCCCACAGAATACATCAGACATTAAATCCTACTATTGCAAACCAAAACATGGCAGCTTCCCTATATCATTACCATAGGATGACCTAGGTGTTAGATATAGATTGTCCCCTACAAATCATATGTCCATTGAAGACAGCATATCTTCAAGAAGCTGTTTTGCTCAGTCGAAAACTGAAAATACAGATTAACTGGTCTAGAATTCGGTGTCCTTGCAGCAATGCAATCATTAGGCATTGTTAGCCTCGGACGAGTGTGCTACCAGTGCTTGATTTTATACCTCACAACTAGGGACCTGAACTAAATGCAAGGCTGCACAATCAGGGAACGGGCAGTTAACAGGTGTTAAAGCCTGATACCATGTGGGCAAAAAGGATATTAGTAGCTCCCCCTCAACTCACACAAGAAAAGCAACAATGACCACAGTCGACTAAATAGTTCAATAGTCGTTCAATACTTAGAGACAGTTAATAATCCGTCCAGGATGAAAACATTTCAGCATTACCTTCTGGTCTCGACCCCATAAAAATAGGTTGTGGTCTTGTGGACAAGGAGTAAGTAACCTAACAAACTAGGAAAATACTGTTTATTATAGTGGCGTAAACTATGGCATGCATTTCAAACATTTATTACACATCAATGTTTAATTAAATGAAACCACAATAGCGAGGTCTTCGGCACAATGCTCAGTGCTCGTGTTGTCTCACAGAAAGAGGAACAATAATTAAAACAAATGAACTTTTAAAACTTTAAATAAAATTATTTGTATGGTTCCAGTATGGCACTTTCATAGCAATAAGAATACAAGTATATTACAGCCAAATTGTGTTTCAACACAACATAAAATCACTATCTCCTGAGCATAGGTTAAAGATGGATAGTCTCAATATCTAATTGTGAGCTTTCTGTAAGCTGAAAATAAAATTTCTACCTGATCAGTGAAGAGGTCTGTACAACCATTTCAGGGAAAACAGTGAAAGAGGAACATACAGCAGTAAGAAAGGAATGCAACTCAAGAGTCTTCCATTAACAAATGAACAATAGAGGTGACACAGCATTCAGTTGCCAGGGGGATACCCACGCACTAAATACTCAAATCATGGCAAAATTGATGTACCGGGGCAAACAGCAGGGCAGACCAACAGTTGCCCTCAATATCTTACGAAACGAGCAGACAATTTGTCAGGCCAGGTTCTCCACAGAGTGCAATACAAGGGTGTTAGACCTGGCATCCTTAGCATGGTTTTCCCCATAACGTTTTGCTGTCAATCCTCCCATTTTGCTCACCTTGTTTTGCTGGCTTTAGGACTCTGCACACTTTACCACTGCTAACCAGTGGTAACGTGCTTGTGCTCGCTCCCTAATTCATTATTGAATTGGCTTATACCCAATTGACATATTTAATTTACTTGTAAGTCCCTAGTAAAGTCAATCAATCAATCAATCAATCACAGAATTTGTAAAGCGCACTACTTACCCGCGAGGGCCTCAAGGCGCTAGGGAAAAAAAAGGGGGGGGTGCTGCTACTGGTCGAACAACCAGGTCTTGAGTAGCCTCCTGAAGGTCAGCAGGTCTTGGGTCTGTCGTAGGCTTAGTGGAAGGGTGTTCCAGGTCTTGGCGGCGAGGTGGGAGAAGGATCTGCCGCCGGTGGTAGTTCTTCGAATGCGAGGGACGGTGGCGAGGGAGAGGTCGGCGGAGCGGAGTTGGCGGTTGGGGACGTAGAAGAGGAGTCGTCTGTTGAGGTAGGCTGGGCCAGTCTTGTGGAGTGCCTTGTGTGCGTGGATGAGGAGTTTGAAGGAGATTCTCCTGTCGACGGGGAGCCAGTGCAGGTTCCTCAGGTGGGGGTGATGTGGCTGTGGCGTGGTACATCGAGGATCAGGCGTGCGGAGGCGTTTTGTATGCGTTGCAGTCGCTTGATGAGCTTGGCTGGGGCTCCCGCGTAGAGGGCGTTCCCATAGTCAAGTCTGCTACTGACGAGGGCCTGGGTGACTGTTCTTCTTGTGTCTGTCGGGATCCACCTGTAGATCTTGCGAAGCATGCGGAGGGTGTTGAAGCAGGAGGATGAGACTGCATTGACTTGCTTGGCCATGGAGAGCGTTGAGTCGAGGATGATTCCCAGGTTGCGTGCGTGGTCGGTGGGTGTCGGGGCTGCTCCCAGCGTCGTTGGCCACCAGGAGTCGTCCCAGGCTGAGGGGTTGGAGCCGAGGATGAGGACCTCTGTCTTCTCCGTGTTCAGTTTTAGTCGGCTGATCTTCATCCAATCGGCGACGGCCTTCATTCCTTCATGGAGGTTGGATTTGGCGGCGAGGGGGTCCTTGGTGAGGGAGAGGATCAGTTGAGTGTCGTCGGCGTAGGAGATTATGTTGAGGTCGTGCTGTCTGGCGATGCGTGCGAGCGGGGCCATGTAGATGTTGAACAGTGTTGGGCTGAGGGACGATCCCTGGGGTACGCCGCAGATGATCTCGGAGGCTTCGGATCGGAATGGTGGGAGGCGGACTCTCTGGGTTCTGCCGGCGAGGAAGGAGGAGGCCCAATCCAGGGCCTTGTCTCGGATCCCTGCGTCGTGGAGGCGTGCGCGCAGAGTGCGGTGGCAGACAGTGTCGAAGGCGGCGGAGAGGTCCAGCAGGATGAGGGCTGCGGTCTCACCGTTGTCCAGCAGGATCCTGATGTCGTCGGTGGCGGCGATGAGGGCAGTCTCAGTGCTGTGGTTGCTGCGGAACCCCGATTGGGATGGGTCCAGAATGCTGTTTTCTTCGAGGTATCGGGTTAGCTGTTTGTTGACGATCTTCTCGATGACCTTGGCTGGGAACGGAAGCAGGAGATGGGCCGGAAGTTCTTGAGGTCTCTCGGGTCCGCCTTGGGTTTTTGAGTAGGGCGTTGATCTCTGCGTGTTTCCAGCTCTCTGGGAAGGTCGCGGTCTCGAAGGAGAGATTGATGACGTTGCACAGGTGGGGTGCGATGGAGCTGCTGGCTTTGTTGAAGATGTGGTGCGGGAAAGGGTCTGACGGGGAGCCGGAGTGTATTGTGCTCATGGTCTTGATGGTGTCCTCGATGTTCACGCTGGCCCAGGCTGGCAGGGGGTCGTGGTCGATGGTGTGCGGCGGGTCTGGTGCATCGATCTTAGTTGGGGCTGTCTGGGTGTTGAAGCTGTCGTGGATGTCGGCGATCTTGCGGTGGAAGAAGGTGGCGAGGGAATCGCACAGGGGTTGCGACGGCGGGATGTCGTTGGTGTTGGAGCTGGGGTTGGAGAGTTCCTTCACGATGTTGAAAAGCTCCTTGCTGTTGTGTGCGTTGTTGTCGAGGCGGTCTTTGAAGGAGATTCTCTTGGCGGACTTGATGAGGTGGTGGTGGTTACGGATGGCGTCTTTGTGGGCTGCATGGCTGTCCGGTGTCTTATCACTGTGCCATTTCTTCTCTAGTTTCCGGCAGGTACGCTTGGAAGCTAGGAGTTCCGAGGTGAACCAGCTGGCTCTTTTGGTGGTGTCACTGTAGGTGAGTTTTTTCAGCGGGCGAGGGTGTTGGCACAGTCGTCCATCCATCGCCTGAGGTTGCAGGCAGCGTCGTCGGTGTTGGATGGGTCGGAGGGAGGGCTGAGAGCGAGGGTTGCCCGGGTTGGTCTTCGGTGACTTTGCTCCAGCAGCGGCGTGGGATCTGTTGGGTGCGGTGGTGTGTGGTGGGTTTCTGGAAGGTGAAATGGATGCAGCGGTGGTCGGTCCAGAGGAGTTCCGTGGTGTGGCTGAAGGAGACGTGGGAGCTTGAGGAGAAGATGCGGTCAAGCGTGTGGCCGGCGGAATTGGTCGGTGTTGTGACGAGCTGGCTCATCCCGAGGTTGGCGAGCTTGTCGATCAGGGTGGTGGAGTTGCTGTCGTTGTTGTTCTCCAGGTGAAAGTTCAGGTCTCCGAGGAGGATGTAGTCGGTAGAGGTCAGGGCGTGCGTGCTGATGAAGTCGGCGATGGAGTCGCTGAACTGGGGTCGGGGCCCAGGGGTCTGTAGACAAGGGTGCCTCTAAGGGTGGTGTTGGGGTCCGTGTGGATCTGGAAGTGCATGTGTTCGGGCGGTGCTGAGAGTGTCGTCGGTGCTGGTCGAGACCCTGATGGTGTTCTTGTGGACGATGGCGATTCCTCCTCCTACTGCGTTGACGCGGTCTCTGCGGGTGATCTTATAGCCGTCTGGGATGGCTATGGCGATGTCGGGGGCGGAGGAGTCGTTCATCCAGGTCTCTGTCAGGAAGGCGACGTCTGGGTGATGATGTGTCGAGCAGGTCCCAGAGCTCGACGGCGTGTTTGCGTGCGGAGCGGGTGTTCAGTAGGATGCACCGGAGGTGGTTGAGGTCCTTCTTGGCGGGCGCCTCGGTGGCTCTGAGGCTGGTGTAGCTGCAGTTCCGGCAGGTGAAGGGACCATGGGTGCGTTTCGGGCGGCCTTGAAGCAGTTGTAGCGTCCGTCCGGGGTTGAGAGCGTGGAGTGTGGTGGCATCGTATCGAGCGCCGGTCCTCGAGGCTGGAGCGGGGGCGCGCGGCCCAGGGGTTCTGGCGCTGGGCGCGGTCCAGTCGCGGACGGGCGCAGACAGGCTTGCCTTAGGCTTGCCTTTACGCGCCAGCGGCGCGCCAGCGCGCGCTCGCTGCGCACGACGCACAGCGGCCGCCATATATGGGGAGGTCGGAGGGAGGAGCAGCTGGGAGGCAGGAGGCAGGGGCAGCGAATGGGCAGTCAGGGGGCGGGGCCACAGGGACGAGCGGCGGGAATGGGAGAGAGGCAGCGAGGGCACAGAAGGCAAAATGGACACAAGGGAGGTGGGGGCAGCGAGGGAACAGAGGAAAAACGGGCACAGTACAGTGGGGGCAGCGAGGGGCACAGAAGGCAAAATGGACACAAGGGAGGTGGGGGCAGCGAGGGAACAGAGGAAAAACGGGCACAGTACAGTGGGGGCAGCGAGGGGCACAGAAGGCAAAATGGACACAAGGGAGGTGGAGGCAGCGAGGGAACAGAGGAAAACGGGCACAGTACAGTGGGGGCAGCGAGGGGCACAGAAGGCAAAATGGACACAAGGGAGGTGGGGGCAGCGAGGGAACAGAGGAAAAACGGGCACAGTACTGTGGGGGCAGCGAGGGGCACAGAAGGCAAAATGGACACAAGGGAGGTGGGGGCAGCGAGGAAACAGAGGAAAAAACGGGCACAGTACAGTGGGGGCAGCGAGGGGCACAGAAGGCAAAATGGACACAAGGGAGGTGGGGGCAGCGAGGGAACAGAGGAAAACGGGCACAGTACAGTGGGGGCAGCGAGGGGCACAGAAGGCAAAATGGACACAAGGGAGGTGGGGGCAGCGAGGGAACAGAGGAAAAACGGGCACAGTACAGTGGGGGCAGCGAGGGGCACAGAAGGCAAAATGGACACAAGGGAGGTGGGGGCAGCGAGGGAACAGAGGAAAAACGGGCACAGTACAGTGGGGGCAGCGAGGGGCACAGAAGGCAAAATGGACACAAGGGAGGTGGGGGCAGCGAGGGAACAGAGGAAAAACGGGCACAGTACAGTGGGGGCAGCGAGGGGCACAGAAGGCAAAATGGACACAAGGGAGGTGGGGGCAGCGAGGGAACAGAGGAAAAAACGGGCACAGTACAGTGGGGGCAGCGAGGGGCACAGAAGGCAAAATGGACACAAGGGAGGTGGGGGCAGCGAGGGAACAGAGGAAAAAACGGGCACAGTACAGTGGGGGCAGCGAGGGGCACAGAAGGCAAAATGGACACAAGGGAGGTGGAGGCAGCGAGGGAACAGAGGAAAAACGGGCACAGTACAGTGGGGGCAGCGAGGGGCACAGAAGGCAAAATGGACACAAGGGAGGTGGGGGCAGCGAGGAACAGAGGAAAAACGGGCACAGTACAGTGGGGGCAGCGAGGGGCACAGAAGGCAAAATGGACACAAGGGAGGTGGGGGCAGCGAGGGAACAGAGGAAAAACGGGCACAGTACAGTGGGGGCAGCGAGGGGCACAGAAGGCAAAATGGACACAAGGGAGGTGGGGGCAGCGAGGGAACAGAGAAAAACAGGCACAGTACAGTAGGGGCAGCGAGGGAAACAGGAGGCAAAATGGACACAGGGGAGGTGGGGGCAGCGAGGGAAACAGAAGGAAAACGGGCACCGAGGCCACAAGCAGAGGGGCGAGCTTACCAGCAGCAGCAGCGGGCGGACAGCACAGGCGGAGCTGTGTGGTGGGGGAGCGACCTACCTGGCAAGGTGGCACTACCTGTTCCCAGGGCCTATAGATTCAAGGGTACCAGTAGCACGGATTGTGCCACGCACTTAAGTAGCCCTTTACACATGTTTCAGGGCTGCCATTGCAGCCTGTGCGTGCAGTTTTAAACTGCCATTTCAACCTGGCAAAATATCCCTTCCCCAGGCCCAAATCTTCCTTTTTAGTGCATGCAAGTCAATCCTAGGGTAGGCCCTGGACAATCCAAAGGGAAGGCCACAGTACATTAAAAAAGTGGGACCTGTAATTTTGAGTTTGACATGTCCTGTAGTGAAAAACTCTCAAATTTGTTTTTCACTACTGCAAGGCCTACCTTTTCCATAGGCTAACATTGGAGTTAACTTGTTACAACTAATAAGTGATAATTTCCAAATAGGAGCAGGTGACCAGATCATGTTTGGTGTATTTGTAGTTGTAATGAAACATCCTCTCATGGAGAAGCCAGATTTTAAATTACAATTTTGAAAATGAAAGTTCAAAAGACACCAAAATTGCCAGTACTGACACACATTTACAAACTCACGTATGTCCAAGATCTTACAACTGAATCACTGTGATCACCATTTATTTGAACAATTATGTCTCATATTTGTACTTATACAGCACAAACATTATCAACATAACCATAACTGTGCATAATCAATACAATCCACACAAAACAAAGAAATAAACAAATATGTAAATCGCACCAAAATATAATACTCAAAAAATTGTGCCCAGATTCTGACTTTTAGTTGCTCTTTAGAAGCTTAGTTTGTTTGTCAGAGGAGTGACCGCCCCCCCTCTTTAGCAACCAGCCTATGGGATTTGGGAACATTGAAAAGTGCTTGTTCGCAACACCCCCGCTACAAGCAAGACAGCTGCATGATATGGTGGCACCAGTACAGGACCATGATTGAGAAGTTAGAGGAGCATTTTAAAGTAAGTCACAGCAGCATTCCACACAATAGCGTTTTGTGAAAGGTTTTGTAGATGCGACCGCATGCGGGTCTTTTTAAACAAATGTAGTTGGCTACGCAGAACATATGCGAGTTTCCCTCTTCAATTCGGTAAAGTAGTCATCCAGACAGTTTGCATCAAGTGTGGCATTGGCTGATAGAATAAGTGCAACAAGATGGAGAATGTTTTTGATTTGGGAAGTTAATTTAACAAGTGGTGTAGGTTGGTTGATGTAGGTGGACGGAACGACATTAAGGACCATCTCCTTTTCTTTTTGGAAACAAGACAAAGACTCCCCCGAATTCAGTGAGTTTTTGGGATTTGTTGTTTAAGGCATTTATAATTGATGAATAAAGAATAGGTTTAAATTAATCAGGTCACATTTGTGTTGTTGTAGGACTAACCCAGAGTGACGCTGTGTCCTGCCATAGATGTGGGTATGCAAACGAAATAAAGTACAAGAGGTAATATGATGTGTGTGTGTGAGCACAGTAATTGGGAATCCGTGCAATGATGTGTGTAGAAATTAAATGAGGTGTTGTTTCATTATCTTTGCACTGCTCAAAAGTAGTTTCACCGAACAAGTGCATTGTAAATAACTACTATTGGAGCTCAGTGATGCAAGTGGTTGTAATGCTATATGAGCAGTAAATTCTCCCTGAGTCCTTTATAGACACTGTTTGGTCACAGCCCATTTAGTTAGGAGACATAAATGGTGATAAAAACAAACTAAGCTCTTAAAGGGCAACAAAAAGTCGGAACCTGGCCACAATTCTTTGAGTATTATATTTTTGTGCGATTTACATATATGTTTATGTCTGTTTTGTATGGATTGTATTGATTATGCACAGTTATGGTCATGTTGTTAATGTAAGCGCTGTATATGTATAAATATAAGAAATTGTTCCATATTTTGTCTAAAAGAGTCAACAAATAATTATCAAATTAATTGTTCAAATAAAAGGTGATCACAGTGATTCAGTTGTGTGAACACGGATTTAAGTGAGTTTGTGAATGTGTGTTAGTACTGGCAAGTTTGGTGTTGTTTGAGATTTGAGTGGCCCAGACTTACTGACTAAGGGCCAAACCCTATATTGTTTGTGCATTTTTAGAAAGTTGGTATTTTCCTGCCTTAGCCATTTAGTGCCTGCAGCCTGTCTCTGGGTTGCACGACTGGGTGGGGCACGACTGACAGTTGGGCTTTGTGTATTCCCCCTAGACAGCCACACACAATGGAGATCTTAGGTGTGCCTGGATGGGCGCAGGCCTATTTACACTTGAATTGGCTGTGTCCTGCCACCGCACAAAGCGCTGCATACCTCCTGTGTGTAGTCTGGAGCCAGGGCAGGGAAGGGAAACCTCTAGAAGCTTCTCCCACTTCAAAGTAAGGCCTAATATTGGAACCCATACAACAACTCTTCAGTACACTTCTGGACGTGTGGATACTCTGCCAGAAAGAAGGGCTGCTGAAAGGACTGCCACTCTGCTGGACTGCTACTCTGATGGACTGCTGCCCTGCTGTGCTGACCTGCTACCTGCTGCTCCCTTCCCTGGATGAGAATGACTGGACCGGCATCTGTTGAGACCAGGACCCCGGAGTGACTCCAAGGGCTAATTGGCTGGGCTACTGACTAGAGCCTCAGGGGCAGAAGGCCCCAACAACCTGGAACCCAGGACCTGGACTCTACCATCTGTGAGTCCTACATACCGAGTGGTGCAACCCCAGTCCTGGATCCTTGGAAGTGGGCCTGAAGGTGCTCTGCCAGCCCATCTGTGGATCAAACAGAACCGAAGCATCACCTCGGCTGCGCTGCACAATCTCGAGCAGAACCAACACATCACCTCTGCTGTGAGGTTTCTTTCAGCGCAAGGACTCCACATCGACCTCGCAGCTTCCATCAGAACCATGGCTGTGCGAAGATTCCCTGACGCAGCCCCTCACATCCCAAATCTCTAATCGACTGTAGTCTCGGCGATGACGCATGGTCTCGTATAGCAGCCTCAAGGCTCCTTGGAACCGACGCATTGCCTCGACTGTGCGAAGCATCCTCGACACCGGACTTCACATCACAAGATCTTGTCAACGGGATCCTCGACGACAATGCATGAACCTTGGAACCGATGCATCGCCTAAGTTGCGTGGGACCTCACAATGCTCTGCTATCAAGATTTATGGTACTCTTATTCAGCGGGCCTAACTAGGTCCCCGTATCCAGCACGCACTCTATCGCCAGGCCTAAAAAATCATAAAAATGTTACTAGATCTGCAGATCTAGTGACTTGAATAATCTACTTGACCTAACTGTTATGTACTTGACCCGTAATCTGGTTTCAAATTGTGTTATCCTAGCAAATATTTTATTTTACAGAACCACATTTTTCTTCATTATCATATATGAGAGCACCTTCAAATATGCAAGTTCAGCATTTCTGCTGTACAACAAACTATTTTGTTTGATTCAAGAGACTAAACTTTAGCTCCATGAATAATAAGAATCTAGCCCACATATAAGATACACATAACCGCTGACCTGACTCTTAGTTCATTAATAGCATTTCCATCAGGGTGGGCAGGAATGTTTTTCAGTTCATGTTTAAAAACTCACTTTTAATAAATGTATTACTTGAGCATGGTTTGGTAGTGCACTGTCATTTACAAACAGCACATTTTCCATTGAAATGCCACAAACTTTCCCACTAACATGCAGTTTTACTGATAAAACTGTACATTATATACACAATAATCTGTGGAAATTGGGTTTCAGCAAAAAGTTTAGCATTTGCACATCACCAAGTAGAGTTTTCTGATTTTTTTTAATCCAATTAAAAACTTTTTTCTTCACACAGAAATACAAAAAAAGGGCTTTCATAACTACTAAAATACATTTTGAAATGTTTGTACAGTTTATTTACAAGCTAATTAAATGTGTGTTAGAAAAAAACCTGACATTCTACATTTTTTCATTTCACACTCTTTGTACAACACAATTGTCAGACTGTTCACTTTACCAAATCCTCTATCTTTGCTGCTTATTTTATCCTGGAGGTTGTGTTAATTGTTGGACATAAGCTAACATTTGACCTTTTTCTCTGAATGCAGAGGAAATGTGAGAACATAAAAACAAGATTTAAAGACATTTTTCTTGTTCATTCACTTGTTGAGAGTGCTGAACACCTGTTCTAATCAGCTCGCCTGAACGGGCCAGTTCTCGAGATCTGATCGTGGCTGGCCTGAACTTGTGACTTTGTCCCGGTCCAGCGTGACCAGATATCCACAGTTGGTGCTTTGTGCTTTTTGGCGCTCTATTCCCTGAAATCCTTAAACTTGCATATCTTCCGTTCTACTGATTGGATTTTTGTCGTTTTGGTCTTGATTTATTTACTACAATTTACTCTATTGTTCTAAATTGGTGTGAGAATTTTCTTGTGTTGTGTTTTCACTTCATTACTGTTTTAAATGCTGCTTAACCCTTTACATATTGCCTCTAAATTAAGCCAGACTGCTCTGTGCCCAGCTACCAGAGGGTTGAACACAGGTTAATTTGGGGTTTGCGTGTGCCTCATCCTCACAAGGATTGTGGTTGCTGCTTGAGCAGAGCTTCACCCCCCTCAACCAGTAACCCAACTTCTCACAAAGGGCCACTGGTTCCTCTTAAAATGAAAAAACATCTGGACGATTACAATCAGATCCCAAGTCTGCAGCAGGAAAGGGACTTCACCTAAATCCGCTTAACTCTCTGGTTAGATATGGGCAAGCAGTCAGGGAATGTGTGGGATGACTATGTACAGTATAGCATAGTTATTGACAGTTCTAGTAATTGCAATACGTTATGATTGTCTAGCCATAGCTGTGTGTTGAATGACACTTCAATAATACCTCATATATCATAAATACATCTACAGCAGCAACTGTAATCACAATGGCAATGCCCAACCCAAAAATGAAAGACACCACAGAGGCTACAAAAATGTAGGGTATTAGATTGGAAAGAGGGCTCACAAGCTGAGAAGAAGAAAGGGATCATAACTGACCCAAGAGTCAAACAATCCAACTAACAGGTTAGGTAAACAAGTTCTGCACCGCCGCACATCACAAGTTAAAAAAGAATCAATAAAAACAACAAATGTCGGTGCAGAGAAATGTGTGTTTGCTAGGCAGTGTCACCACCATTTTGAGTGTACATGTGATAGTACATCTTTCAGACAGTTCATTTTTATCTGTGGTGAGGGATTTTAGGGGTTCAGAAAATGTTTATGAACATCTGATGTCATCATTGTGGATTGTTCTGCAGTCTGCCTCTGTCACATTGTGAGGGTTGGTGCTGTTTGAGCATGGGCGTCAATTTACATAAATGGCAGGGGTAGCGCAAGTGACATCACACACCATTTGACCTTTACTTTGAGTCACACACACATGCCTAAACATACACACACATTTACGCACTCTCAGATAAACACACTCACCTCAAGACAACCTTCTACTGTCAAAATGACTTATTGAATACGGCATTTTCATATAGATTCTATAAACAAAGATTTTTTCTATTTAAATAATGTTGTCTTTGGTCCTTCTCTCTACGTTATTACTCCATGTACATTATAACTTGTTGAATGACCGTTTGGATTGAAACCTTCTCAGTCCTTTGCACCACTTTCTAAAAGTGGCATTTTCAAACACAAATTTAAAAACCAACTTCACCAAAAGATGTATCTTTTAATTTGTTAGCTCAGGGACCCCAAACTCCAAATCTCTACCTCCTCCGAAATGGAGGTTACACTTGTAAGAGGGTACAAGGCAGCTCCAATGATAACCTTTCGGAGAGATAGTCCTTGCAATAGTGACAAGCATTGGCATAGCCAATAGGTCTCGCCTTTGGGACCTTATAAGTGTTTAGCCATGCAACAATTGTGCTGCATAACTGACACCTGGTTAAACACATATACGGTCCCAAAGGCGAGACCTATTAGCCAATAGGTCTCGCCTTTGGGGCCTTATAAGTGTTTAGGCAGAGCTATTGGTTTTGCCAATGTTTTTAAGAGCATTGTGGCTGCTGTGCAGCATGTTGAAAAGTTATAATAAAAAAGACTTATAAGCATTTTTGTTACTTTATATATAACTAAGACAACATTATGTACAACTGAATGACCCAATTAAAAAAGAATAAACATAAGAAAGGTCTTGTCGTTTATTTTGTCGTTGCAATGTTGTCAACTTCTTCCTGCCTATTTTAATGTTGAGGTGGTGCTTAGTGATGCTGAGGTGGTGTTGAGTGATGTTGAGGTGGTGCTTAGTGATGCTGTGGTGGTGCTGAGTGGTGTTGAGGTGGTGCTTAGTGGTGCTGAGTGATGCTGTGGTGGTGCTGAGTGATGCTGTGGTGGTGCTGAGTGATGCTGGGGTGGTGCTGAGTGATGCTGGGGTGGTGCTGTGGTGGTGCTGAGTGGTGGTGCTGTGGTGATGCTGAGTGATGCTGTGGTGGTGCTGAGTGGTGCTGTGTTGGTGCTGTGATGCTGTGGTGGTGCTGTGATGCTGTGGTGGTGCTGAGTGATGCTGTGGTGGTGCTGAGTGATGCTGTGGTGGTGTTGAGTGGTGTTGTGGTGGTGCTTAGTGATGCTGTTGTGGTGCTTAGTGGTGCTGAGTGGTGGTGTGGTGGTGCTGAGTGGGGCTGTGGTGATGCTGAGTGATGCTGTGGTGGTGCTGAGTGGTGCTGTGGTGGTGCTGAGTGATGCTGTGGTGATGCTGAGTGGTGGTGTGGTGGTGCTGTGGTGATGCTGAGTGATGCTGTGGTGGTGCTGAGTGGTGGTTTGGTGGTGCTGTGATGCTGTGGTGGTGCTGTGATGCTGTGGTGGTGCTGAGTGATGCTGTGGTGGTGCTGAGTGGTGTTGTGGTGGTGCTTAGTGATGCTGTTGTGGTGCTTAGTGGTGCTGAGTGGTGGTGGGGTGGTGCTGAGTGGGGCTGTGGTGATGCTGAGTGATGCTGTGGTGGTGCTGAGTGGTGCTGTGGTGGTGCTGAGTGATGCTGTGGTGGTGCTGTGGTGGTGCTGAGTGATGCTGTGGTGGTGCTGTGGTGGTGCTGTGGTGGTGGTGTGGTGGTGCTGAGTGATGCTGTGGTGATGGTGAGTGATGCTGTGGTAGTGCTGAGTGATGCTGTGGTAGTGCTGAGTGATGCTGTGGTAGTGCTGAGTGATGCTGTGGTGGTGCTGAGTGATGCTGTGGTGGTGCTGAGTGATGCTGTGGTGGTGCTTAGTGATGCTGTTGTGGTACTTAGTGATGCTGTGGTGGTGCTGAGTGATGCTGAGTGATGCTGTGGTGGTGCTGAGTGGTGTTGTGGTGGTGCTGAGTGATGCTGTGGTGATGCTGAGTGATGCTGTGGTGGTGCTGAGTGGGGCTGTGGTGGTGCTGTGGTGGTGCTGAGTGATGCTGTGGTGGTGCTGAGTGATGCTGTGGTGGTGCTGAGTGATGCTGAGTGATGCTGTGGTTGTGCTGAGTGATGCTGTGGTTGTGCAGAGTGATGCTTTGGTGGTGCAGAGTGATGCTGTGGTGGTGCAGAGTGATGCTGTGGTGGTGCAGAGTGATGCTGTGGTGGTGCAGAGTGATGCTGTGGTGGTGCAGAGTGATGCTGTGGTGCTGCTGAGTAATGCTGTGGTGGTGCTGAGTGGTGTTGTGGTGGTGCTTAGTGATGCTGTTGTGGTGCTTAGTGATGCTGTGGTGGTGCCGAGTGATGCTGTGGTGGTGCTGTGGTTGTGCTGTGGTGCTGCTGAGTGGGGCTGTGGTGATGCTGAGTGATGCTGTGGTGGTGCTGAGTGGTGCTGTGGTGGTGCTGAGTGATGCTGTGGTGGGGTTGAGTGATGCTGTGGTGGGGCTGAGTGGTGCTGTGGTGGTGCTGAGTGATGCTGTGGTGGTGCTGAGTGATGCTGTGGTGGTGCTGAGTGGTGCTGTGGTGGTGCTGAGTGGTGCTGTGGTGGTGCTGAGTGATGCTGTGGTGGTGCTGAGTGATGCTGTGGTGGTGCTGAGTGATGCTGTGGTGGTGCTGAGTGATGCTGTGGTGGTGCTGAGTGATGCTGTGGTAATGCTGAGTGATGCTGTGGTGGTGTTGAGTGGTGGTGTGGTGGTGCTGAGTGGTGCTGTGGTGGTGCTGAGAGATGCTGTGGTGGTGCTGAGTGGGGGTGCTGAGTGATGCTGTGGTGGTGCTGAGTGGTGTTGTGTTGGTGCTGAGTGATGCTGTGCTGGCTCTGATTGATGCTGTGGTTGCGCTGAGTGATGCTGTGGTGTTGCCGAGTGAGAGATAGAGTGAAGATATAATGCCCAATTAGAGAGGGTGGTGAGAGAGAAAGAGAGAGAGAGAAAGGGTGTACATAGAATAAAGAGTGGAGCGGGATAGAGAGAGAGAAAGAAGGGGAGAGAGAGTGAATGAAGGAGTTTGAAAGAGAAACAGATAAAGGGGTGAGAGAGAATGAAAGGCTAAAAAAGATAGAGAGGGGAGAGAGAGAGAAGGAGAGAGACAATAAGAGTGGGGGGTGTGGAGTTTAAATAGAGTGAAGAAGTGACGCGAAAAAGTAACCTTAAATATAGCTTTGTGCGAATAAATATTTTTAAAAAAACAGTGAGAGACAAAAATACTGGTAATTAGGCTGTGACTCCCAATATAAAACAAATAGCGATATAAGGTGAAATCAACCCACCGAAGCAATATTTCTAACTAGACAAAAAAAGCTTGCATTTCAATGCTAATCGCTGTTGTTTTTCATGTGACTGTAGTCCAGGGCCCTCAGTTGGTAATTTGAGCTGCTGCTGCGATTGAAACATCAGAGTCCAGAGAGTTAATGAGCCATGACGAGGAAATGAGGAAGAGATAGGAAACAACAGATGGCAGATGCGCGTGCACGCCATCGTGAACTCAAGCTGGTCGCCAGCCGAAAGCCAGTGTTTGCACTTCCAAAACCCGCTTACTAAAACTCTCGGCCAGACCAGCGCAAGCGCTGGTGCAGGCCGAGACCTACAAAACTAAATTATCAGTAATTCACTATCAGGACATGCAAAACACAACAGTACAGGTCCTACATTACACATACACTGCACCCTGCCCATGGGGCTACCTTGGGCCTACTATAGGGGTGCCTCACATGTAGTAAAAGAAGAGGTGTGGGCCTGGCAAGTGGGGGCACTTGCCAGGTCAACATGGCAGTTTAAAACTGCACTCCTGGACACTGCAGTGGCAGGTCTGAGACATGGTTGCAGGGCTACTCATGTGGGTGGCATAGCTAGTGCTGCAGTTCCACTAGTAGCATTTGATTAACAGACCCTGGGCTCACACAGTGCACTTTACTAGAGACTTACCAGTAACTCAAATATGCCAAAAATTGATAACCAATCATAATTTACACAGGCAGCACTTGCACTTTACCAATGATCAGCAGTGGTAAAGTGTGCAGAGTTGTAAAACCAACAAAAATGAAATGCTGCACACAGTCAAAAACAGGAGGTCAGAAGCAAAGAAGACAGGTGAAAAACACACCAAAGATGCCAGGTCTAGCACAAGTTTATTAAGATATAATGCACTTATAATACATGGGATTCTGCAATCCCTGTATAAAAAACTACCTCTAATTTCTTTATAACCAGCCACTTGTGATGCACCTAGTCACCGATAAGCAATGACATCAGTTACACTTAAGTTCTGAAGTCACAATGCCTCCTGCCATATCCACCAGCCAAGGGGAAATGCTGGTCTAGTCACAGAGCACAATTAAAGCAGTTGAAAAAGGAATGCTGCTTTTATTTCTTCTGCTCTGTTTTTTCTAGCTTACCATGACGAGCAGAAAGAATATATTTATGGCAACATGTTTATTTTTTTTAACTCCTTTGGTTATTATAGGAAAGTTAGAATCTTTCTGCATGTTTCTACACATTTCAAGCTACTGCAGCTTTTTAAAAAAAAAGAAAACTGACTTGTATTAAACTGATTCTATTATCTTTTTGCCACACATATCAAACAGCTTTTTTTAACGTGTTTAATGACACTAGGGATTCTATTAGTATTCTTCATATTCGCGAACATATAAACATATAACAAAGCTACGCACCCAGAATTTAAGTGGTTTGTGGGAATGGTGATTGTGTGGCCATGTATTATATGGAATAATGTATCCCCTACCATAAATGAAAATGATATTGCAAGTTACCCAGATTTCTATTCCCTTTCACAGGAACTCACCTTATTGCCTCATTCATCTATATGGTCATGGAACTCCTCAGTGCCTTGCAATATTGTTATAATGTACAGCAGAGGGAACTTTATCCCATAAATAATATGGCTGACTGAATATCAGTCACGTTTGTGAGTGAGTACCCACCCGCAAACCCTAAATCAGGCCCTTAAGTCTAGCTAGGAGGTAATGGGCAGCATGCAAGGTCCACACTCTGGAATTCGGAGAAAGGTTCAATACAGGTGCTAAGTCTAAATGATATTCCGTGAGTACCAAGGAACCTCCCATTTATATTTCCAAAGTTGGGCAGATGGCCAATGCCATCAGAGTACCTTTGAAAATTCAAAGTTTCAGCAAATTTTACTGGACCAGTTTTTCCCTCACAAAGAAGGCCGGGATGTTGGGAGCCCCTTTTATGTTCAATAATTTATGTGAAGCCTCTATTGTTTAAAGTGACAGGAAGCTTTGTGTATTCACTCCAGGCTTGTTCTAAACAAAGAACATTGTAGTAAGAAGAAGTTGTCCTCTGTGGGCAGCACTAATCTTTCACATTGTAAATGTCATTCTTAGATTGAGATAAATAGTCATAAACGGTTACAGGTGACCTTTCCTCGGGTAAGTCAGTAATGTACTCAAAGCCCTTTAACTTAATTAGAGCAAACTAATGATTATAAAGGTTTAATCCATTGGGGACTACATGTAATGCTAGCAAACATTACATTTATCAAAAAGACAGATAAACAGAAGGGGAACTGTCTGCCTCACACCTCTAAAATTCAGTTTAAATGGGATGACCAAAAGGGAACTCTCCTGGCTGCACTGACATCCCAAAAACTAAACTGGGATGCTAACAGCTAGGGAGTGTGTACATGAGGTAAAGGGGTGCAGTTCCGTGACACCACAGATCGGAGGAACCAATGCTGTTATCTATTCTCGGGGCCCACCAAGGATGTCCCTGAGAGGCACTAAACCTGAGTGGTGTTTGGGAAATAGCAGCCCCCAAACGCTGGTAAAAAGCAAGCATCCAAGGTAAGATTTAAAGACAAGGACAGCTGCAGTGCTGGTTCTGGTCTTAAATCCCAAGAGAGGCTAATTGTCTCTTTTTTCCCTGGTATCCTTGCCTTGCTCAACTCTCTCACTTGAACTTAGAATGCATGCAAACAATACTAGTTAGTGTCTAGTGTCAGCATGCAAAGTATTCTGATCATCTGAGCAAATCTCAGCATTCCATGAAGAATGCCAATTAGGTACAACTCCCAGCTTCCCAAGGAATGAGAATGAAACATTTAAGTGTGATTTAGCTTAAACAACTAAAATCATCTCATGCTTGGTTCAGACAGTATGGAGGGCAAACAAAAATCATTTACTATATAGCCAATCCTGTTTTTCCATGCATGACCCAGAAACACTCTGCTCCTCCAACAGAGGCTTACAGCCTAACTAAGAAACTTATAGTTTCAATGGCATGAAAAAATGCAAGCTGACCTCAAACATTAAATAGGACTATCCACAGTAAATTGTCGGATTGCTCCTAAATCCCGTTTAAAGTATTTCATGTAGAAAAAGAACACTCATTTAAAGTAATTTTGTTTGGCCCTGATAAAATTACAGACATTACCATATATTACTTTAAACATGGCATGGGGTCTAGAAACTGCTTGCAAAAGAGATATGCAAAGTTTTCGCAGCTTTGTCACAACACAATTTAACATTGATTTTTAAGTCAAGTTTCTTTCCTAGTGGCAGCTAACAATATTTAGTAAGCTCCATTTTTTCTGCTTTGATAGCTGTGCGTAGGAGATTGAACATTATGTTGGAAAGTTTTTTAATTTAGTTTTTAAAAAGTAATTTTGATACATTTTATAAAATTCACTTTTCCTAGGACCCAAATGGGTATTGGTGTCTTTTGTGAATGTATGTATGCGGTATTTCTATAGCACGAACATAGCTAAAAGGCACTAGAGCGCTGTACATGGTCAAAGTTCAGTCTAAGTCTAAGTTATAAGAGAAGTAGCTGGTTTGTGGACTGTTAATGCATTACGATGTAGAGTTCTTTAAATAGATGTGTCTTCAACTCTTTACTAAATTGGAGCAGTGTCCTAATGGATATAGGGATGTTGTTCTAGATCCTGGGCGCATAGATGGAAGAAGCCTTCTGCCTTGTTTTCTATTTTTTACACTTCTTAGTCTGAGGTTTGACAGTGTACTGGCTGCGGGTGTGTCGAGAACCACAAGAGATGGTGAGCTTGTCTGAAAGGTAAGTTAGGGGTGCTGGTTGTGATGGCTTTGTAAATGATGCAGCTGGTTTTGAAGATGGTGCAGGCTGGCAATGAAAGCCAATGGAGTTCCATCAGTCAAGAGTGGGATGTGATCATATTTCTTCAGGCCCGAGATGCGATCTGCGGTGGCATGTAGGATTCCCTTAAGCAATGCTTGTGTGGATTCTGGAAGGCCATAGAGTAGGGCATTACCAGGATCCAGGTGAAATAGTATGAGCAGTCGTGGCCGGCATGACTCGCAGGCGGGGGTGGAGGGGGGCGCGCGGGGGGGATAATTTTAAATAAAATTAACTAAAACTCACCTTCAGCGGTCCGGTCCCGCGTCGCGTCGTCCTTGCAGGAAGCAGCGGCAGGCAGCCTCCCTCCCCTAAGCCAATCACAATGCTGCAATGGCAGCATTGTGATTGGCTGGGACGCCGACCGCACAGGCGTCTATGGGGAGGTCGTTTTCTCCATGCAGGCTGCATGCATCCTACATTGACAAAAGGGAGAGTGTGCATGCCTGGTTTGGTCAGCCCTGGGGCCGACCAAACAGTCAGCACCCACAACATTGGGCTAGCCACTCCTCCCCTGGACTCCAGCAGAATTGCCTACCCGCCCGCCCCCAACCAAACCCTTCTTCTGCTCTCTCGCAATGCAAGAAACAGAAACATAAAATGGTATTTATACCACTTTATGTTTCTGCTTCTTGCACTGCGAGAAAGCAGTGGGAAGACGCTCCTCAGTCAAGATGGAGGAGCCGCCCCCGAGTATGAGGCTTGAACAGCATTTCTGAAGTCGCATTTTGGGGGAAATTGTTTCACTTTCTTAAGAAGTGAGAGCTGGCTGGTATCAGGATGTCCTTGTTTATTTGCCAATTTGCTCCTTGATGAGGTTGTTGCTCAGGTTGAATCAAAGTGACTGCATTCACTGAAGGTTGGAGTTCAAAGGCATCACGGTTCAAGTCATTGAGCTAGGTTTGTACTGCTTCTTGTTCTTGGCAAATAATATGGTTTTTTTTGGATGAAACTAGCTTCATATAGACGTCAAACATTCAGTTCTGGGCTATATGCAGTCAGTGTTTGAGGCATTTGATGTTTGAAGGTGAGGCGATTTTCAGAGGAGTTGTGTATCATCAGTGTGTTGGTGAACCTTGATGGTGTTATCTGTGAGAAGAGCACCAAGAGGCTCCATTGGAGGATGAAGAAAACAGGGGACAATATGGAACCCTGGGGGACTCCGCAGTTGACAGGGACTTTTGGGCCCCTGGAGCTGGCAATGTGAACTTGGTTGGAAAGGTAGGAGGAAAGCAAGGATATTGTGCATATGAGGATGGGAAAGTCAACTGTATTGAAGGCAACTGAGAGGTCCAGCAATATTAGGAGACATGGTTTGTCTTCATTAGCGGTCAGGAGAGCATCGTCTATGATGTGTAAGGTAGCAGCCTCTGTGCTGCAGCATGATCAGAAGCTAGATCGGTAGTCATGCAGTAGATTGTTAGCATTAATGTGATCTTAGAGTTGAATATACACTGCTTTTTCAAAGATCTTGCCGATCAATGGTTGGTGAGTGATCAGTCAGTACTTTTTGAGATCACCAGTGTCTAGTATCTTGCTTAAAGAAAACGTCCTCGAAGAGGGACTATGCTTCTCCTGGTGCAACTCCATAGTCCTATTGTTCATATGTCATTTCTTAATTAATGTACCTCTATCTTGGGTAGGGGAATACTTCATTATTATTATGAGCATAATCATCTCGTTTCATGTGCAAACTACAGCAGGATTAGAAAATGGGCCAAATTGAACCATAAAGGGTGTTTAATAGCATGATTTGCAGCAGGTAAAACATTATGAGACACTTGGTATTCTGACTGGAATGATATCTATTGTAGTGACCAACTTTGCTTGCTGCAACAGCCATTCACAAGTCCATACCTATACATTAGAGGAGAATTTCTGAAACAACAATAATTCTTTGATTATGCTGATTGTACTGAAAACAAAAGCCGTCTTAGCTAACAAGTGCCATCTTGACTAAGATGGGAAATCCCTTTTGAGGCTTGAAGTGTAATTCACCAACTCTGTTGAGGCTAACAGGATGCCAGATTGTTGTAGAATTGGATGGACACACTTCATATCATTGGCCATTAAAGGGCTAAAAATATGCACAAACCAGGTGGGCAGTTTTACTGTGAAGAACTATGCTTTGTGCCATTCTAATTGTACCAGTGAGCTGGTGTACAAACAAGCCCATGGTTTCGTGACATAATAGCGAGAACATAAATATCATGATACAGAAATATAGTGTCAAAAATATTGATCACAAAAATATTGTTTTCCCATACATATAAAGGTAAGTACAAAAATATCAAAACAAATATCGTTTCACACTAATATTGTTAAAAAAGACAAGAATATCGATTTATAATAGAAATATATAGGTTAAAATAGTATATATTAAATATTTTAATATATAACATAACTATAATGTAAAATACATACAATTAAGTAACATTTTACATAAACATACACACATAAATATATATATATTTGTATATTTACAAATACATATATAAGATTACACTATTAAAAAATATATATTTCACATTATATTAAATTGTTTTTTTTTACCAAATTTACAAATATAGAACACACATACACACATATATATATATGTACTTAAAATAATGAACAAATTAAACAAAAAAATAGATTTATCAAAAATAATTTTAAAATATATAAAAAATTATATATATCTATATACAAATAATATACAAAATAAAATACATTTAAACAACTAAAAAAATTATAATATTACATATATTTAAACAATGTTAAAAAAGTAGTAACATCTGTGAAAACAGTATGGAAAGCATTGGACTCAGGAGGGGTCAAATTTACTATTCCCACTCCAGTAGGTGCAACAGTACGGAAAGCATTGGACACCGGAGGGGTCAAATTTACTATTCCCACTCCAGTCTGTACAGCAGTAGAGAGACAGTAGTTTACTTCAAACAAATAACATATTTTAACAACTCTAATAATTAACCGAAAATATAAAACTCTTAATATAAGAATGATATGTCTAAATTTAAAACAAATTAAACAAATACATAATTATTAACAATTAAAACAGATATTAATTTAATTAAAATACCACACTATGGGCCTGATTACGATGACGGTGGGATCGCCACCGGCGTCCCACCGCCAACGTAATAATAATTCCCGCCCGCCACATTAGAATGGCGGGCGGATGGGTGGTGGTCGCAGGGACTGACCTCCACGGATCGGACAAGCTCAAGGAGCCCGTCGGACCCTCAGAGGGAAATCCAATCCCTACAATGGCAGCAGTGCCTGCCAGGCCCCACTGTAGGGATTATGATGTCCCTCCCCGCCGGCCCTTTCATGGCGGTTTACCTGGCTTGAAAAGGCTGGTGGAAAGGGACACTGGGGGGCCCGTAGCGGGCCCTCCATCCCTCTTGGCCCTCAGTTATGAGTTTTGGGGGACACCTTTGGTGCCCTCCTACATATCCCTGCACGATGTGGCAAGCACTGCATGGTGCCTGCTACATAGTGCAGGGATATGCTGAAAGTCTATTTTTTGTACTGCGGCGTGAGCTGCAGCCCGCAGCACACACCACAATACAAAAGATACACTTTGCGACCACCTTGAAGTGGTCGCATTGTAATATCATTGGCGGGACCGCCGACAGGATGTCAGGGGGGTCCCATCTCTGATATGATCGTCCGACTGCCATCATAATGAGGCCCTATATTCTCACAAATATAACAGCCAACAATTAAAATGTAATTGAAAAAAAGTATAACACAATTAACATAATAATAATAAATACAACAATAATTAATAAATAATGTTTCTCTTATTATTACTTAAATAACTTCCCACCCTATTCTCCTACAAACACAACAAAACACACCTAATATATACCATTGAAAAAGAAATTATTAAATAATTTACATAATTAAGTTAAAAAAAAATTAATAAAAATTTATAATTAATTAGCACTTATTTATACTTAATTAGCTTGTCACCCTTTACCCCTACAAACCCTACAACCTGCAACTAAAATATAACTTACAAAATATATTAAACATACAATTAATTAACTTCCCACCCTTTACCTGTATAAAAACAACAATCAGCACCTAAAATATAACTTTAGAACAAAAATAATTGCACAATTTACATAATTATCAATGACATAATTAATAATAATTACAAATTTATTATTCATTAATTATCATTAAATAACTTCCCACCCTGCAAACTTCACAACCCGCTATGACACTATAAATTACATTTAACAACTAAATTAAATTTAAAAATAACAAAAAATTACAAACTATATTTAAAAATATTAACAACAATTATAACAAACAATTAAAATGTGAAATAAAATACATAAAGATAATTAAAAAACTAAATGTTTTACAACTTTATTTTTGTAAACGATATTAACAACTCAGATATTACTTACCTTAAAAAAACAATATTTTTGTAAAGAATATTTCCACATCACGATATTATTATATGACGATATTAAAAACTCGATATTCGATTCAATATTTTGTCCAAATACCCTAGCCACACCACCTCCCCTGAGTAGGCTTTGGCCTGCTCTGCTTCAAAATGCCACATAATTCGGTCCTTTATGTTCTGTAATCATAGAAGCCCAGACAATGGAAAAGCTCTGCAGAGTGGTTTGGGGGCTGTCATTATGATGATGAAATCCATATTTCACAGGGAAATATCCCCTATATTTCATGGTTCACTGTTAAAGAAGGGTTTTTATAGCATTGCATTTTGTGCAGTAGTTATAGTTAGGTCAGTGTTTTAATAGAAAGAGCGCTTTTTTGTTTTGCTAATCACTATGGAGCAGTTTGGCAAATCTTGAGGAAGCACTAAACTTTCCCAAAAAAAGTTCGGCCTCCTCAGCTCCTTCCTGGAAAGTTTCAGAGTGATCCATTGCCCCCTTCCTGCTATATATTAACGGAATTTCTAAACACCTGATCAAGGAACGGAAGGACATTCCACGAATAGGCAGCCAATTAATCCCCATTTTACACTATGCAGATGATGCTGAATTAATGGCCCGCATGGAAAATGGGTTGCAAACTCTATTGGACGCCTTTACCATATATATGGGCAACCTAGATCTTAGAATAAATCACTCCAAGTCTTTTATTAGGACCTGTGACCCAGGTATTACAAAATCCAAAACTTTTTGTGATGGGGAACTCTATTTTAGAGTAAACCCTCTCCATAGAGTAAGCATGGTTTACAGTGCACAGTTCTCTACTTATATCAACTTTATTTCTCAAAGTAGGTTCAGTGAGTTTCAGGGGTTTGATAGAGATAAAAGCTTTTGGAACTGACATTCATTATTTTTAGGAACGTGGCTTTCTGTGAACAGTTGTATACCAATTGAACAATGAGGGTTTCCTATACATCTGTGGTTGATTGTTAATGTGAACTGTGCTAGCTGTAATGGTATGGTATAGGGGCAATGTTGCACATAATGCATGCTTTCCACACCTAAGGAAGTTGTATCTGTGATGGCAGTAATGACGCCTGATATTCTCCTGAGCTATTTTTTACTTACTGTCAGGCCTCTAATGCCATAGTAATTTATAGAGCAATATGCGGGAAAAGGAAGTGTGCATGATGTCATCAGTGATGTCATCAATGATGTCATTTGAGATGTCATCAGTGATGTCATAAATTATGCCATAGAAAATGTCATAAGTATTGTCATGTGAGGTCATAAGCAGCGTATAGCGGGGGTGCAAGTTATAATTAGTATTGCTAACAAGTGGTGAATTTCTATTTTTTTTTTAGCTCAATAATGTTATTGTTGTCAATGATAAATTCACCTAACTAATACGTTACTTTAACCTTTGTTTTTTTCAGTGAATATATACACATTATTCATATATATTCATATTCACTGGAAAAAAACCATGGTTAAGGCAATGTGTAGTGATTACGCCAGGCCAGGTAAGCATAAGAGCACATACTTTATTGACTGTTCATCTCCACAGCTTCCAGGAACTGACTCTCCAGGGATTCAAACCATGACATTCCATTACCATGACAATGACATCATAGGTGGCACAGGGTAGATAGAAAGCAGGTACATAGGGAAACTACTACAACATCTCCTCTCTTCCTTGAAACCAAAAAGGAGAAGAAGACAAAAGAAAAAGAGCAAAAGGGAAGAGAAGAACAAGCAGGAGGAGGAAAATAAAAGAACAAAATGTGCATAAACACATGGAGAATGGCAAAGAACCAGAGGGTGAAAAAGGGATTAAAAAAAAAGAAATCCATAAGTACATGTTAACCTGAAAAGGAACCAAAGAAAGAACTACAGATTCAAACGATTTGGCGGAACACTTGTCCTACCACTCCTGCGTGGAGGTACATATTTCAAAGAGGACTTGATGAGCTGTGAGGGTGGCGAAGAACTCTCTTCACAAGTAGGTCTACTCTGAGCCGGCTGGGAATGAGCAGCATTGCCAGACTCAAGACCCAACTGCAACACTACCCTCCTGGGAATCTTGTAAATCCTGGACAAGTTTCACGAATTCTTTCCATTGACCCTTACAGCAAAACGTGAAGTGGCATCAACTTTAACAGGAGGACCAAATTTCGACAAGCCCTTGGGAACATTTAAGGGGGATTTAATCTTCACCCAATCCCCCACACACACACCAGACTTGAAGTTTGGCACATCCGGAACCACATGTTGAGGATGCATCCCACCATCCCCCTGAGACTTCCCACAGCTTGACAGCAAACCCCACTTCTTCATCCAAGCAGGACACATGTGAAAGGATGCTTCCCTACCCCTAAGTAAAACAAAGGTACTGGAACCAGTGACGGCACTAGGAGTTGTGCGATGTGCCCACTCTGTACGGCTTCTTTGATATCAACCCTAGATGAAACAGCCCACTGAACACACTCAACGAGAATACGGTTAGTGCGCTCAATGAAACCATTGGCTTGTGGGTGATATAAAGCCACACGCCGATGAAGTATACCAGACTGGCTCAAAAAATCTGACATCTCTTTGGAAGTAAATTGTACCCCATTGTCGGATACAAGCTCTTTAGGGAAACCCTCTCTGGCAAAAAGGCTTTGAAGGAACTTGATGACCTCTTGAGAATTGGGGTCGGTCATAAAATGAACCTCCATCCACTTACTGTAATAATCGGCAACAACAAGAGCGAATTTGTATTTGTTAGGCAGAATATTGAAGGGTCCCACAAAATCGACGGCTAACTTCAACCATGGGCCATCAGGTGTCTCCACCTCTTGTACAGGAGGAGAGGCAATCTTTATAACTTTGTCACTGGTACAACATGTGACACAACCTTCCACAGCATCATTGATTTGACGGTCCATGGAGGGCCACCAATACACACAGTGAATCCTTCTTTTAGTACTCGTCTGACCAAGATGTCCCTCATGAACGTAATTAATAATGCGACCCCTCAGTGATTCAGGAGGAACAAATTTATCCCCCGCATGATCATTTCTCTACCTTCCAAGGTAAGTTCATCAGCAACTTTGGCGAAGGGATGAAGGTCACTATCCAAATGTTTTTCCTTGGGCCACCCAGACACAATAAAACCTTTCACCCTCTTGAGGACAATATCAGATTCCATTCCACTGAACCATTCACGTTCAGTGAAACAACCCACACCACAGGCATCAACTGCAGCGATGAGACATTCTTCATCTGCATCATCATCACGAAGATCACATTTGTCTAACGGTAAAGGAGACCTTGAAAGAAAATCTGCCCTTGTGTTTTTCCCACCAGGTATGTGTGCAACATGAACATTGTACTGCAACAACTTAGAGCTCAACCTAGCGATTCTAGGAGTGTGGTCTTTAACAATTCTACCTTCAAGGATGGGAATGAGGGGTTTGTGATCAGTAAGAAGAGTAAACGTCTTTCCCCACAGGAAACATTTGAATCTCTCAACAGCCCAACAACACGCCAGCAATTCTCTTTCAATGACCGAATAGTTTTTTTCACTTGGGTGTAACGCTCGAGAGGCAAAGCCTACAGTGTACTCTTTACCTTGTTTGACCTGAGAGATCATACCGCCCAAACCATCCAAACTAGCATCCACCGACACCGTGCATTGAAAGAGAGGGTCAAAAGGCGTAAGAATGTTGCCCGACCCTAGTTCCTTTTTTATCTGAGAAAATTCATCCTGACAGGAGTCATCCCAGACAAATGTAGTTTTCTTCTTGAGCAGGCTCCTCAAATGCACAGTCTTGGCAGCAAAATTAGAAATAAACTTCGTGTAAAACTCACAAACACCCAAAAACGAAGAGACCTGTTCTTTGGAAGTGGGACACGGGGCATTGGAAATGGCCTTGATGAGACCTTCTCTTGGTACAATACCATCGCCCGAAATGCGATGCCCCAAATACTCTATGGACTCGACACCAAAAACGCACTTGAGCTTGTTAGCCACAATTCCATTCCCTTCCAAACTCTCCAAAACTTTGGCAAGATTTCTGTCATGCGAAACCTTGCACTCTCCAGCCACCAAAATGTCATCTTGGAAAACCACAGTATCCGTGACCCCTTCCAAAACCTTCTCCATGATCCGCTGAAACACTGATGCCGCCGAAGCTAGCCGAACGGCATCCTTCGGAATTGAAACGTACCAACAGGTGATACAAAAGCGGTCAAATGCTTACAGGCAGGATCCAGCTCGACCTGATGATAAGCCGATGCCAGATCAATTTTGGAGAAGAACTTCGCACCTGCAAACTTAGAAAGTATGTCATCGATGCGAGGGAGGGGATGTGAGTCTATCCAAATCTCCTTGTTCAGACTGCGCAAATCAATGCACACCCTGAGATTCTCATTTTTTTTGTCCACGCTACCACCAAGGGAGATAACCAGAGAGAGGACTCGATAGGTTCAATTACACCTGACTCACACATTTTCTTGAGTTCGGCTGACAGTCATCCCTGATGCTAAATGGCACAATACGCAGCTTATGCTTAACTGGAACAGCACACTCTTTGACTTTGATGAAGTGCCTGAACCCCTTGATGCATCCAAGCTTGTCTCCAAAAACTTTCACAAATTTGTTGGACCAAGAGGCCAAACTCTCACCTTGGGAATGATCATCCACCACAGAAACTTGTTCTATTGTGCCAGGTCTGAGTGTCATGCCGAACAACCCCTGATGATACCAACCTAGGATATTAAGTCCTTTCTTAGCCACGTAAACCTTCCCTTGGATATGCCTGTCCTTAAAAACTAGAGAAGTCACAAAAAACCCTGTTAAGTCAATTTTCCTCCCTTCATAGGAAACAGGACTTCTGTCTGGTGGATTGAGAGGTCTGTTCCCCCTGGCACTCTCAAACAACTCTTCAGTAATCATAGTCATGCGCGCCCCGGAATCCACCAGCAATTGCAAACACTTACCATCCACCAACACATCAACTACCGGATCGACACAATCCTCAGAATCATCTTTGATAACCACTACAAAATCAGTCAAAGAGCTCACAACCTCGCACACAGGATCACTCTTGGTCTCCTCAGAATATACAACGTTAACACTGCCACGGAAACCACACACTTTTGCGAAATGCCCCTGCTTACCACATTTGCGACAAGACGCATTCCTAGCAGGACACACTCTTGAATTAGGATAATGTGAAGGAAATCCACATTTTGTACAAAGATTCTTGGAATAGGAACCTTTCTTTTCAGTTTTGATGGGAACGTACCTATTCCCTCTTTGCTCAGACTGAAGTTTGACTTTATCACCCTGTGTTTTTTCACTCTGATCTTTATGGACCTTAATCACACCCACAACATTCTTCTCAGGCTTAAGCTCTTTCGAGGCTTTTTGAGAAAGTTCAATGCTCTTGACAATGGTAATAGTTTCTTCCAAACTAGGATTCTTTAAAGTAAGTAATTTTTCTTGAACTTTCTTGTCTCTACAGTGGACCACAATTTGATCTCGAATGAGCTGAGAAGTGAAATGTTCAAATTCGCACTCGGAAGCAAGAATGCGCAAAGCCGCTACAAAAGACACAATGCTCTCATCGTTCTCCTGCTCTCTAGTGAAAAACTTGTGTCTGGCAACGACTAAACTAGACTCTACATCAAACTGCTTCTCCAGCATGCCCACAGCTTGATCGTACACATTTAATTCTTCTTCACCCTCAACCATAACTAGGGGAGGAAGATGTTCCAAAACAGCTTGACCCTCAAACCCCAGATTATGCTCTAAAATGAAACGTTTCCTCTCTGCGCTAAATCTTGACCCCCCCAATAGCCCCTAAATATTTCACAAACGCCCTATACCACACCTTCCACCTAACTGGTGGATCACCTGGAAGCTGTAAAAAGGGCGGAGGAGGTTGTACATTCTGCATGGTGAACACAACAAGACGGAAAAGCAATTACATATACTGTTGGTCAAGGATCACCTGAAAGATAAAGTGAATAATACTAATACATTAGCGTTGAAGCAACAAAAGTCCACCTGTGAAACAAAGCGATTAAAAATTGCATATTAAACTATAAATAGTTCTGTAGAAGAGTAATAGTCCACCTGATAAATAAAATAAATAAATTAGGACTGACACTTGGCTGACAAGAAACAAAGAGTAAAATGCATAGACACCAAGTCGATGCTGAACTGCACTTCCAAAGGCATAGATACTGCAACAATAGCTAGATAGCTACTGAACAGAGTAGATCCATGAAGACAACACAGAAGTCAATTGGGAAGACAGTCGTTGTTGTTCCGCTTGCCCTCAAAGAAAATACACAGAAAAACGTGACGCACTTGTTGCTGCGCTGGAAACTATACTCCGACACCGTCCAATGTTGTTCCTATAGCATCGCTTAGACGTAAAGCAGATAACTGTACCACATTTGTTGCCGCGCTGTAACTAACGCACAGAAATAGTCTAATGGAGCTCCTACAGCGCCGTTGTCCCGCAAAACAGAAACGGCTATGCACTAATCAATGCACTTACACATGCAATGTCAGGAAAGTCGTTCACCTTGCACACGGATGCCGCTTATCCTCAGAGAAAAGGTTCAACCACTCGACCAGCTTGGCGGAATGCCTCAAAAACCCCAAGCCTTCCTCTCGTCGTCCGTTGCACACCTCGAAAAGATTAAGAGGATGCCTGCCTTCCCCTTACTCTCTGCCGTGACACCAGGATAAGGAAGTGACACGCCGACACGCATTGGCGTACGTCCGGAGAATGCGTAGCAGACCTGCTGGTTGACTCTTCTTTGTGGTATCCAAGGAAACTAGAGGACGCGCATCCACTGACGCACTGCTCTCTACGGCCTTCCCGTAGCCAAGGAAATCAGGATTAACAAGGTAATGGAGATGCACTCCCTGTCTCCGCTGACTCCTGCCGGAGATTCTAGTGCGTCATCAGAAGGTGAAAACTGCAGTGAAGGAATGATCTCTTCCCCAACGAACTAAACAGACAAGACTTGTCAAGGGAAGATCCCCGCACACGATCATTTCTCCTGCAGGCAGTCAAATGAGTCCCAAATGCAAAACGCAGCCACGGAGCACAACCACACCTGCCCAAGCCGCCACGGGATATATTTCCAAATACACGGTATCTTCCCTAGTGCCAGTGACGAACTAGCAGCTCATGGAAAAATAGAAGAACGGCTAACCAGCAATGTAGTACAGGCAGGAACACACTGTGGTAATGCAGGGTTGACGTGATGTGCCACTTTTGTCTGGGCGTCCCAACAAAGATGATTCTCCGCACTGCAGACAGCAAGAATGGCTCATGAAGACAGGAAATTCAGGAGACTGTCGCTGCACACGTGGGTGGAGAGAGGAACAGTCAAACTCGTCGCCAAATTTGTAGTGATTACGCCAGGCCAGGTAAGCATAAGAGCACATACTTTATTGACTGTTCATCTCCACAGCTTCCAGGAACTGACTCTCCAGGGATTCAAACCATTACATTCCATTACCATGACAATTACATCATAGGTGGCACAGGGTAGATAGAAAGCAGGTACATAGGGAAACTACTACACAATGTTATAGTTAGGTGATAATGCCAGTGGCAACATTACATTTTAAACCAAAAAAAACTGAAATTCAGCAGTTATAGTTAACTAAAGCAACTATAACTCGAATCCTGAAGTAACTATAACTTGCACCCCTGTCATGCACAGTCTTGTCATCAATAATGTCATTTCAGATGTTAGCAGTGATGTTATCAATGAAAAATGTGATGTGTCCATGTTGCGTTTTGGGCCATTTCCTGTCACGGGCACTAGGCCTACCCACACAAGTGAGGTACCATTTTTATTGGGAGACCTGGGGGAATGCTGATTGGTAGGAAATTTGTGTCGGCCTGGTGATTCCACAACTTTACCACACAGAAATGCGAGGAAATTTTTATTTTTTAAGCTAAATTTGAGGTTTGCAGGGGATTCTGGGTAAGAAAACATTGGGGGATCCACACAAGCTACACCTCCCTGAACTCCCCCAGGTGTATAGTTTTCAGAAATGTCTGGGTTTGGTAGGTTTCCCTAGATGGCCGGCTAGCCCGGGACCAAAAACACAGGTGCCCCCTTGCAAACCCAGGTCGTTTTCTGATGCATCATTTTTATGTCTCCACAATACGTTTTAGGCCCTTTTCTGTGGGGGGGTACTTGGCCCACCCACACAAGTGAGGTACCATTTTTTAAATGTGAGGAAAATGTGTTTATTTGACAACGTTTGAGGTTTGCAAGGGATTCTGGGTAACATAACCTGGTGAGAGCCACACAAGGGACCCCATCCTGAATCCCCCTGGGTGTCTAGTTTTCAAAAATGTACAGGTTTTCTAGGTTTCCCTACGTGAAAGCTGAGCTAGGGCCCAAAATCCACAGCTAAGCACATTGCGAAAAAAGGGGCAGTTTTCACTGGAAAAATGTGATGTGTCCACGTTGCGTTTTGGGCCGTTTCCTGTCGCGGGCACTAAGCCTACCCACACAAGTGAGGTACCATTTTATTGGGAGACTTTGGGGAATGCTGGGTGGGTGGAAGTTTGTGTCTCCTCGCCGATTCCAGAACTTTCCATCACAGAAATGTGAGGAAAATTGTTTTTTTTGGACAAAGTTTGAGGTTTGCAAGGGATTCTGGGTAACACAACGTGGTGCGAGCTACACAAGTTACCCCATCCTGGATTCCTCTGGGTGTCTAGCTTTCAAACATGTACAGGTTTTCTAGGTTTCCCTAGGTGCCGGCTGAGCTAGAACTTAAAATCCACAGCTAGACACATTGCAAAAAAAGGATCATTTTTCACTGGAATAATGTGATGTGTCCACGTTGCGTTTTGGGCCGTTTCCTGTCGCAGGCACTAGTCCGACCCACACAAGTGAGGTAACATTTTTATCAGCAGACTTGGGGGAATGCTGGCTGGGTGGAAGTTTGTGGCTCCCCGCAGATTCCAGAACTTTCCATCAATGAAATGTGAGGAAAATGTAGTTTTGTTTTTTTTTACAAAGTTTGAGGTTTGCAAGGGATTCTGGGTAACAGAACCTGGTGAGAGCCACACAAGTCACCCCATCCTGGTTTCACTGGGTATCTAGTTTTCAAAAATGTACAGGTTTGCTAGGTTTCTCTAGGTGCCGGCTGAGCTAGGGCCCAAAATCCACAGCTATGCACATTGCAAAAATTGGGTCGGTTTTCACTGGAAAAATGCGATGTGTCCACGTTGCGTTTTGGGCTGTTTCCTGTTGCGAGCACTAAGCCTTCCCTCACAAGTGAGGTACCATTTTTATTGGGAGTCTTAGGGAAACCCAAAATAGTCGAACAAATGTTATTACTATTTGCTTTCTATGCATTTCTGCCTTCCAAATGTAAGACAGCGTGTAAAAAAGAAGTCAATTTGAACAATACCCTCTAATTTACATGCTAATATGGGTACCCACAAATTCAGAGATGCACAAATAACCACTGCTTCTAAACTCCATATCTTGTTACAATTTCAGAAATATATAGGTATACTTGATACTGATTTTTCACTCTTTATATTTTAAATGAATTACTGTATACCCGGTACACAATGAAAAAACATTGCAAGGTGCAACTCAGTTATTGGCTCTGGGTACCTCAGGTTCTTGGTGAACCTGCAAGCCTCAAATAACCCCACAACCAGAAGGGTCCCGTGGACATAACGGTGTAAAGCTTTCAAAAATCTACCATAGTTAGAAGAAGTTACAGGTGAAAATGTAGGCACAAATAGCTGTTTTTTTCAACTAGATTTCAATATTATTTTATTTCAACTGTTACTTTCCATACGAAAACGTTGAAGGATCTACACAAATGACCCCTTGCTAAATTCAGACTTTGGTCTACATTTCAGAAATGTACAGCTTTCTGGGATCCATTATTGGTTTCACACCCATTTCTACCACTAACTGGAAGGAGGTTGAATGCACAAAAAATAGAAAAAATAGGCTATGTCCCAGTAAAATACCAAAACTGTGTAGAAAATGTTGGTTTTCTGACAAAACTCTGCCTGTTCTGGAAAGCCAGAAAGATGGTGATTTTAGCACCACAAACCCTCCGTTGATACCATTTGCAGGAAGAAACCAGATGCCTCCTTCTGCAGCACTTTTATCCCATTTTTCCCAAATAAAAACTAATTTAACTGTATTTTGCCTAATTTCCCAGACCCCTCCAAGGAAATCCACAAACCCCTGGTACCTTTAGAATCCTCAGGATGTTGGAAGAAAAGGATGCAAATTTTGCATGGATAACTTATGTGGACAAAACGTTATGGGGGCCTAAGCGCACTACCCCAAATAGTCAGAAAAGGGTGTGGCACGGGGGAGGCCTGGCAGCGAAGGGGTTAAACAAGTGTGAGACTCTTTCTTTTACACTCTTTAAGTCACATAATGCAGTCATAAGACCAACTTCAAGAGGTCCATGCATTCCCAAGATGAAGAATAAAAGCTCCAGCTCTGGAAATGCTTACAAAATGATCAACTATTCCTGGGGTCATGTTAGATAGACCCCAGGATACATAGGGTTAACTTTTTAAAATATTTCTGGGGCACTTCTGTTCTCCCTGCAGCCCCACACAACACTTAAAAAAATGCTGTTGGTGCCCGTGCCCACATTAGGGCACGAACGACAATATGGGAGGCTCCTTTGCTGAGCAGTGAATAATAAACAAGCAGCTCCAGTTGCTCATTTAATATTGTTTGTCCTCTATATATTTTTCTTTTTTTGACTATTTTTTAGGGTGTCCCAGTCCTACCCAGCAGACCCTCAGCTTTTGTTTTAGCTGGGGGCCCCGGGAGGAGCTCCAAGCCCCTACCGGCTCTCTGCCTAGCACCCATTTTGGGTGCCGGAGGGAGCCAGTCACTTTGTTTTTTGGTGAATGCCCCAGTGCCCACCCAGGGCACACACATCCTTTACGTACGTTGGGGGCCACAGGGGTGAGTCGTAGGGCCCCTGCTGGCTCCCCTGGTAGGAGCCTACCCCTTTTTGTTTTTCAGTGGGTTGTCCTGCACCTACTCAGGGCACTCAAATCTACCAAATCCATAGGGAGCTGCAGGGCAGCCCCACAGCCTTGCCAGCTCCCCTGCAAGTAACCGGTCACTATTTGTTTTTGAATGAGTGACCCGATGCCCACCCGGGCACCCACATCTACCAAATCAGTAGGGGGCCATGAGGGGAGCCGACAGACCCCTGCGGCCTCTGCCCACTTTCTGGCCAGCACCCATTTTGTTTTTTGGTGGATGACAATGCCCACCCGGGGCATCCACATCTTTTAAGCAAGTTGGGGGCCACCAGGGGGGAGCCGCAGCCCCTGTGACCCCTGCTGTCTCCCCTGTCAGGAGCTAGCCACGTTTTGTTTTTTTGGTGGGCGCCCAGTGCCCACTCTGGGCACCCACATTTACTAAATTCGTGGGTGGGATGCGGTGGGAGCCCCTGCAGCTCCTGCGTGCTCCCCTGCTAGCATCCATCCTGGGTGCTGGCAGATGCTGGCTACAAGTATGCTGCAGCTCTGCGGGTGCAGATCTTCTCCCTGCTCTTGCAGCGGTAGCAAGCATTCTTCCCTGCCCGTGCTGGTGGGAAGGGAGCAAACCCAAAAGAAAGTTTGCAGGACCCTGGGGAATCATCTTTGGGAGGGGGCTACACGCCCTCTCCAAATAAAAATGGACATGGCCCGGGGGCCATGGGGTCCCTGAGGCCTGTCCAAGGCTCAGGTAGAGGGTCCGTACACCCCCCTCCGCCCAAAAAATTAATATGGCACACCTCCTCATCAGAAAATAAACAATAAAACTACCCCCCCTGCCCTAGTCCACCTTGGGGGATTACTGCTGTAAAGGGCAGGACCCCTCCCATTTTTTGGGACTGGACTGCGGACCCCTCTCCCCCTCCTATCAGGCCTAGGGTGGCAGGTAACCCTACCCTGCCCACCTATATGGTTTGTTGAACTTATTTTAAGGACAGGGTTTGAGTCACTGAGTCCTACAACGCCTGCCATCACATCTTTGTTGATGTGTTGCCAGCCAATCAGATCTAGATCTGTCAGTTCCGCGGATTCTTTGCAGCGTGATATATACATACATTTTGAAACTCAATTTCTCAAAAACAACTGAACAGATTTATATCAAATCAGAAAAAGCACGCTTTCTAGATCATGATCTAGCTTACTGCAAAATTTGGTGTAATTCCATTCAACTGTTTTGGTTGTAGCTGTGTCCAACTTTCCTACGAAAAATTGAATGGGGAGAAATACATTTTGGGACCCCCTTTTTCTCGGCCCCCACTTGACGGATCACTCCGACACTTTCCAGAAAGGAGTTGAGGTGGATGAGCTTTTTTTTTTTTGGAAAGGTTTGTATATATATATATATATTTTAGTATGTAGTTTCCAAGTTTAGGAGTTTAGGTAGAGAGCAGCTCCTTTATATGGAGGACCCTACAACACCACTGACACTCTGAATCTGCTCACCTGAAAGGTCTGTTTTTCTAGCAAGGTTTGTAAGCATAGGATTAGCCCAGTGCCTGCCATCCACGCCGAGCTAGAAAGTGACAAAGCTTTTGGTCTTTTTTACAGTAAAGTCTTTAAGCATTGGATTAGCTACTGCAATCCATGCCAAGCTAAAAAATTACATAAGCATTTTACCACTCCAGGCACAGTATTACAGCTTTGGATTGGTAAAATACCATCCAAGCCAAACTGGAATTAAAAAAAGCAACCTCTGGTAGCTTTGTCCTGACACAAGGGACCACCCAATATAAGTCAAGACAATACGCTTTAAGGCTTAGAGTGAGCATAAATTATGAAAAAAAGGAAGCAGGGAACTCTCTGTAGTTTCCAAGTTTAGGTGGAGAGCAGCTCCTTTATATGGAGCACCCCACAAGCGAAAACCCACTTGAAGACCCATTTCTCAACAATTGCACACAAGACGTCGACTACTCGCAAAGGGTCTGCTACAGTCCGAATGCTGTGTGCGTAGTAGGGGCTTGACCACCTAATTGGGCTTGGTTTTCTGGAGAGAGTGGGCTCTCCATAAAGACCTCTGTACAAGGCGAAGCTGTTATAGGTGCTTGGCCACCTAATGTGGCTTGAGTGTATGGAGGGAGTGGGCTCTCCGTGAACAGTACTGCACAGGGCAAAGGTAGGAGCTTAGCCATCCGCATCTCAAGGATTGCACACAAGAGGTTAACTACCCGCCATGGGTTTGGTACAGAGCATATGCTGTGCGCAGTAGGAGTTGGCTAACTAATAGGGCCTGGGTGCCTGGTGGGAATGGGCTCTCCGTGAAGACTTATGTATAAGGCGCAGCCTGTGCTTTTTGGGTTGCAGCCAACCATTCAGATCGCTTGGTCCTGCAGAACTGGTAGCAGTCTGGCAGAAACGAGACAGCCACCTGGAAAAAAATCCCTCTCGGCCAATCAGATTGCTTTTTTAAAAAACGTACGGTACTGCTATAGTATTATGGTACTCCCGCATGAGCAATTGTCAATATGTGGCTTTACGGCTAGAGCGGTCGACGTCCAAGCTGGGGAACCGGGTTCGTGTCTCGGCAACAACGCTCAACATCCTGTGATTCAGGGCAAATCACTTAATCTCCCCGTGCCTAACAAAAATGAATGTGTCCTTGTGTAACGAAACTGGTGCTATGTAAAGCGCTCTGATACCCGATGTCTTCGGGTCTAGTTCGCGCTATATAAGATTCTAAAAAATAAAACAAATCACTAACATTTTAACCTTAATTTCTCAAAAAACACTAAACGGATTTACAGCAAATTACAAAAAAAACACTTTGAGTAGATCTAACATTTTGTCAAATTTGATGTAACTCTGTTCAGAAATGTTCTCTGTCAGGCTATCTAAAATTCCTCTGGAAAATAGGAAAATGCGTTTCGAGCCCCCGACCCCCAATCCCCCCCCCGACCCACCACCCTCCACACACTCCATCTTTCTTATAACCTAAACCTTCTTTAATAATAACCAGTACATGTATTACTAGTGGAAGGGGAGTGAAAGGGCCTCCTGGCTGACTGAAGACTTTACCTCTCATGAGCAATGGCCCCTCCGAACTCTTAACAATGATGAGTAGCATGCATTCTGTATCAGCATGGCAGTACAAAATCTATGACAACTGTTGCAAACAGCTCCAATTTTTTGCTTTTATTACTGGCATAATTTGAAAGCAGGGTTGGGAAACACTGCTTTATTCTGTATTCCAACTATTATTAAAAATAATGTGCCTCCACAGTTTAGTAGGAGCGTGCCTGGCTGCGTATTTGGTTTTCAGTTGTCAGTAAGTAGAGTAATAATCAGAATATCGTGGTGGGTTGCCATGGAGAGAACTGTGGACAGCAGAATTCCCAGGGGAGCATGAATCATTCTGTAGACTATTACTACGATGGAGAAGAAGAACCAGCAAACGGAGAGCCAGAGATGACACAGGAAAATGAATATTCAGATGCAGTACATATCAAGATAAGGCTCCCAAAGACTTCTTCAAAGGGCAGGCTAGATTATGAAACAAGCTTGAATCCTCGTCCAAAATTGCTAGTTGTAAGTAATAATTATATGCATAATTAGAACATTGGAATGTTGGGGGCTCCATTGAAGACAATGGAGTAGCTCTGGGCTTATAATGGCTGGTATAAGCCCACCACTCCAACATTCCAATGTTTGTCTTTTTGTTTCTCCATTTTTAATTTAGAACATTCTACCATTAGTGGGTGGAATGTTCTAATAGCCTTCGGCTCGGGCCTATAACTCGGGATCAGGGCCTTTAACAACTGGTATAGCCCTCGGCAGCGGGCTATAAGGCTATAGTATTTTGCGGTCTATGTATGCGTTCAACTCTTCAGCACTGATGCCTGGGTTCCTACAGATAACCTTTTAAATCTTCACTGCAAGTAGGAGTTTAAACCTTCTGAAGCTGTCTGTCTGTGCCAATAGGCCAGTCAGTGAGATGTGTACAGATATTGTTGGGATTAATACTATTTGCTGTTATTTATTTATAGGTAAATGGTGCCACTTATATTTCATTCAAACATAAGAATCAGCATGCGCTACAAAGAATGTAATATTTATGAAGGTGTCAAATAGGAAGTTAGCGCAGCAAACTCCAAATATTTGGGAATGTGCTTACCAGTCACAATTATGATGAAGCATGATTTTTGCAAAATGATCCTGCTTGATCAAATCTGCTCATGTTTGTGTTATTAATGAAATCAAATGACTAATGTTGTGAGAAACTAATAACCTGGGTGACCTTTTTCTTTTACGAGTTTACGTGAAAAATGTGCAAAGACAAAGCACAACACGGTTAGTAATAAACATAACATTAAGACATGCAGAAAAACATGAATAATATAGAGTATTCTTTTAATGTGTACTAAAAGCATTATGAGAGAAGAGACGGAAAAGACATGTTACATTATAAAAGCTTTCATGTAGAATTACGAAAATAATAACCAGAACGCTTATGGAAAATGTTTCATGAGAAATACTTATTTCCTTTCCTTTATAACATAAGAGAAGACATAATAATTATTAATGGGCTTAATTAGATTGTGCTTATGAGTTTAGTCGGAATAATAAACCTTACTTTTAACAAATTCATTAAGTATTTTCTTTATACTTCTTTATAATGAATTGTGTTTTATTCCTTAGGAAAACTGTCAGTTTGCAGTTTATGATTTCCTATGAAGGCCTCAAAAACTCTGCTGAAAATAATTATTTTCCTTTCTCAAAAATACAGGCCACAAAAAGAAATGTATTTTGTCCTTCACTAAATTATGAAATGCTGTTTAGTTTAGCTGTGTACAAAGTAATCTCTAGGAATTTCCTTTCTGTGCTAAATATTTACTCCTCTATGAATGACTCTTCGACAAATGTTGCAAGATAATGTGAAATGTGCATGAGGACGTGGACAAAGTTGCAAGATTCTTTTCCTGCTTTCGCGGAAGGATGACATCTTTCGCATTAACAATGGACTCCTTCTAAAGGTCTTAGATGAACTGGATGGGATGATGATCACCTTATTTTGAAAGCCAATAAAATCGGGAAGAAATTGAAAATGATACTTTAGTGGGTTGGACATTTGACAGTTAGGGTATAATTATTTCTGCAAGAAAGATTTTCTGGGGAGTAGCTTTTTCTATGAGAGGAGAGCTTTGCTGCTATTTTCTCTGCGCTACTCTGGCTGGCTACTGTCTTGCAAACCTGACTGAGGCTGTCCTGATTACTTCGCACTTCATCGGCTGGTGATGTTGCCTTAAGCTATTCCTTTTTGGCCGAAGGGTTAGCTCTTCTTAACTATTGCAGGTTGTGCATTAGTTCTCTAGGTTCATATGAAAATCGAATTGCATATTGATATATGCAATGAAACTATTTTCTTTTGTCTCTTCCTCTTTCCACTCATGCCTGTAATCGATAATGTGATTAGTTCATTATAAGCTGTAATTCTCTTACTTGTGATCTTACCTGTAAAATTGATCATATGAAGATTCTTATAATGTTTTCTATTGTATTCATGTATTGACCAATCATATTCTGAAATATTAGATAAAAGTGACTTGATAAGATATCAGGGTCTGTCATTTATTGGTGAGTTATTGACTTATTGCAAATTGTGACTATGATTGTTAGTTAAGCCATATGCAAATCATCTTGACCCTGCTCCAATGAGAACAGCCCAGCTCAAACTGCCAGGCCAGTCCTCTCTTACGCAGAACACAAGCAACCCAGGACCTGTTTCGCCCTGGGGTGGGCTCAACAGCCATGGTATAGCTTAGTTCCGTGACGCAGTATGCAAGGGACCCACATATGAGCATACCTATCCCAATTAGGGTAACACACAAAAGTATACAAAAAGTGATGGATGAAATGCTTGAATTAAGCTCAGCCACTGTTAATTACTCGGGGTCGCATCCCAGTACATCATTCTTTTGCACACCATCCCACCTCAGCACGGACCCAGTCATAATAAGTAAGGCAGGCCTACTGCCTTTGTTGTAATGTTTCATTAAGAAACATGGGAGATCTATTGCATCTGAAGTAATTTTTCACAATGACCCAACAAGGTAACTATCAGGCAAACGGTCATAAATCTGAAAAAACAGAAAAACTGCAAATGGCAAAACAATATACAATCCCTCCTACAAGGGTTAGCAAGGATTATCAAAATTTACATTTTCTACTCCCAGGGTTTGACACAGGCAGGATCCAGCACAAAAGCCCCTGTCTTCTACAGTAATCTGTGAGATCCCATTTAACATAATATTTGTCTACAGGCTAAAACACAGTGTTGAGCATAAGTATTTCTAAAAGGGAATCACCAGTCATGCAGGCATAAAAATAACTGATTCTTAAAAGGCAAATCTTCTACACCCAGGGTCTGCCAGATGGGTTAACCAACACCAAAACCTCTGCTTACAGTGATACTCTATTAGATTCCATGTAACAAAATGCCTGTCTATAGATTTTAAAATAGTGTAATTCCAATCACCAATTAAGGCCTACTGGCTCTAACATATCCTTCTTGCAACAAATAAGGCAGGCATACTGCATTTGTAATAATTTTTCATGTGAGAATTTGTGTAGTATATTTTTGAGTGGGCATTTCTTTGTAATCTTTAATTTTATTTCTGTTGGACATAATTTCCTGGCGCAAAACTAATTGCAGTAAATAGAAGACTGAGAGGTCTACGAGCTGGAGAGAGATCCACCGGTGAGTGGTGGACCATGCCAAGGATCTATTGCTCTGCGGCGCTTGTGAAGGTGCTGTAGCTGAGCCATGGGGGGCATATTCTTGAATTCTTAATGGCCATTTTGGGCAAACCATGCTTTCTTTTGGAAGTTATTTAACATATGATAATGCCTAAATTAGTGGCCATGAAAAGAGGACTGAACACTGAAAAGGTGAGCAGCCATCTTTGAAAGGTGTTTCTTTGGTTTGCCCTTGCAACTGAAACTGATCTAAGAGAAAAATGGCAATAGAAAGAGGACTGCATACACGATTGGGAGGTGGGGGGGCGCCATCTTTGAATGGTGATCTTTGGCTTTCCCCTGCAACAAAAAATGTTAGATGACTGGGTTCTCTTTGCTAATTTAAGTTAGCGGCTCATAATTTTGTTGGCCACACTGTCACTTTCATTTGCCTGCTTCTTATCTAACGGCTTGACTGTCTCCACCTGTATTTAGTCCTGCACATGCTGCATAGCTTCGCTATCTTCCTTTGACTAGTGGATTTGTAGCTTGAGGTTTCTAGCCGAAGAGGCTATATTGCAATAGGCAATCACAATGTATGCACTCTGCCCGTATCTAAGGCCCTTATTATTGCCGATTAAGGGGAAGTTGAGGCCTCTACCCAAACCGGAACCAGTTGTCCAACAAGATCCTACCCTATCACAGCCATCTGTAGAAAAAAAGACACAAAACTGCTAGGAGTAGAGTGACTCTATTGATGGCAGCTTGGAGACAAGAGATTTAAATAGAACAGGGGTACCACCAACCTTGTTGCTGTTTGTCGCTTAGTATCTGCATTGGTCGGGTCCTCTATCCTAACAGAGGGGAACCTATATCGGCCTCACTAATAAAGAAATATGGTGGGTCACAACAATACAAAAGTGCCCACTCTGTCCCTTTTCAGGAATAAACTCTCTCAGAATCAACAACTCACATGATTTATCAAAAATGGAGCAAAAAATGCAAACACAATATTCTAAGGAGCAACCCTGAAACTCTCATATCTAACTCTTATTTTTGCTTCTCAAAGTGACCATTAAGACCAATTTGATCTTCCATGCAAGACGCACAGCAAAATGGCGGAATACTTTTTACTCCCTCATGGCAGTCAATGCCTCATAGAACATCCCCTATGGTCTCAAACTCATAATATCACCCGACTCCTCGATCAAAGCAAAAGCTACCCTCTCAATTTACAAAAATGGCAACATCCTTATCCAAGCAATAGACAATGGCCTTCAAGCATTTGACTCATCTTTTAGTGACCTAAAAAAGCAAGCTATAGCCCCAGCAAACCCATCTCAAACTCCGTTGCCCAACCATCACTTTAAACCTCCTAACCTGGACCAAACAACGCCAAAGGTTAAGCGTAGCCCTGCAGTCTACACGACCCCTCAGATACCCCAACTAGACCTTTCTACAGCAGCTTTCTCAGCCCAAGGAGCAGCTACTCAGAAACAGGAAGTGGACTTTTGCCCAAGAAACATTCCCCGGCTACTTACCATCTCCTGAAACCTACTAACTCTGACCAAAAAACTAGACCCAGTGACAATCGAAGCCTTGCGGTCCACACAGCCCCACAGAGGCCCCAACTAGACCCTCTTCCAAACAGCTCTCTCAGCCTGAGTACCAACTACTCAACAACAGGAAGTGGGTCAGTGATCAAGAACCAGCCCCCAAACAAAGAACAGGTGATAGAAACAAAGTCGCAGACAGGTCACGACAATTCCCAAACATTCACACAGAACGATAATGTAACTTATCAGTGCCCAACACACAAACTGCCTGCAAACCAAATCAATGACAGCTTACATCTACTCAGGAAAGACATAGAATGGGTCAATAAGAAAGTCAGCACACTTCTACTCATCCTAGAGAAGATGTACACACCTACTACCAAGCACACTGATTCTCCGTCTGCAGAAAACATACCTATAACAAGAGACTCACAACTACCAGAGACAAAAAGCTTCACCAGCCATGAAGAACGAGCAATCACATCTCAGAAGAAGAGATAAACACTCTGCTAATATACTATCAGAGTCCACAGAAATCATCACTTGACACAATATCTAACATCCCAATCGTCAAAGATTTCCAACATAAAAAACAGAGATACAACCCCCTTCAAGTCAATCTCAACAATCTGAGTCCGATTGCAGCTAACACAATGTCCACTGTAGTAACTAACAAAACAGAAACAAACCTGAAATGCATGCAGCACAATTGCGGATCAGCTTCAAAACACGCAACTGATATAGCAGATGTAATCTTAACGCATGACTTGGACATTCTTTTCTTAACTGAAACCTGGCTCAACCCAATGACAGATCCAATACCGGACCTTCTCACTCTTCCGGGATTTTTCCATTTTGCGTCTATATCGCACATTGAAGCAGGGGGAGGTCTCGCTATAATTTACAGATACTCCCTAACCTTAAACACACTTTCCCTAGAAGACACACCATCGTTTGAACTCTTATGAGCTGAAATCAAGCTTGAAAAGAAGCTGTTAGCGAAAATACTTCTTTTATACCATCCACCCGATAACAACAGTCTTCCTAGAGCAATTTAAGGAAACGATCATAATCAATGCTACTTCACTCTCTAATACAATATTATTAGGAGATTTCAACCTGCACTGGAACAATGACATAGATCCCACAGTGGCTGCACTAAATAACCTGCTTCGGGCCTCAACATGATTCAAGCATGCAATGGTCCAACCCACAACAAAGGTGCCATACTTGACCTCATCATAGCTAAATCGGGATCAGTAAACATGCTAGACATCACACCAACAGACTGATCAGACCACCATCATTCTTCCAACTCTCCGCACAAGAAACTAAAATCAAGGGCCAAACGAGAAGGGAGAAAAAGTGGGTGAGGGATTACAGTTGTGTAAACAGAACTGGTGGGTCTATGCCAAACCTCCTTGGCGCCTCCGACGGACCAAATATCGGTTCATGAACTGACGCTCCACTACAACAGCAGCTCCCCCATGTGGGCGGAGGAGCGTCGCCCCACTGCTTTCTCGCAGTGGGAGAAGCAGAAACATAAAATGGTATTATAAATACCATTTTATGTTTCTGCTTCTCGCACTACGAGAAAGCAGAAGTGTTTGGTTGGGGGCGGGCGGGTGGGAGGTCCTGCTCTAGGGCAGGGGAGGAGTGGCTTGGCCACTGCTGAGGGCGCTGACTGTTTGGTCGGCCCTCTGAGGCCAACCGAACCAGTCATGCGCACTCTGCCTTTTCTCCATGTAGGCTGCATGCATCCTACATGGAGAAAATGGCCTCCCCATAGATGCCTGGCTGGTCGGCGTCCTGACCAATCACAACGCTGCCATTGCAGGTTGTGATTGGCTTAGGGGAGGAGAGGGAGGCTTCCTGCTTTCAGGAGAGGAGCAGACAACGCAGGACCGGGCCGGCGAAGGTAAGTTAACGTTTTATTTTAATTTTAAATGTAACCTTCCCCGCGCGACCTCCCGCACCCCCACCCGCGAGTCATGCCAGCTGCAACTGAACAGCAGTATGACTGACATAGTGCAAAAGGCTGCCCCATTATGTCTAAAAAGGCAATGGATAAAACCTGCACTACTGTGGTTCAACCAAAAAATAAATATTGAAAGAAGACAACTTAGACATCTGGAACGACTTCATAGGGAAGGCCCAAATACCCACCTCAAATAATTGAGAATGCACACAATCTCTTACAAAAAGACTATCTTGAATGCCAAAAAAACAGCAATCAGATCTCAATTAGACAGAGCGAAGAACAGGCCCAGAAAACTCTTTGACATAATCAACAACAATCAGGAAAACTTGCAAAACCCACAATCGCAAAAAACTCGACTGACACCTGTAACGCCTTCTCCACTATCTTAAAGATAAAATTGCAACCATTAGCGACTCTTTTTCTTGCCAAGATAGCACCCAACCTAGGGATTCCATCAATTCCACTCTCACAGCACACAGCAAGAATACTAACCAACCCACCCCAACTGTCCCAAAAAAAAACGGAGCCTTCTGGAACAGCTTCAGATCCCTGTCTGAGGGGAAAATCCATAAAATCATTCAGGCAGTGAAACCTAAAACACATTTTGACGATCCTATTACCTCCCACCTACTAAAAGAGATCCACTAATCTCTAAAAAGTGTTAGGTAAACATTTCTCACCACACTAGGTCCATGGTGCCTAGGTACACCTGATTCTGACCTTATCAGAGATGATGGTGAGTTTTCTGATATGAGCCCGAGAAATCCTTCAGAGTTGTTTGGAATTCACATTGATTTTCGGATGGTGGGTCTGTTGGGTTTTGGCCCAGCAACTACAGAAGTAGTTAATGCTTACTGAGCTATCATCCTTGTATCCAGGAAAAAAGGCAGACAGATCTTAGAGGCCAAATTACATGTTGGCGGAAAGGGTTCTCCTTCACAGCGGCGATGGAGTAACCTTTCAGCCAACATAATGGTCCGCCCACTCAATATAAATGCAGGCAGACGTTTGATGTAACGACAGCGGAAACTACTCAGTGTCTACCGTAGTTACACCCATATGACGGAACAATGGAATAAGGGCAGCTGGAGGTTGACCAGTATGTTCGCCCACCTAAATTAGATGGGCGGCCATAGAGGTTAATTTCCACTGTCTGTCATCAAAAAAAAAACCTGGTGGTAAGGGGCAGTGAAGATATAAAATGCCCCCCTTGCCAGGCGAGGTAACTTCCATGGCTAGGGGGCATTGTGTTTTTTTAGTCTCAAAAACGAAATCCCACTTTGAGGTTTTGTTTTTGAAAATAAAAAGAAAAATTGCAACTTTGATGTTCAGCTCCATTATGTTTGAAAGAGACGTATGGAAAGGGCCAATACATTGGCAGGAACTGCCTTGACGGAGGTTCCTGTTAATGCTTGAAATGTGGGTTGGCCAGACAGACATTTTAAAATTTGCTCATCGGAACATCCGCAAGAGTGGGGTAGAAATTTACTCCGTCTCTCTGGCGGGGGACGGTGCAACAGCCAAATCTTTCATCAGGCCCATAGCCAATGAAGAAACAAAGCAGATTTCTATCTGGCATCTATAGTCCAGTTTGTAGAGTATGGAAGCCAGAGTTTGTTAACATTCAACAAGATCTGAGAAACAAGGGGGCAAAGTTAATTAGAAGTCATAGAATGCAGCAACTAAGGTACTGTAAGGATAGCCTTCCAATACAAAGAAGCTATGCTTATGATTATGCTTATGCTCCAGCTTTGCATTTTGATGAACAGTACAGCACAGAAGCTAAGTTAGAAAGGTTTGGTGAAATAAAAACTTTTCTCCAACTTTACACCTGCCTCGAGGAGGCATATTATTTTGGTGGTAAGCCCTGTCTACAAATGTTAGAAAAATCTGTGGGTAGGGGCATGGGAAGGCCCATGTACCACCCTGGGGTGCATAATGCGAGTTGAGTTATTTTGGGGCTACTTTGCAACGCAGAATAAGTTTGGCGCTAGAAAGTAAATCCCAAATCAACACTTTGCATCGCTTTGCTTCAGCTTTGGTGACACTGCACTAGTGCAAAGTGTTAATAAAGCTGACCCCCGAGGTCTATATGGGTCACAAACCTTCTCTGACAGCCTAAAATCGACCTGTAGCCCTCTTGTTTACAGAGTGGCAGTGCATAGCTGCGTAAGTGCTATCATTGGGGGGTAGTTTTACAGCCCCAGATGAAATTTTAATTTTCTTTGCAATGCCCGATTTTAAAAACCCTAATTTCTTTCATGGAAATAGGTGTGCTGACTGCTAAGCGGCTGACATGGCAGATGCTTCACCATACTCGGAATTCTCCCGGGTGAGTGATGATTTTACTCCAGAAGTACTTGAGCTGACATGGCTGAAGCCCTTTCAGTAAAACCTGACAATGCTGCTGGCCAATCCTACAATGGTAGCCTGAAGGAACAGCCAGCATTTTGATTCATAGTTTTCTAAGACAAGCTCTCAGAGCAGGGGTTTGTTTTGGGAAAATGTTACACTAATGAGGCGCTGGAGTAGACACTAATGATTTTTTTCTGCCTAGGACTGGAATGCTGTGACGAGCATCTGGTGCAGGAAAAAGCCCAACTGGCACGGCATTACATGCCTTACCTTAAATATGGTGTGTCTTCCAATGCTGTCATATGCTTAAAGATGGTAGGTTCCAAGGAGTGAAGGTGTTTCCAATGGTGGAGCCAGCAGTAGCTCCACCATTGGAAAATCTGAGATTTCTTGACCACTGAATGAGGTAGAGAAGCCAAAAGGTTGGTAGGGACAGATTCTGCCAATTTTTGGCAGACATGTTATTATGGCCAACCTATTATTGCCCCCATAATCATTTTAAATATAGCAGAGCTTTAACTTGACACTGATTTTATCATTTGTGATTACTGCAATACCGCATCTGAGTTCCAAACCAACTACATATCTGAGAATAAGTATAGGCTGATCTACCTTGCTACTCGTGTAGAGCAAATGTACACAATAAAGAGTTATCTATATAAATGGAATGGAATAGTGCCTTAGGGGCTGGGACACATGTGGACACTTCTCTTCAGTTTCTGCTCAGCAGATACTTAAAAATTCAGCAGCGTGAAGTAACTTGCAAAAACATGCAGCGCTTTGAAGATATCCAAAATAAATGAATAACTTCAAAATCAGAGGGGCTCATTAGGACCAATGAGGTAGTGGGAAAATTAGTGTAATTTGAATTAGATGGTCTTGCTGCTCTAATGAACATTTTAAGTTAAGCACAAATGTTTTGCTTGCTTTGCAAGAGTTATTCACTATTTTGGGAATCAGGTGCAAAATCAATGTAAGCATGACAAAGGCCAGATTTATAGCTTGGTGGTAAGGATACTCCGTCGCTACGTTAAAGGAGCATCCGTACCGCCAAGATAATGGTCCACCCGCCCGATTTATATGCGGGCTGATGTTGTGTAACCATAGTATCATTGGATTTCCAGAGAACAAAGAAGGAACAAAAGCCACTCTGTTCATAGAGGAATGGCTCCGGACTACAGTGGCTCCCACAGGGCTCTCGGACATGTTTGTAGTCCCTCTCAAGAAACCGATCCCTGGTGCTCCTCAGCGGCCGATGGTGGCCAAAATCCTTAACTATCGGGATCGTGATGCACTGTTGCAGGCGGCCAGAGACCGAGCAGCTCTCCTGGTGGACATTATGATGGTCTCCCTCCTCCCGGACTATATCATTGCTGTCAAAAGGAGGTGGGCCTCCTTTCGAGAATCCAAGAGGCGGCTCCATGATAAGAGCCTCACATATGCCCTTCTTTTTCAGGCCAGACTTAAGGTTCTGCACAATCAAAAAGAACATTTCTTCGAATCCCCCGAACAGGTCTATGACTGGCTAGATCAACATTTCCCAGATTCCAGAAGGCGGGAGCAGACAACAACTGGGCCACAGAGCGCGAAACGCAGGATGAGGAGGAGCCGGAGGGACCCCGCGCCTCAGAAGGGTGGCAGAGGCCCGGGGACCCCCCTCCATTCAGCAGGTGCTAGAGGGACTGCTGGCAGCCATTCGCTCTGCAACTAAACTACGCTCACTGCATCCAATTATTAGCTCCAGCTCATCCCAGAATAGCGCCTCCAACTCGGACACAGCAGGAAGTATTGCTCTGTTCTCCACAGTTAGTCCGCAAACTGCGGATGACCTGTAGAGGAGGACCTCTCCACTAATGCCAGGCTAAGCTCAATGCAAAATATGATATCCCATATAACCGTGGTGCACCCTCATGAGGAACTTGTTTCCTTGCTTGCGCAAGACTTACAGAGGCGGCCAAATTACAACCTGGAATGTGAATGGGTTGAGATCTAGGAGAAAGCAGGCAAACAGTGGAGCACACATTATAATTAAGGCTCCCTGTTTTCCATTTTTACTGATTTGTACAGATAAATACAGGCAGAAAACATTCATTTTCTTGTCTGTATTTATTTTTAAATGTGGATAAATACGAAAATTGAGTTGCTTTTCGAGTAATTCTAAATACTGTCTGCCATGACTGCCAGGCCAATAGATGTGTGGATTGATACATAAGGGGGGTTAGAAAAGAAAGGAATTTTAGTAAAGAGGCTTTAACAGCAGTAGATATGCACAAGGTTGATAGTGAACTTTGCATATTTTCATGTAAGTGCACTGATTTATCTTCTGCGGGTGTTCACAGCACTGAAACCTGGCAGACATTCAAGTATGAATGTATATTTATCGGTTAAATAAATGTGGAAATATACTAATTTCAGCTTAATTTTTCCACAAAACACAAAATAAATATGGATAAATACAGATAAAATTAGCAAAAAATAAATATGGATAAATACAGACGGAAATGGCAAAAAAATAAACACCATAAAACCGGGAGCCCTAATTATAATGCTTCAGGAGACTCATTTGGAACGGGAGGAGTGTAGGTCTTGTTTTAGGAAACTACGGTGGGTGCAGGACGTAGTGTGCTTGGATCAGAGAGGTAGCACTAGAGAGGTGGCCTTAGTCATAAGAAAAAATTCAGGAATAAAGTATGACTCGGATAGCTCTGGTAGATGGTTGGTGGACAATCTGGGGATTCAGGACAGGCTGGTTGCGTGTGCAACTTATTACAGTCCAAATAGCGATACTCCAGACGTGCTGCAATCCTGTCTCTTGGAGGTTACGATTCCCATCCTCCTTGGAGGAGATTTCAACATTATTCTAAATAACAACCTGGATAGAAAATCAAGGGCAAAATACATAGGCTCCCCTAAGACATCTTGTAGGTTACAAAATATGATGGTCGAATTGAATTTATTAGATATCTGGCGCATGAGGATGGTGGCAGCCAGAGGTTTTACCGCACTTACACTACGTTTTTGGTTGACCAGGCTCTAATCGAGGAGGTGAAGTCAGTTGTTTATGTCCCTGCGGTACTTTCAGACCACTCTCCTGTGGCCTTATATTTAGAGGATCGCAAACAGCTGGGACAGAGAACGTGGACCCATGATAGAACTATTCTGCTGGATGAGGAGGTGGTTGTAGGCCTGGCGGATAAGACCGCTGACTTTCTTCATTTTAATAAAGATTCTGCCAAAGTACAAGTAGTGTGGGATTCGTACAAGGCGTATTTAAGGGAAATAATATGGGCTATAGTGATAGGTAAGAGGTGAGCTACACAGGTGAGGGATGTGGGGCTTATAGCAAAAATCAAGATGCAAGAAACTGAACTCCAGAAGGCCCCGTTAGAGGGATTATCTAGGGTACCAACTCTCCAAGGAGAACTGGAGGATTTGCAGCAGGGTATGAGGTTCAGCTCGCAATAACAATCCAGGTTAGGTGGAAAGTCAGTAATCTGCAGCATTTCTCCTATGGCGAGAGGTGTAGCTCGCTTTTAGCTTGGAAGGTTAAGGTAGATAGAGCCAGGAATTCGATACAGGGCCCGGGGTGCTCTTAAAGACGAATGCAGACATTAGAGCGGAAGCTTGGAGGTATATGAGCAGTCTATATAAAGATAATCTACAGCCAGGAAAGGAGTGTATAGTAGCCTGGTTAAGAGAGCTAGATCTTCCAAAAAAAACAAGGGCGCAAGTGGACCTATTAGGGTTGGAGATCTCCGAGGCGGAGATATTGGCACAGAGTAGGAAAATGAGCGAGGGGAAAGCCGCTGGCCCAGATGGTCTTCTAGTAGAGATGTATAAAGCAATCATAGAGAAGCAAATCCCATTTCTAAAGGGAGTGTTTAACGCAACATATATAAAGGGAGAAGAAGCGCCGGCATCTTGGTCAGAGGCAACTGTGATCCTAGTCCTGAAACCTGAAAAGACCCTGCAAAAATAGAATCCTGTAGACCAATATCCTTATTGAACGTAGATTATAAGATCTTTTCTGGGATACTAGCCTCAAGGGTGGCTCCGGTTATAAAGTGAATTATCCATACGGATCAGAGGAGTTTTATCCCGGGGCGGCAGTTAAACGAGCTTACACGTTTGATGATGTGGGTCATTGATATGGCGGAAGCTCAGAAATCTCCTTTAATGATAGTGGCGGTAGATGCAGCTAAAGCCTTTGACAGGGTACATTGGGAATACCTTTGGGAAGCCCTTAAAAGCTTTGGATTTCCTCAAAATATAATAAGTGCAATACAAAATCTGTATAGGTTACCCATAGAGAGGGTGTTGGTAAATGGAGAGCTCTCGGACTGGTTCCACATAACTAGATGGCACAAGACAGGGCTGTCTCCTATCTCCCTTACTTTTTAACCTCTATATCGAGCCTTTAGCGCACCAGATTAGAGCAGATACCACCATAACCCCTTTTAAGTTAGCTGGATTGGAGGTTAAACTAGCCCTATATGCAGGCGATATGGTGGTATATACAACAAATCCGCAGTCTACAATACCCAGTTTGACGGCGAGGGCTAAGGGATTTGGCAAGATATCGGGATACAAGGTTAATGTGGATAAAACTTAAGTTAAGGATTGGAACCAAGAAAAGATCAGCCAGGGGGCAAAATCCCAAATGACATCCTGTGGGTCAACTGGAAAAAAGCGCACCAAGATGTGGGGAGACTCCTAGGAAGATGGGCTAATCTGCCATTAAACATCTATGGTAGAGTAAACCTCATTAAGATAATTATTCTCCCTAAAATTACTGTTCTCGTCAACTCTATACACCTTACATTCCTGAGAGAAGACATAGCTAAATTGCAGGGTAAAATCTGGAGTCTCATTTGGGCTGCGAAGGGACCTAGGATCGCCTGGAAAAAATTGAGGAGAAATCTTGGGGCGGGGGGTTTAGCGCTCCCTGATCTGATGATGTATTGCTATGCTTTCCATTTTAAGAACATTCGTAAGGTAGACAATAAACTAGATAGATCTCCAATGGGCAGATTATATGGGGCAATGCTTAGTGGACTGGAACAGAGTCACTTTTTGTTTAAATATGGCGACCAGAAATACTTTTAAAAAGTCAGGTTGAAGGTTTTGAAAATGGCATTAAGAACATGGGTATATTTTCGAAAGAGGTTTAGTATACCGTATTACACGCCATGGGCACCAATTTGGGATTCCCCAGGCACCCCAGACTGCTTGGTAGACCAGCTAGGTCAACCCCTAAAATCAGCTGGTTTAAGTTATTGGGCAGATCTCAGAGCAGGCTCAGGTTTGGTGGAATGGGATGTGTTATGGGCATGCACTAATGGTCAGCTAACGAGATTCAAATACTATCAGCTACTATCATGGTACCCAAGAGTAGGCAGAAGAGGACGATGAGCCATGGCTTGAACAGGTGTTGAAGTTTGGATGTGGTATTAGGCCTTTTTGAAGGCTGATGATAAGAACTTGCCAGACATAACTACAAAGTGGGAAGGGGGAATTGTGGAAGGAAATCTAAGGCAAATGTGGCAAGTATCTTTTTCCACATTATATGCGGTGGTGAAACCTGCCTCACTTAATAGAAATCATTTGTTTACCACACACAGGGTATACTGGTCACCAAGCAAGCTCTCAAAAGCCACCGTGAAAGAATTCGGATGTCCGAAGTGTAAGTGCCCAACGGCGGATGACCTACATATGTTTATGCAATGCCCGATAATTGCCCCCTTTTGGATATCAGTATGCAACTTTATCATTGAGGTGACAGGATACCAGATAGAGGTAAGCCCTCAACTTATATTTTTTGGGCTTAACCCGGATGCAGGTTTGTAGGCAAGCTCTCCCATAATGAAATTAGTTTTTTATGTGGTGTTGCTGGCAAGACAAGAGATATGTAGGCTATGGAAATCTGCAACTGTCCCACTTCTAACTGACTATCTTAAAAACTACAAGCATACAAGCCAGATGGCATCCCAAATGCAAAAATACCGGTCGCAAAAGGGCAGATTCTGCGAATCTGCCCGTTTGCGACCGGTATTTCGTTTGATGCATGGGGCCCAAAGTCCTCCGAAAGGCCAACGGAGAATACTTTCTCCACCAAAATATATTTCTGGACCAAAATCATTGTAAGCATGCAGTGTAAATAGAAATTTACGCCAGAGAATAAACGATCAGGTTTATATACCAAAATCCATTTTCTCACACTCACACTGACAACAAAGTGGAACCTAGACACAAGTGCACCCCAATTACGATTTAAGCCCATCTGTGAGAGCCAACTTGATTGTGCACAGCTAAAAACACTGGCAAATGTTACCATTGTATTTACACCATGATGCTTTCTCCACAACTGTGTGGGGGAGAGTTGCCACTGTAGCATTTATAAGCAGCACAAACGTGACACTAAACCCCAAACAAAATTAAGGTGCTTAGGCATGCAAGACTATATGTTAGTTTCCATTCACTCTGTACAATGGCTCTTGTTAAATATGTTTTCTGGATGCAGGGATTTACTATTACAACAACAGAAATGCTTAAACAGGCATATTTCAGTTCCAGGTTTTTCAGTTGACCACCCTAATGTACTGAGGAAGATGCATTGCATTTCTGTTATGCATTCCAAGGGGCATAGAGTGATCATTTACCTTGTCCTGAACTTCAAAACAAAGCCACCTACTGCTTCTGACACATTGATCCTCACAGAAACTGAACCAGAAAAAAGTAATCTGGTCCCATCACACCCAAGTACAAATGCTTGGCAAACTTCTTCCTGAACAAAACAATGTCTTGTGCAAAAACCTGGACGAGATAAAGGAAGGTGGAGGGTACTCTCTTACCATATGTATAACAAAATAAAGTGTCACATGCGCCTTTTACATTTGGGTGAAAAGAGGGGTATCAGGCATGACAAAAGACCTCTCTCCACTCCCTTTTCAAGAAGAAGACACTGTTTCTCAAATTCCTTTCTAGCCATGCTTTCAGAATCTGGAACACGCTCCCTCTTGATATCAAGAATGCTCAAAGAATCTGTTCCCTGAGAACAACTGCATTTGGATGCATAATAATACCACTTCTGCATATCTTGTTATGGCAGCTTACTGCTCCCTTACACCTGGTGGGTCTCTTCTCCACCTGTGAATTATTACCCTACTTCATATTATCTGACACCATGTCCGTAAAGGTGACATGTCTATATCCTATAAATTGAGGGTCAAACTGCACACTGTTACTACTTTTTTGTGCTTTCTGTTACCTGTCATTTCACCCTTTCTCTCACTTCTGTGCCTACTCCCTTCCTACTGTTGATTATAATGGCAGTGATAACTTATGCTAATTTTGTTGCTTAGGTCCTTACAAGACTCACAAGTTCACTTTTTAGTAACTTGTTAAGGTGTCAGCAATAATGTTTTGCCGCATGCCCTGCCTGCTTTGTGCTATGTAAGCTTCTGTCACTTCAACTTATACCTTTGCATTTTGTTTTATTCTGTTGGGATCAGATATTACTACTGTACGCTGTTGCTGCACTTATATCATGTAATCTGTCTAGCCCTGCATATTACAGATTTGCAATGGTAACAATCAGCACCTCCCGCATCGTAGGGGGGAGGCATCCCAACTGGAGAGCCTCATTGTAGACAGCCAAGAGGTAAGGGGCAACGATTTGTGTCTACTCCTTATAAAAGGCAACAGTCAAGCCCTCCAGGCAGGTAATCAAGATGCCATATGAGCCCTCTCCAAGTCATCAATGTTTCTGCTGAGCCATATTCTCAAATAGCGGACCGGTCCTTTCACCCACTGAAGCAGGTATTAGGAGGTGAACCTGTCTGTCACAGAAGTGAGGGGAAAGAGGACTGACTTCGACCAGTTGATATGGAAGCCAGAGATTCCACCAATACAAACAACCTCACATACCACAGGAGATACGTTCATGTGAGGGTTCCTCAAATATAGGGTAACATCATCCACGTACATGGAGACTAGAATACTCCTATTATGAACAGAAATGCCCCTATCTGATTGGTGTTGGTGTAGGCTGGCCACCAAGGGCTCCATAGCTACGGCAAAGGTGAGAGGGGGCACTCTTGCCAGATGCCCCTAGATATTGAGAAGGGGGCCCATGACCACACCATTGTTGCGCAGCCTAGCACATGGTGACTCATAGAGGAGTTTTATCCAATTAATAAAACGGGGACTGAAGCCCAATCTCTGTAACAATGGGAGTAAGAAGTGCCACTCCAAGGAGTCAAACGCCTTGGTGGCTTCGAGCAATATCGCTGCAGCCTTTAGCTGGGGAGCTACAGAGTGCGTGAGGGCGAACATTGTGCTCAAGTTATGTGGGTTGTCACGGCCAGGCACAAACACCAATTGATCCGGGTGTACAATGTCATGCAGAAGAGGCGTCAACCGAGTCACAAGCATTTTGGCTAGGATCTTATTATCCATTTTAATCGTTGACAGGGGGGATAGGAATCTCATAAATTGGGGTCTCACGCGTTTTCAACATGGTGACAATCAGCACCTCCAGCATCGTAGGGGGAGGCTTCCCAAATGGAGAGCCTCATTGTAGAAAGCCAAGAGGTAAGGGGCTAGAATTTGGGTCTACTCCTTATAAAAGGCAACAGTCAAGCCATCCAGTCCTAGAGCCATGTCACGAGACATACTTTGGCTCATTTGAACTATGTTCTCTTCAGTGAAGGGGACATCGAGGTATTGCTGATGGGTATTTTTGAGCCAGAGAAGATGGGCAGAGTCTAGGTAGTCACTTAATTGTACTGGGTCATTAGGCATGGTAGAAGTATAGATATCATTGTAAAAGGTAGTCATGATGTACTCGATACCCTCTGGGTCAGAGTGCAAGGTTTGCCGGTCATCAAGTATTTCCGTGACACAGTTGCTGGCCCAGGGCAGGTGGAGCATTCTATCTAGCACCTGTCCTTCTCTGTCCTCCTTGCCATATCGCTGTGCCACCATGTCCCTGCTTAGATAGTGCTTTTCGCAAGCTGCCTCCTCATGGTAATTGCTTAACTTCTGCCTAATTAAGGCCAGAATGCCAGTGTCGCCACATGCAAAGAAGGCCAGCTAAAGAGTGCGGATTTCCAACTCGAGTTTAGCCAATTGAGCTCGTATCGATCTCAGCAACCCAGCCTGTTTGGGTATGCAAACACCCTGTGTAACCGTTTTGAATGCCTCCCATAGTGTAGAAGCAGAGGTTTCGGGTTGAGAGTTGTGGGAGAAATATTCCGAAATGCTGGAGCAGACTTCAGCACAAAGGGTGTTGGGGGAAAGGTGCCAGGTGTGGGCCTGAGCTTGCATGTCAGAGAGATCCAGCTCAAGGAGGATCGGCCCATCGTCCGAGTGTGTCCCGGGGAGGTGCTCAATAGACGTCAACTAGAGGACCACATCTTTTGTGGCCAACTGTTAGACCTGTCATCCTTAGGGTGGTCTTTCCCCAGACATTTTGCCTTTTGCCACCACATTTTATTGATTCTTTTTGTTGGCCTTAGGACTCTGAGCACTTTACCACTGCTAACCAGTGCCAAGTGCATGTGCTTCTCCCCTAAACATGATGACATTGGATTAAACTGATTAACATATTTGAGGTACTGGTAAGTCCTTTTTTAAATGGTGTACCATATACCCAGGGCTTGTACTTCAAATGCTATTAGTGGGCCTGCAGCACTAATTGTGCCACCCTCAGAAATAGCATTTCAAACCTGCCTCAGGCCTGTCACTGCAGTACCTATGTGGGAAGTTTACTGCCACTTCGACTTGGCATTTGAAACTTCTTGCCAAGCTTTACATTCCCCTTTTAATACATTTAAGTCGCCTCTAAGGTAGGCCCTAAGAAACCCTAAGGGCAGGGTGCTACGTAATTTAAAGGTAGGACATGTACTTTTATGTTTTGCATGTCTTGGTAGTGACAAATCCTATTTTGGTTTTCACTATTGTGAGGCCTACCCCTCTCATAGGCCGAATTGGGAATTCCTTAATACGCTCTTAAGCTGTTATTTCTGATCAGAGGGGAGTAGCTTTTTCATGTTTCAGATCTTTGGAATGTAATGATAAATCCTCCTTACTGGTGAAGTTGGATTTCAAATTACTGTTTTAGAAATGCCACATAGAAATGTACATAGAGCACTTACTGCTCTATGTGCCTGACAGCCTGTCTCCAATACACGTCTGGGGTGGGTGACAGCTACATTTTGTGCAGTCCCTCTTGACAGCCACAAACAGTGGAAGGTGAGGCTCATCTGCATTCTGAGCATTCTGATGGAAATTCATGGGCAGGGAGGAATGGGAGGGGCTGACACACGTCAATAGGTAGTGTCCTGTCCACACACAAAGCACTGATTTTCCCCCCACAGATGCTCTGACAGACAGAACTGGGTAGAAAGGAATCCTTGTGCCCTTCAGAGAGCTGCTTTTAAGTCACCCCCTACATCAAAAAACTTTTGGGTATAAGTACTGGGTCTCTGACACCCTAAAATCAGGGGGATGAATCTTGAACTGAACCTCTATCAGAAGGACTACTGTGCTGCTTAAAGGGCTTGACTGGACTGCTTTTCTGGAAGGACTGCTTTTCTGTTTGTTTCCCTGCTGCCTGCTGCTCCCTGACTCTGCTGAAGGAGAGCTGGACTCTGCCTTCCCTCCAAGGGATCTCCAAGGGCTTGATGGCTTGCCTCCTGTTTTCTGAATTTTCAGGGACATAAAAGACTTCCTGCAATTCTGCTAGTGCTGCAGGATTCTGCCTTCTGTAAGTCCTACCCTTGCCTGAGGTGCCCAGAAGTGGGTTTTGCAGCTGTTTTGCTACGACAACTGACTCATAGCCACCTTTGCGCTGATGGGAGCCGACGCATTGCCCTTCAATGCCGACGCAGAGGCGGTTCGAAGACAGCAGTTCTACAGCCTGTGCGGGACAATGCTCTGCGTGGCTCGATGACAACTCATTTCCTTCACTTTAGCGAAGCTCGACGACGATGCAGTGAACTGACTTCGTCGTAAAGATCGATGCATTATGCCCTCAGCGTTGAATCTTTGCTCCATCCAAGGTACTTTCTCAACGGGCCCTGCGTGGGTGCTGTAGCCGGCCTGCCCTCCATCGCGGTTGGCCTGAACTTTGGATTTGCACCTCGCAGCCTCAAGTAACCTTTTTTCATTTAATCTTTTAAAATTCATATCTTGACTTCTACTGATTGGATTTTTGTTGTTTTGGTCTTGTGTTTCTCAGATAAATATTCTAAATTTGTGTGGAGTCTTTTTGTGGTGTATTCATTATGTTACTGTGTGTGTGTGTGTGTATTTGTGTATGCTGCTCAAATACTTTACACATTGCCTCTTTAGATAAGCCTGACTGCTCTGTGCCAAGCTACCAGAGGGTGAGCACAGGTTATCTTTTAGTGTGTATCTAGCTTACCCTGACTAGAATTGTGGTTCCTGCCGGGCCTGGGTGCATATCTCAGCCAACCAGGAACCTAATTCCTAACACCAACCCGGATTCTATTCTATACCATGTGTTATGTGTGGTTCCTCTGCAGGTCCCCTCTCCATCTTGGGGGGATCAATAGGCCAGTGGTCATTCACTATGAGGTGTAATTGAGCTGCTGCGTGCAGGTGTGGTCTTCTAGTATCACTGGATCTATCAAGGGTATGGTCAAGCACCACATTAAAATCATCCCCGCCACACACAAGACAGTCGTCGGCCTGACATTTCGGATCTGTTGCCAAAGTTCTATGTAAAGGTTGCAGCAGCCGAAATTGGGCCCATACACAGAGGCTAGGGTAAAGGAGCGGCCCAAGAGCTTACCGCTCAGAGCCACGTACCTGCCCTCTTTGTCGCATATGGATGTGTCTGTTCACCACTGAAAGCCCTTGCGGATGAGGATGGCTACCTCCATCTTGCAGGGATTTAATCACAATCCCTCCATACGTTTAGCCATGTAGCTGGGTTGCAAAATACATAGGGTAACATTTTAACATTTCTGATTGGTCTATTTTTTATTTTTATGAAGTATAACTAAAGAACTTTTTAGAGAGGTAGGAGCAATATCCAAAAGGAATGGAAAACTGATAATTTTCCACTTCTGCAGGAAGTACATCAGGAAGTAGTTAGTGGTAGTCCCTCTCTCCCTGTAGGGTGTGCAACAGATGCAAGCAGGAGGTCTAAGCAGCTAAGATTGCCCTTTTTGCCCATCATATTGGCATCCCTACAAAGCTTAAATGTCTCTGTCCGTAGTAGGTCTTGGGAATAGCAGAGTTGAGCACAGCTGAAATGGGAGTCAGGAGTCTGACCAAATGTGCAGAGTGGACACTTAGTATGAAATGCTAGCTTGATACAAACAGCCCATCTATCAACACCAACAATTACTTTCTTCTTGATTCTGAAAGTAGGGACATTCTAATGGTGTCATTCTTAACAACAAAGGATAAAAAGGATAAGGTGACGCTTTGTTGTTTGGCTGTTCGACGTCGTTACGCCCGCGCCTGCAGGCGCTTAACAAATTGTTGCTGGGCTCCCGCAGCGCGGTAGGCTTTGTTGTTTGGCTGCTCATTGGAGGCAGACCACACGCCCCAGGAGGAATCGCGGCAGCAGCTGCGCACTGACGCGGTCACGCCCATGTCTGGGGGCACTTAACAAATTGGCTGCTGAGCTCCCGCAGCGCGGGACGCTTTGTTGTTTGGCTGTTCGTTGGGGGCAGACCACAAGCCCCAGGAGGAATCACGGAGCAGCCGCACGCCGACATCGTCACGTCCGGAGGCGCGTAACAAATTGGCTGCTAGGCTCCCGCAGCGCGGGACGCGTGCAGGTCACACCCGTTCGCGTGCCCGGGCGAAGACTGGGCCCGTCTGCGCCCGTCAGCGGCCGGCAGAGGCTGAGCTGGGCCCTCCCTCTTTGATTTAAGTTACAGCAACGAAATAAGGTGAGAGTTCTGTTCTGCTGCGTGAAGTAACTATGGGGAAAAGAACTGGCCCGTTAGTATAAACTCCAGCCTCTACTAGTACTACTGTGCGGCCCTCAATTACTATTGACAGTATGCTGGCCAGGGTGGTTAATATAGTATCCAGCGATATTGAACTCACAGAGCGTAGTTTGTCTCTGGGGCGTGTGGCACTACCTATTGAGCCGGGTTGTGGCTCTACACCAAACTCTCGATATGATGGTAGCACCCCCCTGCATATGGTTATTGCTCCAAGTGTTGTCTTACAAACTGACGGGTCCGTCCCTGAATGTGGCTCATCTTCGAACCAACAAGTTATGGTAGCCCCCTCTGCACCTGTGGCTGGTGCGGCAAAATGCAAAAGGACATTTGGGAAGCACACCTGCACCAAGAGGAAGCAACCCCCAGGCACGGCCACATCACGAAGTAACTTGGCTTCCTGGATACTCCTAGCATTGGACTCTGACACAACGCCCACTTTTTGAATGATATTGTTACCCAATCTTGCAGCACTCAAACTGAAGTAATTCCTGTGCTACCTGATGTATAGCAACCTCTTAACAGCACATTTTGTTCTTATATTGCGACTTATTAGATAAAAAACGGAATCCTTTGCTGGACCGCCTGACGAACCTGGAAACTCATGAATAGATTCTGCGAGCATGTTGCGGCTGCTAACACGGCCACTCCTGATGCTAAGGTGAGAGGGGGCCAATTGACAAGTGTTACACCTATAGATTGTGTTACCAATTTAAATCATCGTCCCCTAGGAGGGCCCCTTATTCTCTTGCCAACACCGCGTGCCAAAAGAATGGTAAACTCTTTTGGACCGCCCTAAAAGAAATGTGGGCGGTGGGCCAAGTTCTCTCCCCGATAAGCTGTAAAATAACTAGCGAGGCCAGGGAAGCACATTTCTCATCAATATATACAGCCCCATCACATGATAAAGAAACGCCTGAGCTGCCAGACCCTAAGGGAGTCGTAATTTCTCTTTTAGAAGTTGAGGAAGCTATAACCCAGAGCATAGGCAGTAAGGCTCCGGGACCAGATGGGGTGCCAATAGATCTCATTAAACATAATCCTGATATCTGGGCCCTCCTCCTGCTTAATGTTTTTAACAATTTAACCAACTCCCCGTTGTCAAGCACATGGTCGACTTCTATTATCGTACCAATTTTTAAGAAAGGTGATCGTTCTCAACCGAGTTGCTACAGGCCCATTTCCCTTATAGATACAACGCTGAAAATACTGGGTAGGGATTTATAGAATAAGATCAAAGATTGGGCAAAGGAGAACACTATTCTGCATCCCTGCCAATTGGGTTTTAGAAACAAGGTGGGCACAATAGAACAGTGCCTTAATTCAAATTTGATAATCGGGAAATACACAATTGCCCAGCGCTCACCAATATACCTGGCGTTTATGGATTTGACCTCCGCATTTGATTTTGTTAACCGTTCATGGTTATGGTCTGTCCTGCTGGAAACTGGAATGGATGAGACAATAGTGCAATTCTTAGCCTATTTACATTGAAATATGAAAGCTGCAATTAGAATGAATATACAAGGGAAGTCTCCAATGATATTGGTGTTTTAGAGGGGTAAGGCACTTTTTATTTTATATATTAACAATTGACATAAGCTTTTAGTGACACTCACTAATGATGTCCCAAGAATTAACGGGTTTATACTCCCATCCTTATTATATGCCGATGACGCAGTCCTAATGGGCCGCACCCCTAAAGCCCTGTGCCTTTTAGTATGAGGTTTGTTAATTTTATGGCCTCTTTAGATTTATGTACTAATTTAAAAAAATCTTTTATAATGGTCTGCGAACCAAGGAAGCATGCGTTGAATGTCCTTCATGTCGGCGATCAGAGTTTATCAAGCACAAGCACTTTTTGCTATCTGGGTTTGGTTTTTGCTGCTAATGGTCTGTGGACAGACCATACTGCTTATTGCAGGACTGGGTTTTCTAGGTCAGTAAACACAGTGCCCAGGAGGTGGGGGGCTATTTTACCCATTTAAAAAAAATGTAAAACTCAGTGTACACCGACAGCAACCTATGGTGCCGAGGTTTGGGGCATTGCTAATTGTCATAATATCCGGCTTGAGGAGGAGAGGTTCTGTCGCAAGCTCTTGGGTGCCCCAATCTCTTCTTCTCAATTTGTGTGCCATAGTGAACTTAAGCTACACTATATTGAAGATTATATTAGAGCGCGTCCTGCTCTATTCTGGTTAACCATGTGAAAAAACAAGGCAGCTTCCCTTACAAGAGATATCATAGTGGATTGTCTCAAATGTGAGAAAGGTATGGAAATTCCATGGCTAGCGGAGGTGAGATCCAGTTTATGCAGGATTAGTTATGGAAATGTTTTTGAGAACCCCAATGATCTAGATACTGTAAATAAAAAAAGAGTTGCGGGCGGCCCTGTATAGGCGCTATAACGAGGAAAGAGTGGCCACACAGTCCTGTAAATCTAGCATAGTTGTGTACCTGAATATTGAGAATGATCGACACTTGCCCAGCTATTTGACTAAATCTATGGGTCGATGGGAGCGTGGCCTCCTGTTCCGCCTAAAAGCAAGCACTGTCAAATATCTACTATGCTTTCCTCTGGGCTTCCAAGCAAATCTTGATTTTATCCCTTGTCCATGTAATGGGCATTTGGGCCAAACTCTATTACATTTCCTATTTTTCTGTAAGTTCTATTAACAATATACTAAATCATTCCTGCTCCCTTTTTTTAAAAAAAAGATCAAAACTCTGGGCGAGGATGAGCTAATAATTTGCGTGGGCACCTTTCTGAAAACTGCGGTTAGAGCCTGCATCTCAATGAACTCTGTCTAATTGCACTTTATAGTTTGTACTGTATTGTAGAATTATGTGTTTGTTTTTAACAATTTTATGATTGTGTATGTATTTATTTATTGCCTCTTTTATGGATATGTTTTTATCTGAATAAAGATAATTGAATTGAGTTGAATTGATAAGGTGAAGGGAAGACTCAAACCATGTAAGAAGTCTTTTAGAGTCAATGAGCAATATCAGCAATGCATTCCAAAATTAAAATGGAAGTATAAATGTTGTGCATGTTCTTGAATACTTTAATCTTTAGCCATAAATACTTTCAAATGATGGCATCCTGTAACTGGGAAGTGTTGATATTGATAGAAAATGAGAAGTAAAGAAATCCAATTAGGTAGTAGTAAAACGTCTAACCACTGGCATGATTACCTGCTTGAAGATACCTACAAGAGTAATGTTTGAAAACTCAAACCCTCAAGGTTACACATATACATTTATGAATTATTGTATGAAGGCATTGTTCATCCTTCAAAGCATGTGATCCCAAGGAGGATGTTGGAGGTCCAGAAAGATGTATTTGAACCCCACAAAATAAACAAAGTCATGGTTGTCACTGCTGGACCCACGTGTCTATCCTCAGATTTTTAAATGCAAGAAGATGTGTTTGCATCCATTTATTGATAGATGCCTGTGAACAGTGTGACCCCAGGGACGATGGAGCGATGACCGAGGGGTGTATATACTACCATCAGAAAAAGAAAAAAATACCCTCTTTCCAACACTGTTTCACAAATTCCCATCCTGGATTTGCAGATTATCCATGGGTGTGTGCAACAAAACAACTTTAATGTTTGATTCTGCGGCCTATGCCTGGACCAGGCCGGAAGCATTTAGCCTATGGCCATGCACAACTGTGGTTGGCTGCAGGACCTGACCTTTGGCTAGCCTCTGTGGTAAAGCACAAGGTGAACACAATACATTTTACATTTGCCAGACCCTGCACCCAGCCTTGTGTAGACATTGTGGAGCCCAGTGTGCTATGTCTGCACAGGGAATGGGTGCTGGATGAAAGTCCTGCCATGCAGCGGACTCCTGCTTCACATAGCCTAGGGGCTTGCACAATGAGTTGCACATACTGGGATTTGGTTGCAGTATATCATCCAAAAGATCACTGAAAATAACTTTGTTGAAAGTATCATTAACTTTGCTCATAAAATATTATCTGTTCACAGAAGCCTCCGAAGTTCTGTGGAAAAAATTGTTAGAGTGAATCTGTGACTGCAATGAAGGACCTGGACCCACTCTGGCTCACCAGTTATTTTGAGGTGTGCAGGCCGCGATTCATGCCCCCGCCATGCATTGCTCAAGTATTCCCTCACAATATCTAATTTTAAATATCCTGCCATATTATCCTCACCAAAATATTGGCTACTAAAATATTGTGAAGGTAAGTATATCTAGGCTTGTATAGATTTACTCCACATACATGAATACTTGCCTTCACAATAGTTTACATCATTATGGTAGATAACATTAGGTCGTAACTTTCCAGCAGAATGACGTCACCCTCTTTTGTGATATACTACTACTGATCATGACATCACTCATGACTAACTGACAGCATATCAAATGGCATTACTGATGATATCACTGAAATTATATATGACATCACTATTGATATCATTGATGAGCACTATTGTAAATACTCATGACATCACCATACATTTCCACAATGTCATCAATATAAACGCCATGGATAAAAGAGAACCATGCCGCCATCCTGCAATATCAAAGAACGTTGTACTTCTTTGTAAAGTGTGAAATCCCTGGCCTTCACCAGGCTATGCTGCCATAATTAAAACTTCACTCACCTCTAAAGTCAACACTTAAAGCCTATTGATATATCATGATAAAATCCAGGCCAAAATACAATTAATATATCTGTTTTCATGTTAACTTGTAACATTTCTGAAAGCAACAGAATCCCAAAATGCCCACGGTCCCTTATGGGTACAAACACATTGTTATATATTCACAACAACTATAATTGCAATTGATAACTTAAAAAATGACAACCAAAATAATAGTTGAGCATATCATAATAAAACAACTACTAATGTCTGCCCTTCCTCCGTGCACTGCTTAAGCACAAATGTAACCGTAAAACAGTTTTAGTTACCATCAGGACAACGTTCAGAATGATTTCAAGAATATATTATGAAAACTCAAAAAATATATAAAATATTTAAAACAAATATTAAACTAAAATTATAAATCTGTGTTGAAGGAAATATGTGATAGCCCACAACGATGCAATAAAACTACCAAAGACAACTGAAAGCAAATACTAGGAATAAAGCCACCAGTGACATCACAATGAACTGCTGAAGTGTTTCAGTTTTGGTTCACAAACAACATCATCATCGTACCATGAACAGCAAAAGAAGCAGTTAGCAAACCTAGGCAGGAGTTAGAGAGTTAGAGATGTAAAGAGATTGTCCAAAATTGTCTGTTAAGAAAGGTAATACATTACTCATAGGCAGTTACTAAAATGATCCATTTCCCCTCTATAATTAAAGTAAACCCAGAAAGTAAAAATAAAAAATGAACAAAGTAAAAAGCAGGACAACTTACCAGGTTATGATTGGTTGAATTAGAATCATCTTGTGGGAATGGGATATAAACAGCTAAGGCCACGCAATTGGCAAAAATAGCCATTAATATAAATATATCAAATGGTCTATGAAGCTTTAGTTAAGGTATAAATACACGAGAAATGCTCACCTACAATAAGTTGTTGCACTTTTACAGATTTCACATTACAAAATGTCATTTAATCCCGCTCCCCGACAAATATATGTGTTCCGCTTAAAGCTGACCTGTGACAATGGCTTACATCACACAAACATAAAGTTAATGGTAACTGCACAACACTTAGGGCCCGATTCCGGTGTCGGACGGTCCGGAGTCCGTCTTACATTGATTTGGAACTGGAACCGAATGACCTCATGTCATCCGTTCCAGCCCAGGAAGTAGGATACGACTGAACCCTGTTCAGTCACAATCCTATTCTTTACAATGGGAGCATGCATTCCGAACAGAATGCATGCTCTCATTGCAAAGAGCAGAGGTGCAGTTCATCCCTGCACCCGGTGGCAGGCACCTCGAGGGCACCATATGTGCACCCCAGGCGCACCCATCGGGGCCCTGCTGGAGGCCCCCAAAGACAGATTCCCAATGCCTTTCTGTGTCGGAAAGGCCGGCATAGAAAGGCAGTGGGAAGCAGCCATCGTAATGCCTCGGCCGGCTCTTTCCGGCTGAGGGATTACTGCAGGCTATCCGAATGGTGGACGGGCTTTCCGAGCTCGTCGGAGGCCATTCGGAAAACCGATTTGGATTCCCTTCCGACCGACCCCATCAAAATTGGTCGGTTGGAAAGGAATCCGAACGGGCAATTCTGATGCGGTCGGAGATGTTTCCAACCGCATCAGAATTGGGACCTTAGCCTGCGGAGTTTCACCCAATCCCAAACCATGAGTACCCTGCCATCTAATGGTGAGAAAAGAAACTGATTTCCAAAATGTCTGAGTAGCAAGAGAGCTCCAGATATCCTGGAGACATTCAAGTGTATTTAGGTGGATTATCACAGAGTTATATCGTTCTACTGGAAGTGGGAAACCCATTGCAAAGATAAATGAGATCCTGGATCAGAAGCTCACCAGAAGCAAGAGTGTTGCCTTATACTCAGTGCTTAATTTGAGCTGGTGGTTTCCGGTGCTCAGCACCAGCACTTAATCATCAGCACCAACGCTTTTCATGAGCACCAGTTAAGGACACATTGATTTACGTGAAGATTAAGCGATTTGTCCAGAATCACCAGATGCTGAGCAGACGCTGAGACTCAAACCTGGTTCCTGATGGAGCAGGGTTTTGCGTAAATAAAACCTGCTCGGATTGAACCCTCAGTAACATATATTAACAGTGTGTAGTGAAGATTTTTTGAATAAATGCTAAAACATGGGGAAATGCTTATGCGCATGCGTAAACGAATGTGTGTACTATTGCATGAGACTAGGCCGCAATTTTGCTTCAATAATAAAAACTAATGCTGCTTTTGTGCACGTTAATAATATTTCGCTAGGAATAACACGGGTTGTGTATGGGTTAGTGCAAATGCTGGGATTGTGCGCAAAATGAAATTACATTTCATGAAAAATAATAAATGTTTGTGTTCTGTTCTCGTAGAAATACAAGTATGGGCCTACTTTCCTGCATGCCAGTTTTGGATTAATTCTCGCTGAAAGAAATAAAATGATTTAAAAAGGGTTTTGAATGAGGAGAGAACGCAAGAGCATGAAGATTGTCCTTCATGATGCATTGACTGTCTGCCAAGGTTACGGAAGAAGGAGAATACTGATAATCAAGTGTAAGTGTACAACTTCCTCGCGAGATGGCAGACGCGAACAAAAGAGGCATAGAGATTCGCAACATGAAGAATATGTAATATGATTGTGTTCAAAAATGTTTCTTGAAAAGGATCTGTCGTCATGTTTAAAACAAACGAAAGAATAAGTTAGTGAATAGAATGTACACGCTGAGAGTGGTGTGACAGAACACCCCCATTATTAGCCAATGAGGGACAGAATTCGGTTGAAAATGAAACAAATGTGGGATGGACATTTAGGTTTTAGGGTATAACTGAAGGTCCCTGGTGAGAGTGCTTTGTGTCGGCTGGTGTTTAGCTAGCGGTAGATCGTCGCTGTCGTCGGTTTGCTGTTTTCCAGATAGAGGCCTACCTGTTTCCTGACTCCAGACTTAATCTTTGCCATTCATCTCTACTTGAGTGGCATTGCTGCCCTAACTGGCCAGTGGGGTAGTTTTCCCTGTTTCTTATTTGGGTTAGTATAGATAAACTTCTCTATTTGCATACTCATTTGCAAAATGTATTTTGTCTCTGAAACTTTTCTCTCTTCGCCTGTCCACTCCTTCAATGCAATGTTTATTTGACATGAGTTTGAATTTATATATTGCCAATGTTTTCTCTTTGTGATAATCTATATTTGCATTCGTGTAACTGTACTTGATGAGCATTTTATTTTCTTACATTATTTTACGATAAACAACATAAAACTACACATTGAGTCTGTTATTATTTAGTAATAAAGATGCATAGATAAGTACATATTATTGACATCAACTATTCAACTTTAGGTCTGTCGACATATGTTTTGTTAGGAGAAATGCAGGTTCTGAAGCATATTTAGTAAGTTGGAGTAAACTTGCATCACACTGAACCCCAGCGTGAAGTGATTAGTTGGGTAGTGTAAATGGGCCTATGTATGTGAAAAATTATTGATCCCTGATCGCTGGATCAGTTTTTGGTAGCAGAGGATGGTCAATTATTGATTAGTTTGGCAATAGTTATTGATTATTGATTTATTGATTATTAACATGAAAAGTTAGTGTCTTTGTTTTATGTTGTTTGGAAGTACGGGTACGGAGTTACCTTAGATCCCGGGATGATGTTATTTTAGCCCAAAGTGGCAGAGGAATAGTGTGGAGAAAGTATCACACTGGAGAAGTACTTTGTCTGTTGTTGTAATATCGAACAGCGAAAGGTTGTTGATGTTATTTTAGGGACTATTCGATTGAGAAAAGATTGCGTGAAATAGTGAAAGGTCCGCTTCCGAAACTTTGGCCGTACATCCCCAAAGGAGTACCAAGACCTCTTTCTGAAAGGAAAGTCCTCTTCCGAAACTTTGGCTAGTATCCCAAGAGGAGTACCAAGACCTCCTTTAACTTGATTGAGAGTAGAGTAGCCCTGGTCGTTATTTTACTAGTAGCGAAAGAATCTCTTTTTTTTTTAATAAATGAACAAAGTAGCATTGTTTTGTGTTGTTTCTAACAAGAAATAGTTAAGAAAACGTAGAAAATACATTGCCGTATTATTTTGTAAAGGGAGGGTCAGTAGCAGGAGTAATACTGATGTCACAAAAAACCGTGCTGGCATTGGTCGGGCAGCGGGCGTGTAGTGAGCCGTGATTGGTTGGTTGCTGTGAGCCGCGCTAGCATTGGTTGAGATAGCGGATACATAGTGAGCCGTGATTGGTTGGTTGCTGTGAGCTGCGCTGGTATTGGTTGGGATTTAGCGAATAGAGTGAGAGGATTTACGGAAGTTCTCTCTTGTTTGTTTTAGTTTATTTAGCAAAGAAAAAAAGTATTTAAAATGAAGATGGTAAAAAGAATGAAAGATTTATTTAAAAAAGACAAGCCGATAGTTACTAGAGAGGGAGTTCCTATACCTCCACCGAGAACGCCTGCTTCTTTTATGATGTTGGAACGTGGTTATCATGCGTGTACATGGTTAGAGAATTGGATGAAATATACAGAAGATGATGGAGTTTTAGCTTTCCCAGAGAATGGTACATTTAATGTAAGGATTTTGGAGAACTTGAGAGGACAAATGAATTCATTAAAACCAAGTCCTAGACCTACGCAATATGAAGCGCTTGAGGAATGGGATACTGAGGCTTATAAAAGGGAGAGAGACAGGAATGGAATTAAATATAGGAATATAATAACGAGATATTCTGAGGCTAGATGGGATGATCAAAAGAAAAGATGGAGGAGAGATGTAATGGCAGATGGATTATATCCAGTAATAGTTGCTGAAGATCAGACTGGAGGCAAAAGTAAAGAGAAAAAGAATAATTTAGAGACTTCAGAACTAGATAATGATTCAGATGAGATTTATGATGAGTTGTTGGATGAAATACTGTTAAGGAGACCTCCACCATATCAAGAAAGTTCAGGGAAAACAGTTTCAAATGCACCACTAATTGAAATACAAGTTCCTCAGGTTCCACAAGCTCCACAACCTATACAAGTTACACAGGTTACACAAGTTCCGGTAACTTCACACACTCGAGTGTTGCAGGAAAATGAGATTGACATGTTGAATAAGGCGAGAGAGGAGTTAACTCAGAAGAATTAGTCAGATGAGTCTGAATGCAGAAGCATTATCGGTACCAGTAACGATTGGTCCTATAGTTCCATTGTATAGTGAGAGTCAGAATATATCAAGAGTACATGCATTGACAATTCCCGTGAATAATGCCAGGAATGTTAGTGGATCAGAACAAGTTGAGATGAGTTCTTCATTAATTGATCTTCCAGTGAGTGAAAACGTAATTGAAACACCTAAGAGAAGTGTACAGATGGATCCTAGAAAAATAGTGCAGAATGTCAGTGGAACAACTCCAGTATCAGGGAGTTCAGTGGGTCCTTCGCCAGAGGAGGTAGATGACTGGATAAGAGGAATGGAAAAGAATAAATCACAATCGAGTATAGATGTAGCTAGATTGAGAGTGGATCTGGAAGAAATGATTATTGGTACAATAAGTCCAGAGAGATTGAGTAAGTACCGAGATGAAGAATTGTTATTTTTGTGTAAGAATATTACATGGAAAGCAAGGAATCTACATGAGAGGTTGGCAGAAGCTGCACAAGAATATGGAGTAGACATAGAAAAGTCTAAAGTTTTGTAAAAAAACGTATAGATTGGATTTTACTGATAAGGATTTGGAGAGTTTGAATACGTCTGGTAAACGATTGTAAGTAAAAGAACTGATGAATACCTTGAAAAAATGGGAGGATTTAGATCGGTGGAAAGGTAGATGGGCAAAAAGGAAGGAAGAAATGCTTGCTAATAAAAATGCGTCTTTATTTCCATTAAGGGAAACAGGGCAGGCTGAAATGGTATGTCCAGTGAGAGAAGTTCCAGGTGGTGGATATGTTCACGTTCCCTGGACAAGACAGGATATATTATCCTTTACGAATGATTTTCCCAGGTTGAGAGAGAAACCTGTTGAGTGGTGCAAACAGGTAGAGAGGTTTGTTAAGGTTTCAAAGGTTTTGCTAAAAGATTTAGAAGGTTTGTTTGAGATTGTAGTTCCAGCTGACTTATGGACTAAGTGTAAAATTACTGTTGATTGGCCCAAAGAATATCCTAGAGATGTGAAAACAGGAGCACCTTCAGATGAGGTGATGAAAAAATATAATCAAGTAATTACTTACTTGAAGAGTAAAATCTCTCCAAAGGAAACAGATTGGCGTTAAAATTGACAGGACAACCCAGGAACCCAAAGAATCAGTACATGCCTATTATGAAAGGTTGTTACAGGTGTTCAAACAGTATAGTGGTTTTGAAAGTATAGGTGACAAAGATATGGGACATTTTGTATATAGGTTTGTTTCTGGATTGAGACCTGAAATTAGTAACATGATTCAGCAACATTTGATTTGTTGGCAGAGTAAAACAGTTGATGAGATTCTGAGATATGCTAAATATTGTAGTGATGATATTGAGTCAAGGCATAAAAAGCTGAAAGAGAAAATGAAGTGGGCACAGGTGAAGGTGGCAGAGCAGAAAGATGGAAATAATGGTTCTCAAACAGATTTTCAGATGAAAGGACAAAACCAAAATGGTCAAGTACAAAATGGAGGTAGAGGTAGAGGTAAAATGAATAGAGATGAGTTGAAAAAGAAATATCCTTGACATGCGTGCGGAAAGTTTGGACATTGGAGGAATGAGAGTAGATCTTTACTGAAGAATAATGTAATGAATCAAAATTTCAATCCGCAGATGCAGAATGAAGTGGTTGTGAATCAACAACAAGCAGCAGCAGGTAGTTACACCACAGAACACAACAAGTACAGGTGCCTCAAGCTCCTATGCCAAATAATGTGAATGCTCAAGTACAGAGATACAGTGTGAATACTGGATTTCACGCAGGTGAACAAGTTGGTAAGAATCAAAATGTGCAAGTAGTTTCACAGTATTTGTTGCAATGTCCAGAGAGTGACTCAGACTCATCTCAACGACGGTGCCTGAGGGAGGAGGAATAGTGCGTGCTTGGTGCATCTCTAGAGGTAGATCAGTCAGGTCCTTTTGTTGATGGAAAAGTAGAAGGTAATGATATTACATTCCTAGTGGACACTGGTGCTACCCGTTCTACTGTGAGAGCAGCAGAAATCCCAAACCTACCCCCCTCAGGAGAAACTATCCAAGTTGTGGGAGTTTCAAATAAACATATTAAGACTCCAATAACAAGACCAATAGAAGTTCATATTGGAAGATTCAGAGACATGCATCGGTTTGTGGTATGTGATACAAGTCCAGTGAACCTTTTAGGAAGGGACTTGCTCTGTAAGATGAATTGCACCATCTATTGTACGCCAGATGGTATTGCTTTTCAAACACCAGAGGAGGATGTTGCTTTTAAAATGATGTTAGCAAAGCAAGGGACAGAAGTGAATGATTTGTATTCATTGCTTACAGAAGGAGATTTACCTGCAGAATTGAGAAATGCAGTAAGACCTGATGTATGGGATTTTACAGGAAAAGACATTGGTTTGATGAAAGGTGTAGATCCTATTCAGGTTACAGTCAAACCAGGTGCAATATACCCAAACACACCTCAGTGCAAAATGAGTCCTGAAATAACAGCAGGAGTAATTCCTGTAATTGATCAGATGATTGAGCAAGGTATTGTAAAAGAAATACTGAGTAGTCCTTGTAACTCACCTATTATGGGGATTAAGAAACCAAGCGGAAAATATAGAATAGTACAAGATTTGCACAAAATTTAAAAGATTATAGTACCTTGCTGTCCAATAGTGCCAAATCCAGCAGTGATTCTTTACCAAATTCCTTGTGATGCACAATGGTAAACAGTAATTGATCTGTGTCAAGCATTTTTCTTGATACCTTTGCATTCGGATAGCCAATATTTGTTTGCATTCCGGTTCGGAAACCGTGTTTTGGCATGGTGCCGAGTTCCTCAAGGGTATACAGAGAGTCCTTCGATTTTCAATCAGATTTTGAAAAAATGTTTGGAGTCATTGATCATGGCAGAAAATTCAGTATTAGTCCAAAACATTGATGACCTTCTTGTGGCATCAAAAACGAGAGAGGCTTGTGTGACAGATACAATTGCCTTACTAAATCATTTGGCAGAAGGTGGGCATAAAGTGTCACCAGCAAAATTATAGTTTTGTAAAAAGAGGTTCAGTATTTAGGACACAAAATTGAGAAAGGAGTTAGAAAAGTAACGCAAGAACGAATCAATGTGATTTTGCAGATGGGTCCTCCTAAGACTCAAAAAGAAGTTTGAATGTTTTTGGGAATGGTTGGATACTGTAGACAGTGGATCAGTGGGTTTTCATTGATTGCAAAAACCTCTACTGAGGTTGACTCACAAGGATGTGGTTGATCCGATTGAATTGGATGAAGAATGTATGAAAGCTTTTATTGAATTGCGAGATAGTCTTTGTTGAGAACCTGCATTGGGAATGCCAGATTATACAAAAGATTTTGCATTATTCTGTTGTGAGAGAGATGGGTGTGCACTTATCAGTCTTAACACAAAAACATGGAATGGCACAGACGTCCAGTGGCATATTTTTCTGCTACTTTGGATTCAGTGGCTGCAGCGTTACAAGGTTGTTTAAAAGCAGTGGCTGCTACTTGTGTGAGTCTTGAGCAGAGCGAAACAATTGTTATGGGACATCCAGTGAAAGTATATGTGCCACACTCTGTTGAGATCCTATTTACAAGGACTCGAACTCAGCATATGACGTATAGTTCGCTGACTAGGTATGAAAGAGGGATTTTGGCTGCTGAAAATGTGACAGTGACAAGATGTACAATATTGAACCCAGCAACTTTGTTGCCAAATTTAAATTGTGAAGATGGGAAAGAGGAAGCAGATCATGATTGTTTGGATGTGACAGAATTGTGCACGAAACCAAGACCTGACATTAAAGATACTCCACTAGAAGAGTCAGATAGTGTGATGTTCGTGGATGGATCTTGTCTGAGAGTTGAAAAAGGTGTATTGAGTGCTGCATATGCAGTATGTACAGTGTCTATGGTTCTTGAAGCATCCTGTCTATAGGGGGTAAATTCTGCTCAAATGTCTGAACTAGTAGCTCTGACTAGAGCATGTATAATTGGCAAAAATCTGAGAGTAACCATATTCACTGATGGTCAATATGGTTTTGGGGTGGTGCATGATTTTGGTCAGTTGTGGATGCAAAGAGGATTTCTGACTTCTTCAGAATCACCGATCCGGAACAGTAAAAATGTGAAGGATCTATTGAATGCGTTACGAATGCCCAAAAAGATTGCTGTGGTAAAATGTTCAGCACACAAGTCAGGAGATGACTATGTGACAAAAGGAAACAGATACTCAGACCAAGTGGCGCGTTTCTGTGCACAAAATTCAATTTCAATCAACAGAGGGGTGGAAAAAAAATATACAAATTGCCACTTGATGTTTTCTTCTTTGGAAACATGGGAAGAAATTAGACAGTTGCAGGAAGTAGCAAGTTAGGAAGAAAAACAAATTTGGATAAAATCAGGTTGTGAAAAGAGAGCAGAAGATGAAGTATGGGTGTATGTTGATGGAAGACCAGTTATGCCAGATAGTCTACTTTCCCAGATGGCAAGAGTGTACCATGGAATTGCACATGTTGGAAGAGATGCTATGATTAGACTCTTCAATCAGTCATGGTTCAATCCAAAGTTCAGGGTCATTGCAGAGAGTCTTTGCCAGAGATGCGCAGTGTGCCAGCAGCAAAATCCAGGTAGAAAGACAGTTGTTAGTTGGGGTCAAATTGGAAAAGCAGCAGGACCATTTACCCGACTACAACTTGATTGTATAGGACTTCCTCCTTGTAATGGACTAAAATATGTGTTGGTTGGTGTTTATTTGTTTTCTCGTGGGGTAGAGGCTTATCCAACAAGAAGGAATGACAGCTTAACAGTTGCTAAACTACTTTTGAGAGAGATAATACCTAAGATTTGGATTTCCAGTCTCTTTAGAAACAGATAGGGGAACACACTTCAACAATGAGATATTTCGGATGATTTATGCAGCATTACAAATTGAGCAAAAGCTGCATTGTGCCTATCGACCAGAAGCATCTGGAGTGGTCGAGCAGATTAACGGCACTATTAAATCCAGACTGTCAAAAGTGTGTGCATCTACTACACTGAAATGGCCAGATGCTTTACCCCTGGTATTGATGAGTCTTAGAAGCATTCCTGATAAAAAGACTGGATTGAGTCCTCACGAGATTTTGATGGGGAGAGCCATGAGACAAGCAATTGTACTAGCAAACAAACTGATGAATATTACTGATGATCTAGTGCTTGATTATTGCAAAGGATTGGCTGATCTGGTGCGTTCTGTGTCTCATCAGGATGGAGAAATTGCAACCACAACACAGCCGGATCAAGCACATGATTTGAGTCCAGGAGAGTGGGTTCTTGTCAAGAAACACGTGAGGCAGTTGTGTTTAGAACCCAGGTGGAATGGACCATATCAGATCATTTTGGTGATAACGACAGCAGTGAAATGTGGTGGCTTGCCAAACTGGATTCATGCAAGTCATACAAGAAGAGTCCCAAGTCCACTTCAAAGACAAGAAGAAGAGCAGCAACTGGTAAAGCAGAGAAAAGAACCAGAAGCTGAAGAGCATGAAGCTATAGAATCTAGTGTTACAGATCTGAAAAAGCTGAAGAAGAACTAAGTACAAGTCGAATAAAGTGACCACCAGCTACTGGGTCTCAAGAGACTGCTGTTGAGAAATAAAAAGAGAAAGTGACTGATGAAAATCAAGAGCAAGTACAACAAAGAAAAGAACTGAATAAAAAAAAATGCGAAATTGACAACGAAGGTGAAGAAGCAGTTCAAGTTAAGAGGTGATGAGTGGCCAAAAGGAGTGAAAAGACTGAAATACACTCTAGAAAAGAAAAGGCCAGATCAAATAAATGAAATATCACGTCAAACTGGACAAAGTGATTCAGAAGAAGAATCAGTACGAAAAACAAGAAGAATAAGAATTCCGAATAAGAAACACACAGCTCCAGAATGGACATATGTGGTGTTAGAAGAAATTGAAAACACAGATCAGAAAGAAGAAGAAGCTGGTACTGATCAAAGTGACCAAAGCAAACTGAAAACACCTTAAAAAGAACTGTGAAAAGAAAGGTGCAACAATTTCAATGAAGAGTATTTTGAAAGTTCCAAAAGATTTGAAGAAGAAGATGTAAAAAAAGAAAAAGAGGGGGTAAAGAAGAAAGGCCTCAAGTCTAAGGATACACTACTCTAGATGGTTTTTGGATAAAGTTTTTCCAAGTTTTTAAAGATTTTTAATTTTTAGGTCGAGCCTAGAGTAGCACGCAAGCGCTGCTTCTGGCGAAGACTTTATGTAGGGGGTTTGAAAAAGCTGACCAGACGCTCGTGCGTCATGGCCTTTTCCCTGCGGTTACCCGCACGGGCGCCATGTGGTTTCAATTATCGTGCCCTGACACGGGCGCGATAATTAAAACCAGATGTCTTGCTGTGGCGCGCGCGCGCGCGCACCACTCGCGTCGCCCCCCCTCCTCCCCGCTCGTGCCTTCAAATGCTTGTCTGTACTAATTTTCACTCTCCACCTTCATCTTTCTTTGCACGTTCGTCTTCTCCTTTGCCTGTCCACTGGTTGCTGCTCCATTTAGGTGGACTTTTTGCGGCAAATGTAGATTGTCTATGAAAACGGTTAGTCACGGTCTCCTTCATGATCTATTTTGCTGAAAGATCATCTCTAATTCAGAAGATCTCTCCATAGCATTTCAGCTCGTAGGTGCCTCCAGCTATAGTCTAATAAGCCACCTAGCTTCATGAAGTATTTGTGCATTTTCCAAATCGACATTAACATAACAGAAGAGACCAGGCTTCAGACACGCAAAAGCAGCAAGTGATAAGCTGCCTGAGGCCATAAATTGCTCCCATGAAGCTATATCCCATGAAAACAATGTACGCGATGAGACATCAGATCGGGCTTCAAGAGAAGACATTTAGCTTCATAATTTTTTTAAAATATGTATTTAATGTAGCAAACGTTTATTTTTTTAATATTTGTATTTCTGTTGTAGCACAGGCTTTTCTCACATTTTATGGATCATTACTTTAAAGTGAAGTGTGTGTGATGTTAGCCAAAAATAATGCAACTAATAATATATTTTCCTAACCATTGAGTAAAATGTCAAACACTGAGAGCTAGCTCAGCGAATGATCCAACACCTTGAAAGGAAGTTTGGAGCATAGCCTACAAAAACGATTTAATACAAACGGTGGTTAGTAGCGCTTCTTACTACTTCAAAAAGCGTGACAGGCTTCAGACAGACGCGGGTCTACAAAATTTCAGTGAAAGTATAGGACTGCTCCAATTTCACTCATCAATGATGGCTGTGGCAACATAGTTACAGACTTTGCGGCAGTGCATAGATCTAACTTTTAAACCTAACAATATATTCAGCTCACATAATACTGATGTTTATGTCGTAAGATACCACGGTAAACAATAAAGGTAAACTTTGTGGTCCACTTTAAATATGCGCAGTTTGGCCAAGACCTATGGCAACGAGTTGCAGAGTGAAGGAAAAAGGTTTGGTATCGTGAACGAGGGCAATGTGGAGATGCTGAGCCGGTGAAACTACCGGCCACATGCACAGCATTTGTTTCTATAAATATTGCAATTGCTTTGGATGCAACAAAATACATCTACGCACACAGGTCACAAAAGTTTGATCAACTAAAAGAAACCGTAGCACATGCCAAGCTGGGATGGTACCACTTCCCTAGTGCAGGACAGGAGGTGAGAAAATGCAGCAGCGATGCATGCAGAGAGGAGGTCTTTCTTTGTATCACACTGCATGCGAGAGGGTCCGATGGAGATGAAGGCATGTGCAACATGTTATTTGTAGTGTTCATGCCAACCCAAGCTTTATCACTCGAAACTGGGATCTGTATTTAATTTTGATTAAAGTATTGGAAGTTCGGACATAAGTTAGAAAAAAAATTGCGACTGTCCGTGGAAATTCGGGACGTCTGCTTCACCCTACACCTGGCCCTCACTGTGGCTGTGTTGTCTAGCAGCCCTCCCCGTCTGACTGACACAAAAAAAATCACTTGGTTCTCTATGACAATCTGCCCCCACAGGAGCAGTGGCAAAGAGTGCCCGGTGCGTATAATCTAACTAATCCTGACAGCAGATGAAAACAAGCATTTGCAATGCAATAGGTCTAAGTGAATGTTTGAGCTATTGGCTTTGCATATGTTAATATTTGTTTGTTTTTTATATTTTTTTGTCCAATAATAAAATATACTACCAGTAGCATAAGTAATAAATGAAAAGGCATGAAGCAACGAAAGGGTGCAAATATTGCACCTTTTTACAGCTAGCGCAATAGACGCCCACAAGTGTTGTTAAGGTGTTAGCAGTACTGTTCTCAGTATATATTCATTGAACGTCAGCGCAAACCCAAGACACAGATAGTTGGAAGTAAAATGGTAGTACAGCGTTGATGCTCAGCAGAAACCCTCATTGCATTACGGTGATAATTGTTGAATTATTGTATGGAACGAAAGTCTCGCTGAATAATATTACAGCAGGAAGAGGAGCTTACTGAATCAAAAGTCTTGGTACCCCCCTCCCCGTCACTATTGTAATGCAGCCCATCATGCATTGCACCTCCTTGCCATGGTGATTTGCATATTAACAGAACGAGAGAAAGGTTGAAACTCTGCCCGGGGAGGCTCGTGTTTTGCAGATTTGGTGTTTGGATAAATGCTGTTTATTACTGAACAGTGTGGCGGCCATAAGATGGTTTCCGCGCTGAAAGAAAAATAAACTCCTGAAAGGAAAAAAAAAAAAGTTACTGAAAAGTGCGGCGGCCTTGAGATGGGTGTTGTGCTGAGAGAGAAATGAACGCCTGAAAGAAGAAAGAACAAGCATTGGCATAGCCAATAGGTCTCGCCTTTGGGACCTTATAAGTGTTTAGCCATGCAACACTTGATGTTGTTGCACCAAGGATATTGTGCTGGATAACTAAACACTTATAAGGTCCCAAAGGCGAGACCTATTGGCTATGCCAATGCTTGTTTTATATAGTGTCTAAAATGGCGAAGGTAACAGAGACTGGATATCAAAATCATCGTTTTAAACGTAAATGTATTAATGCTTGCTTATGTAGTGTCTTACTATTAACATTGGTATGGTTAACACTGATTGTTATTGTCCCTGTTCTAATGATGACTAATCACAAAAATAATACTAATAATGTGGGAAGTGAGAGAATAGATACTGTTACTAAAGAAAGTGTAAATACTAATATAGAAAAGATAAAAGATGATAGTATTTATCATCATGATAAATCAATTAATGATTTTTCGTTAAATGTTTTTACTAAGTTGCTTTATGAGTATGTTAACACAATGAATGCAAGAGATTGTTATGTGTGCATGCAATTACCGTCATCTGTCTCAGAGGGGTGACTTACCATCACCTACCTTTAACATATGGTGTGTCTTGTAGTGTCTTAACTAGTCTTTTTTATGAGAGGGAAGGTTTAGAGTATTATTATTCTAATTTTTATTTAATATTGTCAGAAATTCCTATTCGGAGAGATTTAAAGGTTGTTTATGGTCCTATTTATGCTGCATATATGGGAGATTTTTTCATTAGTAACAAACCAATAGATACAATAGAAGCACACAAAAACAATCTAACCTGTAAGCTACGGCATGAAGAAATTGAATTTATGAATTTAGTTGAAGATAGAAGACGAGATTTCAAAAAGAAAGCTGCTGAGCAAAAGTCTCATGTACCTCCATGGGCTTTCAGAGAGGGTGATTACTAAAAGGGTGAGACTTACGCTGCCATGACTCTAGACTTTCAACATAGAGAAAAGCTTTGTGTGTTTAGAGAAAAGACTAAACTTAATAGTTACTTTATTGGTTCTAGTGAATGTGAGCATACTTTCTTAGTAAAAGGAAGTTGGGGACTGAAAGGAGGAACTGATCCTGTTTTCCCAGGAATTTATTATGTGTGTGGTAAGAATGCTTATTATCGGTTACCTATAGGTTGGTATGGATGTTGTTATTTAGGCATAGTATTCCCGAAGGTTTACCACGTAGATAAGAATAATAGAGTTAATGAACTAAAACAAGAACTAATACGTAATAAGTGAGGAGCGAGTTATTCTGAAATAATTGGGGATATTTTTGGAGCACTGATACCTTCAGTTGGAGTTATTCTGAATTCAAATAAAATTTGAAAATTGTCCACAGTGGTTGATCGCTTATCAACAGATACTGCTGGTGGGTTCTTGATGATTCATACTGAAATGATTGCAATTAGATCCATGGTTTTGCAAAATCGACTTGCCCTTGATATATTATTGGCAAAAGAGGGTGGAGTCCGTAGCATGTTGAAAATACAACAATGCTGTACTTATATTCCTGATAAAAGTAAAAATCTTGAGGGGTATATTAAAAATATTACAGAACTTCATGAAGATTTGACTGAACTAAAGGTTGATGGTGCATGGGAGAAACTTGGTAAGAGTTTTTCCTCAGTGGGAAATTGGTTTTCTGCTTTTGGGAGTAGCCTATTAAGGAAAATATTAATACTGATTACTCCAGTAGTTGTAGTGATATTAATGATAATTATGATTTACAAATGTTGCAAATGTAAGTGCAGAAAGAAAGAGACATCAGATCTTAAACGTAGAGGTAGAAAGAGAAAGAGAGAAGAAATAGAATCAGAAGATATGAGAGGAAATTACTATGAGATTATGGAAGAATAAAACGAGAAAGAAGTACAGTATTTTAAATAAGTGGTAACTTGTTTGTGATGGGTATTTTGATGATGGCTCAAAAATGCCATCAAAGGGGGATTGATGGAGCAGGGTTTTGCGTAAATAAAACCTGCTCGGATTGAACCCTCAGTAACATATATTAACAGTGTGTAGTGAAGATTTTTACTAATTAATGCTAAAACATGGGGAAATGCTTATGCGCATGCGTAAACTACTGTGTGTACTAATGCATGAGACTAGGCCGCAATTTGCCTCAATAATAAAAACTAATGCTGCTTTTGTGCACGATAATAATATTTCGCTAGGAATAACACGGGTTGTGTATGGGTTAGTGCAAATGCTGGGATGGTGCGCAAATGAAATTACATTTCATGAAAAATAATAAATGTTTGTGTTCTGTTCTCGTAGAAATACAAGTATGGGCCTACTTTCCTGCATGCCAGTTTTGGGTTAATTCTCGTTGAAAGAAATAAAATGATTTAAAAAGGGTTTTGAATGAGGAGAGAACGCAAGAGCATGAAGATTGTCCTTCGTGATGCATTGACTGTCTGCCAAGGTTACGGAAGAAGGAGGATACTGATAATCAAGTGGAATTGTACAACTTCCTCGCGAGATGGCAAAGGCGAACAAAAGAGGCGTAGAGATTCGCAACATGAAGAATATGTAATATGATTGTGTTCAAAAATGTTTCTTGAAAATGATCTGCCGTCATGTTTAAAAAAGACTAAACAATAAGTTAGTGAATAGAATGATCACGCTGAGAGTGGTGTGACAGAACACTCCAATTATTAGCCAATGAGGGACAGAATTCGGTTGAAAATGAAACAAATGTGGGATGGACATTTAGGTTTTAGGGTATAACTGAAGGTCCCTGGTGGGAGTGGTTTGTGTCGGCTGGTGTTTAGCTAGCAGGAGATCATCGCTGTTGTCGGTTTGCTGTTTTCCAGATAGAGGCCTACCTGTTTCCTGACTCCAGACTTAATTTTTGCCATTCATCTCTACTTGAGTGGCCTTGCTGCCCTAACTGGCCAGTGGGGTAGTTTTCCCTGTTTCTTATTTGGGTTAGTACAGATAAATTTCTTAATTTGCATATTCATTTGCAAAATGTATTTTGTCTCTGAAACTTTTCTCTCTTCGCCTATCCACTCCTTCAATGCATTGTTTAATTGAAATGAGTTTGAATTTATATATTACCAATGTTTTCTCTTTGTGATAATCTATATTTGCATTCGTGTAACTGTACTTGATGAGCATTTTATTTTCTTACATTATTTTACGATAAACAACATAAAACTACACATTGAGTCTGTTATTATTTAGTAATAAAGATGCATAGAAAAGTACATATTATTGACATCAACTGTAGGTCCGTCGACATATATGTTTTGTTAGGAGAAATGCAGGTTCTGAAGCATATTTAGTAAATTGGAGTAAACTTGCATCACACTGAAACCCAGTGTGAAGGGATTAGTTGGGTAGTGTAAATGGGCCTATGTATGTGAAAAATTATTGATCCCTGATCGCTGGATCATTCCCCAGCTCCAAAGTCGGAATCTCTGGTCATTACACCATATCCTCTCCCCACTTTCACTCCCCACTAGTAGTTGGTTCTGTTTTAGGCGGCGCTAACAGGATAAATGGGCTGGTGCAAGCTGCCGCCTGACGAGAGCCGCTTATTTGTTTACAAATTAAGCACTGCTTGTTCTCAGTAATGACTCAGGGCCTTGGATCTTTAAGAGCTAGAGTATGTGATGAGGAAGACTGGAGCACTTGATACAGCGGAATCATGCCAGATGGGAGGGATGCCAGGTCTAGAGAATAGAGGGCTCAGTGTGTTTGGGGGTGAGGTACTGCCTCTCCCACTTTTCAGGGTGAACAAAAAATGGAGACAACAAGCATTGGCTATGAGAAGTGGAGGGAGAGTCCCTGGGTATAAAGTTTATGCAGAGATGACCTCGAAGCAGTGGCTTCATGGACCACTGCTCAGGAAACTCTAAAATAGTCCTGTACGGTCAGTGAGTTGGGTATCGACTCCTCATAAAGTCAAGGTCGCATGACGTGAGGTCTTGCTAGCGCTATCACAATACGGAGAGTGGTGATGGGGTTCTTGCTAATATGGGAAACACCCAAATGGGTCCATCAGGGATTCCACTAGTGTGTGCTTGGTTGTGGCCGAGGTTTCTCCTCTCTTTCTATCTGTGACAACGCTGTTACTGCAGCCAACATTCTCCATCGTTACGCAGTGGCTTTTCCCATTGCCTGCAAACCATATCTTCCATGAGTTGTGCTATTCTTTTCCTGCAGTTCATCTGCTGCTACTCCACCACCCCTGCCTGATGTCCCATCTAAGGACTTTCCCCTCAGGCCTGAATTTTCCATCTCTCTTTTCTTGAGAGAATGGTAACAGCCCGCTAGCTCCAGGATCTCAGGGATGTCAGGGCAGGGAGTTTCCTAACACTCTCTACATGAATCATCTCAGTCATCCATCCCCATTATAAGAATTTGCTATGCTATCCACCATGCACTTTTGAAACTCCTTTTGTCTTGTCCCTCTGATGGTCTTTCATCCGTTATTTTTATGTCTGTTTTTTATTCTTTTCGTTGCATCCATTAACTGCTCAACTCCACCCTTTGATGGCCTGTGCTACTCGAGTCCCAAGTCGAACCTGCACTCCATACTTCATACCTCCATTGAATTCGATATATGCATTCCAGTTTCAGTAACCAGGTTAGAGGCACATGAAGGAAGGAGCACTTGTACCAAAATTGAAAGAATAACCTATCAACGAATGGATGTTAAACAGACCCCGAAAGCAGTGCATGGTTAAGGCAGGAAATTATGGAAGTAAACAACAAAACATTTTTTGGTTATAATGTCCGTGTGGGAAGAATTTTTGTGGGATTTAAAGAATGATATTCATGTTTTTGGTTTTTGCAACTGCTCCTGCAAAGATTTTGACGGATTTTTATAAATTTCAACCTTGATGCAAGATTTTCTTTCACCCAGTTTTATAATGGAGTAAATGCCATGCAATGTCACTACTATAAAGAATAACATTATGCTGCTTCCCGTCAAGGCACAAATAGTCAAATATCGTATGTTGTCAGTTTCTATGAGGCCATCTGATCTCTAACTGTGAAGAATGGCCCAACCGCCGCCTGTATGATTTCAGAGAATGTAGGCCATGGATAACTTCTAACATGAAATAATTTTAAAAAAGAGCATTTTTAATAGGTATGAAGCAAATAAATAAGCAAAAACTGGTAAACTTAAGGTCCCAAAACAGAGACGATATATATGTGCTGCTATGGAACAGAAAGAGATACAGTCACCTCGTGCGCTTTTAGCAGTCTATCGCTACGCATTCTGTGTTCTTGTCTTGTCTTTGGTGAGTAGATTATCCAGTGCTTAGATTTTGCCTTGCATTCTGGCATTTGTAGTTCTGAATTTAGAATAGGGAAAAAGCAAAACTACAAAGACCAGAATGTAAAGCAAAATAGATGGCCCGCGAAGTAGAGTTGACGTGGAATCTTTGCAAATAGGTGGACACTTCAATGGAACACACAATATAATGTTATGTTCTCCAGAAGGTAGTCAAATTCAAATTTAAGAAAGAGAAATCATGAGGCTAAAGGAGATGGGAACAAATTAGAATGATTTAACTTTATGGAGCATACTGTGCTGCTTCTATGAGGGGGAGACACAAAGCTAAGTAAACGTTTCCAAACATTTATACAAAAGTTAGAAGTACAGGGTAACATCCTAGCAGGACAACTAATTTCTTAAGTAGGACAAGAAGAATCTGCTGTAATTTTGTCCATATGTCCACAGAACAAGTCGATTTTAAGACATCCCCACTCCTTAATGGATTCCATATAATTATAACCTTAAACATTATTAGTTCTGCAAAATTTGAAGTTAATTACTTCACTGCAACCTACATCCACTACGTCTCTGTAAACCCTTATCTTACCCCAACTCCATTTGCTAGAATCACTGATATGCTGTTCAATTTTATCATGGGAGTGGGGTCATTTATAACCATCAAGACCAGTGCAGCCTGATTCCTGTAGATGGATACAGGAAAATACACTCTCATCCCATGTCCAACAGGCAATTCTTTTGTTAACATAGTAGTGATGATCTCGCTAGCCTTTTCTAATAGTCCTCAAATGAGCCTCATGCTCTAGTTTGTATCTTCCCTTAACTAAGTCACTAGTATCACCACTCATGGTCACTTTAATCACCCACAAAAAGTCCTCTCATTGTCAACTGGCTGGATCCCTCACGTAAAACCTTTAACTCAATGGCACAGCCTCTTGCTGCTGCAGTTCACAGGCTCTCGCATTCCAAACCACTTCTCTCTGCCAACCTACATTTTCTGCTCATTTCCGAGGCTCCATGCACCAATTATGATTCCTGTTCACACGTCAACCACCCACCACACCACTTAATAAACGCCTTTCCTTGTGAACAATATGCAACAAGCAGGCACACCTAACCTAAAAACTCATCTCCACTGTGCCTGGGACCAACCCAGGACCACCCTCTGTGCCTTCACCACATTTCTCAATGCAAATGCTGTATATGTGTAAAGGGATACTTTAAAAACAAGGCTGACATCTATGTGCTGTACTGTTTGTGTCATGCCTCGTTTACCACTCATTGTTTCCATGCTAAAAACTGATAAGACCCGTGCACGCTTTTGGCTATACATTAAATGCTTTTTCTTTCCCTCAAATAAATAAGTGTGGCATCAAAGTAAACGTAGTTCCACACCCATGGTGTATGTCACAATTCTTGCCCAATACAATATAACCATTAATCCACCTTCGAAGGACGGCCAATGGTGTGCAGGTTTGTCAATATAAAATTATGCAATATATCTTTACATATGCAAGGTAGTGCAGTAGACCAAACCATCCCTCCTCCCCCCGCCTCCCCCTACCTCAAGGATTGATGCAACATTTAAAGATATACACACCACAACAGAGTTAAAAGGATACTTCCATTCGACTATACTAATGCAGGCTCTTCGGATGGGGTTATTGAGGGACAAGCAGAAGAGGGCCCGGGGTGGTCTGTTGTTCGTCGAACTTCCCTGTTTTTTGCTCTTGGCATATTGCTGTCGTTTTTTCAGAGAGAGAGATCCTACAGGAAGAGTTTCTTCGGCGCTCATAGCTTGGGCCGCCTTAGCTTTTCTAGCAGCATCAATCGCGGCTTGCCAAGAAAAGACAGTTTGTTTGGATGGTACTGAATGGTTTGATGTAAATGGTAGTCCGTTACCGGCAAGAGGAAACCTAGTGCTGCTTGCATAGTTTGCCTCTGCAAAAAATAAGAGGAAAATCACATAAATATTATTGAACACTACTACACACAAAGGTAAATAAGAGAGTTAAACATGCTAACTGCATAGATACTTTGCACAGGTTAACCACCAAGGTTACCAAGTAACAAATACACCACATACAAACAGAAAGTAACATCATCCAATTTCAAACTCTGGAGACCTGCTAAAACGCAAAAACATGTTTAAGAGAGGTTACTACTAATAATGGCCTCAATCAGTTTTACAACTGGTAGCCTCTATACGAGTTTAATATGATGAATTGCCTTCTTATTTCAATATTGTTATCTGGTGAAATATTAGGATATATTATTAATTGGGTGTAATTTCAAAACGGCAAGTAATGGCAAATGCCAGACATATCAGGTTTAGGAGGTTTGCAGGAACGCTGCACATTAGAGGGCTTTTCCATGTACATTTTATCCAGGGAGATCTGATAAAAAAGTGTATGCGTGCAAAAGTGTACCAGATTTGGGGAGAAACATGGAAGAATCTGTGCATAAACATCAATTCCTACAGTTATTGCCCAGTCCTAAGGAGCAAACTTCTAAAGGTGTTATAATATCACATCTCAGCGCTACTTCACCCCTCGATATGAGGAATTACCATATCAGGAGTTCCAAGTAACTCCTAATAAGGCCTTTAGCAGGTGGAACAGTGAATCTTAAGTACTTTTGACTAAACTGTTCTGCAGAGATTCTTGATTCCATTTTCATTCTTTTCAAAGCCATGTAAACTGGTGGCCGCAGCTCGATGGGAAATAAAGAGGCATGTATTGTTGTGGAGGATGCAATGAGTGTAAAGTGAGAGGGTATACCAGTTACTCACAGCGAGACACACCCTAGTACAGGCAGTTTTCAAAAACCTTAAACCGATAATGGTCACACTGCCAGCAATGACAATGGGCCTAATTTACAAAGTAGCTGTGCCTAACTCTTGCTTTTATGCAAGTTACAAATCATTTTATGTGAGCAGTTTCCAGGAGTAAGACATGTTAATCATGGAAAACCATGAGCAAACATTTCTTGATCATGGAAGTCAGAACTAAGCCAAAGACATCTACTAAAAAAAAGATTTGTAAATCACGTCCTTTCTATTTCTATGATTATATACAACCAATTAACATACTAACAGCAATCCATCTCCAACACTTCCACAATATATGGAGTGATATGAATTTGTAAATTTATGGTACCATGTGTCTCTGCATTTCTGTGGAAGAATGGAAATGCTAATAGCATGTCATGAAAAAAAGAGCAAGACAACCCTAAATCACTCCTCCTTATATATTTCTAACTCAATCTACTCATTCACCCCCAACCCAGTGGGTTGCCTATATCCGCACTCATAGCTCACTCCTAATTCACTTCTGAAATCTGAGCACACTACTAATTCTATTACTCTTAACAACTTCCCAATGCAATACAAAACATTTTATAGAAATGGGAAGTTAGATTTTGTCAAACTGAATATACACACCATATTATGCAACTTCAAAGAGTGATCATCAGTGTTTAATCTGCACAGCTGTATGTGCGGTCTCAGCTGAGAAAGGAATGGACAAACTATAATCCTTTCCTTTATCTTCAAATGTGTCTAGAGACAGGTTTATCTGTCTATCAGGGCTTACGTTTATGAGGCGTACAAAGAAGAAAGGCATCAGGTCAGTGCACCTCTTCTACTAATTGCCGTGTCACTCATGCGGTGACTCGCCAGCATTCGAGATTATTGAGTTTACGGCGTGGACAGATTGCAGATCAGTCCCCTCAGACAGCACCGCGTGGAAGCACCACACCTGAAGAATCCAGGCAGCACCATGGCTTCTTAAGCCAACCAACACAAATCTTCCTACCCAGACAACACTTCATTTGATTTAGGTTAAAGTGAAGGGACCTGTTGGCGGCGTTGGATGTCTCTGAAGTGCAGACTATTCTTGCCTCTGGTTATTTATTATATTTAGTTATGTATGACTTCTAGTTCAGCTCATTCCTTCTTGACAAGGGGACTATGTTTAAAATACTGAAATTCCTCCTGTGCTGCTTCTTCCCCACTGGCACCTCACTGCAGACTTTGGTATTGGGTAGGAAGAAGTGCTCTGAAAGTGCAGTGTGCCGGGCTGTAAACACATTGGGTGGGGAGCTGAAAGTGCAGGGAGTCCCGCTCCAGGCTCAACTGCAGCAGCAACAGGTGGAAAGAGATTCAATAACTCACTCATCCACCTATTCATGCAGTTTGATATAAGTTGGTGGTCGTCCTTTGTTTAGGGGCTTTTTATTTGAACCTTAAGGTGAGATACTAATTGAATGGTCTGTTCTATTAGAAATGGAGATAAACTATTTTGTCTATCTCACACGTTAGTATTTTATCCCTGCTATGTATAATTCGTATGATGCGATCAATCCAGTGTTCTTCTTGACTCCAAGTCCCCATTTCCATGTCCCTTTGTGGTTTCATTTATTCACATTTTCGGTTGGAAGTGTGTGAGGGGTTTTCTCTCCCTTTCTTTCTTGTTCTATGTTATTTCCTCTTCTTAATCACTGTGCAGCTTTGCATTACTCGTTTTCAATGCGCATCACCTGTGCTCTTTTTGTATGATCCAAAGAGTTGCGGTTGTTGTAGGTGGTGATGAGCATAATGTGTGGTGCTGCCCATTGTTAATTGGTTGGTGTGATTTGAAATTGTGAGTAATCAAGTGTAGGTTGGAGTAAGTTTATACCCTAAAACTGACATGTCCATCCCACATTTGTTGCAAACTTTCATGTAACTCGCCAGTGGATTGGTGGGCTTGGGAGGTGGTGTTGTCACACCAGGGTGACTTCACGTACAATTTAGTTAATTTATTGTTCTACATTCATTCCCAGGGTTTGGTTAATAGCTTGTTCTCACGATTTCTAGACATGTTACATTTAAACAAATCTTCATTCATAAATTAACATTATCCGCAGAACAATTCTCCGGTCCCACGACTGGTCATAGGGTTTGGCAGTCAGTCGTCATCTCGTCCTTCAACTCGTACATTTTTTCTCTGCAGTGCACAGTGCGTCTGTCTTGCTTCTGACAGATCGGACTCACTCCTCAGCTCACCCCTCCCATTTCGGCCAACTTAATAACTACAATCACTCGATGCAGAACGTGGCTGCCTACTCATACTCCTTGACCTATCGGCAGCCTTTGATACGGTTGACCACACTCTGCTCATAAATGTACTCCGAGAGAGAATTGGTGCAGATGAGGTGGTCTTACAATGGTTTACCTCCTTCCTTCAGAACCGCTCCCAAAGAATAAAAATTAACAACTTCACGTCTGACCTTCTCCCCATAACCAGAGGAGTGCCACAAGGATCAGTTCTCTCCCCATCACTGTTTAACATCTACATGGAGCCCATCACCTCCATACTCAAAAAAGCCAACATCCCCTTCCACCTCTATGCAGATGATACCCAGATCTACCTAGAAACATCCTCAATTGGAGACATTCAAAAATTAAACAACACTCTACGAGAAGTCCAACACTGGCTATCCCACAACCACCTAAAGCTCAACCAAGACAAAACAGAAATCCTTTTCATATCCAACAAGGAGCAGACCCCCCTAGTCACAGAATGGCTAAAAGCCATTGACGCTCTTAATTGCAATCTTACCCTGGCAGACTCTGTAAAATCCCTAGGAATCACTCTGGACCCAAGCGTAAGCATGGACAACTATATCAAGAACTCAGCGAAGAGCGCATTCTTGAACCTAAAATTACTCAACAAAATAAAACCCTTCATTTCCCCCAACGACCTTAAACTGGCCACACAATCCTTGGTGCTGTCCAGATTGGGCTACGGGAACGCAACACTCACAGGTACGGCAAAATCTCACTTAACTCCCCTCCGAGCAACTCTAAATGCAGCTGCCAGGATGATCACTGGAGTAAAGAAATACGACCACATTTCTCTCTCTCTAAGAGAACTAAAATGGCTCCCAATCGAAATGCGTGCCAACTTCAAGACTGCTTGCCTCACACAAAGCTCTTCACACCGGTAAACCAGCCTACCTGGCTTCCAAACTCAAGAAGGCAGGACAAACGAAGAACCTCAGGAGCACCAACACTCTTCTTCTCATTCCACCAAAAACTCGCAAACAAAAAACTCTGTCTCGCTCCTTCTCGGGAAATGCACCCAAAATTTGGAACTCCTTACCAGTCCACATCAGGACTAATCCCTCCTTCGTAAACTTCAAAAGCCAGCTCAAAGACCTCTTCCTCAACCGATCTCATCTGAGTGGAGAGATGCCTCACAATGTGACAGAGCTCTACCACCAAAGGAATCCTGACCAGCGCAGAACATAGACACTTCAACAAGAAAGTTCTCCAGCGCCTGTGTTTTGACTCGCGCCCAAGACCGCCTGAACAAGAATTGACACAAGACAATGCTGTTTATTGTAATACTGTATAACGGATTGCATCACGATATATGTTGTAAAGCGCTCTGATACCTTCGGGTCTGGCTAGCGCTATATAAAACTCTTAAATTAAATAAATAATAAAGATGGCCCCTTTTCCAGTACACTAAAGCAATGAAATATGAACATTTATTAATTATATGATAATGAAGCCTTCACAGTTTACCACCCACCTTTGCACTATTCCTCATTTAGGGTTACCTAGCATAAGCCTTAAGCAGAAAGCAGCATTACTTATTATTTTAAAGCAAAGTGCAACATGCAAACTACGAAATGCACATGCGCCCTAGTCATGCATTGTTTTTCGTTTCATTCAAAGCATAATGTAAATACGGTTTTTAGTTCTTCCACATGTTATTTCTTGTTAGTGTATACATGCGCAAAGCAGTTTTCCCCACGTGTTGGTTTAAGGTGCACGTTAGTTTAATTTACTACTTACTGTTAGTACGTATTAAGGGGGTATTAATTCGAGCAGGTTTCTTTCCTCGAACCCCTGCTCCATCACACTCAACCCCCAATCACAGCCACGGTTGTTTTACCTTTATTGTTATTAAAATTTGCAACTGTCATAAAAATTGCAATTTTTGGTGCCTGTTTCCAAATATAAAATGGCAGCCTCATGATCACAAATCCCACTGCAATATTTCCATGGCAAATTCATTATTTATTCCAATTTAACACCCATTTTCTATGATCCTGAGTGATTCCTAGCACTCCCCTAGGGCCTAGCACCTATTGTAGTGCTTACCCGTTGCTGCTGATTTTACCATAGCACTTAAATCGGGACTTTGAGGAAAATCTGTTCAGTAGTTTTTGCTATAGAGGTGAGCAAAATTTCCTAAGGGAGTAAAACGGGAAAACATGTCATTTTTTACTGCTGCTGCCCCCCAACAAATGCATGTCGATGCGTAACATCCACATATTCCGACATAAATGAGACGTACATGCAAATATGCAGGCAGGACAACATATCTACAGACATCCGTTCACACACAGACCGCCGATCCTATATTCACCACTGTAAATCGGCTAACAGGAGGGACCCATGCACAGAGGTCCACAGGCACGTAGATCACCTGATATCATGTCTCTCATTTATGCTACTTTAATGCCATCTTAAAGGGCTAAAGCTTACTAGAACGTGGGAAGGTATAAACAGAAAGATAGCGAACAAGGAAGCACCACCATGAACAGAATAATCCTCCCAGAATTTGAAAGGCAGTTGATAGCTGATCTTGGGCTTCTAGTTAAGAATGAGGAAGCAAGGTGATCACACAGATAAAGAATTTCTTAAGTGTGAAGATAGTGGTGGAGGGCTGACCTCAGGAGGACGCCAAGCACCCAAGTATTTGTGACCCTACTATGGCGCTCTGATCCAGCGTGTTGGAGATGGCTTCGGGTGCATCTGGAGGAGGGAGCAATGGCTGAAAAGTGGATTGCCAGCGGTCTCCACTGAGTCAGATGGGCAATGGCAATGATGACTCACCCACGAGACAGCTGACATTAGGAGTACTGGCGGAGCATACGCTTAGTTTCCTGGCTGCCGGGTGGGAGGAGCTGTCCTCTGCACAGAGGAGCATGGCTGACTACTGACAGTGTCAGCACAAGTCCACTATCTGCTGGCATGGGTGTCGGTGTTAGACTCTAGGAAACATGAAGGGCCTAGGGTGTTTCCTTACATCACGGAATTTTGCTAAATGTATTGGGACATTTTTTAGACTCTTTGGAGGCTATGTTTAAACGTGCAACCCCCATGAAGAAGAGAAGGAGCTCGGCCCAGTTGATGGTTGCTTGAAATAAGGGCATCAGCCACTACCTTTTTTTTCCTCTGGGCTTTTTTTTTCTCTGGAATGCCCAGGATGACGGCTCGGGGAGGCACTGGTCGCAGTGCCTCCACCAGTTGCTCCTTACCTGCTCATAGTGCTGGGGCAGGAGTTCCGGCACTGGGAGAATGATCAGTTCCAGCAAGGTGGGGAAAGGTGGAGGAGACAGAGGTCTCCAGCATATCAGCTGACTTGGCCTTTTCTGTTCCCCATGCAGAGCTGCCCAAAGTGGAAAATGGCGGTAAGGCACAGAGCTCAATGGACAGACCACCAAAGGTACTTAGAGCAACCCAGTTGTCCCAGGCGTCTCAGGCACTGGCAATAACACGGTACAATCGGTGGGTCTGGGTGGGGTCGAGACTTTGACGAATTAGTCTAATAGTGTGGGTGCTGGAGGAGCTGGGGCTTCAGCCATTAGATCAATCTTTGTGTCTGGTCTGGGGGCTACTACAGCGCCTGCACTCAAGGAGGATGTATATTTATGGAGAAGGGCTCAAACCTTAGGACTGCTGCTGTCTCTCATGAGGATTTTGGGAGCTCTACTGATGGTGTCTACCCCGGATTTGATACTGAGGGGGTGAGCCTTGTGAGCTTTGTTTGGTCAGTGGGCTTTTGACTCAGCGCTCATGTGGAGAATATAGATAACAAGAAGGAGCCCAACTTGCAGCCGGAGGAGGATATCAATAAGATGATGGTCAGCAGGATTCTAAGACCAGCCTAATCCATCAGGCAGTGTCCAACCCAAAGGAAACTGTTGAGGGTTTTTACTGACTTTCAGAGGCCAGCAGCCTATCTGATGTTGATAATTGGGAGCCTGGCTCAGGCGTGGAAGGGGATTATGCAGAACCACAGCCTGGCTGTATAAGGGTACCTGTTGATAACGGAGCTACTAGTATTAAACCAAACGATTTCTGGAATAGGCCTTTGACAGCAATGCAGTTGGAGGATTTGGTTACTAAGATTTTTGCTCAGGGAGAAATGGCACCTATCTGGTTAAAGTAGGAAGAAGACCTTCTATGGGACCCAGAGGGTCTGGAACTTACACCAACAAACTGTTCCCCCTCTCCTTGTCTGTAGTTAACATCTCTAACCTTGGAACCTGGAGTGTAGGTGACTCTGTGGGTTGCCCTGGATCTAGCTTTCTGGAGATGACAAGATCTAACTATAAGAGGTGGCCAGTGGAAATGCCTCAACTTCTGCTCCTGCACTAAGAGCTATCTATAAGCTTCTTCAGCTTCACAGTTGGAGTATAGAAAGGACTCTCTCTCCCCCGTTAATGGCACATCTGAAGACGCAGGTTGTGCTGAGAAAGCTGTCCAAAAATATGGATACTTTCTATACCCTTCATGGGGATCTGGAGGCACGACAGTGGGGTCTCCAGGAAGCTGTTAGAGAGAATAAGACAGATATTGAAAAGCACGAAACCCAGTTGAATGGCTTTATCCAAACTAGAAGATTTCGAAAATAGATCCCGGAGGAACAATCTTCGGGTTCTGGGTATTCCCAAGGGAAGTGAGGGAGACGATCCTAGAGGTTATATTGTCTGTCACTTCAGATAAGCCTTCCCTGCATTGATTGCCGGGGGATATGGACTTTTTGAACCAAAGTGTGCATCGCTCCCCATTCCGGCAATCGAAGAAAGACAGGGCTTCTCCATACCCACAAGCAATACTGATCTATATGGGAAACTTTATTTTGCGACATTCGATCTCCCATGTGGCTCATCCCCGATCTCTGATTAGGTCTTGTGGTGTAGATTTCTTTGTCCTGTCTGATTTCAGTCACAAGCCGGTAGCTTGTTGCTGGAGGCTCCGCAAGCAGATTCCGGAGCTTCAAAATATTGAGGCAACTGTCTCGCTAATGGAGCCTGACAATTTGCGAATTAACTTTGAAGGTCATACGCACTTTTCTCAGGAGGCACCTGAAATTATTGAACTGCTAAAAAAAATGGCACCAAGATAAATGATTCACTATTCAGTATAGAGGCTATAGCTCAAAGCTAATATAATTTTGGAAGAATGAGAAGCTTACCAAAGTGGCAGAGAAGGTGCAAGAGGCGTCATATCAGGACAAAGGGGTTTGCTGCCTGATGATAGTGTGTTCAGTTGTGGCCAGTACCTTTATATCTTATCCTAGAATATCAATGGCATGAAAGTGATAAATAAGAGGAAGTTAATCAAGGAAGAACTTCACACCCTTAAACCACACATTGTGTATCTCCAGGAGACACACTTATCTCATGAGCAGGTACCTCGATTACGGGAACAAGGTTATGGTGTTCTGGTCAACACTGGTTGTAATCCCACTTGGAGTTGCCCTATTAGTGTGGGATAAACACTGTGTGGCACTGAATGCAAAGGTGGATACAGGGGGTGATGGCTAATAGCTGTGATAAAGAAGGGGGACATCCAACTCACTATTTGTACAGTTTACGGACCAAATGAGAACTCCTCATCAATGTTTAATTATCCTCTGGGGGAACTTCATCAATGGCCAGAGCCCCTTGTATTGTGTGGGGACTTTAATGTTGCATTACATCCAGGACTCAACGCTACATCAGGGAAATATTACAGCAGGGAAAAATCGTCGGGATGCCCTCAAGCAAATAGTAAGCTCTTATGCACTAATTAATGTTTGGCATAGTTGCAGACCACGGGACGATGGCTTTACCTTCTATTCAGTCACCCAACAAATCTCTTTCCCGGATATGTTTTTTATTAGCCACTCACTTCAGTCTTTTGTTAATATTCGATTAAATGCAAGAATCATTTCTGATCATAACCCTTTATCCATGTTTATTAGGCCAGATCGGTATAGACAGCTTTCTCCTCCATGTCGCAGGACCTTTGATCGGAAGTTGCTGTTAGAACAACAATATTTATCTGTGTAATGGAGGGTAAGATAGGAGAATATTTAGTTGTGAATCTGGGATCGGTTTCTACAACTTTGGTTTGGAACACATTTAAGGCCTTCTACAGAGGACAGACTCTGAGTTTTATCATCAGACACAACAGAAGTTAGAGAGCCTAGCCAAGACTCACTTATAGCGTGCTCTCAGTCAGATCAGGGTAGGTTTAGCATGAAGTGTATTTGAACAAGACCCATTCAAAGTAGCCATGGCCTTGGAACAGCAGGTGATTTTACAAACCACCTTAATGAAAAGTATGTGGAATAGAGCTAATAATAAGAAGATTTAGGCTACACAATTATCACAAATTAAAGATAGAACAAGTAGTAACCTCAGCCAGAAGATCGTAAATAATAAGGGAGAGCAAATAACAGAAGAACTGTCTGAACTTAGAGAGGTGTTTCGGAACTTTTATCTAAATCTCTATACCGAAGATTGTGTAGCATCCATAGAATCTGTACAAAACTACGTAGAGAAATTCCAACATTGGAAGCTGACACAGAGACAACGAGAAAGGTTGGAGGAGAATGTGACCTTGGCAGAGATTGAGATGGGTATTGGACAGCTAGCGAGTGACAAGCAGTGCTTAATTTGTAACAAAATAAGTGCCAGGGCCCTCGTCCGGAAGGCCACTGCTGCTTGCTCGACCCACTGCCCCAGCCTGTGCTGCCCATGACAGTACCAACACAACTACTAACCATCACACTACTACAAGTGTGACTATTCCACGCCCATAAAGCTATAAGAATGGCTTGGGAGGCAGGTACTCATCATTTCTAATGTATACTGAACTAATTTACAATTGTTGTAGTGCTCATCTCTAAATTAGACAGACAGTGCCACCATGTGACAAACTATCAGAAGCACTGGTGTTGACAATTAAGTGCCGAGCACCAGAAACCACCGGCTCAAATTAAGCACTGCTGATAAGGCATCTGGATGCAAACAACTTTTGTTGCAATTTTGTAAGATTTTTACAAGGGTACTTACCCCGGTCCTCCGAGATCTGTTCAATTCTTCTGACTTCTTCCATGGGGTCCCCCACTTGTGGGGGGAAACTGGTATTGTAATTTTTCCCACAATAGGCAAGGATTCCACATGTTGCGGTTCTTGTCAGCCAATATCCTTGATTAATGCAGATTCAAAGATCAATACGAGGATACTGGCAAACCAGTTTCCTGCAGTCATCTCTGACCTAGTGTGCCCAAATCAACATGGGTTAATTCCGGGCCGCAATAGGAGCTCACATGTCAACACAGCTATAACTGCTTTGGAGGTCACATCTGTGGAGGAGACTCCCACCAAAATGATCATGTTGGATGCCGAAAAAGCATCCAATAGGCTCTCCTGGCAGTTCCTCTGAGTATTCATGACCTCCACAGGTCTCGGTCGTGGTTTATATTGCGGGTTAAACTTCTGTATAGTGGACTAATGGCAAGGGTCTCTAGTGGGGGCACCCTCTCAGATCCAATCTACATCATCAGACGCACCTGTCAGTGTTGTCCTTTTTTGCCTCAATTGTTTGCCCTTTATGTCAAGCCTTATATTCTTTCTTTACAAAGCTCTGAGCCCATCTGATCATTATACCTGCATCACCTAGACCTGAAGGTTTTGGCATATGCAGATGATGTGGACATTCTGATGTCCTCTCTGGAGTCCATGCTGGAGACTGTCGAAGCACCTGGTGTGGAATTCAACAAGGACTCAGGATACAGGCTTAACGCCCAAAAAACTCAGGTTATTACGAATGTCCCCACTTTGGTTTCAGATGATAGAAAACCTCGATCTGCAAAATATCTGGGGGTAGAACTGACTATGAACATGGAGGAATTATTTGATTTAATTTACGCTACATTATATGACCACTCTATAGAAATCTTTAAAAAATGGAATAGGCTTTATTATGGCCAGGTAGAAGATGTAATATTAATAAGATTGTTATTCTTCCTTGTTATCTATATTCCTTTTGGTGTATACCTCTCTATTTTCCCAAATCCTTTTTTAAGAAGATTGAATATAGTTGGCAGAAGTTCATATGGAGCTTTAAGAAAGTCTGGTGTAATATCCAGCAGCTCCAACTACCTCGGGATAGTGGTGGTAAGTCTTTAGCAGCATTAAGGGTGTATTATATTTCTGCTTGTATATTTCGCCTTACAGTAGTTATGGGTAGGATGCCATAGTTGTTGGGCCATATCTTTTCTGGTTATTTAACTCTTGGGGATTCTATTGAACCATGTTCAGGCTTAACAGATATGGTATACTTTAAGAGAACGTGGTTTAAAACACTATGGGTATGCCACCAAATCTGGTCTTGTATTAGAAAACTATTGGGCATTACACTCTATAATCAATACACGCTTCTGGGTTGTAATCCAAACTTACCACCAGCGGTTCACAACAGTTTTTTGGGGTGTTGGGCTGATCTTGGCTTTACACACTCAATTGTGTGAAGATAAAACTCCATTACCTTATGAGGTCTTCCAATGTAGGTTTTCCCTGCCTCTGCAGGGCTTTTTTCAGTACCTACAACTATGTAATTTTGTACAAAACTTGGCAGTGGAGGATCTAAACTGCTCACTTTTTGGATCACTTGATGAAAGTGCCATGGAAGGGCACTGAAAGGAAGGGATAAACGTGTAAGATCGGCCTATAAAATGATCTTAGAGTCCGGGATTGAGGTGAAAGCCGATGTATAATGATCTTAGAGTCCGGGATTGAGGCGAAAGCCGATGTATTCCAATAAATGGAGTAGAAATTTGGGGGCAGAGGTAATGTGCACTAAAATCAAGAATAGTAATATTTATGCACGGAAGGTTTTCGCACCAGTTTAAATTTCTGCATGATCTCTACTATACGCTATACCGTCTGTGCAAAATGAGGATAAGGCAAGATGGAAACATTTTAGGTGTGGGGATGAGGGGTCCCAAGAGGTACATATCTTTTCCGTTTGTTCAAGGATAAGTAGGTATTGGAATTACATCTTCCAGAAACTGAATGGGACATTGCAACCTGATATTGTGAGGGATTATAAATCGATCGTACCCGAGATCACCCTCGATTCCTCCAGGTGTTGCTGGGATACATTTTTTCGCTATTGCGCTGGTTAGATTAGCCTGGTCAAAACACTGGTTGTTAAGCGAGGCACCGCTCCTTAAGTTATTTTGGCATGACTTTGTAAACGCCTGCGCTTTTCAAATATCCATCCTGGCAAGTGATAGTCGGCGTTCTAATCTGCTGCACATGTGGGACCCAATTAGAGCTTGGGTGTTTGAGTTTTATCTGGCCATGACCCATCATTGGTATGAATTGTATCACTTAGATCCTTCTTTCGATTTAAACTTATACGCACTTATGATGACGCACTTTTTAATTATTATCCTTAGTATTTTTGATATTATTAATGTAATTTTCTGTGCATTATGGCTTTGTGCTATGGCTCTGTATGTTGTGATGTATCTCCAATTGCTAAATTTAAAAAAAATAATAATAATTAGGAGGTAGGAAAGGAAAATATGTTGCTGTGGAGGAAAAGAGGTAGCCAGAGAGGGTAGGAGATATAAATATTGAGTGACAAACAGCATGAAGAATTGGGCCGTTACAGAGAACTAGGAATGGTACGCTGATGGAGATGGAGGGCAAGCCTTGCCAAGTCGGGTACTCATATTCACACACAGCACACAGAGGCTGACACACACAACACAGATACAGTCATACAACCAGAGACGTTTTAAGGCATGGGCAAAGTGGGCTCTGGCCCAGGGCCCCAGCCTTTCAGTGGGCCCCTTGATAGAGCCAGTTCTGTTCTGCAGAGAATCTTGCCCTGATGAACTTGAAAAATTCTTAAACAGATTGTTTTAAATGCTATTTTCCTTTCATTTATTTTTAATGTGGGTGATGGGTAAGAGTCTGCGACATATTACAGACATTTTGTAAGGAAATATTGTGTTTATGTTTCATGCAACATCCATAAAAAAGTTTCTTTTAGATCAAAACCGGACCTCACATATGAGAAATGGGAGGGGGTCACAGAGATTATTTGCAGTAATATTAGTGAGCTGCTGCTGTGTTACAGTATTGAAAACACATATCACTATCCCTGGACATTAGACTTGAACATATTTAGAATTTGGACGAGTGTGCCTGTGCACTGTCAGTGAGCTGGCCAAAGAGGGCATGAAAGAGCTGAAACTGGATCATAAATTCATAGCTGTATTGAACAGGGGCCCCCAAAATACGTTTGGCCCAGGGCCCCCAAAATCCTTAAGATGTCCCTGCATACAACACACAGATAAGCATAGTAGGCCCGCGGAAAATGTTCAGAAGAAAAAGGACGGGCATATGGATACAGGCCTCATGTCCACTTCATGTTTAAATGTTTTGCTGACAAAATCACATTAGGAAGAGGAGAGACTGGGGTCAGTGCTTAATTATGCTTCGGGGCTCTTATAGAAATACTTTTCACTGGGTGATAGAATACTTCCGTCTCAAGGTTCATTCACTGCCTTCTTTGGGTTGGTCATGTGTTAATGACAAAAGAGTGCTATCTGTGTGACGATTCCATCCTTTGCCGCTATGTACAAATGCACTTCAGTGTCTTCCCTTCTTTATTGCTAACATATGATGAATGTAGATTTGGCAGATCATTCCATCAACTGCACACTGTGAGGCTCATTTTCTCTCTCTCTTTCCCTCTCTCACTGCGCAGGTAAACGTCCTTTCAGACCAAGCCGGAATCACGCTGTGCCAACACAGCGCCGGCAATAGAACGAACGCGGCATTAGCACGCATTTGTTCAGCAAGCAGGTCATAACTACGACTTGCTTTTAGGGGGGGGGCATTAGCGAAATGGTGTTTGATTTAAAGTCCAACACCTTCCCTACTGTTGCGCAGACTGGAGTTGGAATAGTAAACTAAACTATTCCAACATCCAGCACCCCCCTAAGGCAAGTCGTTAAAACGACTTGCGCACTGAACAAATGCGTCCTAAAGACGCTTTCGTACAAAAAATGGCGTTCGGAACCCATGCGTCCTAAATGCATAAGGAATACCGTCATACATTCCACTGCGCAACATATTCCGCTCTTCTCTTTTGCTCACCGACATTTCTCCTCTCTTCCCCTTGACTTAGCACGTCTAAGTTCAGGCTAAAATCTAACTTTTTAAATACTTTCTAGATGTTGGAGGGAAACAGTCAGGCTCTTTGCTCTCTGTCCCTTTCATTAAAGTCCTTCTCAGAGATAGTGCAAGATGATTCATTTATAAGCAAGGCTGATGTTGAACATCATGGAAACTGGTGCAAGAGTACACCTGGTAACCACAAAGTGCAGATCAGTTCTAGTTATTCACAAAGTCTGGCAAAGCCGTACTGCTGGTTGCTCTCCCCAACATTCCTATCTCAGGGACCCCCATGGGACTGAAACCAGCCTGGTGCTCAGATTTCAATAACCATTGCACCCTCCAAGGTGTATCTAACTTGGACTGCATCGGCTGCACGTTGCAGATTCCTGCAGCTCATCCTTAGCCACTGGGATAGCAGCAGAGATGCACTGTTCTCCAACTGTTGGTTCATCCATTGAATAGGTCAAGTTGCTGCATGCCCATTGCACCCTTTCTAAAGCCAACACTCAGAGTCTCTCACCACGTCACTCCTTCATCACTCCCAATGAAAACCTACTGACTTCTCCTCCTCAGAGAAGTCCTACCAGCTACAATTACACACCGTCACATAAACATAAAGATATCAGAATACCTTTGTAAAGAGAATGTAATGTAGAATGTGGCATAGAATTATACTGATTCACTGATAGAATTATACGAGGATGCTGATTAAACTACGCCATTGGAGATATTGTGTCACAGATATTACTAACCCACTGGTAATACTGAGTCACAAAAAACACTAATTTCCTGAATCACTAATAACGAAATCCTTTTCTCATACCACACTTTTTCCACATAGCAGCAGTACAAATAATAGGCATTCCAAGTAATCACATAAATGAGTACTTAATGTATTGCGTTGGGAAGCATGAAAGGCTAAGTAAGCCATGTCAGAATCTGAATCTGTAGCCGGCGCACACGACCCATTAGCAAGCTCTTCAAAGATTGAGCTATCTTACTAGCTCAACAATAATGAGAGTTATACTGAGCCATTGGTGAGACTGGGTTACTGTGATGCTGGGCCTCAGCTCATGCTGAACAGCTCATGAAAATGAGTAAATGAGGGCTTTGAGCCACAGATGGTAGTCAGCGCAAAGCAAGTCACAATGGTTCAGGTTGAAAAGACCTACCACAAAAAAACAAAATAAACTGACATTTACTAAAGATCGAATAGAAAGACAAGGTGGAGAAGAGAAGGGGGATTTTTGGTGTGCACTGAGAGTGAAAAGAATTTAAGGAGAATGTTGTGCCAGAGTAGAGACTGTAAAGGCTCGGTGTCTGTCCAACACATGATCTAGTTGAAGAGGAAGAATGCAACAGTGAAATGAGGGATACTGCAAGTTAAAACAAGCATTGGCATAGCCAATAGGTCTCGCTTTTGGGACCTTATAAGTATTTAGTTATGCAGCACAATATCCTTGGTGCAACAACATCAACTGTTGTATGGCTAAACACTTATAAGGTCCCAAAGGCGAGACCTATTGGCTATGCCAATGCTTGTATATAAAACCTTTGCAGCTGTATCCCCCACCTTACGCAACTCTTCAATAAAATGGCGCAGGAGGTACAGGTAACCCCCTCGATGGCTGAGGCGGTTATCACAGTGATACCTAAGCCGGGGAAAAAGACCCACTTATGCGCCTCCTATCGCCCTATTGCCCTTTTGAATTTGGACGAAAAGCGGACGGGGCAGACGGGCTTGCCTTTTGCGCACCTTATGCATCTCTTTCAATTCTAACTCACAGACCACTAATCATATAGTACGCCCCTACGAGACCCGTCCAACCGGTTCCCTAGAGAAAACAGACGTTGCCCACACTGAAGCTTGTACCTCCGCTCCAGCCCGATCCACATACCCAACACACTACTCACATGACATCACCACCATTCTATTTTTCTTGTTATGGGGGGGAAGGAGAGGGTTTCTTTTGTTTAGGGGTGTATTACCCTCCACGTTGGTAGGGCTTAATTTGCTAATGGTCTTCAAGCAGAAAGGTGGACTGAATATTTGTGCTAATGTTACTTGTTACACACTGTGCCTTTAAACTGAACGAAACTATGTCAACACCGTCACATCTCAATCAGGAAAAAGGTAATGGGTGCCGTGCACAGAAAGACAGTCACCTCCTTTGGTTCATGTAAGCTATGTATTCTTTCACCGAATGCACCAAATACGGACTATTGTAATAATAAAGAATGTAATCTGAAGATACACGCTATTAAGCTTGACATAGACCATACTCAGGTTTGCAGATAATACGAGAAATATACTGGTTATGATGATGCTGACGGATCTCTTGAAAGACTCTGTAATCACGAACTAGCCCCATAACAGCAGTGTCCGCAGATCTCTGAAAAATTTATTATCTTGCATGTTTTGTATTACTGTGCAAAAATTTCAATGAATATAGATTTGAAAAAAAAAAAAGGTTGTCCCTTATTGATTTCCTCTGCTTTTGATCCTATATTTTGCCTTACTTATTGTGGTGACACCCTGATGAAGCCAGTGGGCCTGATTTTATTCAAATCATCGCTCATGTTGTATGAGGCTCTTAGGGGAGTGTTTTATTTTTAGAGTTCTGGTTTTGCTGATGTGTAGACTGTTAGAATTGCCTCCAGCACAGCGTGTGCAGGGTACATTTAGGGGGTTACCTGACTTGTGTGATCACTTGTTGATTGTGAGACTCTTCGGAGGATATTACCATAGGCATTTCCACCTGCCATCTGTATGTAATTGTTAATTTGTGCATAGTATTGAGTATTGTGCGTAATAAAGAACTTTTCCTTTTTTTAAGAAAAGGCACTGACTGGACAGTGAATTATTATGGGTTATTTGTTGAGTTGCCAAGAACAACCTCTCCTGAGTAAGCGTTGGATGCTCTCCGTCACTCATCTAGTGCTAAAAAGGGTACTTGGTTCTCATTTAGGGGGCCCACAGTATGGGGGTCCCAGGACTCCAGTGGTGAAATGCTCATGTAGTTACAGTTGGGGCCCAGTGCACCCTGTCTGCTCTGGGACCCTCCAACCCAGATTCCTTACAGTAACTGTAACAATAGGTTTTCTCTTGTAATCATGGGAGATCTGTGTAGGGTGGGGGATTTCTCTGCTGTATGAAGCCTCAGCCTTTACAATATCTAGTTAGTTGTGGTCTCCAAACCTGTTAAATCTGAGTAAAATGATAGGTAGCTTGCCTCCCTGAGACTTTAGCCTGTGTATGTATGCACAGATTTATTGGGATTTGTATAGTGCAAACATAGCTGTGAAACAACTAAGAATTGTACATTAGATGAGGGCTTGGGAGATAATAGTAGATCGTGTACATTAAGTGGGGATTATACAAATACATTTTACAAACATTTAGGGACAGGGAGATTACGTGATTTTCCCAGAATTTCAGGATGTTGAGTATAGCACCAGGTCCATGTTTCCAGGTACCAAAAGCAGCAGCTCAACCTGCTATTCCACATATCCTCCCTATGTGATCTCTATAAAATGAGAGATAGGATTGCTGCCAATGTGCCGGACACCTGTGTAGTGAAACGTAGGTCTATGTGAAATCTATGCACGCAAAATCTTTGTGATCTTAGGCAGGGCCGGCTCTAGGGCGGTGCGATTGGTGCCACCGCACTGGGCGTTGACTTGGGGTCGGGGGCGCCATGTTCATCTTTTAAAAGCACCTGATGCCGCGTACATTGTCCCAGCAATTTTCAGACATCAATTAAAATGACAACTCCGGTGATTAATGTTCTTCCTGGAGAGAGACCGGAGCTTTGGCTAGTGAAAGTTTTGACTCATCATAGCACAGAGGGTTAATATGCCTGCTGCAAAGAACGTGTCCCATTCACATCACAAAGTGCATATAATATAAATAGGTCAATGAGTTACGCTTTTGTCAGAGATCCTTTTGTTGCAGTTTATAATTTAAAATCCTACTATAGAGCAGTGAGTTATTAACTGCCATCAAAGAGCTGCATGCAAACTGCAAGGAAAATATTAGAGCTATATATTTTTTGCCTAGTCTTTCGTTGTCCTAATATTGTAAAATGGGTTCATTTGAGTAGAAATCAATTCTTATTTTTATTATTAAAGTAGACCACTAACAATGGTTTTACATTTTAAATTCTGAATTTGTGCTTTGCCAGTCCAAGGACTCTTAAACTATACTGCCTACCAGTATGGATGAAATGTGACTCCTACTCCTTGTAGACCTCTGTAGCATTTCCTATACACTGATTACACAGCGATGATTGATTGTCTCTGTGCAATGCGTGTGTGATGTAAAGTGTTCTGACATCTTAAACTGGTATGAGTGGCGCTATAAAACTAAATTAATCTAAGAGACAGTGGTTATGGAGACTTAAGGGGCACTGTCAAATGGTGGTAGTGAGGGAATCCGTGGCGGAGGTGGTCTTTGGGGGGGGCGCCAACAAGCATTGTCGCACAGGGTGCCACCAGTGCTAAAGCTGGCCCTGATCTTAGGTACAGGTCTGTGATCTTAGGTACAAGTCTGTGATCTTAGGTACAGGTCTGAAGTTGAAACATACACAAACTCTAAACGGAGGAACCTATGCTTGAACCTGAAAGGCTTGTTACATGAGGGCTAAATAATGTGGATAAAGTTTAATGTGTTTAAGCTTCAGTGTCTAGAACCTCAGTGGTAAGGTGTGACATACAAATGTATCAGTAATAGTGGCAGGAGTATAACCTGGAAGACATTGTCTTCTGCCAAAGCTTAAATCTCTTCTGTAACCTGGGCAATATTCGTATGCTGTAATGTCAGAGCCTTTGCAATCTGTATTTACCCAAATTAACTCTAATATTAAATCCCTTCCACATACAAACTGCTGGAACATGTGGTACACGGGCCCCTACTGTAATTCACACAGTTAATAACCACCGAGCTCGTTCCTGTACAGTACCTTACCTTCAATATATAGATTGCAATACAGAGTCTGTATAATGCAAAGTACTGTATGTATTTATTATATTGATCGGCAAACATCGAGCTGGAATGATGTGACCACACACACACACACACACACACACACACACACACACACACACACACACACACACACACACACCTACAGTACACCACTGAAACTATATATTAAAATATGAGGCAATGAATGGTGTTACATGGAAAAGTTTTTAGTCGTAGTCTCTATCTCTCTCTCTCCTTCTCCATATCTTCATGGCACGTCGTAATCTGGCCATACGTCAAATTGTTATGAATGGGGACCCAAAATAAGTCTGTGCCCAGGGCCACATAATGCCTTAAGACGTCACTGTTTTGCTTGCAGATCAAAATTTTGCATACCTAAACCGAAGTGAGGTAAAATTGTCGCGAATTTCTCCTCACTTGAGTGGAGGCATCACACTGTGCTGCCGAAATGGTGAATTATAACTCCAACAACTTTTCCATAAAATACTGATGTGTCTGGAGGTATCAATCCTTGTGTGTTTTAAAATCTCGCTTTTAGCCATCCTGCTATTCAGTAAAGCGTGTTTTCCAATAATTGTATTCCCGAGACTCAACATATACGCCTCATTCTGATAGCTGTGGCTTTATAGGGTGCAGAAACACTGTTATCGTGTGGTGAGTGTTATACAATACCCTGGGTGATTTTTTAGCCCAAATTGTGGAACTAGTTTTACTGCCAGTATTACCGCCTGGTATACCACATTGCACAATGATTTGCTCCCCCAAATATTTCCAATGACTATCTGGAAGAATGTATAACATTACCCCCCACCCCCCCCCCCCACACACACACACACACACCGGGTAGAAGTGCGATTGGCGCCTGACTTGGATTCAGACATCGGGGACAACCTGAATTCAGAATTAACTCTTTTTTTGGATTGGGGCTCATAATTCGGTATTTTCAGTCAAGCAGGTCATGTTTTGCAATATTTAAACTCTCCGGCATTAGAAGAAACACTATTTTTTAACAGTGGAGGTGTGGTTTGCATGCCCTGCCACTCAGGGCAGTGCGGCAGTCAATAATGTCAGACGGCTTTGCTGACACATGCAGCAGCAGCCGCAGCAAGGCCATCACGGGGCTTCAGAGTCCCCTGCTGAGTCTGCACCCATCATCACCGCAATGATTCATCTATCTGCCAGATCACGCCATCATTTTGGGGAGTGATTGAGCGCACGGTCAAGGTCATGGCAGCTGTGAACGGCTTTCTTCGCTGTAGACATGCTGGGAGATTGGGGGCTTTTTTGTAGTGTATTGTAGCACTCAAATAATAGCAGAGTCCTCGGAGGAAAGATTAGGGGACAGGATAATGATGAGTGCCATTGCCTGACCTTTCAGATCACAGCATCTTCAATAAAACAAGAGAGGAGCGGGGGCGAGCGAGCGCGGCAGCCTGGGCTTTTGAAAGCTGACCAGACGCTCGTGCGTCATGGCCTTTCCCTGCGATTACCCGCACGGCCGGCATGTGTTCCAATTATCGCGCCCGCGTCTGGGCACGATAATTGGAAACAGATGTCTGCCGTGCGGGTAACCGCAGGGAAAGGCCATGACGCACGAGCGTCTGGTCAGCTTTCAAAAGCCCCTAACCTAAAGTCTCGCAGTGCAGCGCTTACGCGCTACTCGAGGCTCGACCTAAAAAATGGAAAGAGTGAGTTGAGAATGATGCTAAACCAAGGAGAATACTACAGCACAGAAGGCCATTAAGCTGAGCTAATAATGGAGAGCCGCTGATTACAGTGAGACATCAATTATATTGACCCACTGATGATAAAGGTTCATTTCTGACATGAAAACACTAAGGATAATGAGCCTCTGGTTAAACTGAGCTGCTGATTATACCGAGCCACCGATTATTCTGAGCCACTGATATTAGTTAACCACTGTGAGGATAACATCGAAATGTAAAGATCAATATGGTGTAGCAAATGGATATTAATTTAGATGCTGGTGGGAATTAATCTTGTGCACAAATATATTGAACCAAATCACGGGAAGATTCCATGCAAGTCGAAAAAGCTTTAAAAGTTGATTTCCGGTAAGATAGCACTATGGGTTGAACACTTGACGCAGAGATCTACATGAGTCCAGAAGGACACAGATTCCTTTCCCAGTCGCATAACCCAGAAGACTAATATTCATGCTATACAGACATGTAGCTTGCAGGTTACAGCTTTGTATGAGTACTATTGCTCTAAATAATAACAACAAATATCGAATGTATGTTGTTCAGTATTTCCAGTTTGAGCTCGTAGCATAAGTTACTCTTTTATTGGTGTTTTAGGAAACTTAACAAACCAGCTTTAAAATTCACCAGTTTGGTCTTTACTAAGCCATAATGTCTGAACTCTAATTTGACGTTCCAAATAAACTGACTCAAAATTGCAACTTATTTACCTAGCAGTCAACATTTTGCTAGTATGCTTTAGATCATTCTTGTTCAAAATCTGTCACCTATGGACAGAGACAGCAATGCTTTAAATTTACATTATTTTCCTCTTTTGAAAAATATTTTAACGGAAAAATCCATCTCTTCATGCAAGTTAACATCACACGAAAATATGCTTGCACCAACGAATCGGTGCAAAGTGCACAATATTTGTTCCTTTTGCTTTCTTTTTAACTTGGAGAAAAGACTCAAACCTGAGTTCTAATTGTATCGAAAACCAAAATAAATGTCTTACTGGCATTGCCCATGATTTACTTATGTGAGGCGAAATGGGCTTTAAAACCAGGTTTTCATCTTAATTCAAACTTTTTCCATCATATTTCAAAACAGAATGGAACAGAGATCAGCTTAAGAAAGTCAAAGCAAACTACAACACACTGCGATAATAGTGAATTGGGCCTTGTGTGTATGACCTCTATTGGTTTCAATCACGGGTGGTAGCTTTATTTTGGAGTAAGGTGGAGGATTTATTCCGTGTAGTGGTGTAGGTCACATCAGTCTGGTATAGAAAAACAAGAGTCAGAGCAATAAATCTGCAGGGGACTATAAATTGATGGCATCCTGTATTTCTGTGATATTTCTCCTTTAGCCTTTGTACGCAGGATAAACGTCCCTAAAGTGGGTCCACTTATGTAGCCTCAGCCACATGCCTCACTACTGAAGAGGATGTGCAGCAAGACTGAATCCCGAGTCCTGAGATGGCAGTCACCACTTCCAGGCTGCTGTGGTGGCAGTCAATCAGATCTCAGCATGAGATCTGTCAGCCCGCGGATCCTCTGCAGTGTGATATATACACATTTTTTTCCCTTAATTTCTCTAAAACTACTGAACGGATTTGCACCAAACACAACAAGCATTTACAATGCAATAGGTCTTGCAATAGCGAGATTTTGAGCTACTGGCATTGTAAATGGCAATGCCTTTTATAATATTAAAAGGCATTGTCATTTACAATACCAATAGCTCAAACTTTGGCAAAAGCAAGACCTATTGTATTGTAGAGCGCGGTGTCCGTGAAGCGGGTGCCGCGCTCACCAAAAAAGTTTTAAAAAAAAGAAACAGAGTGCGGTGTCCCTGAAGCGGGTGCCGCGCTCAACATGCAAATTTATAAAACAAAATAAAAGGTGAAAGAATGCGCGGTGGCCCTTAGGCGGACGTCGCGTTCTTCTAAAAAGTAATGATTAAAAAAAAACCTTGTCATTGTGCCGTGATTGCTGTAAGGGTAGGGGGCAGCCGCTTTTAAAGTTAGAGCGGCATAGCGCTCTATACGAAAAGCGCCCGCTATTGTCCTGTGTGGGCGTGCTACAAATAGGGGAGATGTGGTCCGTCGGCTAGATTGCCGACTTTGGTGCTGGAAACCAAGGTTCGAGCATCGGGGTCGCGTCCACATCCTGTGATTCTGGGCAAATCACTTAATCTCCCCGTGCCTGAATGTGTCCTTGTGTAACGTAACCGGTGCTCATGTAAAGCGCTCCAATACCTTTGGGTCGAGTTCGCGCTATATAAATCTGCATTTAAAAAAAAAAAAAAAATACATAAAGCAGCCGCTATTGTCCCCATTAGTCAATAAACAAAATAGTGCTCACCCACTTATAACGCAGACCGTGTAACAAGCCAAGTAAAAGGTCCAGTCATTATGGGAGGTAACAAATGCAGACAAGGCGGTACCAACGAGTGACTAACAAGCCTATTTACAAATCGGAAGCCAGCATTTATGAAGGACAATGACACAAGTCAATGACAAATATGGGGGGAGAGTGGGAGGGGCTTCCAGTGCATACTCCCTTAGGCTCGACCTAAAAACACTCTTGATTTCTGGAGAATTGAAACTAAAACATTTTATGGAAATCAAAGTCTGTGCTTTAGTATGGTTTACATGTTTTGCCTTCCCTAATAGTGTTAGCTATTTTCAGGATGGTGTATTTCTGTATGTTTTTTTCGTGTAGCATATTTCTCTTGCATGCCTTCTCTAAGCGTGTTATCTATTTCCAGGGTGTTGTGTTTCTGTATTTTTTTGTGTAGCAAATTTCTCTAGTACAGTGCATTTTCTGAACTGAGTCACCTTTAGGTGCGCATAATGGGCCACGATTGGGAACTCTGGAGTTGAGGCTGATGGCAGTGAGAGTTTCTAACAGGTGTTCAGAAAACTTGATCATCCAATCCTTGGCCTCTCTGCATAGCGCACAGAGCAACGGTCATGAATTACAGTTGCAATTGTGATTCCATGCAAATGTGTGTGAAGGAGGTACACAATTGTCAATATCTTTACAAGGTGAAAGTAAAAGAAAATGCAGTGTTTACAGGTGAGTGTGAGCGTTATATGTTTGGGGGTAGTAAAGTGAAGGCGATACAAGGAAGTAAACTAAAAAAATAAAAATAAACTTACCTTGGTTTAAAAACAGCAAGCGTTTCTCTCTCTTTCCTTTCTATTGAGTGACCCTGGCTTTACTCTATGCATGCCTTACATTTTCTGAGTGTAGCCTGTGCTAAGTTGCATGCCTGTCTGCCTACTTTCTATCATTGTATTTCTGAAAATTTCCCACACCTCATCTCAGATCACAACTTTCTTTTTTTGGCACCATATCTCCGCAAACAAACAATACCTAATGTCCTCTAGGCTCTAACCTATCCATTCATTCCACCAACCAGTTATATGAACTCACACAACCCCACTAATGACAACCTCTAATACCAATTAATTCAATCTACTGCAAAACAAATGGCGCAAATGCATGGAATGGCTTCCCTTGATAGCACAAAGCAAATACTAACAACGACTGAGGAATCAGACACAGGAACACAACTACCAGACCACGAAAAAGAGAACACAGATACCCTAACAGGAACGGGACATGGGCACTGTCCCCTTACCTCCTCCTCCAAGCTAGAGTCATCAGCACTGAAAATCCAATGAAACGACAACCAGTAAATACTGTAAAATACTAACCTTCTGTACGTCTAGCCTAGTGAAGCACCCCCAAAATAACCATGCTGAAGTTCAGAAGGTGAATGAGCAATAAAGGTGCCTTATATTTTGTTTTTATCCCGAGACAAAGGTCAAGTATTAGACTGGACCTTCTGACAAATTGCTGCTTACTTTTAACATGGAGATTGTAGGTAACTTTTCTTTCGCCAGTTGCAAAGTGGGAGAATTTTGTAATGTGAACTATGTGACCATCTTTTTGAGTGTGAAAGAAAAGGACATGGAATGTTAAAATGTAACACACACCAAAACTCGAACTGTACAAATATTTCAAAATGTGCCAGCACTTAGAAAAGCACAAATGAAGCACTTTCTTTTGTGATTCTGAAGTTGTTGAAAACAAATATTTTACTAGGATCCAAACAAATCAAGACACTTTAGTTGGTGATGTAAGTTTTCATCAAAACCCAACTGCCACACATAATCATTTGTGCGCTATACAGTTTTATTACCTGTGCACATTGAGTGCCGATTTCAATGGAAAATGTGCAGTCTGTAACTGACAGGGCACTACCACACCATGCTTTAGTAACCTATTTTCGACATTGTGCTCCAAAATGCACCACCGGCTACATACTACATACACCCTGGTGCACATGGGCAGATGTGCACCCACCTCCTGCTGAATGGGAGTGTTCTTTGTGTGACGCTTGGATTTTTCACAATCCCTATGACTTCAGTACCGTAACAATGACTGTAGCACCCCCACTTTGAAAATTGCTCCAGCAATACTGTCAGGGGGTATACGTGCAGTGCACATTATTCGTAATTAAAACCGTTGCCACTGCACAGGTGATTGAGTTTCTGTCACTCACAGTAAATTTTACTAAAGAGCATGTGCCGAGGCTCGGGTGCTTGGAGTTAGTTATGCGTCCGTTCAGAGTTCCTGTTGGGTGTTCCCTGCACCGGGGTGCGGCCTCTCCCTGCAGTGCTGGTGTACGTTACAGCTTCCCTCCCCGCTACCTTTACCTTCAGCTGGGATTTGGACACCTTGCCATTCTTCTCCAGGTCCAGTGCCGCGAAGGCGTGCCAGATGGACTTGAGCAAACCACCCTTCAGGTCCATTTGAGGGATCGCCTCGGGCCTGGTGAGATGCTCGCGCCTGGAGGCCCAAGAGGGAGCGCTGCGACGCTTCACAGGCAGGGTTCTGGTGCGGGGGTAAGGAGGCTGATGCTGTGCTGGGCCGCTGCGAGGACTGCGGCGCACACCTGGAAGAACGGCTGCGCTGTGGAATGCATGAGGCCTTCACCTGGCCCATCCCCCACCCAGCCACGCTCGAAAACAAGCCGATGGGAGAGTAAATGGGAGGAGACTGACTGCGCGGATCAGTACCTCTAATGTAGATATTGTGGTAAACACGGTGAGGGAGCAGAGACTAACTGCACAAGCCATTCCGCATTCTCACGAATTTGTTACAAGACGGTTCGTCATTCACAAATCGTTGCCAAGTGTGAAACTTAAATTAAAGTGTGCAAATACTTTAGATCCTGACAATCAGGAAAGGCTGTAAATATGTTACAAATTCACATTTTTTTATTTGAGGAGTTGTGGCTTTCCACGCGATATTTCGTGTGAGTGATTCTATGTCAGTTTTTCAAAAGTATGTCAAATTATCCTGTCCAAGTTCCTGACCAGTTCTGCCTCCACGAGCATAAGGCGCTCCTCCTCCTCTTCGTCAGACAGTGGAACTTCAGGCGATTTACGTTTTTTGGTCGTCACTGGAATAACTAATAGCGCTTCCCATCACTCACTTGGCTTTGCAGCACTCTAAATAAACAAGCATTTGCAATGCAATAGGACTCGCATTTACGCGAGACCTATTGCATTGCAAACGGTAGTCATCACGGACAACGGGAGGGAGGGAGGGCGGGGAGAGAAGGCATGGACAACGGGCGGGCGGGGGTGGGAAGGCACGGACAATGGGAGTGTGGGCGGGGGAGGGGGGGAGAAGGCAGGACTACGGGCGGGTGGGGGCGAGAAGGCAAGGACAACGGAAGCGCGGGCGGGAGGAGGGGAGGAGAAGGCAAAGACAACAGGAGGGAGGGGGGAGTAGGGAAAGCAGTAGGAGAACCTCAGTAAAGAAAATAGTGCTCACAGCCTAAATAACACGTACCTTGTAACACTCGAAGTAAAGGGGCCAGTGGCCATGGGAGGTGACAAATGAAGAGGAGGCGGTACTAAGGAGGGACTAACAAGCCTATTGATCAATCAGAAGTCAGCATTTAGGACAGACAATGACACAAGCCAATGGCAAACATGGGCAGAGAGTGGGCGGGGCTTCTATTCGCTGCTCGTCTACAATAAGTCTCGCAGAGCAGCGCATGCGCGCTTGCTCAGTCTCGACCTAAAAAGCACTCTTTCTGGGCCAATAGCTAGCTTTCTGCCAAATTTGGCGAATGTGTTCATAGGTTTGGGCTGTAGCTGTGTCTAAAGTTTCTATGGAAAAAAGAATGGCGTAAATGCATTTTGGAACCCCCCTCCTTTTTTCTTACCCCCCACTTGACGGATTACCCCAAAACATTCCATGCACAAACTAGTCAAAAAGTGCAATTTTTGGGAAATTTTTGTGGAAATTCGTCAAACGACCCAAAGTTATTAGCAACACAAACAAGCATTTGCAATGCAATCGGTCTCGCTTTTGGGACCTTATAAGTATTTAGCTATGCATCATATTATCCATGGGACCACCTGCACTCACTTTTTAGTTAAAGCCCATTGCCATGTAGCGTGATGCCAAAAGCAAACTCCGTTATGGAATTTTTTAGCTTATGTTTACTGCGATAAAGTGAAACTATGAAACTAAAGTGAAACTATGAGTGGAAAACATTCAAAACAAGCTCCAACAAATTAATATATATATTTTTTATTTTAGTTTTCATTATGTTGTTAGCAATAATGACTTCAGGATTCACACGATCCACAGAAACACCATATACTAAGGCACACATTACATCTAAGTAATTAAAAACATGCCTGGAGATGGAAAGGCAACTGCCTCCTCTTTCAATCTTTGTCCACTGGCTGTCACCGTTAACCACACAACAGAGGAAGCCATTCGCTTCCTCGACCCTGTCAGTCGAGACAGTTCCTGTTCCTCTTCCTGTCAAAGTAACTGAATCATGGTGAACATCGCCACGGGTGGCGCAAACGAGGAAGGAGGTGTCACCAGCCGGCCCTGGACGTGGGGGGAGATAACGGAATACAAGCCTGATCCTCGTTTGGCAGTGTCTGCTCTTGAAGAAAGTTAGGGAGGTTAGGGAAAGTTAGGGAGGGGGCTGCCTCTTCTGCTAGGATTCGAGTGAAGCCCATTTATCAAAGGCACAAAAATTAAACGAAGCCTATGACTGCGGGCTGGCTTTTTGTTTTTTTTGTTTTATAAAGCGCGAACTCGACCTGAAGGTAGGAGATCCAGTTATATTACACAAGGTCACTTTTTTTGCACGGGGAGATTAAGTGATTTTCCCATAAGTACGGGATGATGAGCCGACGCCGAGACTCGAGCCTTGTTCCTCAGTTTCAAAGTCGGCAGGTCTGGCCGTAATGCCACATCCTGTAGTAACACAATTAACAACGCAACTGAAAGCTAAGAGGCGTTCCCTCACCAAGGACGGACGAGCACAGCCGCTAAAGTGACAGACATGCTATAAGGATGCAGATCAGTACATTGGTCTGCGCCCTGGTACGGGTCCAGTGCCACCAAAGGTACAGCTGCAAACTGTTACAATACTGGGGTTGAGGAGGCGCATACTGACTTCACACTGCAACCAGTGGAGTCACAGCTATCACCGAAAACCAGGGTGCACGTTCACGTCTCACTGTACTCGATTAAATCATATAAACCAAACACAGAACGGACAGCAAATTAACAGAATGCACAGGGCCGCAGACTGTATGCACACCATAACAGAATGCACAGGGCCGCAGACTGTATGCACACCATAACAGAATGCACAGGACCGCAGACTGTATGCACACCACCTGGGAAAGAAAGTAAGCCACAGTCACACAACCTAAAGGAAGAGCTGGAGTTGTGTAATGAGTTATACAGCAATAATTCAGAGGCACCGTACTGCAGGAGAGGTGGCATAGACAACCACAAAGGTGGGGACATAAAAAAGGGGTGCGGATGCAAGCAGGAGTTAACGCTGCCCGGCGAGGGATAACACCGGCAAAATAATGTTATAGCAGAATGAGTGTACTATTTACAGGGAAGATGCAGAGTCCAGTCTGACTCTGCACAAGGGGTAACAGACACAACCAATGAAGTTACAGAAAGATGGGAAATGCCCAAGGTCACACTTCGCAACAGACATCCGCAACCACACTGAGGTTACGTGTGGTTAGGTGGTGACTTGGGTAGCGAGTGAAGTCTCTATAGTTCCGAGCTATGCGACTATATCTCGATCCCCAGCAGGTACAAGACGCAGGCACAGTCACTCAATTTACTGCTAAGTGACGAGAGACCGAGGTCTCTGAATTAAGGCACAAGTGATAAAAGGTGCAGAGTGACGTCGCGGTGCACACACGAAACGTGTGTCCACGGCCAAGTTACAGGAAATGGACATCCGGCCTCAGAGATGATGCAGAGCCAGTGATAACACTTCCGTAAAGGGCGGGCGCTGTCCTTACCTGGGACATCTGCGGCCGCAGGTTGATCTCCTTCAGGTTGATGGAGAGGGGGCGCAGGTTGTTGAGCAGCTGGCAGAGCAGCACCCCATCCTGCAAGGTCTGCGCCAGATCGAAGACCTGCGCTGTGTCCCATGTCACCTTGTGGTTGGGGGGCAGGCAGCACCTTGCACTTGATGAGACAGTGCGCGCACTGCTTCCAAGGCTCCATGGCAGGCGCACTGGCTGGAGGGCTGCGCTGCTGCTGCGTGCCCTGTGGCTTCAGGGCGGCGTGTGCACGGGTGGCGCTCCTCGCACTGACCGGGTCTCTGCATCAGCGGAAGCGCGCTGTCACTTCCCTGGCACTATGGGCGGCCAGATGCTGCTGACATGACATGTGTGCACTGCTGAGCGCCGGCCGGAGCGCGGCTGCTGCTGCAGTAAACTGGGACGGCTCACTGGCTCGCACATGGCGGCCGCTCTGTGTCTGTGGCCTGAGCCGCGAGCCGGCGCGCGCAGCTTCCTCTCTGTCGCGGACACAAAAAAAGAGTGCAAATTAAGCCAGCCAATCCCACGAAGAAAAAAAACATTTGCAATGCAATAGGACTCGTTTTTTCGCAAGACCTATTGCATTGGAAATGGGATTTCGTGCGTCCAAGAAGGCACAAACGGGAGTGGGGGGGATTGAAGGGGGGGCGAAAAGTCACGGACTGCGGGAGGGGGTGGGGGAACACAGGGAAGAAAACACTGTTGGAGTAAAGGGGCCAATAGCCTCGGAAGCGTACAAATGACGACATGGACGTGAGGAGGAGGGACAAACAAGACTAAACGCAATCAGAAGGCAGCATTTACGATGTAAGCCAATTCAAACGATGGGCGGAGAGTGGGCGGAGCTTAAACGAAGCTTCCCCGCTATAGTATATACTGCATGCCTCGCAAAGCGAGCAGCGAATGCGCGCTGCAACGCTAGGCGAGACCTAAAAAGGCATTTCCTATGGAAACACGATCTGAATTATAACTATCCAGTGGCGACCACCCATGGGTAATATATAGATATACAGACACACACATACATACATATACACGGAGCGAGGAAGATGATGGTCTCTTTGAGAACAACAGCCTGATCATGAAATACCGCGCACCTCAATAAATACAGATTATTTACATTGCTACAAACATAACAAAAACAAACTTGTAACAGTATTATTTATATGTTGTTTTTAGATGAAAAATGTGCAGCCCTATAAGATAATATGGTTCTCCACCTTTGTACACATTTCACATCATCCTTCCTTTGGTCGCTCTACTTTCAACCAACCTTTACTTTGTTCCCAGGCCCCTTTGTGCTACTAGTGTCTCAAACTTTCCAGCTGCTCAGACCTCTTCTCTGGAATGCCCTTTCAAAAGACCTTCTCTTTCTTGATCGTCAAAGGGATCGTAAAGCCCAGACTCATGACAATCTATTCCCTCCACCCTAGACCTCCCCGGCTAGTCTCCATGCTGGGCCAGATAGTACCTAAAACCCCAAATCCAGAGGCCACTAAAATATACATATATAAATCTATGCAAATATATGTTACAGTCCCCATGTCTCATCACATAACAACCATATATCATCAAAATATTCATCCACTTATCTTCAGGTAAAGATCTCATTTATCCTAAGAATTGGGAAGAGCAAGGCACTGCTGTCACTATATGCAAAATATTTGCTACTGTTCATAGAAATACTGGCAGTGAAACTATCTCCCGTTTTTATAGCCTTCGTAAGGATTGGAGATCTATCGGCCCCACCTCAGTTATTCCCACTTAACACCCGCTGTGGGCAGAGTTAAGACACAGTATACATTACAATGGGAAGAAACAGCAGTAAAATACCTCAGAATTCAAATAAACCATGACTCAAGAGTGACTACTTGAAGTAACTATGGAGTTCTGAATTACATGTTAACCGTGTTAGTCAGTTACTGTATAAAATGGACATTATCCGTTGTCGGAGGACTAGCACTCATGAAGATGGTGATACCACCCTGCCTGCTACACCTAGACAATAGTATCCCGACCCGCCTCACACAATGCTTTTTTAATCAAATGAAATCACTATTTAAATGCTTGGTATAGGCAGGCAAACAACCCCAAATCGAATGGGAAACCCATAGCTTAGCAGTACCAGATGTAGAACAGTGTTACTATTGTGCACAGGCGCAACATGCACACTTGAAGCTGTGCTATGGCAAAACCGACAGGGTCTCCCTAGAGAACCAAATGCAATACGATGCACTAAATGGGTGTGCAAAAACTAGGCAAGCATTGGAAACTTTCTGTTTTATTCACCTGTCGCTCCCTTTCACGAGATTCCATTGTTCCCCATTATCCTTCGAGCCCAAAGCTATAGCACAACTGTCTGAATTAAAACAACACAAAACGGGAGACCTATTTTAAGAAGTCACATTTATATCTCTAAAGGATTTTAAGAGACAATCTACTAGGAGCAGCTAGGGAGAAAGACTTGGGCAGATCTATGACCAGCAAAGTTCAGTTGCTCCCACATGGGAGAGATTTCACTCAACGGCAGACACCGCCTAACACATCTTAAATTCCTTTGAAGAATATGGTATACACTACAAAGCCTACATCGTACGGGGCTCATGGATAATTCTGAATGTGGCAGGTGCAAAACAAATACAGATTTCTTACACGCAGCAATGTTGTGTGCCACAATTCGAATATAATGGTCAGAAGTGTTCCAAGAGCTATCTAAAATGGTAGACAACCCTCTGAAAACATCACTTTAACAGCTTTCTTGGGATATGTTAAAAAAATACCTTCCAGCATTCACAAATTTACAGCGCTAATGCTGTTGCCAGTAAAAAGAGAAGTAGGAATTGGATAGGGAAGACCTCCCCTCCCCCAACAACAGGCAGATGGGTGAACGATCAAATTCACTGCAACTCAGTACTATGTGCATTACTACACCTACCCACTGGAAGACCGAGATATATTGGGGGACCATTAAATACAGATGTATTAGATAAGTAAATAGAGATATTGCCCGTTCATTCAAAATCTATTGACTAAAGACTAATAAAGTGAATATACAGGTGCTGAGACAAACAAAACTGAGCCAAGAAATAGTAGCAGATAGACAAAAGAGGAAAGATTGATGAAAACATGATAATAAATACCAAATGTAACCTGCTAAATTGCTAATGTGGACAATAGATCAAAAGGGGGACCGATGGCTAACTCATTAATGGTTTCATGCCAGACGGGAAGTGGGTGGGAAAAAGAGAGGCGTGGTGGGTGTACTGAGAGTACAAGGTGTTGTACTGTACTTTGTTTTCTCTTTACTTTTTAATTTATGCATAATTTCAGACTATCCTGTAAGTTTTGTACAAAATGCTAACATAAATAAATATTAAAAAAATAAATATTACATATTTAAAAAAATGCCCCATGTATCCTTACTCTGATCCATTACCCTAAAGTTAAGTACAATACGCCGGTGTGAAAGGCTAGCAAATCTAAAAATACCCCCAAATACCTGCCTTCATCTGAACGATAGAAAACAACAGAGAGTTTTGCATGTTTATCTTGACGTGATAACATTCTTTGATTGCACAGGGTCCCTGGAAGGAGGCTGTGACATTATGAACGTTAATGCACAATACGCCTGTTAGAGCACGACCACTATTTCAAAAGCCTTATGATGCCGGCGTCCTTGCGTGATGTGGAAGCACAGTGCATAAAACATTTTTGCACGCTCTGTAAGATGTAATCATATTCTTTTGTGTTGACGCTGCATGTTAGTGGATGATAGGTTTTCCTGAAATGTGTCCTCAGGGTATTCTTGAGGTGTTAGGGCCGGTGGTGCGGTATTTAGGGGGTTCCTTCATTTATTAATGAGCATACTCCGTGGACATTCCGAAAGGCTCATATAACGGCCGACCTTCAGCAGCAGGTGTTCCAAAGACTATGAAGATTATATGACCTTGTACATGGAAATAAAGTCCGGCCTGGCCAGTCCTTGTACAGTCGGATTTATTGAGCACCAGACTTCACGTGTACTTATTTGTTAAAAGCTGTACAGCACTATTCTGCCAGTGAATGACTTTTCCAAAGTGTAAATAACTCTAACCTCGACAGTCCGTGCGATAGTAAACACAAAATAAATAGATACAGGTGGCAGTCCATTACTGTCTCGGTAGCATTGGCTGGGAGTCTCGACTCACCCTCCCCAGGGACAGGCCCATCCTGACAGAGCATCTTCGGTGGCGGCTCCGTCAGCGACCGCCGCCGTCCTTGTGAAGCATCAAAGGAGGGCAGCGAAAGGGTGAGCTGCCTGCTCCACAGGCCTCTGACGTACGAGCACTGACACACACACACACCGGCACGAGCTGAGACTTAATGGGCTCGCGCGCTGGGCAGGAGGAGGAGGAAGCGCCTGGAGACACCTGACTGTCCGCGCGCCTCGCTGCACGGTGAAGGTGAAGAGATTGAGGGGGTGGGATAATGGCTGTGATAGGAATGCTCTGAACAGGCGTCGGATACAGCTTAGTAATCATCATGGCAACGCTCTGAAACTGGGACACTGAGCATGAAAGGCAATTCTGCAATATAACCTTGGATAAATATAATGTTTTAGTTGACTTGTGCAACTGTTTCGAGACAAGAGATAATGTACAAGCCTGGGCCAGATCGTAACTCTTTTGAGATAAGGGTGTACCTTCTGGGTCAGCAGCAGACAGACCATCTTATTAAAGACCCCTACATTCTGATCTTTCTCAAAGTTAAATTTGAAAGGTATTGTGCTTTTACTGTACATTGGGGAAGGCAGTGCAGAGGTGAAAGCCTTATCACCTCTCCCAAGGGAGAGACTCTTCTGACCTGTACCTTGCTACTTCACACTATTGGCCTGTGCAATAGAAAATGAAAAAAGACCAAAGTGAAAAGGAAGTTACGGTCATGGGGTGTTAAAGCTGACTGCAGCACAAACCCTAAAATTCAAAAGTTAATGTGCTGGCTTACCTTCTAACCCTGCCATGGTGTGTGAAAGGTACCTATGAGATGTGAATGAATGACTGAGTGAACATATTGGTGAGCGAGTACGAGTTTGCATGATTCCCTCGGTAAGCTGATGGCGAGACAACAGAATTTAAATAGTGATGACGATATTGTATCTTCGAGTCAATACATTTTGATATTTTATCAGACTTCTCAAACTGCGGGAATAATCTGTAGGATTGTTGTGATGCTTATGACGAGTTATCCTATGTTATTAAATGCTCCTTATATTCCTCTGTGTGATTGTAATGTGGGTGTGGTATGATGGTGTGCCATACTATTGGCATATAAAAGTCGGATTCAATTCAGGTGCACTCATTATTATTTTAATGAGTGATATTAAAGACTGTATGACGTAAAGAATGTACGATAGGAGAAAATGTATCTTTAGTAAATTTAGTTTGAATTTCAACTCTTGTTAGATTTTATGTTTTAGCCAGAACCGGCACCCTTGCCAACCTTAATATTTCATCAGGACACAAGGGGGAAACATGGCGGCTGGCTAAAGTCCGTCGCGCGACCCCGCAAACCCGGAGAGAGAGAATTGCAGTAATGGGAGGATTCGGCGGACCTCGACAGATTTAAATCTGCATGATCTGAAATCATTATAATCGGCATTTCGACGATTTCTTTTTTCGTTAAAACGAAAGGAGACTTACCACATATGGGTGTAGACTTTGAGTCTCGCAGCGGAGGAGTCTGGAGTAGAGCGGCGGCCCGCTGGAGGGAGACGCGGGCTGCCTCATTGCTGGTCGGGTTCCGGGTGAGAGGAGGCAGCGTCAGCATCGGACGTGGTGAGTGGCCAGGAGAGACACGCCGGGACGGCTGCTGGGACGATAGCGACAGCAAGGAGGAAGACCAGGTGAGCAGCCAGTCGACACCGGGAGAGAGTGGAGGCCCTGCAGAGGTGTGGATAGTTCGGAAACAGATGGATGAGCCCCCCCGTATTGAGGTATCGATTGCGCCAGATGGTAGGCTGCAAGCGGGAGGAGAGAGTGCATTTCCCGATACGGCCATTGAGGTAGGCAAGTGTCTACAGGGGGGAGTCCATGGACTGCAGGGGGTGACATATAGGGTGGATCTAGCAGCCGCAAATTTAACTAACGAACGTAGTATACTCGGGGAAGACCCACCTGTGGAAAGAGTCTCCAGAGTCTTCGGAACGGGAGAAAGTATTGGACGAGATGCGCTAACTTCACAAAGTAAAAGCAGGTATCTTTTGCGCTCGCTTCCGGAGTCAGCTCGAAGAGGAGGAGGACAAGTTAACGGGAAGGGTGAAAGTGCGGAAATCTTGGCTCTAGCCCCGGTCACCACAAAGAAAAAAGGGGTAAAATCAGGAGGAAAACCTAAAAGGTGTGGCCCTAGGGTGACACGGAATTCAACAAAACCCCTTCCATCTTTACGCTCCTACTTTAAGATAATGGAGCAGATTGCAGCACCATCTGGGGAGGGGGGAAAGACGGCAATATCTACTGCCCCAATACTATTGGAAAATAGATTTTCTGCTTTAGCGGAAAAGCAGGACAAGGAGGGACAGGGGGAAAATAGGATTGAGAGGGTAGAGGTGGATGAAGAAGTAGAAATAGAGTATCACTCTAGTGCTACATCATTTGATACTCGTGGGGCATCCTCTTCTCCCCCCACTCAAAGATGTAGTATAAGAAATGAGAGCTTGGGAGATTCTGAGAATCAGCAACCCCCAATTACAGGCATGGTTTTAGTTGTAGGTGCTGAGACATGTGTTCCGATAGGGATTACCCCTCAACTAAGCTCAGTCGATGGAGAGGTGGTGGAAGGGGCAGTAGGAGGGATAGAGTCTCAGGTAGAAAAAATGTTCCGGAGTCTAGGACTAGACATCTTGAAAAAATTTGAGATTTCGGAAACAAACCAGAAAGGAATCCAGGATAAATGCGAGACTCTAGAAGGAAAAATAGATGGTATAGCACAACGGACTGGCATATTGGAAGGGGAAGTGAAGGCGCTTTCGGAGGTCGTAACTGAAAATTCAGGTGAATTAGAAAAACTAAAAAGACAGAATAGAGTATTGGAGGAAGACATGGAGAGGTTGGAGATGCAGGCAAGGCGTAATAATCTAAGACTTCTCCAGGTACCAGAAGGCTCTGAGAAGGGAGACATTAAAGCATACATCTGTAAACTATTAAGAGAAGGGGTCTTGAGAGACAGACCGGACATAGAATTGGAGAATGAGATCCAAAGAGTCCATAGGGATCCGTTCAGATTGAACTCAGCAAGGAAGGCGCCGAGAAGAATCTTGATTAATTTTCAAACATATGCAGTGAAAGAATTGGTGTTGGGAAGAGCTTTGAAAGAGGGAGTACAAAAATATGAAGGGTTTAGCTATCAAATAAGGTCGGATCTGGGCAGGAGAACAGCACACAGACAGTGGGAGCTGGGATCCCGAATGAGTGAGCTTCGTAGTAAGGGTGCCCAGGTGCAGATGAGATTCCCTGCATTGCTGAAAATAATGTGGCGCAACAAGATGTATAATTTTCAAACTCCAGAAGAAGTGGATCTCTTCTTGGTACAGATGGAGGGTTGAGTATTTTTTGAGCATCTTTTTTGATACATTTAGATATAGTTGTGTTATAATGGGATAGCAGATAGCAGATCATGCAGAAATTGTAAAAAAAAAAAAAAAAAAAAAAAGTAAATGCACACACACAGGATGGTATATAGGGTCTATATAGACGCCGTTTTCATTTTTATTTTGTATTTAGAATTTCTTTCTCTTCGGGGACGGGGGAGGGTCACAAAGGGCGGAATACAGTGCCCAGGGAGTAAAAAGGGGGTTTCCCGGGGGGGAGGGAGGGCACAGAGTGAGGGGAGCATAGGGGCAAAAAGAAAAAAAAAATGTCCTCAAGATGCTGAACTCAAAAGGGGAAATGAATAAGCATAGTAGGGTAAAGGATTCATGCAGAAGGAGCCGGAAAGATGGGGGGAACTGCGGGGAAAGTAGAAAAATAGTAGAGGATGGATAATTATAAAAAAATATGTTTTTTGACATGGAACGTAAACGGTCTAAGGGGTGGAAAAAAGGCATGTAGGGTGCTAGAATTTTTAAAGCAAAGTGATGTACAAATCATTCTCCTACAAGAGACCCATCTAGAGAGGGAGGAGTGTAGACAGCTTTTTAGTAAAGCACGTTGCGCCCAAGAGGTTTTGTGTTCAGATCAAAGGGGAAGTTCAAGGGGTGTGGCTATTATTATAAGGAAAAATTACGGAATTCGAGTATTGAAATATGAGACAGATACTACAGGGAGATGGTTAGTAGCCACAATATTAATACAAGATAAGCCCCTGGTGTGTGCTGTGTACTATGGGCCGAACGAGGACAATCAGGACCCTTTAGTAAAGTTGGAAATCTGTCTGTTAGAAACAGAAGCACCTATAATCTTAGGAGGAGATTTTAATTTAGTTCTTAATAAGGAGCTAGATAGAACGTCACGTGTGAAGTATGTTACCCCACCAAAAGCTTTTGCCAGATTAAAAAGCATGATACAAGAATTTAATTTGGTAGATATTTGGCGTATTATGAACAAGGAATTACGGGATTTTACTTATTATAGCAAAAAATATAGACATCATTCCCGCATTGATTTTTTTCTTGTAGATCAAGTTTTATATACGGATATAGAAACAGTATCACATATTCCAGCAGTCTTATCCGATCATTCCGGAGTGGTAATGTCTGTGAATTTTTATCAAAAGCAAGGGCCAAGAAGGTGGACGTTAGATAGGACCGTATTATTAGATGAAATTGTAATTAGAGAGTTGGGAAAGAAAACCGAGGAATATTTCTTAACTAATATAGGCTCTGCGAGCTAGCAACTTGTCTGGGATGCTTTTAAGGCCTATTTACGGGGAATATTGACATCTATAACCAGGGGGAAAAGAAAGTTATCAAAACAGGAGGAGGAGAGTAAAATAAGGGAGATTAAGAAGAAAGAGAGAGATTTACAGAAGGCCTCCTTAGATGGTGCTATGAATATATCCCTTTTGGCGAAAGATTTAGAAAATTTGCAGGTAAAATTCCAGGCGCAATTGGATAAGAAATTACTTGACAAATGGAAGGCTAGTAAGCTTCAGCATTTTGCGTATGGGGAGAAATGTAGCTCTTTATTAGCATGGAAGGTGAAAACAGATAGAGCCAGGAACACAATAAAATGTTTGAAGAGTAGAGAGGCAGGGGAGGAGCTATGTGCAAATGAAGAAATTGGCCGGGAGGCTAGTGAGTTTATGAGTGAGCTATACAAGGAGACTGTATTTCCTAATCAAGAAAGGATTGAGAATTGGTTAAGACAGACTAGGCTCCCACAGCTGGATGAAGAGCAAAGGAGATATTTGGAAAGAGAGATAACAGAAGAGGAGGTCAGTATTCAGTATAGAAAGATGGCGAGGGGAAAAGCAGCAGGACCAGATGGCCTTCCGGTGGAAGTATATCTTTGCATATTAGAATATATAGTACCTGCTCTAACTTCTATGTGTAATAGGTTATATAGTAGGGGAGAAAGTATCCCCACTACTTGGTCTGAAGCTACCATTACTTTAATTTTAAAACCCAATAAAGATCCGCTAAAGGTCGATTCGTATAGACCTATATCCCTTTTAAATGCGGATTACAAGATCTATTCCGGAATTATGGCATTGAGAGTGTCTAAGGTGATAAAAGGGGTTGTACATCCGGATCAGAGGGGTTTTATTCCTGGGAGGCAACTTAATGAGCTAACCTTCCAGATGATAGGAGTAGTGGATATGGCAGAAGAAAAAAAAATCCCCCTGACGGTAGTGGCAGTAGATGCTGCCAAAGCATTCGATCAAGTGAATTGGCAGTATCTGTGGGAGGTCTTAATCTGTTTTAATTTCCCCAAAAATATGGTGGAGGCAGTAAAAAATCTGTAACAAAATCCCAGGGCTAAAGTGTTGATCAATGGAGATTTAACAAATTGGATCAGTATAACCAGAGGGACAAGGCAAGGTTGTCCCCTGTCTCTGCTCTTATTTAACCTATATATAGAGCCTTTCGCTAACTTAATCAGGGCAGATACTGAGATCCTACCAATTAATTTTAATGGGTTCGAAGTAAAACTAGGATTATATGCTGATGATTTGATTGTATACACTATTAATCCCCAGGAGGCGATACCCATTTTAATGAGAAGGGCAGAAGAATTTGGCTCACTGTCTGGGTATAGGGTTAACACAGATAAAACTGAGATCATGCAATGGAATCAGAGAACAAATATTTCAGGGATCAAAACCCAAATGCGATATTTGGGTGTGACAATCACACAAAAGTTAGAGGATATCACAAGGGTGAATTGGAAGAAAGTGAGTCAAGAGATATCGAGTTTATTGTTAAAATGGGCGAATTTACCATTAACCATCTACGGCAGGGTAAATCTTATAAAAATGGTTATACTCCCGAAGGCTACTTTTCTTTTAATTCCATCCCCTAACTTTTAGGAAAGAGGATATAGCTAAAGTACAGGGAAAAATTGGGAGTTTCATATGGGCGTCAAGGGGACCCAGGATTGCATGGAGGAAGTTGAGAGGAAAACTTGGGGCAGGAGGATTAGCATTACCTGATCTGCTTGCTTATTGTTATGCCTTCCACTTTAAAAACTTTCGTATGTTGGCAAATAAGCCCGATAGGTCATCGTTGGGCTTATTATTTTCTGCAATGCTTGGGGATGTTAGCCAGGGCCAGCACTATTTTCTTTTTAAGTATGGAGACCCGAAGTTCTTCAAAAAGGTCAGATTAAAAGTTTTAAATACTGCGTTGAGAACATGGATGTATGTCCGGAAAAACTGCGATTCACATATTATTCTGCACGGGCACCTATTTGGGAATCTCCAGGTACCCCCGAATGCCTGAAAGATAAATTGAGCCAACCATTAAAAGCAGGGGGTATATTTTACTGGGCAGATCTTATGAAGGTTAACAGATTAGTGAGTTGGGAAACACTTAGCAACCTGACCAGGGGAAATTGACAAGGTTCAAATATTATCAATTAGGCTCCTGGTGGGTAACCCAAAAATGGACGCACGAGGAGGAAGATTTGAAGCTAGATCAGCTTGCAAGAACAGACGATTGGAAAAAGGAAATTTCCTTCTGGTATTGGTCCTTCGCGGAAGCAGAGGATACGCTTAGTACGGACATTAGAAACCTATGGGGCGAAGAATTTAGGGAGGAGGAAGCCAAGACTCTGTGGACGGATTCTTTCGATATGTTACGAGTAGTTGTAAAACCTGCCTCACTAAAACGAAATCATCTGTTTACTGTTCACAGAGTTTATTGGTCCCCGTGGAAGTTGTCGAAGGTTACTGGTAATCAATATTGTTGTGCAAGATGCAAGCATGAAGAAGCTGATGACTTGCATATGTTTTTAGAATGCCCAAAGATTACGCAATATTAGTTGGACGTATGTAATTTTCTAGGAGATGTTCGGGGAAAAAAGATGAAGATAAGCCCACATTTAATATTTTTGGGGCTTACGCAAGAAGAAGGGATGAAGAAGGAGGTGGGTTCTATGTTTACCTTTTATGTAGTAATATTGGCAAGACGCGAAATATGTATTAAGTGGAAATCTGAAAATTCACTGACCTTTGCTGAATGTTTAAAGAGTGTTATATCAGCAAGTGAATCAGATATGGCCTGTGATCCAGAAAGTAGAGACAAGATCTGGACCTTACTGTTGGAATGGAGAGAAAGGACAAGCGGGTCCAATGATTAAGCCTAAAAGTGCTGGCGGTTCTGGTCTCTCTAAGGGGCGTACAGGTAGAAGTGGAGATGGGACCAGAAACAGCATCCCTCTTAGAGAGTACTCCATCTCCTCTCAGACGGTCTTCATACGGAATGTAGAGAGAGAGGAGGAGACTCAGTATGAGAGTTGGCAAAATGAGGAAAAAAAAAAAAAAAAAACCTTAATATTTCATCAGCTTTCGTTTTTCAGTGAGTTTCATTAACATATTTCGGTTGAAAAATGAATCGGGTATTGTGAATACAAAAAGCCAAAGTTAAAGATAATCCCCACCTTGCAGGTGTGTACTCTGTTACCCACAGCCTTAGCCAAAAGCCGGACACAACGTAGATGCCCATCGGTCTTGCCCTGGTAGTTGGAGTATTTGGTAGGTCCCCACTTTGGGCAAGGGTGCAGTTTTGTCGAGCTACCTGCCTTGTCCAAGGTAAGAGAAAAGTGTATTTCGCAGCCCTTCCTAAGGAAGAGATGTATTTAGTGCCCCCATGTTGCCTGAACAGGTTATTTATTATTCCCCATTGCCTTCCCCAAGAGTGGGGGTATTTAGTACCCCCTAGGCCAAGGTGTATTTTTTAGTAGCCCCCTGCCTTGCTCTTTGGTCCAAGTATTTATTGCCCGCCTGACCTTGTCCAAGGGTGGGGGGTTAACTTTAATCTTTTTTATTATTTAGCCCTGGAACAAGGGCTCATAAAAATTGTGTATGCCACCGCCATTCCTTGGACAAGGGTGGAGGGTGTTTGAGTCCCCTCACCACAAGCTTGCTACAAGGCAGGGGAAAGAATTAGTTCCTCTACTCTCAACTTGGCCATGGTCTGGGGGATTTGTTGCCCCCCCACCCCCAAAGGGCCCAAGGGTCAAAGGATTCTCTGTGCCCTAAGGTGGCTGATGTTAATTGTCAGTTTTGTATATCTATGTCTATAGTTTAGCATCAAAATTATTTAACATACATAGATAATTTTATTATAGTAGTCAATACATTGGATTCGGTGTGTGTGCATACATAGTGACATGTGGTACAATACGGGAAAATAAAGTGCCTATCACAGCACGCGTTTCTTTAGGGTTACTACGCTATTAGCAGAAAACCCAGGTGATGAGTTTGCTTACATTATATCATGACTGACTGATATCACTAGATTACAACCACTGAGGTACAAGACTTACTCTCCTGTTAGGGAACCACTGTTGTATACTACAGTCAAGCAGAGTACAGTCCACTATTTCACTTGCTGCTTTGGATAAACACTTTTCTATTTTTTTAAAAACAACACTCGGATGACAAAATAAACATGTACTATAAATAATAAACAAGAGTAACAAGTAATAAGGTCCTATGTTACCATGTTGTGCTTCTAGTGATCTTTAAAAAATCCTCAGCTTTTGGATTTGTGGTTTATAGTGTCACCAAAACTTCTTCAATGGAGCATAAAGCATGGTTACCCGTTATGTATCCTATATATATATATATATATATATATATATTTTTTTTTTTAAGGTGCATCATGGAGTATTATTATATTGTGTTTTCCTACATCAGTATTGTTCTAAGGAAATAATCTATTTTGGTAATGCTACATACTCCGATGAATCGAGTCTGTCATTTCACACAGTGCAGTAGGGCAACCACTTCTCTTCCCACTGTGTTCATTACTTCATCATGGTGTGAAAATGGGACTTCATTACTGTACATGGATGCACTGGCATAACACTGCCTAAAGTATCAAGCTATCAAGTGCCTCTTTTCTACTTTAAATGTCGGCGAGAGAAAGATGGCAGCCGAGAAATTATAAGCAGTGGATACAAATATAATGACACGAGGATATGACAATTTTGTCTTGTGGGCTATTCAATGTCACAAAAATGTGCTGACTGTGCCTCCAACTTTTATGATGAAAGTGAGATTTGTCCCACATGACTGGAAAACCACTTGCAGGGTAAAACAGTTCTCTCAAGAAGACTCTTATCTAAGTAACCTTCGCAGCATGGCAAAACAATGTAGGGGGGATAAAATGAAACAATTACAAGTTCACTTTTGAGGCACGAATAATGGACATGACAAGTCAAAATGTGGTTTGAGGGTGCCTGAACTCAAACAAAAACCCAATTTCTTATATGGGGCATCGGATTGGCACAGATATGGAGATCACAGATTGGATGGGTAGAGAATCCACTGTAGGTGAATGACAAAAACGTTCTACTGAACCCTTTAACAACCTGGATCATTCCAGAGTGGTAATGGTAACATTACAAATCATTAGTGAGAAGAATCTTTATTGTTGATTAATAAAAATCATTACAATAAAGGAGTATTTGAAATGCATTAATTTGTTTTTAAAAAAAATAAGATTATATAAACATAATCAAACAATTGTATTTTCTTCAATCAACAAATGCAGGACAATACATTGCTAATTCTATAATGGTTTTGAGGATAACATAACTTAACTGTCACTGCTATCCATCCCTAATATTACATTTCTTTCCACATTTTATATTTCAATTCATTTATCTTTCTTTATTAAAACGACGCTTCTTTGTATATTAATAAAATCTTCCATAAAACTTTCAATACTATTTTTCTTTTTAAATTCCTGAGTTAAAGTGCTTTAGATAAAGTGCCATTATACATCTCATTCAAAAAGTGCCATTCTTACTTAAAACAACATCCTGTATTATTATTATTTTTTTTAAATAAAGTGTTTCACGTGGGTCAACATACAACAACGCTTCTTTGTATATTAATAAAATCTTCCATAAAACTATCAATACTACTTTTCTTTTTAAACTCGTGAATTAAAGTGTCACAGTTAAGGTGCGTTTATACATTTCCTTCAAAAAGTGCCATTCTTACTTAAAACAACGTTCTATATTATTATTTAAAAGAAAAATGTTTCTCATGGATCAACATACACCAAGACAATCAAATAGTAAATAATTAAAATTATTACAAATTACTACAATCAAATAGAACCATATAAAATTTCCGCTCCTAATCCATACATGCATCTTCAAGATCAATTTTATGGGATTACAATTGACGATCAGCGTGTTCAGGTCTCTCAGCACCATTTAACAGTTGGAATATCAACAAAACAGATTATTAGTTATTACAACCTACCCCTAGTATCGGGGAGGCACTCAGATGCTATCTTTTTGGTAAAATTAAATTTTAGAGGCTGCATTACGCTCTCGCTGACTCACAGCCCTAAATATGGATGAATGATAACTTCCAGGTAGGCGGCAGAAGGTTCTACTCAAAGGATAGGCATGTGACTGGCTTTCACATTATCAAACACTGCATGAAAGAGGAGTTTATATAATGCTTTGAGGACCTTAGGGCAAAATATAAAGTGCTGACTATGGATTTCTGGAAAAACCTTATTTATTTATTTATTTTATGGATTTATATAGCGCTTGAATCACCCCCGAAGGGGTATCTCAGCGCTCACGGACCCACATAGGAAAGCTGTCACACAGGAGCGAGTCTAGAACAGAACAGTTTTCAAAGCCTTTCTAAACTGCAGATGGTCCGGGCACTGCCTCAGTGAGATGGGAAGCTGGTTCCAATAGAGGGGAGCCAGATATGAAAAGGCTTTTCCCCCTGTCCTTAACTTCTTGACCTTAGGTATCTTGAGGAGGGATTTGGAACCAGAGCGGAGAGCCCTACGAGGAATGTAACGGTTAAGTTTCTCCGCCAGATAGATAGGTCCTTTACCCCACACTGCTTTGTGGGCAATGCAGCAAACCTTGAATTTTATTCTTTTGCGTACAGGCAGCCAGTGGAGCTGTTGGAGAAGGGGGAGTGAAGCTGTTCTGTAAGGGGCATTCAGTGTTAAATGAGCCGCCGTATTCTGCACTACCTGTAGGCGGTCCATAGAGGACTCGTTAGCTGCAATCAACAAGGCGTTGCAGTAGTCCAATCTGCTCAACACTAAAGTCTGAATGAGAGTCTTCCGTGTGGAATCGGGAAGGAAAGGGAAGACTCTTCTCAGCAGGCTAAGCACATGGAAGCATGAGACAACCGTGTGGGTCACATGCTCCTTCATGGTCAAGGCCTGCTCAATGCGAACCCCTAGATTTTTTACTATTGTCTTTGGTGCTGGAGCATTCCCCAGCTCTCTGGGCCACCACTCACGTGTCCACAGTAGTGGAGCCTCTCCAAAAAGCATAATCTCAGTCTTTCCGGCATTTAGTTGTAGAAAGTTGTTATGCATCCATTGGGATATTGTCAACATGCCGGAAGAGAAGGTGGCTTGAGCTACCTGGAAAGATTTATTAAAAGAGAAGGTGAGTTGAGTGTCATCTGCATATGATATCGGGATGAACCCGTAGTTCCTTAAAAGTGCGGCCAAGGGAGCGATATAGATGTTAAACAAGGTGGGGCTTAAGCAAGAGCCCTGGGGCACTCCCTTGGCCAGTTCTTTAGATTTAGAACGATACGGCCCCAGGTTAACGGTCTGGGAGTGGTTAGTAAGGAAACTTGTCATCCACTGCAGTGCCACTCCACCAATACCGGATTCCTCCAATCTCCTGAGCAAAATCTGGTGGTCGACCGTATCGAATGCGGCGGAAAGATCTAATAACACCAGGAGAGTGGATTGGCCGCTATCTAGTGCTAGCCTGATGTTATCTGTGACAGCCACCAGGGCTGTTTCAGTACTGTGTTTCGGCCGAAAGCCTGATTGTGATGGATCAAGGCAGGCTGCCGATTCGATATGGTCCGATAGGTGTTTGTTAATATGCTTTTCCAGCAGTTTGCTCATGAGAGGTAAAAGGGAGATTGGGCGTAAATTAGAAAGATGTTCCATAGAGGCTTTGGTATTTTTACGGATCGGAATGATCTGTGCCGCCTTCCATGCCAATGACACCTGGCCTTCCTTCAATGATAAATTAAGTAGAGAGCGAATTGGAGCTGACAGTTGTTTAACAAGAGAGGAAGAGATTCTGGCAGGTATGACATCAAGCGGCGAGCCTGATTTCACAGTGCACATTAAGGTTTCCACCTCTTCCTGGGTTAGAGGAGGGAAGCTCACCAATGAATTTACCTTCAGGCAAGGTGAGGGTTCTATAGTAGCGGCAACCATCTGAGTACTGCCAGCAGAGGTGATCTTATTATAGATAATATCAATTTCCTGTATAAAATAGTCAGCTATTTTATCACAGAGGGTTTGAGACGAGGCTTCCTCTAGATCACAGGCTTTAGGATTTGTAAAGGCTTTCAGAATCTGGAACAGAGCTTTAGGTGTGTTCTCTGCCTGGCTCAGCTGTTGGGCAATATGGGATTTTCGAGCCAGCTTTATGTTTTTGTGATACTGGGTAAGGGTTGTGCTATATTTCTCTTTATCATCAATAAGATGGGTCCGTCGCCATCGCCTCTCCAAATTTTTACAATGACTTTTTTCGTTATGAAGCTCAAATGTAAACTAGGTTGCCTGGGCTTGTCTGGATTTACTAGTTCGAGTTCTTAGTGGGGCGATCTGATCGATGGCGGCTTTGGCCGCCTCATTAAAATGAGCTAGACCCTCCTCAACATTCCTGGGTTCAATATCCCATGGTGATGTGAAAACCGCTGAAAAGGAGTCGGGGGTAATTTTATGCCATTGTCTATAGTGAAACTGGCAGTCTGGACTAGATGACTCCTGTCCTTTAGGTCCCTGCACTTGAAAGTCAATGAGTGCATGGTCCGACCAACTAAGTGGCCGTGGGGCTTTACATGAGAGGTGGGGTGAGTTGGAGAAGATAATGTCTAGAGTATGTCCCGCTTTATGGGTTGGACCGTCATTGATTTAAGTTAGGTCCAATGCGGCTAAGTCAGTCAGGAAAGATGCCGTCTCAGCCTTGCCCTGGCACTCACTATGCACGTTGATGCCTTAAATTAAGGCAATGCCTCTTGGAAAAGATACATATTCTGAAGACTAGAACAAACAGATATCGTGTTGACAGATATGTTAGGACTCTCAGTAGAGCAAATAGAAGTATATCTATCTTGGGCATGTGCAATTTTACATTCTGAAGAAGGACTGCCAAAGATGCACCTGGGAATGATGTTCCTAGATTTTTGCCTTCAGTGGCGTCCGCAGGGCAGCACTTTCAAGCAATGCTAAATTATAACATGACATGCCCTTTTTTAAACATCTGGGTTGAAGATTTCTCCAAAATAATCCCAGAAGGGTGTTAAAATAGTAAGTAAGACTCTTGGATTGTTTTAGAGGAAGTTGCACTTATAGTCAGAATACTCTGTTAGGGAGCAACTGAAGGCAAAAGAGACTCAGAGATCCATTTTGAATATGAGATGGAGGTCCATCCTGGCTGGAATGAGGGCTCCAAGGGGGGGCAACACAAAATATCCTACACTGTGCACAATGCTAACACCAAAACCAAAACAAGAGAGGTTTCACAATCTTCTAAGAGTCAGAGAAATTGCAGCAATGAAGGGTTTTATATACATGTTATGGCATTGTCCCAAGCTACTCCCCCAGATATTTGACAAACTGGAGAGGACACTTCTATCACTGTTAAGCAGTCTGGTAAAATTGGTGCTCTTGTGTTCTTAAGAGCAGCACAGAAAATGTGTGACATAGAGACAAAATGGAGAATCACTTTGCTTGCATTGGCAAGAGAGACTCTTATAAGACACTGGAAAACAAGCACACCAATATATACACAAGGGCTAGACCAACCTTATGATTTGAACCACTTCAAATGAACAATACGTGTCAGAAAAGGGGATGATGAGGGGAATTCTAAGGCTGTAGAAAGTTTACATGGCAGTATAAATCATTGCTTCAGAGCATTATCCACTAGGGCGGGTAACACATTAATCTGCACCACAACATAATGTCAAAGTTAAAGGGAATAATGAAGGCCAACGAGAATTTTAATTTAGCAATATTTTGACTTGACAGCCAGTGAAAATATTTTTTACGGTTTTGTTTAATATATATTCAGTTACTACAGTTTGAGGGGATTTGGTATGGTCCCCAATTGAATTTGTCACCCATGTAACTCCCACCTCAGATTATTAAACACCCACACTATGCCTATGTTTGGATGAAATTCGTAGTAAATATTTGCATCCATCTTTTGTGATATCTGGCTGTCATACTGTCACAGAGACAATGAGTTTGTGGTTTTCGGGCCCACTAATCGTACTATGGGTATAATAATGAAATTCTTGTCTTTAGCAATATTCAAAATTCAGAGAGAAAGCATTAACCTGATTTATAGATTAAATACTTTAGCTCAGAAATCTGTTAAACTTTTGCACCTAACTGGATAACAAATGTAATGGATTGTAGGAATTGTACTTGTCATTATAATGCTAGAATATATCGTCAAGATGAGGACTAAGGACCAGTGATAGGCGACGATAGGAGATTGGTCGATTTAACTTAAGTATTGTGAGATCTTATAAGTAAATGTAATGTATAATTCATAAGAGCACTTGCAAAGCATATTTCTCTGAAGTAAGGGTTTAATCATGATAGATGGGTTTCTGCCAAGATTAATGTTAATTTATTTTTTGTATCGAGTAGATGTGTGGATTTTTTTTTATATCAAATAACTACTTGCCATAGGGGACCAAGGTGATCTACTGGCCTGTAAAAAAATCCACTTCTCCCTTCTAGCGCCCTGCAGTGAGATGATAACTTATGGCAGATAATATATCAGATCTCTGATAAAAGCCTCTTTGATTATCTTAGGGCTCATTTTATGTTATTAGTATGGATTCTAGAAAGGCTCTGATAGATAATAATAGTTTATTAGTCAATTAAACCCATAAACAATCACACAGTTCACAGGGGCAGATTTACAAGAACTGACGCATCTCTGCATACTAGCAGAGATGCGTCAGTTCAAGTGCGTCACGGAAAAAAAACCTTGCGCCACCATGGATGCGTCACATTTACAATGCGGCGCACCGTGGCGCAAGGATTGACAGATGCGTCACGCATCTGTTGACGTACCGGTAACGCATTGCTAGAGTCGTGTGGCAAGCACGACGCAACTCCAGCAATGCTCAGGAATGCCTATTCCTGATGTGCTGCGTCACTCCTTACACCTGCTTCAAGCAGGCGTAAGGTTTTGACGCAGTGGCGTCGTAAAAGTGACTCAGTGAAATCTTGTAGATTTCACTGCGTCACTTTTACGAGGCTTTCTTGCATGGGAACGCCCACCCTGCATACATTATACCTGACGCAGGTATAATGTGACGCAGGGCTTTACAACGTGATGCATCTCCCTAGATGCGACACGTTGTAAATGTGTTGCAACGTGGTGCATTGCTTACGCCGCCGCTGCGTCACAAAAGTGACGCAACGGCGGCGTAAAAGTGTCGCAAGGGCCTTGTAAATCTGCCCCACAGTGTTTAAAATATATATAAAATGAATTAAAAAGGAGATTTATCATACAGCTAATACGGCCACTGTGCATCGCGCCACAAGCCTTTCGCTTTCTTCAACTTTCCTTCCTAGGTATTTTAGTCAAGATGCCAAATACAAAGCTACATTGGATAAAAGTGGCTAATCAGGGGCTGGTCTTGTCTCTAGTGTAAAAAATGTAAGATTGCCATACAGACGGCTAAAGTTCCCTTAAGGAAATTAATATAGGTAATTAAGGTGCATATAAGCAGGACTAAGGCGGGTATGTATGCGGTGTGGGATGGGCTATGAGTCCCACTGTAAAAGTGCAAGTGTGCAAAACTTCACATCATTAAAAATACCAGAATAGACAAAGTAGTTATCTGAGCGCAACGGGATAGGGAGCAGCTGATTATTGCAATCCCTAGCAGCCCGTCCTTGACGATTATCTGCTCATGTTAAGTTTGCCTAAGAGGTTTCTGATTTATCACGTTTTAAAATTAGACTCGGGAGCCCCCTCCAGATTACTCATCGCATAACCTGTTAGCTTATCATCCTTTTAAAAATATTCAATAACCGAGTTAGTCTAATGTTCAGCATTGTGTTGCATGGGTCCATGGACTCCACCAGTGCAGGCCTGTACAACCTAATTCCCCGTTCAAGGAACTCCCGTCTTAATAGAGATCTTCGTTGAACAATCAATACAGGACAGATGCATACAATGTGAAGCAATGTGAAGCAATGTTTCATTCCCCTGGTGGCATAGACGGCAGGACCGATCTTCACTTAGACCGGTCATCCTCCATTTTGGCATGAGGTCTAGTGTGGGTATTTCTCCGAATCTTAAGGCGAGAAATGACTGTTTGATCTTCCGGTGGAAGGGTGCAGCCAACAGGGCTGATTCTTTTAGAGTGGAATATGATTTCAACACCAGCCACCCATGGCGAAGTCTAGACAGGCTTTCTTTATCTGCCACCCAGCTTTGCAGTTTAGTTGATTTGTTTACTAGTTTCTTAAAGGTTTGCCCAGAGGTAATAGAGGTCCAAAGGTCACCCAGTTCAAGCGTCCTAATGCTGTTTTCTAAATATTTCTTGTGAGCGCCATTGCCGCGTTGTAAGTTGCTTTACGAACGCCGCTGGTCTAGCAAGTGTCTGTGTGGTAAGCAGGAATTCTAGCCGGATCTGTGCAGGAGAGGCCGACCTGGGATCCTAAAGTTTTGTTTATAGGCTCTTATCATCAATTTATCTAACAGAAGAGCATCATCACCCAGCATGATCTCCGATCCGTATGCAAGGGTTGGCAACAGTTTGGCTTTCATAACTGATCCCATGGGCTTTAGTTCATGGCCTCGAATGGATCTGGCCAGTGACGAGAAGCCATAATTTATGGCCTGCGCTTACGCCCTTATTGCCTTCTTCTGGGAGCCAAAGGAGCCATTTGCATCTATTTACACTCCTAGGTAAACGTAGAGTTTGGCCTTGTCAATTCTGTTTCCCTTAATAAGCCATTTTTGATTGGTCTTAGAAGGACGATTACAAACCATCACACTTGTTTTCGAAAAATGTATTTCCAAGCCATTCTTTTCGGTGTAAGCTCCAAGAGTGTTAAGCAGCCTTTGAAGGCCTATTCGAGTGTTGCTAAACAGCACCAGGTCGTCAGCATAGAGGATATGCGACATTTGTTGTCCTCCAACGCTCAGTGCGTGAGCCTTCTGTTCGTCTAGCGCAGTAGAGATCTGCCAAAAATAAATTAAAGAAAAAGGGGGCTAGAACACAGCCCTGTTTTACGCCAGAAGTTGTTTGCACCTTCCTTGATACGCACGAGCCATCTCCAATTTTGATCTTGACCCAAGTATCCGGGTATACCACCAGAAAGGCTCTGTTTCTGCCATCATTCCCAAAATGTATTTACAGGGCCTGAAAGTAACAGGAATTAATAATTTCAGGGTTAGAATACCGTGTGAGTCTGTGCACACCCATAAACTATCATATTTATGGGTACTCTTCAACTCTACTCCAGTCTCTTCCCACATTGGTTTGGAAATGTATTCCTGACAAGCGCAAGAGTAAAGTGTTTTTCCAGGGTAGAAAAAAGAGGGTCCATGATAAGTGAATTTGCAATCACTCAGCAAACAACGAATGAGTATGTATATTTGATAATGTGAAAATAGAATTCAAAAACGTTGGCTAGGAGTATGGTTTCCATGCCTGCTACTTCTGTAAATACTTGTGATTTACGGAAAGCGGTAAATCTGCACCTGTGTAAGGACATGCTGTGGGTGACTTACTTTAAGAATTGGGCCCCTAATTTATTCTCATGTTGCCTATATTTCTCCCCCAATGACTTTATACTGACTCACCATTTTACATTTGGGTTTTTTAATATTGGCAAGCATGAAACACGTTTTATTAGTGGATGCCTTACAGAAAGGGTATGCACAATAGTTAGCAAAACCTTTGCTTCAACCTGCAAAACATTTTTTTGTACATTTTATTTTGAAAGCAAACAATCTCCAATCTTGCGTTCATTTTATTTTGAAAGCAAATAATCTCCAATCTTGCGTTCATGCTTTTGCAAAGATTTAATAAGGGAGCATTCTAGGAGCGGAGCATTATATATAGCCTCAAATTGTTACATTTTGCAAACAGGTCTACATGTTTTTATGCTAAAACCAATGTAATGCAAGCTGAATTCACAGCTGACTGCATTCCCTTCAAGCAATGAGCCTAAAGGGGAAGACGTTGCAATAATGAATCACATATTTAAGTTTTTGAACAACTTTGAACTTTAGATAGAAATGTTTAGTAACTTTGCATTTGATAAGTGTTTAGGAGAGAAAATATCGGTTACTAAATGTGAATCCAGAGCATGAGCACTATTAACAGGAAAAATGATTAAAGATTTGTTTGAAAAACACAAACTTGGAGACATATGTCAATGTTCTTCTTTACAGATGTTTCAGATTTCTAGACTGTGTGGAAAACACATGAACATTGCTTCAAGGCTTGTCTAACTATCTAGAAACGCTTCTTAAAAATTAACAGAAGGTGCAAAGAAAAGAAACTCCAAGCTTGAAGGGACTGTGGTGTAATGGCTTCTTTTCAGTTCTAGAACCTGGATATTCGATTACCAGTTCCAGATTTCCGACTTGTTAACATTTTTGTCATCTTGAGAGATGAGTTAAGCTCATTGAGAAAGCTAATATAAAAGGTGCAGGTTTAAGGGTTCCCCTAAGTTCTATGTGCTATATATTTACAAAAAGTCAGGGGACGTGCGTAACAGATAATGGACATTCTCTTTTCCAACATGGGCAAATACAACTTAAATACTTGTGCTCTCTCTGAGCAGAAGGGTTATTGTTAGATTGGGCACCAACACCGTTTGTGCCTGCGTTCATCAGTCCAACAGGTGCAAAGGTACCGCCCAGCCGATATTTATTTCCACTCACGTTTGACCAGGTCCAACCTTGATGAAATTTGCATTGTGAAAACTAATTATAAAGACAAAAATATGTGGAAATTGTTTGGAAAAAAATGTTATTCCGCACATTATCCTTCTTAAACAGCAGGAAAAAAATGGAATTTTGTGGAACTTTTACACCAGGATAAACTGCAACGTGTGATACTGAATTTTGCCTGGTGTGAAATAACCGCACAATAATTGTCCGGGCTCAGAACGAGTCTTCTGTCTACTGAAGTAAAATAGCCCCGGGGAAAGATTGATAACCAACCTTGCATTTCCCACCACCCCCCCATATCCAAGTTCTGCATGTTCTGCAAAGTTTCTATTTTACCCAAAAAAAAGAAAAATACATGCTTTGCCCCATTGCTCCAGCGAAATTAGGAATGGAGAGCTCATGCCTCATGTAAAAAGGGTTTTTGCATTCACAAATACTCTGATTCTGTAAATCAAAGGGTTTGCAAACATTAAAAGCCTTTTTGAAATGTACTAAGCCCATTTAACAATTCGGAAAAGGTTTCCAAATCGTTAGATGGGTTTAGGAAAAGGTAAGGACTCTGTATTTGGAAGGGGTGTGTTAAAGGCGTCCCTTCTAAATACCTATTCCTTATTGTATGTGTTAGAGTTTTACGACTGAAATCTGGTTGCAAAACATTATATTTTACCACCACCTCAACGGAGATATTAATCCATTTGCAAACGGAATGGAGTCCCCAAGGACCTCCTTCCCCTTTGTGAATATTGACAAAAAATTTTTTTAGGAACAGCCAGTGGTCCATCAGACCCTACCTGCTCCTAAAACATTTTTGAGAAACTTTTCTTTTTTTTTTTTTAATGCATCCTGTTCTCCTTGTAGGAAAACAGACTGCAATATAAAAAAAATAGTGCTTATTGAAAGAGTAACATTCATGGTGGTCTGTTGACTCCAGCACGCCACCATGCTTGTGATTGTAGTCAATCTTGGAGGGTCACAATTTGCAACCTATCTCATTAATACTTATCAGGCAGGTGGAATTGTAACCCGCTATGGTTCGGTATTCTGTGAACTGACTTAGTACAATATAGGTCGGTGGGCAAAATTCAAATGCATTTGGCAAATGTCAGTGCGCAAACTGTGACCACTTTAACTGAATGCATTTTTTGTACACTGGCCCTTCAGTTTCCATCGCAAACTCCTTGAGGTAAAACAAAGGGAATTTGTGCAGGGTAAAACTATAGGATCGGAGTGAACATATAACTCTACTCTGAATATCAAAAATGGTGCAAATAGGTTTTGCACCATATTTGACAAGCCTGGTACATGGCTATATGTTGTCATTTTTGACTCCAGCATTTAATTCACACAAGGCTGAATTTAAAAGCAGAGAATCACCGTCCTTAGATTTTTCCAAGGCCCCCTGGGTGAAAAAGATAAACAATAAACAGTGCCTTCCTCATGCCAAGTCCTTGGCTGTTAATAAACACAATACACAGAGGGAAGCAATTCTACTTTGCATAAATAGATCTGCATATAAATACCATTGTTTACACGCTCAATGTTAGTGGAGCTGAATATTCTGTAATGAGAGAATAACTAGTAACCCACACATGCCCCCCCATATGCCGTAACGGACAGATGAAGGAAAAAGGAGTTATAAACAGTAACTCGTTTCTCGATAATAGCTATTTGTGCTAACATAGCCGCTGCATTGTTTCCACATAATAAATATAGAAACCCTCTCTTTGTCTCTGCCAATGTTCATGCTGAAACATAAACATATGGTGCACGATGCAAAGCAATGTAAAGGAGGTAAAAAACCATCTGCCATTTACTCGTCTCTGACCTATTTTTTAAATATATTTTTCCTGGAGAATTCATTTTACAGTGCAGACCTTTTAAAGAGGGGCTCAGTTACTGCCAATGTCTTTCAGTAACCTTGTCAAGGACCCACACAAGCTCTTGGGCTGATGGCAAATGTTGTCTTTTTTTAATAATATATTGTATCTATTTTTGAGTATTCTCTGTCAAACCTGTCATTTCACCAGGTTTTAAGAGCATGTTCTATGTGTGCATGTGGAGTGTTTTGGTAACTGGACTGAATACACCCCAAACTTTACAAACTAAGAAATATATGGGTCTAAGCAAGGGAAAACACCTCATGCACAGCACAGCAAATGGCACTTCCCCTATAAGTACATTGAAGCATGCACTAATGGAAAGCCCATGGATTTCTAGATAGTTTTCCCAGTTTGGCACATTTCCCCCCCCCCCAGACTGGTGCCCTGTTTCTTATCCAGACACGAAACTGCCATGCTAAAGGCAAAGATAACTCCAGGACAAAATCATGTGTTCCAAGACCAGCTCTTTAGTGGTGTATACATGGGACAAAATCATTTTTTCAGATTCAATGTGTTTTTGTTAATTAAAACTATTATTAACAAGTTCATGCAACCATAAAACATTGTTGTTTAAAACAATAATATTGCCCTTTCTATAAAATGACTTTAGTTGTAACATATTAGGTAGCTGGGTCCTCGAAACAGAGACCATAAATAGTTGAATAGATTAGCTTAATTGTACATTGCCCATAATTTTCATAATATCCAAAACAGATTGTACACCTTACACCTCCAAAGCGCATGAACCACTGAATTTCATTTGCTTAGCACTTATCAGTAATTACATCACCTTATCCATAAACCTAGAAAACCACACCTACAGGGAAAAGATGACAGCCTCCTTACATATAAGAACCCCATTATGGAAAAAAAATAGGTTTCAACCAGTATCAACGCTCTTCAACCAGCACAGGACAAATGCAAATTCCTCATAATAAATCTTCTTTGTACACGAAGAAATGTCCACACAGTCTGGACCATGAAATATATGTCACCACTGACTTCAAAAATTCTGCCAAGGGCAGTAGTACACTTTACAGGTGAAAAGTGTCATGCCCAATAGAATTAGGTAGTGCTATCAGGTGTAATTTTGTATGTTCCTGACCTGAAGGCTACATCACGCATACTTCTAAGACATTTTTGGTTTCAAATTCCTCCATAGCCATATGATGTACCACTGTTTGGAGCTGTGGTCTACTTACAGTTTTAAAGGAACTGTATGAGACAGCTGTTTCCTTTGGGTGTGTGAGTTGCAGCCCACTAAATTCATGTTTATAAAAGACACAACTTTGGTTGCTGAAATCACTTACTTAATCACAGCCCAAAATTGCAACTTTAAAGTCCCCTGTTCTGTTCATAGGAGCCAAAGGAATAATTTCAAAACCGAATCACTGGTGAGAGAATTTGACTATGCAAATGTGTGCTTGAGAAGTAAAGCAGGACGGTTAAATAATGCTTAAAAGGTAGAACATTGTGGAAGGTCCAACCACTTAGATAGCCTGGTATTTTCGAAAGTCTGCAGCTAAATGCAATAAACTTGTCAAGGCTGATTAAACCCTCAACTTTGCAGCCTGGTGAACAGACTTCCCTTGCCCATAACTTGAACATCCTGTGAGTCAGGTATCACTATGATCCAGTTCAATAAATTATGTCAAAGGTGTAGGGAAAGATTTTTAAGCCAAATTTCAAGTGCCTTTAGTCATAAAGAACTCCAAAACTAAGAAACCCACTATCACACATTCCAAAGCTTACTGTCCCGAAACTGAAATTCAGGGAGGATCTGAAGAGGGGATCTTTGCTTCACAGAGGACCATCCCCTTCCGAAAGCAAAGGGCATATGGGACTTTACTCCCAAAGCACACATCTACAAAGCAATAAAGAGGGCTCTCAAGTCACAGGCATTTAGTTTGAGTATCACCATCCACTCTCCTTGATGCATAAGCAAAGCTTCTGCAGATCCGAACCTGTCAGCTAGCAAACAATGAAGGGTAAATCTCTCTTCCTGCAGCCAGCTCTCCATTCTTTGCCCCATCAGCTCTATTCGCTTTTCCAGTCTGCCATGAACGGAAGGCAAATGCCTAATGATAATATATTCAACTTTTATACAAGGAGTTCTGCCACAGTCCTGTAGATATACACAGAATCATGTTAACCAATAGGTGTTAAAATGTACCAACAAAAGTGTTGCTTACAGCCCAAACATTGGAGGATAAAAGACTGAATCTGGCTTCGGTAAATGTTACTTTAAACAGCAGGTTGCACACAGACTATTGCAACCAATACATTAGTGAAATGAGTTGACTTTCATGCAGGTAAGAGTTCACTGCTGAGATTGCATTAGCTGCCATTTTTGATCAGGAAGAGACTAACCAAGATGTTGTATCAATAGAACGAACAATAAAAGTGGTGGACGTGAACTGAGAAGTGGCTCATTACGATGTCGGGAAGAACGTTTTCGCCCGACACAGTCTTGGATTTGGGAACTGACCGACTTGCAGTCGGCGGTTCCGCCCGACCGATTACAATGCAACCGAACACTGTCGCAGGCACCCTATTGTGCCTGCCACACAGTGCAGGTTTTTACAGGGGGGTCCGTTAGGTACCCTCTCAGCCTCCAACCGGAGGCCTCAGGATGAAGGGGGCCCTGCTAGGGGCCCCCAAAGTCACTTTCCGACAGCCTTTTCGTGTCGGACAGGCAGACTCGGAAAGGCTGTTGGAAATAGACATCATAATCGATCAGTCGGAAACACTGACCGTAGAGGTGAATGATGCGGTTCCGACTGACACGACTTCTACAAGGGCCAGTCGGACCCGATTCGGAAGGACAGCGAGGTTTACAATCCGACCGCAAACACTGTAATCGGTCGGGCGGATTGTAAACCGAACTAGACGGTCAGAAGGGTTCCGGTGCGATCTAGGACATTTCGACTGTTGGGCGGAGGCTTTCCGCCCGACATCGTAATGAGGCCCTTAGTATCTGGTGGGTTTACACAGAATGTATGCTGCCGCTATTGTTATCTGTATCCGCAAAATGCAGTGAAGGATTTTGTGATCTGCTGTGTTGCAATTTATACAACTTGGCAACTGTCTCAACAGATGAAAAGTAGAAAAGCCTCTGTCTTAACGTTCAGATAGCTGAAATGGGCATCACTCAAAAAATTCTGCTGGTGCTGATTACGATCAATTTTCAGACTACCTCCAAGAAGCCCTGATTCTAGTCCGGCAACCACAACTTGTGAAACAAACGTAGGCATTGCTTCAGTCGCACTCCCAAACAAATCTGTTTAGCAAGGGATTTGCTGAACTTGATAAATGGTTCACTTTCTGTGGCATAATCTGTATAAAACATATTAGTTTTTAGCTGAAGAGGATAATTTATGTGACCATCTTCCTCCTGGTGATTGCTGTAGTCTTTGAAGATGTGAGACTTCCTAGTTAGGACGTTTCAATAATTTTACGGTAACTTCTGGTTCACCAGAGGCAGTACTTTGTATTTTGTCTTCAGCAGAAAATAATAACACTATGGGCCTATTTGCGGGGCATTATACATGTACATTATTCCACTGTGAATTTACACCAATGTACACACATTGCTTACTATTGCTTGTGTATTGCCTAGCAGAGTAGAAATAAATGCATTTCACGGTATTTGCACACATCAAATACTTGTCTTTTATTTAACGCTCATATTGATCCTCTGTGCCTCGCCCACCAGCACACAGGCTCATGGTTAAGAAAAATAGTAATATTTCTTAATGTACGTGTTCGTTGTACTGTAAATACTCTCACATTGCATATCCATGGCCACTCTATTGATACTGCCCCAGATACCACCTATTTGCGCATACATATATGCACATGTATAACGTACACAAACACTGCATAGAGTACTAACACGTAAGTCCCTCCACGAACTTATGATGCAGTTACATTTAGTTTGTAAATTGGGCGTATGGTACCTTTGCATACATTATGACATACTCAGGCGTGCATGTGAGCTGTTTTGTTTAACTCTAGAACTCAATTCATATTGCAATGTTCTAGGAGCAACTGTTTTGTAAGAACCAGTCTGAATTTAGATGCTTTAAGGTTTGATGTTTTTAATTTTAAATGGTCTCTTAGTGAGGTACCTACACAACATATTTAACTGAAATCCTGGTCAAGAGGTATTTCTCTTGTTGGAAAGTGCTGATTCCAACAACCCTACAACATGGGAAGGGGAACAAGTTTTACAATACAGCTAAAGTTTTAAGAATAAAAAAAGTGCAACTTTCATCCCAAGAAGTCCTCAAATGTGGTAAATATTTTGCTGGATACCTGCTGTAAGAGTACAGCTTGCTTTGATTCTTACTACAATGTTATAATATTCATGTTTGAGGGGTGTCCAAAGTAGGTCCGGAAGGCTAGATCTATGTCAGATTATTAGGTTAAGCAGTGGCGTAGCTATCAATAGTGCAGCAGGTGCAACTGCACCTGGGTCCAATGTCCTGAAAGGTCTCTATAATGGCTATATTTCAGTCCCTATCCAGGGGACAAGCAGGCCCAGTTTGCTTACTTGCATTAGGTCCCTTGGTTACCCTGCTACGTCACTGAGGTTAACAACTACTTAAATTAGTTACTTTTTTTATTTTGTTTTATTTAAATCTAACCAATATGGTTGTCCTGAAAATCTAGTACTCCTGGGCCTACATTAGTCACCCCAGCTGTAGAGTGCTATATAGTTGCTTTTACTCATGTAACCTGCAGTATTATTTTTTTTACATGTCGCAAAATTCGCCCATGGCTGACCTATTATTTGGTCCAGTATTGTGCATAGTTTTAGGCGCCATATTAAGATGTTATACGTTATTTCATTGCCCATGTGATAGTGTTAGATTTCCTTTCGAAACAACTAAAAGATGCAGTTGTTTTGGAAGAAAACCCAACACGATCACGTAGACGATAAAACAACAGCAACAACAGATTATGGCTATCGGAACTGTTTTAATATGCAGGCACCTTTCACACATCATATTCAGGGCCACTGGAATTATGTGGCAGAGGAGGAACAAATTATGCAGCAGGTTAACAAAATTATGAAGCAAGATAAATTATGCGGTGTAATGCAGCACATTTTTCGGTAGTATTACTTCAATATTTTGTAATTTCTACAATGTTAATACTGTCAGTGCAGAGGTTGCACCTCATAGAATCAATTTAACACATTTAACACAATAAGAAAAGGAAAAGTGATCTGTTATTGCTCTGTCCCAGGCCTGCCACCTCGCAGCAAAATGTGTGGGAGTATTTTTAGTAACGTTTGATCTGTTTGAGTTACAAACACATTTTTGTTAGAATCTGCAAATTATACAGAAGAAGATGGATTATGTTGCGAATACGGCAATCCATAATTATGTGGAAAATGCTGCAGCCATAGAGTTGCACCTATAAAATACCCCTAAACATATTATATGAGTCACGAAGAAACGCCCAAAAATACAACGTGACACACAGAAGTAGGGTTCCTTATATTAAAAACGAGAAAGAAGACTGCAAAGAAAGAAATAATGAGGGAAAGGATATAGACTTCATAGACTCAATATTGAGGTTATGGTTAGGAGATAATCTACAAAAAATGTAAGCAGCACAACCAAAATGCCACGGTATGAATAGCTGTGTTGTAAAATTGATCTTGATGAGAACAAAAGATGTCCATAAATGAAAATGGTGGCACTGTAGAAAATATTAAAAGAAGCCTTACTTTATCCAACGCAACCTATATGTGTTGTGATGTCAATTCAATATTTAACAGGTGGTTTAAGTAAAATAAGCAAAAAGATAACCTGCTTCTGGAAGCTGTGGCTCTCACGATGCAGCAGCAAACGGATGATCCTGCAAGTATGGAGAAAAATCAGGTTGCTGATTCTACAGCAGGGTCCAACAAAGATGAGGCGAAAAGCACGAAAGACTTTCCTTTATTTTCGAAAAAAACACCCCAGCTCCCCTCAAATTCATAGCCCAATTGCCACGGACGACGGAAGAAGGGTCAGAGGACATCCATATCAGCCCGCGACAGACCTCATCTACATCTTCACTACTACAGGTCCAGGCGATTGGACAGGCTCCCTTCTCAGCTGATTCGACAGCACAAGAATCCGCCCAAACTCTGGTGGGCCAGGCTGGACCTTTCACTGTAATTTGTAAGCCCCCACGACTGCATACCCAGCTCGTTCAGACATTGGCAGTAGAGTCAACTGAAATGCGATCAGGGGCCCAGGCACAGTTACAGACCCAGCCCCAGCCCCAGCCCCAGCCCCAGCCCCAGCCCCAGTTGTCTGACGGAAACAATATGGGACCGCCGGGCCAGCCCCCAGGGAGTCTAAGGGGGGTAGAGAAAGTACAACAGTTCATGTCGGAATCTGTGGAATCTTCAATGGATGGAGCCCTCACTAAACAGATGGATATTAAGACCATGCTAAATCTGATCCTAGAAGAGATAAGAGAAATGAAGAGATCTCAAGAAAACGAAAAAGCTTCTCTTCATCAGCGCCTCGGGAAAATTGAAGAAGTAGTGGCCTGCTTTCCAGTAAAAATTCAGGAAGCAGAGTCAAGGATTGCCCAGTTGGAGGACCAAATGAGTTCCATGCTTCTGAGAGTAAACGAAGCCTCCAAGGATAAGAATATTTTAGAGAACAAACTCGAGGAACTTGAAAATCACTCGCAACGATCGAATCTACGATTAGTGGGGGTTCCCGAGGGAAGTGAGGGGTCTCAGGCATTACAATGGGTTGAATCCTTTATTAAGCAGAAGGTTTTGCCCGAACACAATGGAGACCTGACAATTACAAGGGCACACAGAGTACCCTCTCACCAGTTGCCTAACTCTAAGATTCCACGCACCATCTTGGTCAACTTTGCTGACTATCGTATTAAAGAAAGGATCTTGGCTAAGGCAATACAGCAGAGACAATTTCCTATTAATGAAGTCTCGAAATGTCGTATATTTTCTGACATGTCAGCTGTAGCTCCACGCAGGCGCAAAGAGTTTGTCAAACTTCTTTACCTCTTTAAAGCTCAAGGCGCACAGGCGTCAATAGCCCAACAATCCAAGCTGCGTGTCCTTGTGAGGGGGAAATTTCATATGTTTTCGAATTTTTCCATGACACCCAATAGAGAAGTAGGGGGGGTGAGATGTGGCTAGTGTGGTTGTCCACATTTCCGGAGGGGGGGTTTGCTGGGTGGAGGGGATGGTTCTGGGAAGGGTATAGCAGTAAAAAGAGCAGTAGCAAATGGGGTAAGGAAAACAGGATTTTGAGATTTTTTTTGTAGTATGAGATATTTTAGAAATGACTAGTAAGTGCTGTATCATCTCGGTTAATGTGAATGGAATGCTAAACAAACAAAAGTATGGAGGGCTTATCAGGTGGTTGGCTTCTTTTACGCCGCAAGTGTTATTTCTTCAAGAAACCCATTTAAAAACCAATTCCCCAAAGCTTTTTCTCCCCAGAGAATTTTCCCATGCTTTTTATGCATCTGCTGGGTTGGCCAAAAGAGGTGTAGCTATTTACTTTTGTAGAGGCTTGCCTTGGGAATTTGGTCAAGTCCGGAGAGACCCTCTTGGAAGATGGATATGGGTCGGGGTCAAATTAAAAGGGACGACACTAAACTTAGTAAACTACTACGGCCCAGTAATAGATGATCCCGCAGCACTATTGAAAGTCAGTGAGCTACTTAGGGGGACACCTGGGCAGACCATTTTAGGAGAGGATTTTAATTTCATTCAAGATTTGAGGAAAGACACCTCTAATAAAAACAAGAAGCAATTGAAGCCAAAAACTAAAAAAGTCCTAGATGCCATAAAACAGGAGTATCATCTGTTAGACCCTTGGCGCCAAATTAACCAGACAAATAGTAAATCTACATGCCATTCCCGCCAATTTCAAACGGCTTCTCGTATTGATTTCTTTCTTATATCTCGATTGTTTAACCATATAGATACTGAAATAGGGGATAATGCATTCTCTGACCACTCCTTTGTAAAATTAGAGATGGAAATTGAGGAGGGAAGGAGGACAAGATCTAGGTGGCAGATGGATCGTCTCCTCCTTCAGGATCCTCAATGGGTAGCTGATGTAAGAGAATGGATACTGGATTACTTTAGGATTAATGAAGGAACGGCAGAATTATTTTCAGTTTGGGGGGGGGGGGTCAAGGCAGCTTTGCGTGGGCAAATGATTGCTTTTTCTGCCGCCCAGTCAAAAATAGGGCGTGAAAAAATTGCCAAACTTCAGCAGGCTGTGGCTAGTGCCCTGAGTCAGAGAAATACCCTGTTACAAGGGGAGGGGGAAGCAGGGGGTCAGCTCAAAAGGGGCGAAACAGGCACTCAGGGAATTTTTTTTAATTGAAGAGATAAATAGCTCTAGGATTTATCATCAACGTGTATACGAGGACAGCCAAATGATCAGTAAATTGCTAGCCGGGTTAACTAAGACCAAACAGGAAGCAGCTCTAATTTCCAAGATCATAGATCCTAAGACCAGTGACACGATAACGGATAAGGATAGTATAGCCCAAGTCTTCATGGAGCATTATCAACAGCTATACGCCACTAGATATGAGGTTAGATCGGACTTAATTCAGGAATATTTTAAGAGGGTAAATCTTCCGAGCTTGTCTGATTTGCGCGTGGAACAAATCCAACTCGACATATCAGAAACAGATATTTTAACAGTTCTGAAATCTATCGCTGGGGCGAAAGCCTGTGGAAACGATGGGCTGCCTATAGAATTTTATAAGACATTTTCTAAGGAATTGATCCCCTTCTTGACGAAGCTGTTCAACAATATTAAGAAGGGGGCTGCGTCCCCTCTAGTTTTAAAGAGTCTATAATTATAAGCTTTGTGAAGAAGGGCAAAAACCACAAAGATGTTAATTCCTATAGACCGATCAGTCTTTTAAATGCCAACTATAAAATTCTAATGAAAGTCTGGGCCCAACGTTTCACTCCCCTAGCCCAGGAACTGATTCATAGAGATCAGTCCGGATTTGTCGCCGGAAGGTCAATGTCCTCAAATACCGGGTTCTTAATTCAGGCTCTCGACTTTTTTAAAAATAATGAAACCCCAACGCTCATCATGATGGTGGACGCTGAAAAGGCGTTTGACCTGGTGAACTGGAACGCACTTTTCTTTGGTCTGGGTAAATTTGGTGTTCCTGTCCAGGTCATAGATATGTTGAGGAACATCTATCAGGGTGCCCAGGCCCAGGTGGTGATAAACGCAAATCAAATAGGGACAGTAAATATCAATCGTGGGACCATACAAGGGTGTCCGATGTCCCCCTTACTGTTTACCTTCTTTATCGAGCCCCTGGCCACAAGAATCCGTGACAATTTGGAAATTAGAGCTCCTATACCGTGTATGGCGAAATTAAAGCTGTTCGCAGATGATATTGTTCTATATTTAACTCCTGAGAGCCTGAATCTGGACCGGGTATTAACAGTATTTAGCCAATTTGAATTGATTGGGGGCTACAAAATAAATCAAAACAAAACCAAGATTTTAACTTTAAATACCGACTGTGATTTTCTCCCCTCAAATCTCAAATCCCAGGCTTTGAAAGCGGAACCTATACAATATTTGTCTCTAATCACTATGAGCAGCTATTTAGTTTAAACTATCAAGCAATGCAGAATAAAATCAAAGTATTGCTGGACAATTGGTCATTTTTACCCTTAACTTTAATAGGCCGTGTAGCCCTAATAAAAATGTCCATACTTCCCCTACTAGTATTTCTTTTTATCAATGTACCTTTGAAAATCAATACTAATTATTTTAAAGAGCTAGAGTCAATGTTTAGGGAATTTGTCTGGAGTAAAAAGGCTTCCAGGGTCAAACTAGCAATACTACAGCTAGAAATTAATCAGGGTGGGTTAGCATTGCTGAAAATTCAAACTTATTACGAGGCAGCGATTTTAGATCTTACAGCTCGTTTGCTGGAACCAAATGGATTATTAGACAATTTTTTCTTAGATAAAATGGTACAGGAATCTGGCTCGCAAATGCCGATATTTTTAAAAATATCTAAACTGCCGAAGAGGACTAGATATAAGACGTTACAGGACTATGCCTCTAGATTGCAATCCTTTTTTAAACAAGCCGGCTCTTCCAGATTCCACTATTTAAAGTTAGCGGAATGTAAAAGTCTGGGTCTTCAAATCCATTCTAGTTGTCTTAAAAACTGGAAGGATTGTGGCTTAGAAGAGCTGGGGCACTTTTTTATGAATAATAAAATACTTACCTGGCAAGAGGTCCAAAATAGATACGGCGAATGTAATAAACTTGGCTTTTTCGAGTATCTACAGATTGTAAATTTTATAAACAGATATAATCTTTCATTAAGTGGCGCCCCAACAAAGCAGGTGAGTGCTTTATATCGAGCCAAACTAAGTGGGGTGGGCAACTGGTATTCTCAACTGAGAAAACGGAACGAATCCCTTTTGGTCGAGAAATTCCTAGGAAGAGTAACATGTGAAACTAATTGTACTCTGTCTAGCCAGGAGTGGTAGTCAATATCCCAGTTAGGCAGTAAGGCATTAAGAGCTGCCAATTTTAAAAGGATGGTCTTTCTGTCTCAGTGGTTGGCATACTATACTCCTAAAACTCTCAGCAAAAGATATCCGGAATGGAGAATAGATGTTTCCGATGCCAGGCAGAAGGTGAAGGGGCCTGGCTACACACATTCTTCACATGTCCAAAACTAGAGTCATTCTGGGTTAAGATCTTCTCGGCTATAAGCCAGGCAATTCAGAAGAGGCTTGATCCAGAGGCCGAGGTAGCCCTCTTCGGCATCTCTAGAGTAAGGGAAGACCTGACAAAAGTAGAGGAGACCTTTATGGTGATTTGTTCCCTTGTTGCTCGCTCTTTAATCCTCCAGAATTGGAGGTCTGAAGACGTACCCTCTTACTCAAAGTGGTTAAACAAAATGAAACAAACTAAGATGTTTGAAGAAGCATATGCCAGGAGGTTAGGCGCTACAAGAAACTTCACTGCTGTTTGGAAGTATTTTGCGAACTTTGAAACCATGGTGGAATAGAAATTTTATAGATTTTGCACTTCAGCACTATGGAGTTTTAGCACGTTGCACTTTTGGTGTGCTGGATATGCACACTAAAAAGGCACTATAGCACTTTAGCACCATAGCACTTCTACCTGTAAAATTTGCACATTTGTTGATGGTTGCGATACTGTTTCAAGTAGCGCCCAAAAATTAAGGATGTAGTCGAACCATAGTTGCAACATGCCTTGTTCTATCCCCCAATTCATGCTGATTTTATGCAAAATGTATAGGTCCTTGAACAGTTTAGTGTGATTTTCTCTGGGTACTGTAGCACTCTAGCACTTTAGCATTTTAATAAGTAAGATTTGTTCACTTATAAACAGTTTAAGATGCGGCCAGATTACTGTTGCAATATGCTTTTTTCTATGTTCTGGTATTTAATCCATGTTGGTTTTATATGTATAATGAATAAGGTTTTTTGATCGAAAAGTATTAGTTAAACATCCGGTTGACAACTGTTTTTGTTATGCTTATTTTGCTCTGCTCAATAAAAAAATAAAAAAAATAAAAAGTAAAAATGCCACCCCAGAAGCGATTGAAAAAAGCAGATGGTTAGCCTTGGCTAGGTCTTAAGGAAAACGCATTTGTTGAGGTCATTTAAAACAAAGTTTATATGTAAGAGCTTAATAAAAATATACAATTTTTCTTCATCATACGGTGAAGAAAAATATCCAGAAAATGTCACTGCTTAGAACCGTTACACGTTTTATCTTATGGTAGAAAATATTTTGGGGGTTAAAGTATTCATACATAAGAAGAAACACAATCTATAAGTCACACTTTACCTAGGATGGTGCCATTATTCAAATTCATTTTAGTGCAGCATACCAGAAGGTCAGGTGATTCACAAACCCAGTGTGCATGTGGAGATGACACGCATGCTTATATTCTGTTTTGCCTGCATGGGATGATGCCAGAGATGTGTCAGGAGGGCAGTCAGGAAATGTAAACTAAATTTGGTGAACTGACACACTAATAACTGTGAGTATTCACAAACATTTACTGTCCCTTTCCCACACTTATCTGCAGTGCCAAGTTCACAACTAAAAAATCTGGAGATGGAGAGTCCAATATGACTCCCACGAGAGAGAAACTTACAAACCCTCGTTAACTAAATATAAAGCCCTATTGGTTACAGAAACGGCAGCCTAGTGGGTTAGCCAGTCCTTTTGCAATGAGATTGCTTCGCACTTCAGGGGTAAAATCGACTCAATTTTTAACTCATTCGGTCACCCTGGCAATCTTCCGCCATCCACCAGTCAAGATAATGTGGACACCGTTTCCGATAATGACTTGGCCACTAATGGCTTCAAGTAATTTTCCCATGTCTCTACGTCACAAATAAAAGATCTTATCCTGACCACCAAGTCAGGTTCTCCGGACAATCCTTGTCCGCCCTCAGTTATCAAGCTGGTCCCTGACATTATTGCAGTCCATCTCTCAAACCTGTTCAATAACATGTTCAGAACAGGTATCTTTCCATCCCAATGGAAGCGTGCCTCCACTCTGCCGTTATTGAAAAAAACGATTCTGGACCCCGAAGACCCGGCCAATTATCGGCCTATTTCTAGACTTCCCTTCCCTGCGAAAATAGTCGAGAAAGTGATGAACACTCAAATAAATCAGTTCAATAAGGACTCTTAACTGCCTGGATCCCACTCAATTCGGATTCAGATCCGAACACAGCATAGAGACTGCCTTGATTAAGGCCACTGATGAGCTTAAATTCATCCTGGATGAGGGGGGGTCAGCCGCCCTTATCCGATTGGACCTGTCTGTGGGGTTTTGATACGGTGGATCATTCCATGTTGATCCACCGTTTGGAAGCAAAAGGTATGAAAAATCTTGCCTTGAAACTAGTCTCATTCTTCCTGTCGAACAGGGAAAGCATAATCAACATTGATGCTTTCTCTTCAAGCTCGTTCCGCCTGCCCTGCGGGGTTCCGCAGGGATCCTCTCTCAGCCCTACTCTTTTTAACATATACGTTTCTGATCTGGCTCCTCTGGTCGAATCCTTCGGGTTCTCCCTCACATCTTATGTGGATGATACGTAAATTGTGTTATCAGCTTCCAACGATGCCAACCACACGTGTCTTTGCATCCACGATTGCATGAAATCTATTTATGGCTGGATGAACAAACACCACCTTAAGCTCAATGCTGGAAAAACTGAGGTGATTTTACTCAGCAATAATCCCAACTTCTGGACCGCTCCTTGCTGGCCAGCTGACATGGGCCCCCTTCCTGCTCCCACCAGGAAAGCCAAGAGTTTAGGTGTCATGATTGACGATCGTTTACTCCTAGGCAATCAAATCAATGCAGTGGTCTCCTCTTCGTATAATACCTTGAGAATACTTAAAAAAATATTAATCCTTCTGCCCATATCAGTCAGGAAATCAGTTATTTCCACTCTGGTATTGTCCAAGATCGACTACTGCAACGGCCTTTACATTGGCCTACAAGCTCAATACCTGGACAAATTGCAAATTCTTCAAAATTCGGCAACCAGACTCCGATTGGATTTGCCTAGGCACCACTCTGTTTCTTCTGCTCTTAAGGATCTTCATTGGCTGAGAGTCATAAACAGAATCAAGTTTAAGGCCCTCTGTCTGACATATAAGGCCCTACACACGATTCAGGACCTTCCTTTCTGAAGAAAGCCTTATCATGGTACGTTCCAACAAGAAACCTAAGATCAGCAGGCTCCTTCAGAATAAATCATATCAGATTTAAAAAATCTAAATGGGGTGGTAGCAGCTTTGCGGTTAGAGCAGCCACATCCTGGAATCTCCTTCCACTGGATCTTAGGTCACCTCCTTCCCTGCCCCAGTTCAGGAAACGTTTGAAAACTTGGCTCTTCAATCAGTAGGTCCTCTCTTCTGCCCATCGTTGCTTATACAATCAGCGCCAAGACACCTCCGGGTATACGCTGCGCTTTACAAATAGCATAACATAACAATCTAGTTGGAAGTTATGCACTCTGGGCCTCATTTGGTTGTCAGTCGGAAAGCCTCTGACAGCAGGTTGAAGGCTTTCCGACCGACATCCAAGGTTTGACTTCCGACTGCCTAATAACAACATAGGCGGTCGGAAGTCAAACCGCCCGGTCATTCTGGCTGGCTTCCGACGGTCTCAAGGAGCCCGTCAGCCAGTTGGAACCAGCACGTAATCCCTTAAGGACAGCGTTTCTGCCGTCGGGATTACGATGTCAGTTTCCCACAGGCTTTTCATGTTGGGCTTTCCAACATGAAAAGCCAGTCGGAAAGCAACTTTGGGGCCTCCTAGCAGGGCCCCCATGCCTCCGTGGCCTCTGGTGGGGGGGCACCTATGGTGACCCCTGTAAATCCCTGCACACAGTGCAGGGATTTACGGCACCGACAGGTGCCTGCCACATGGTGCAGGGATTTACACAAACTCACATTTCTCTATGAGAGCTTGTGCTGCAGGCGGAAACTGTCCGCACACATGCTCCCATAGAGAAATGGGAGTTTGCGACTGCACCTTGTACGGTCGCATTGTAATTAGGTGGTCGGAACCGCAGACTGTTCCAACACCGAAACGATGTCGGGCGGATGCAAGTCCACCCACCATCGTAATAAGGCCCTCTGTGCTTGTTGCAAGTGCCTCAGAATTACTGATTTCGCCTGTCACTCTACTTACCTGTCAAACAGAGAGTTCTCAAGGATGCAACAATATTGCATTCAAAACTTTTGCATACGTAATTATCCTAAGTGTTTCCAGGGATAAATTAGGAGGTTGCACAAAATATTGAGTTTTTAATATCAAGATACCAAAAAAATAGTGTCACAGAATATTGTTGTGAAGAATATTGGATTTTTGGTAAATAATATTGTTTTATTTAATATTATTCACTTAAATATAGTTGTAAGAAATATTGTTTTGCGAAAGATTTAATGCAAACTGCTTAAAATATTAGTTGTAGGAATTAGTGTTGATAGTATACTTGTTATAATTGTTCTTATTTTTTTAAATTATAGTTTTCAATTTAAAATGTTCAATTTACATTTTTTATTTAATTAGCAATTTATAATGTAGCGGGTTGTCAGAGATTTGAAAGCGAATAAGGTGGGAAGTAAATTAAATTATAAGTAATTTATTTTATTGTCAATTTTGTATTGCAAATTAAATATGTATTGATTAATAATGTTGTAAATTGTTTTATTGTTTAACAGTTGTTTTTGTATTCAAGTTTAATTTGTAATTTTTAATGTATCTTTAAATTGTTCTATTTTTTAATTATGTTGTTTTTAGCAGCAGGTTGTTGGGTCTGGAGGGGAACAGGATGGGAGGCAAGTTAAATACATTATAAAAATGTATATTAATAGTAATTAATTTTAATAGTTAATTATGTAATTTAATATTCATTATGTAAATTATTTCTTAATAGTTTTTTAATATTTTTTTACAGTATATTTAAATGTTAATGTTTTTGTAAACTATGTTTTAGTAGCGGGTTGTTGATTTAGTAGGGAATAGCAAGAGATATTATTGAAGTTATAATAATTTGAATTAATTTTTTATAATATTTAATAGATTACTTGATAATTTGTTTGCGTTTTCTAATGGTGAAGATATTATGTATATTATTTGTTTTTTAATTATTTATACATTTTTGTTAGGTGTTTTAATAATGTTTCCAAATGTAATTTTGTATTTACTGTATGTACTGTATTTTAAAGCTAATTGTTTTTGATTATTTAGTTTTGTACAATACATTTTGTTGGAATTATTTTTTGGGGTGTTTACTGTTTGTTTTTGTAGAAAGGGAAGCAAAGTTTTTCTAATTATTTTTTAAATGCTTACGTTTATTATGTATTTTTACATTTTTACACTACATAATGTCATTTTTATTTATATTATGATTTCATTTTTTCTGATATCAGATATTTACATGTTTTGTATGAAATGATTAGGAAACGGATTTGTATTTGTAGTCCTGACAAAGTCCAACATTTTCCCTACTGTTGCTTGCACTGGAGAGGGAATACCAAATCTAACCCTCCCAAGCCCAAACCTTGCTTACTATTGCTTAGATTCGAGTGGAAATAGTAAATCAAATACCCATCAGAGTCCAACACTTTCTTTAGTGGCGCTTAAACTAGAATGGAAATAGTAACTATGATCCTCCAGATTCCAACAATTTCCCTAGTGCTTAGACTGGAGTGGAAATAGTAAATGTAACCCCTTCGGAGTTCAACACTTTCCCTACTGTTGCTTAGACTGGAGTAGAAATAATAAATGTAAGCCCTCCGAAGTCCAACTCCTACTCTATTGTTAAGACGGGGTAGGATTTGTAAATTAAGACCTTGCAACGTAACTACTTTATTTATTGTTTGTTAAAGAGTGGTATAGTATTTTTTTATTGGTATTTATTTATTTTTTTCCCAATAATTTGTATTTTTTTCTTTATATTGTTTTTCGAATTTGTTTTTGTTTTTATTTTTTATATTCATATTAGTTCAATTATTTAATAAATTGTGTTATATGTTTCATGTTATAATTGCTTTTGCTGTCAAGGGGGGCGTGGCCAGCGAGCCATCATGGCGGACGCAACCAGCTAGTGCTCCGCTCACTTTCCCTGCATTCTCCTGCCAATTAATCAGCACCTGGGCCATCCAAGCCGGGGAAAGGCAGACACGGATCAGCGCTGTCCAGCGCACGCCGGCAACGGTCTGCAGTGGTCCGGGAGCCGCCCGTGGACCGAGATATCACTGTTAAACACTCTGCGGCCTAATTTGCGGAGCGGTGAGTGCAATAGCGTAACGATCGCCAGCCGGAGGCCGCTACTATCACCAAAGGCATTGGTTGCCGGACCGGAGTGCACCTCCAGTCAGAAGACGCTCAGGGCCACCAGCACCTACCGGACAACGTGGGCGCCCCGGTCGTGGCGCGCGCAAGTGGAGACCGCCTCGGACTCGAGCTCCTCCCGCGCCCGGCCTAACGGAGAGGACCCTGCCCGACTGGTTGGCGGGCTGCGCAGACGACACTGACTCCGGTGGGAACCACGCACCATACCCTGCTGTGCGGCGAAACTCAGAGGTGAGGCATCTAGCGCTCTGCGACCAGTAGGGGCCCACCTACATCGAGGCGACGTCTGGCGGGAATCCCAAGTCGCCATCAGCAAATTGGCCGCATACTGAGAGGCGGACAGCGAACAGCGGCACCGGCAACTGGGGCTCTGAGGGCACGTGCCAGCCCACGAATCAGTCAGCGCTGAATACAGGCCCAGTGATTTTCGATGAGGTGCACTCCCCGCTGGGGGCCCTAGTCGGAAAAGGACACATGGTGGACTGCATGTAGGCAGCAAAATGGCCGCACCCTGAGCGACAGGTAGCAAGCAGCGACACCGGCACCTGGGACACCGGAGGTGTGTGCCGGCCCACGTACAGGACTGCACTGAGAATAGGTGGAGACCCAACAGTTCGCGGTGCGACGTGCTCCCCGCCGGGGTCACAGCTGGGAGAAGACACACGGTAGGCCGCGTATAAGCACAGCGCGAACTCTGGGGCCTAGACAACTGTGCTGATCCGTTACAGCCACTGGTGCGCCACACAGCACGGGGGACCCGGGAGTGAGGTGCTTGCTGCGGGTAGCGGAACCTCCCCCCGAACACCGCTCTGGGCTTGGTGGGGCCCTTTCGCGGGCTGTTGCAGCGGTCACTCTGGGGTGGCTTGCCGTGACCTGACGGGATCCAGATTGAGGGCAGCCGCGTTCGAGTGGCGGAGGGGAAACCAAGAAGCCTGGTGAATCCGGGGCGGCTGCGCCAACATCTGGGCGGGCTGCATGCACGGGCGACCCGGACTTTGTGACATATGCGGCAGACCCGCTAGGAGACATCACGACCCTTGAGGCCTGGGTGCCCCACCAAGCAGTGAACCCTTGTTGTGTGTGGTGAGATCGTGGGAATACTGGAAAGCGGTACCCTCCGTGCAACACTCGAGGACTGGACGTGGCCCTCCAACCGCCAGGTTGCGCGGCAAGGCTTGGGAGCCTGAACCACAGCTGCCATCAAGGACACGCCAGGCTGTGACACAGGCCGTGGGCCCGCCCGACCATCTGCCATAGTACAACCCGTGGTGCGCAAGGAGGCGGACCGCACCGGGTACTTTGTCGCCCACTACATAGAAGCACCCCTGTGGCCCTTCGTCGGACAATGGGAGTAATGCCCCAGGATCTAAAAACGCCCGCTGGAGGTTGCTAAACATCACATACTAACGCAGGGCCGCACTACACGTCCTTGTCGCACTGGCAACTGACGACTGCCGTTTGGGAGACACAGAAACTGCATTAAATCCACAAAGAAAAGCCTAGACGCCCCCCGCTGTGCCCAGGGTGAGCACCGCTAGAAAGTTTCCTGCATGTGTGGTGATCAAAGAAACCTTGTGGGCCGCAGTACGGCAATAAAAGAACTACTGTATAGAAGCTGCCCGGAGCGGGCGAATGCCTTCTGCTTAGCAGCTAGCCATGGGCCGTCTACGCATGAACACGCAACAGGGGGCCGCACGTGCCAACAACCCAGAGATGCTGCACGTAGGAGAGGAGACGACTGGAGGCGACCTGAACCCGTCATTAGCAGCCATGCTGGACTCTGTGCTGGCAGCAGTAGAGAAAATCGGGACCACGTTGGACCAGACACAGTCCTCCCTCGAGTCCCGAATCGACAAAATCACCTCAGACTTTACCCTTCTGCGAGCCGATCAGCACAAGCTGTCAGACAAGGTTCAGCAGCAAGATCAGTCGCTTTCGGAGCTAAAGCCTGTCACTCAGAGTCACACTGCGGCACTGCAAGACGTCTTGGACCGTCTGCATGCACTAGAGGACAGAGTTGAGGATGCGGAGGGGCGATCCCGCCGCAACAATGTCCGCGTCATTGGGCTCCCGGAAGGGGAGAAAGGGCGGAATCCTGAACAATACATTGAACGCTGGCTTCTGGACATATTGCCCTCGGGAACACTGTCAACGCACTTTGCAGTTGAGCGGGCTCATCGTTAGGCCTGGGCGGAATTTGCGTAGTCGCGTTACGCAAAGTTCCACGAAGATGTAAAAATCTCCGCGAGCTACGCAGATTTCCGCGAGCACGCGGAATTGCTTGTTCCGCCCGTTCGCGATGCGTTTTCCTGTTCGGGACGCTGTTTGCGTGCTCGGGGGGAAATATCTCGCGAACTTGCCCATGCGGTCGCCAATTGGCGCGGCCATCTTGTTTCACTTGTCCCGCCCGTTCGCGATGCGTGTTTCCTGTTCGCGAACGCGGATGTCCGATGGCGCGTCCGAATGACGTGTTCGCGAACGCACACTCTCGCAGGATCGCGCGGCAGGCTACCAAAATCTCATGGCGCACACAAACGGATAGGAAAACTCGTCGGCGAACGCAGGGATCCCGGTAAGTCGCTACCGCGTGCGCAAACACGCATTTTGAAAGCGCGAACAAGGAAAAAATTCCGCTACGCCGCGGATCGCGGAATTTTCGGCAATTCCACGTTCTCCGCGGAATTGCCAAAATTCCGCAAATTCCGCGAGCGGAGCGGATTTTACCGCCCAGGCCTACTCATTGTGTGCCAGCGCATAAACCACCTCCCAGGGCAAGGCCACGTCCGTTCCTCTTCAAACTCCTAAATTATCGGGACAGCGATGCGGTCCTACGTGAAACACGAAAACTTGCGGACCTCAAAGTTGGCGGCAGCTCTATTATGGTCTTCCCAGATTACACAGCTCAGGTGCAGCGGCGCAGAAGCACTTACGCGGCCGTGAAGCGACAACTCCGCGAACTAGACATCACCTACTCTCTCCTGTTCCCCGCTAAGCTGAGAGTGGTGGTAAAGGGCGTGGTCCGCTTTTTTGAGTCACCTGCGGAGGTTTGGGGCTGGCTGGAGAAGTCCGGGCTGTCGAAAGGACCTCATCCCTCGGATGCGAAATTCACCAGAGCCACCGGTTGGCGGGCACGACGGCGCGGAAGACGTGGGAAACTAGACCACACTAAGCCAACAGCAACGGCGCCGAGCCCAGAGCAGAAAGGAGCGACAGGGTGCATTGGAGGTCGTCGCAGCACTTGCTACTACAATGTATCGGGAGCACCAGACGACAGGCTCTTCTGAGTCGGCGACAGCCAGCGGTTCTTCGACTCCCAGGCCCGACGATCTGGATGACACACACCTGCCGAAGGTCACTCCACAAACTGCTGATGATCTCATCTGAAGGACCACTGTTGTCATGAGCTGAGCCAGAGTTCTTCCACGCAAGTAGAGACTTACCTGAATTGTAACGAGTGATGCGCCAGTTGTTGTCACATGTACTATAAGCATTTTCGATATGTGCACACCCACCTCACGCGTGACACCCACGCATAGCCGTCACACGTCGCTAATGCATTATGTCTCCCTACGCACTGGCTGGATGTGGGGGTGGTAACATTAGGCAAAGATGCAGCAATCCCTACTAACTCACTGGGGGCGGGGCGCCGCCACAATAAGGGAAGCGCGTTGCCAGTTCAGATACGCTTGGGTGCAGTTAACGCACGCCTAGACAGGTCAATGTTCTTCAACTGACCACACCCCCATAGGTCCCCGCTGCACGTCAAAAGTGGTGTACTCACATTGTGACATCGACCAATATTCAGCCGTGAGATATACTATGTGCGACACACTGCACGCGTGATGATGCATGGGTACATTGCCCACCCTTCGCGCGACATACCTGGGGCCGATAGTGCGCATGCTCAGAACACATGCGACATACATACCGGCCTGGATGGTAGGTGGCGAAACATGGATATGTAGGGAACACACGTATTGTAGTCAAATACACGACACACACGCCCCCACCAGTCACCACACTGGACTAGTTTCTGTCACTATAAGATACAAGTTTGGACGGACACCCCCGAAGGGTTCGCCCCTCCAAGTTACGAATGTTCATGTTTAAACTGAAGTTTGGTTATGCAAGGCTACTCCGAGGATCCCCACCCGCGCCACCTGCTCAAAATCGTACTGACCGTCTTGCAACGCCCCTACAAGGCATACACATACACTATGACGTGCATTAACACACTTACGTGGAATATACGCCGAATGCACACACCCACACGTAGATATTCGATCTTTGCCTACCTGCAGCACCACTCGGTTGGCGTTGCCATGCTGCAAGAGACACACATGACATACGCAGAGCTGGAGAAACTGCGCCGGCGATGGAGAGGCCAAATATTTGGGACTACGTACTCGCCCCACCTGCGAGGTACGCTGATATGGGTGAGGGCAGGAATTCCATTTGTGCAAGAGGAAACCATTACCGATGCTGATGGCCGATACACGTTTGTTAAAGGGCGCCTTAATGGTCAGCCAATGTTTTTGGGCTCCATTTACGCCCCCAACGTGGATCAGGCATCTTTCCTTGTGCGCCTCTCAGAGAAGTTAGCCCCATGGACCGGGCTCCCCTGGTTGGTGGGAGGAGACTTTAATTCAGTGCTTAATTTGACCTAGATAGGTCGTTTCCACCTCTCAACAAAACTACTGCCGCGTCCAGTGCCCAAGCTCTTGCGGACTGGCTTACGCACTGGACACTGGTGGATCTTTGGTGCACCCTCAACCCGGTTATGCGCGTCTACTCGTACTATTCAGCGGTCCACGGGCTGCATGTACTCCTGGACAGGCTGATAGGCTCGCTTTCACTGCTCCCGTTAATTAAAAAAGCTGACTACCTAGGTCGGACCCACTCCGATCATAACCCGTTGTGGATGCAGCTCGGGTGGGAGGCTGACCGTCCCCCCCATACCGACATGGCGCCTTCAGACTAGTGCGCTGGAGGATCCAGAGTTCCGCTCCTCGCTAGGGACGGCCACTCTCGCATACTTTGAGCTCAACGAAGGCACGGCGAGTAGTGCAGCAATAGAGTGGGAAGCCTTCAAAACAACGATCAGGGGACACTGTATGGGAGCCACATGGAATATCCGCAAACACCTCTCCGCCTCCCTTAAGAAAATAGAATCTCAGCTGTTGCAGAAAGAGCAAGCAGGTGAGGGACACGGTAAAGACCCGCGACGCCTAGAGCAGTTGCGAGCTGACCATACCGACTTGTTAGAGCGCCTGAAGTGTCATAACTATGCCGCACACACAGCCCGCGCACATGCCTCTGCGGATCGGGCTGGCCGGCTACTTGCCTGGCTGATCAAACAAGAATACACACCTGCTCCAATCGGGGCCATACGCACAGACACAGGGCATATGCTGTATACCCAGCAAGAAATACATCGAGCGATGGCACAACACTACACACACCTCTATCAAACACGAGGGCACTGCGATGCCCAGAGGCTGGAGGAGTTTCTCAACCCATACAGTTACCCCCTCCAACGGATGAACACCGGGCAGTATTAAATGAGCAGCTTTCATTGGAGGAGATAGGGGATGCTATTGGATCCCTTGCCTCTGGGAAAACACCTGGACCAGACGGCTTACCGTCCGAATTTTATAAAGCGTATAGGGATTTACTTACGCTACGTCTCCTTGCCCTGTACGCTACCGCACTAGAGGAGCGTAGGCTTCCTCACACGATGTGGGAAGCATACCTGGTATCCCTCCTAAACCTGACAAGGACCCCACAGACCTTGGTTCCTACAGGCCTCTCGCCCTGCTCAACACAGACTACAAGATTTTGGCAAAGGTGCTAGCGGACCGACTGGCGCCAGTGGTCCCCGCACTGGTCCATACCGACCAAAACGGTTTCGTACTGTCCCGGAGCACCTCCCTTAACCTGCTGCGTTTTTTTAGGGTGGCGACAGATGCCGTGCAGGATTGGCCAAGGGCAGGCTGCCTCATACTAGATCTGGAGAAAGCCTTTGATTCCCTCGAGTGGGATTACCTGGCGGCGACGCTGCAGAAGTATGACCTGGGGCCCGAGTTCCTACAGCTTGTCAACTTGCTTTACGTCGGCCCCACAGTCCGGGTCCGAATGGGGCCTTACCTGTCGGATGCTATTCCGGTGCGTAGAGGAACTAGGCAGGGGTGCCCCTTATCCCCTCTCCTATTTGCGCTCGCAATAGAGCCATTGGCGGAAGCACTGCGCACCACATATGGGGATGGTATACCACTAGGAGATGCGGTGCATCAGGTATCACTGTATGCTGACGATCTCTTAGTCTACATAAGAGATATTGAGAGGATCCCTGACCAACTGCCGCGCCTGTTACACAACTTTGCCACCATTTCTGGACTCCGGGTCAACGTTGAAAAGTCCTGCTTATACGCATTTGGTGAGGGGCTCTGTGACCCAGGTTTCACCATTAAGGGTAGAGCGGTGCAGTGGAGGGAAGACACCTTTCGCTACCTGGGCATTCGGGTCTATCGTCAGCCACAGGACATATTTGATGGGAACCTCGGAAGGGCCCTGACGGCCATCCGGTCGCAAATGCGGTTCTGGGGCACACTCCTGCTTACTGTAACAGGAAGGGAGGCACAAGCCAAAATGGTAGTCCTCCCACGGCTTCTATACTATTTCGCGAACCTCCCTCTGTATATTCCAGCCTCCTTCTTTACCGCACTAGAAAGGCAGGTTAGGGACTTCATCTGGGGCACGGCGAGACACAGACTGCAGATACAAAAGCTATACCTACCAACAGACCAGAGGGGGTTAGCTGCGCCCTGTTTTGAGCACTACTACTTAGCTGCTCAACTGCAGTGGATAGCCCGTGGCTGGCCGATAGGCACTGCGCAGATACGGCAACTACGCAACCTCCCTACTCGCTGAGCCAGATTGTTGGGCTCTTTCACCCTGGCACGAAGGCGAGGGCGCCCAGGCCACTGTTGCTTGCCGTGGCGTACAAATGTTTCCGCAGGAGTTTATATATTCCTCGGGCCGTAACCCCCTATGCACCGGCGATACCGTTAGAAGGGTCCCCTAGTGGTCGAGAAGTGCTAACAGTCCAAGCAATTGAGGGGTGGCAGGAGAAAGGTGTTCAGACTCTGGGAGACCTCTATTGAGAAGGAACACTTATACCATACACATCCCTAGTAGAGGAAGAGGGGTTCCCGCCAGGGCAATTTCTCGTGCACCGCAACCTGATAGCTACGCTAGCGGCCAAATGGGGAGACATGGCTACGGAACCGCAGACACACCTTGTCATGCAATACTTACACGTCATGGGGCGTGGTAGGCATCTAGTGCGCTGGTTTGCTGCAGCATTTTGAGTGCATGCAGCAATAAACCTAAACCCCCTGCGTCACAAATGGGAACTAGATATGGGGCGCCCCCTCACTGACAAGGAGTGGGTCCAGACTTTAGAGAGTCCTACTCGCATACCCAGAAACATGCGGTTCAGACTAATCCAACTGTATATAATACACAGGGCCTACCTTACACCCGCCAACATCAATTGTTATTTTCGTAGAACGGATGCGGCGTGCCCCAGATGTGCTGAGATGAGAGCTGATATCATACACATGTTGTGGAGCTGCCCCCGGATCACTGTGTATTGGAACGCAGTAGCCCATCTGTTACATGCCTGCACAGGACGTGATCTCCCCTTTGAATGGCCAGTATATCTACTACACAAATTCCAGAGATCGACGGCCACTAAAGTGACATCCAGGTTCCTAGACCTGGGGATAGTGGTGGCCAAGAGATTGCTTACGAAAAGATGGAAAGCAGAAGAGCCATCACATGCACAGGCATGGCGCCGCTCAATGCTTGCTTGGGCTACGGCGGAAAGCCTCGCCATCAGACGCGAGGTAACGCTGGGTCTGAGGCAGATCCCCATCGCAACACACTGGAATACCTGTTTAGCGGAGTTGCACCAACACGCAAGCAATGACTCGGGGGGGCTCCACTCTCTGAGGGATACATGGGTAACTAACATACACAGTCGTGCTACGCGCGTGTATTCCACCTCGCCAGGCTAGTAACCATATGTCCGTCATGATGCACTCAAGCCACTGTGCTGCATTTGAGAAGTAGTGGGAAACGCGTTAGCAAGGCAGCAATACACACCTAAGTACTAAGAGGGGGGACGAGGGGCTACAGGAGGGCCTATGTTGTTTACGGTTTATTCCTTTTTCTTTCTTTCTTTGCTTGTTGAAAAGCCTGTTGACATTTTACAATCTCCGCCATAAATTGTAACTGGCTGTATACATGCCGGCATGCACGTGGCTATACACGCTACATGATGTGACAAAAGGACTGATGGTTACGCAATTGAGAGTTCTTGACTTCGTAGCTGATGCTGTGGCAACCCAGAGATCAGTCACAGAGACTATGCGAGTAATAATTATTTCGCCAGCATTACATGAATGTTTTGTTAAAGCTACACGCATGCTCTGATTTGTACATGTAATCAACGAAGCTTCGTGTATGTATGAAACACCAGATCATAAAATACAAACTTAATAAAAGAGATTTAAAAAAAAAAATAATAATTGCTTTTGCTGTCAATATTTTTGTCTTTAATTGCAAATGTGGTGACAATATTTTTATTATATATATATATATATATATGCAGTGGCTGCTCCTCGAGGGAGTGCTGCGTGGCGGTGGGGCGGGGGAGGGCCAGGGTGGGGGTAGTAAACTCCGGCATACGGCCGAATGGAGTTAGGTAAAGAAATAAATAAATAAAGCGAATTACATTGCACGCGCTGCATCGCCGTTTGGCGATGTAGCGTGCGTAATGTAATTTGTTTTATTTATTTATTTCTTTACTTAACTCCATTCGGCCGTATGCCGGAGTTTACTACCCCCCACCCTGCCCCTCCCCGCCTCACCGCAGCACTCCCTCGAGGAGCCGCCACTGTATGTATGCTGGGCACTTGCTAACAATCGAATGGATGCTTTTTGAATTTTATTTCTGCAAATAAAGCACTGCAACTTTACAAATCGACACGCTGTGGTCCGCACCTGCTTTTCCCGTACTGGTGGATTTGGTGAGCCAGGACTGTGTGTGTGTGTGTGTGTGTGTGTGTGTGTGTGTATATATATATATATATATATATATATATATATATATATATATATATATATATATATGCAACAAGGGGTTCGCCCAACCTACCAGCGAGTCCACCGACATCCCACCCTCACAAGACCTCTGCGACAAACTCAGCACCTTTTTCCACCACAAAATCAAGAGCATCTATGACAACTTCGACGAAGACAACCAACACACTGAACCCTCACCAACCACCCCCGACACCATGAAGCCAACGATCGACAACTGGACAGCCCTCACCACCGAAGACACACTGAAGACGATGAACTCAATCCACTCCGGGGCCCCCACGGACCCCTGCCCCCACCACATTTTTAACAGAGCCGCCGACACCATTGCACCCATGCTCCGCCACACCATCAACCGCTCCCTGGCAACCGCATCGTTCCCCGACGACTGGAAACACGCCGAGATCAACCCCCTCCTCAAGAAACCCTCGGCAGACCCCACCGACCTCAAAAACTATAGACCCATCTCCCTGCTCCCGTTCCCAGCGAAAGTCATCGAGAAAGCCATCAACAGCCAACTCGCCACATTCATCGAAGAGCACAACATCCTCGACTCCTCCCAATCCGGCTTCAGAAAAAACCACAGTACGGAAACCGCCCTCCTCGCCGCAACAGACAACATCCGCACCCTACTGGATAAAGGAGAAACAGCAGCCCTCATCCTCCTCGACCTCTCAGCGGCGTTCGACACAGTCTCTCACCGCACCGTAATACGCAGACTCCACGACGCAGGGATTCAAGACAAGGCCCTCGACTGGATCCGCTCCTTCCTCTCCGGCAGAACGCAGAGGGTCAGACTCCCTTTCCTCTCGGACCCTAAAACCAACCACCTGCGGAGTCCGTCAGGGGTCATCCCTCAGCCCTACGCTCTTCAACGTCTACATGGCTCCGCTCGGCCCCATCGTCAGAACCTACGGACTCAACATTGTATCATACGCAGACGACACCCAACTCATCCTCTCCCTATCCAACGAACCCAACACCGCCAGACACAATTTTCGAGAAGGCATGGAAGCCGTCGCCAAATGGATGAAAAACAGCTGCCTTCAACTAAACACCAACAAAACAGAAGTACTCATCATGGGCCCACACCCCAATGCCTGGAATGACACCTGGTGGCCCCCCGCTCCCGGAAGCCCGCCCACCCCCACGGACCACGCACGCAACCTGGGAATCATCCTGGACTCCGAACTCAAAATGGACCACCAGATCAACGCCGTCTCGTCCTCCTGCTTCCACACCCTCCGCCTCCTACGCAAGACCTTCAAATGGATCCCCCTCGAACACAGAAAGACCGTCACTCACGCCCTGGTCACCAGCAGACTCGACTACGGCAACGCACTCCACGCCGGAATAAACAAAAACCTCACATGCAAGCTACAGAACATCCAGAACGCCGCCGCAAGACTGGTCCTCAACCTGCCAAGACGCTGCCACATCTCCCAGCACCTGCGCACACTCCACTGGCTCCCCATCGAAGCTAGAGTCACCTTCAAGATGCTCACCCACGCTCATAAGGCCCTCCACAACACCGGACCAGCATACCTGAACAGCAGACTCAAATTCCACGCACCCCAAAGGACCCTACGATCAGCCCAACTCTCCTACGCCGTGGTCCCCCGCACCAGAAAGACCAGATCAGGCGGCCGCTCCTTCTCCTTCCTCGCGGCCAGAGCCTGGAACGCCCTCCCTCTCCACCTCAGACAGACAACATCTCTCCCCATCTTCACAAGAAACCTCAAAACCTGACTCTTCGACAGACCCCCTCCTTGATGGACTGGAACCTGCGAAACCACCCCTCCCCCAGCGCCTTGAGACCCTCACGGGTGAGTAGTAGCGCTTAACAAACGCGTGATTGATTGATTTATATATATATATATATATATATATATATATATATATATATATATATATATATATTACCTACTGGCGGTCGCCAGTAGGTAGTTATACTTAGGACCTAGTTTCCATAGGAAAAGCGTTTTTTGTTTTCCCAATAACTTTGGCATCGTTTGACGAATCTTCGCAAAATTTTCAAAACTAGTGGGGCGATCCGGTCAGCTCCTGTCTTGAAAGTTTCGGGGTGATTCGTCAAGCGGGGGCCGAGAAAAAAGGGGGGTCCCAAAACGCGTTTTCCCCATGTTATTTTCCATAGGAAACTTTAGACAAAGCTACAGCCCGAACTGCTGAACGGAATTACACCAAATTTGGCAAAAAGGTAGGTCTTCGTTCAGAAAGATCCCTTTTTGTTAAATGGTGTAAATCCGTTCAGTAGTTCCTGAGAAATAAGAAAAAGAAAAAGTTTCGATATCTATGGCCGCGGTGGATTTGCAAACCCTCCCGAGCACGAGCTGCAGTCTGATTGGCTGCCAACACTCCAAACCAGGAAGTGTTGGCAGCCATCTTGTGACTCGGTAGAACCGAGTCACAAGAAAACAGTAAAAAAAAGGTTAAAAAACAAGAAAAGGGGGCAGGGCAGAAACACCCTGACCCCCTAGGCCTGCTCAGGGGTCCCACAAGGACCCCCAGGACTAAAAAAAGCATTTTTTTTAATAATTTCGGCGGAATTCGCGTTGGGGTCGCGAATCCCACCGAAATTATAAAAGAAAAATGAAGAGCGGTCTCCCGCGCTTCATTTAAATGAGGCCCCCGGGTGGGCCAGGTCCCGGGGACATTGTCCAAATAATAATAGCGGGGGCCCACGGGGGCCCCCGCAGCCCCGGGGACCGCCACCTCCCCGGGGCTATGCTGATTATTTGCGGGGGCACGCAGCCCCCACGCTGCCCTGGGGACCGCCACCTCCCGGGGCTTTTTTAATTGTATGCGGAGGGCACGCGGCCCCCACGCAGCCCCGGGGACCGCCACCTCCCCGGGGCTCTGTTTAAAAAAAAAAAAAAGTGTGAGGGGGCAAGAGCCCCCCACACGCCCCGGGGACCACCACCTCCCCGGGGCCCTTTTTGTCAATTTCGGGGGTCCTTTATGGACCCCCAGCCCCGGGGACCACCACCTCCCCGGGGCTTTCTAAATGAAGGGAGGGGGGCCGCGCGGCCCCCCCTCCAGGAGCCATCGATGGCCCTGGGGACCGCCACCCCCCAGGGCCGGCTCCTGCAGTGTCCCGGGGTGCCCACCCCGGGACACTGCTGTTTGCTATGGCAGGGCGGGAGCGGCTCCCGCCCTGTCATAGCAAACTCTGCTTTGCTTCATTGAAGCGAGAGCAGGAAACCTGCTCTCGCTTCAATGAAGCAAAGCAGGATTGCTTTTCCACAAGGGGAGCTTCATGTCAGCAGCTCCCCTTGTGGAAAAGCAATGCCGGCTCCCGCGGGAGGCGGGCAGCCGGCAGGGACTGTGGGGGCATTGGGACTACCCCCACAGTCCCCAACGGAGCGGCCAGGCCCCGGGGGATGGGGTCCCCGGGGCCAGAAGTGGCCCGGGAGGGGGGCCATGCGGCCCCCCTCCCCAAGAATTAAAAAAAAATATATATATATATAGGATAAGGCCGGCCCGGGGGGATGGGGTCCCCGGGGCCATAATTGGCCTCTGGAGGGGGGCCACGCGGTCCCCCTCCCGAATTTTTTTCCATTTTTTTTAAAAAGGCTGCCAGGCCCCGGGGGATGGGGTCCCCGGGGCCAAAAGTGGCCCAGGTAAGGGGGGACACGCAGTCCCCCTCCCATAACAGTCATTTAATTAAAAAAAAAAGGAACCGGCAAGTTGCGGGAGGCCCCGCCCCCTCCCTGCAGCACTGTGCAAACGCACCCCCTGGCGCGTTGTAAGTTGGGGAATTAATTCCCCTTGATTACTGAGGGTCCCTGGGGGCCAACTAGCCCACTAGGTACCTCCAGTATGCGCCAGGGAGCTGCGTTGCAGAGAGGTGGTCCTAGGCCACGCCCCTTTTTACACCTCTCTGCAACGGAGCTCTGTGGCACTTACTGGAGGTACCTGGTGGGCTAGTTGGCCCCCAGGGACCCTCAGGATTCAAGGGGACTTAATCCCCCAATTTAAAACGTGCCACGGGGCATGTTTGCACAGTGGTGAAGGCAGGGGGCGGGGCCTGATGTGACAAGTGTGCAAACGCACTCCGTGGCGCGTTTTAAGTTGGGGAATTAATTCCCCTTGATTACTGAGGGTCCCTGGGGGCCAACTGGCCCACCAGGTACCTCCAGTATGCGCCAGGGAGCTGCGTTGCAGAGAGGTGGTCCTAGGCCACGCCCCTTTTTACACCTCTCTGCAACGCAGCTCTGTGGCGCTTACTGGAGGTACCTGGTGGGCTAGTTGGCCCCCAGGGACCCTCAGGATTCAAGGGGACTTAATCCCCCAACTTAAAACGCGCCACGGGCACGTTTGCACACTTGTCACATCAGGTCCCACCCCCTCCCTTCACCACTGTGTAAACAGGCCCTGTGGCGCGTTTTAAGTTGGGGGATTAAGTCCCCTTCAATCCTGAGGGTCCCTGGAGTCCAACTAGCCCACCAGGTACCTTCAGTAAGCACAACAGAGTTGCGTTGCAGAGAGGTGAAAAAAGGTGCGTGGCCTCGGAACGCCTCTCTGCAACTCAGCTCTGTGGTCCTAACTGTAGGTATCTGGGGGGCTAGTTGGGCCCCAGGGACACTCAGGATTCAAGGGGACTTAATCCTGCAACTTAAAATGTGCCACGGGGCGCGTTTGCACACATGTCACCTCAGGCCCCCCCTCCCTTCACCACTGTGCAAACGCGCCCTGTAGCGCGATTTAAGAGGTAGTTTTAATCCCCCTGCCCTATTATGTACTAGGGACTTACAGAGGAGGTCATGCTAATCACAGGGGTACCCAAACGCATAGTGTTCCCTAGTGTATGTAGGTGTTTTCAATGTATTCTAAGTGTGTTTTAGCATAGCACTGGCTCTGGTTAGTCAGAGTCAGTTACCACCAGTACACGTCGGAAAAAGTTGTGGGCACAGGATGATTTTGGAACAAGGTCTCTTTCTGCTCCTCTGTTGGTTCTTTCTGCACATCTTTTGCTTCTTCCTGCACTTTTCTTCGTCTTTGTGGACTTCTGTTGCTTCTTTCTGCATTTCTTTTGCTTCTTTCTGTGCGTTTTTCTTCTTTCTTCACATGTCCTACCTCTGTAGGCATAGTTAGAAACTAGCATTTAAAAAACCTTTGAAATTCACTTAAAAACCATAGGTTTCAGGAACATTATAGTTAGAAATTAGCATTTAAAAACCTTTGAAATTCACTGAAAAAACAATAGGTTTCAGACACGTTATAGTTAGAAATTAGCATTTAAAAAACCTTTGAAATTCACTGAAAAAACCATAGGTTTTAGGGACAGTTATAATTAGTTGGACATTTCACTCGTACAAAACCCGTGAAATTCCCCCGTTATAGTTAGTTCAGCTAACTATAACTTGCGTCCCCGCAATGCACTGCTGATGACGTCACATATTACATCATTCATGACATGGTCAGTGACATCACTGATGACATCTCAATTGACATCACTGATGGCATCACTGATGACATCGTCCATGTGATAATTTGATGCATCTTCTCACACCCTAATATAACTTTTCATACACCCACTCTAAATTACAGACTGCCATTCTCAAAACCATAGACACTCCAATACCAATAACTACATACCCACTCACTGATTCTTAGGCCTACACACACACATCCACTCACTCACCCGTACAGTCACTCATACTTATGGTCACTCAGTACAGGACTATCATATGCACTCATACACTTATATAGAAACTTACACACTGCCACTCATCCATAGAGGTACTCACACACCTAGTCAATCATACAAATAATTAATCACACAGCCATTTACTCACCGATACAGTTATACACACACCAGCTCACTTACTCATACAAATACTACCACATTCTTACACTCTTATAAAATCACTGATACAAGCACACACTCATCCATACAACCACTCTCACAATCACACACTCTCACGTATAGCCATTTGTATACTCCAACACACATATATACTGCCTTTCACAAATGTAGTTACTCACACATGTACCACTGAGATATACATTCACTCACTAACACACCCATACACATACTCACCCACCCATACAGTCCATCACAGATGCACTCTTGAAACCATGCACCCAGTGACTCACCCACTCACACATCTATGCACAGAGTCACACACACCCCACCCACACAAACACTCAGGCACCCATACAGATACTCAGACAACCAATCAATAACCCATATAGACACTCATGGAGCTATTCACAAACCCATGCAGCTGCTTACACACCAACAGACAGACGGATACAGACATTCACACAGTTTAGTCACTAACCCATGCAATCAGTAAGATATGTTTAATCACTCACTTATAGAGTCAGTCACGCACCTCCTAAATCATCCATTCAAACACTTATACACTCATTCTTCAATACGCCTTTCCCTATATATATTAAACATATTTAAACTTTACAGAAACACACAGTCACTGGATGATGTCATCAGTGATGTCATCAGTGATGTCATTTGAGATGTCATCAGTGATGTCACTGACCATGTCATGAGTGATGTAATATGTGACGTCATCAGCAGTGCATTGCGGGGACGCGAGTTATAGTTAGCTGAACTAACTATAACGGGGGAATTTCACGGGTTTTGTACGAGTGAAATGTCCAACTAACTATAACTGTCCCTAAAACCTATGGTTTTTCAGTGAATTTCAAAGGTTTTTAAATGCTAATTTCTAACTATAACGTGTCTGAAACCTATGGTTTTTCAGTGAATATATATATATATATATATATATATATATATCACTGAAAAACCATAGGTTTCAGGCACGTTATAGTTAGAAATTAGCATTTAAAAACCATCGAAATTCACTGAAAAACCCATAGGTTTCAGGAACGTTATAGTTAGTTGGACATTTCACGCGTACAAAACCATAGAAATTCCGGCGTTATAGTTAGTTCAGCTAACTATAACTCGCGCCCCGCAATGCACTGCTGATGACGTCACATATTACATCATTCATGACATGGTCAGTGACATCACTGATGACATCACTGATGACATCTCAAATGACATCACTGATGACATCACTGATGACATCATCCACGTGAAAATCTGATGCACCTCCTCACACCTGAATATAACCTTTGATACACCCACTCTAAAATACAGACTACAATTTTTGAAAAAATAGACACATCAATACCAGTTACTAAATACGCACTGACTGATTCCTAGGTCTACACACACATCCACTCATTCACCCATATAGTCACTCATACATGCAGTCACTCATCAATACAACACTATCATATGTACTCATACACCTATACAGACACTCACACACTGCCACATATCCAGAGTTACTCACACACCTAGTCAGTCATGCAAAGAATCAATCATACTTCCATTTACTCACCTATACAGTTATACAGACACCACCTCACTTATTCATACAGATACTAACACATAATTACTCTCTTATAGATTCACTGATACAATTACACACTCATACATGCAGCCACTCTCACAATTACTGACTCTCACATATAGTTATTTATATACACCATCACTCACATATACTGCCTTTTCCATATGTAGTTACTTGCACATGTGCCACTGAGACATCCATTCACTCACCAACACACCCATACACACACTCACCCACCCATACAGCTGTTTCCACATGCACTCTTGAACCCATACACCCAGTGAATCAACCACTCACACATCTATGCACAGAGTCACCCACCTCCCACCCACCTACACACACACTCAGGCAGCCATACAAATACTCAGGCAAGCAATCAATAACCCATATAGACACTCATGCAGCTACTCACCAACCCATGCAGCAGCTTACACAACAACAGACAGACTGATACAGACTTTCACACAGTTTAGTCACTAACCCATGCATTCAGTAAGACACATTTAATCACTCACTTATACAGTCAGTCACGTACCTACAAATCCTCCATACAGACACTTATACACCCACTCATTCTTCAATACAGCTTGGCATATATATAAAACAAATTTAAACTTTACAGAAACACACAGTCACTGGATGATGTCATCAGTGATGTCATTTGAGATGTCATCAGTGATGTCACTGACCATGTCATGAATGATGTAATATGTGACGTCATCAGCAGTGCATTGCGGGGGCGCGAGTTATAGTTAGCTGAACTAACTATAACGCCGGAATTTCTATGGTTTTGTGCGCGTGAAATGTCCAACTAACTATAATGTTCCTGAAACCTATGGTTTTTTCAGTGAATTTGTATGGTTTTTTAAATGCTAATTTCTAACTATAACGTGCCTGAAACCTATGGTTTTTTCAGTGAATTTCTATGGTTTTTTAAATGCTAATTTCTAACTATAACGTGCCTGAAACCTATGGTTTTTCAGTGAATATATATATAGATATATATATTAAAATATTTGGGTTACATTATATTGAATTTAAGTATAATTATATTTCAAATATACTATTTTACAGTATATATTTAGCTAAAAAATTATATTCTTACCTTGTTTTGGACAGCATTCCTTTCCACAATATTCTAGAAATAATATTTTTGTCATTCCTACTATAGGTATAGTAAAACAATATTAAGCTATGAGATATGTTTGACACTCTATTTGTATGTCTCGATATTTTTGTGCAATATTTTGTCACACAACCACACATTCACCACCTCAAGTCTGGCTCCCAAAAAAGGACCTGGACTTATGAAATTACCTCCCAAAATCAGTTTGGCAATCGTGATTTTCCTGGTACTATCCCATTCCTCTTGGGTATATGGGGTAATTTTACATTCTGGGATTATCCATCCAACCAAGTCTCATTAATTCCAGGTGTCAAATTACGGCATTGAAATTATTGGTGCAATTAAATTTATGCTTTAAATGTGGAAAACTGCACCAATATTCCCCATTTTTCCCAGGTAAGTGGGTAAATGATAGACATTTCAAGAAAGTTAAATTTCCATTCTAATCTGTCCATATGTGGAAACTCTGTTGATGTATTTTTATGAAAAATTTACATGAATAGCGAACATGTATGAGCTTAAATTCTGAATCTCGTAAGAAGCTTACATATTGGCACTAATATTAGATTAGGACTGCATAGTATGAATATGAAAACTATAAAGGTATTTTGTAAAAAGATGGCATGGCTCTCTATTCTTTTCACTTTCGTTATAATTCCTAAAACATTAGATGTGACTTGTTAAGAAAAATAGCTCACTCCATACCACTAGGGTACGAAACACAGTGGGACAACATTTTAATGGAATGGGACTGCAAATACAAAAAATGGCAGATAGCAGGTAAGAGTTAAGGATCAACGGTAAAGGTTAAGTTAAAGGATGGATGATAGGGTGTCTCCCCCATAAAAGTACAAATTAAGGGCTAGAAGTGGGGATTAGAGAGAGGTTATGGGATAGTTTATGGGAAGAGTAACAGCAAAAGTAAAGAGAAAGGGCTAGATTAAGGGAAAGGGAGGCAGTGGGGGGGTGGTCTTACATTATAAAGAAAAAGAAAAATCAAAAAGTTCATCGGAATTAAAAAAGAATGAGTAATGAAAAAATAATTAACAAAAGAAAAGTAGAAGAGATGCTAGATTATTCACTCTGAAATTAATCAACAGGATTTTTTCTCAAAGTGATTAATCAACTAAAAAAATTATTTAGATCCAAGAAGCAGTGCATTTAGTCTTTATTTGTCTGTAAATGCACTATTCAATCTACATAAAAGGCTCTCAGATGTTTAGATATTGAACCGATAGTCACACAGTCAGGGGTCACCAGTCCATCCTCTATAACTTCTTTACTGAACTGGCTATTCCCCAAGTGTAATTGTAAGGACCATACAGCCCAATCACAACTAATGGAGTTTCCTCATGGAAATTGGCCTAGGTGTATATTTTGATGATTAGATCCAAATCCAATTATAAATTATCTCCGATTCTGAATCTGGTCAATCACACCTTGAATAGACTTCTTCTTGAAAGATATAATGGGGGGAGGTTCACTATTTTATAGTGCAATGCAGTGCAAGAACCAAAGTTGCAGCACTGTGCTGTGCTAGGGGAGAAAACAGGGCAGTGCCATATCTACAAAGATGTGCCACTTCTGCTCTCATTCCCAGCGCTGGCGCTGTTTGAGCGTCACTAACCCCCCCTGAATGATGTACAGCATAGGTTATTTGCTAGAAACGTACCCATCCAGTACACAAAAACTACGCTCAGAAACACATTAAACTTTTCAAGCAGTGAATGGGCGCTCTACAGTACAGCACACATGGAAAGTTTTAATAGGAGAAATTAAAACATTTGTCCAACTTTACGTCTGCCTCAAGGAGGCATTCGATTTTTTTGGGCATAAAGCCTTGTCTACTGATATTAATAGATAGGGCTTTGCATTTAAAAAAAATAGGAGTGGCATAGGAACACCCATGTACCACCCATGGAAAGCCTCCTTGAAGCAAAGAAACGCAAAGTAGCGCAAAGAGCTATTTCCATTACTTTTAGACAACTTTCCAATGCAAAAATGTTTTGTGTTGGAAACTAAGTAGTTTGGCAAGACTTTGAACAACTTTGTGTCACTTTTTGAGACTCACTTTTTGAGACTTTACAACAGCACAGAGCCTTGATAAATCCTCACCAATATATTGCTTCAACAGTGGCCAGGGCTGGTCGGGATAGCAATAGTCATGCACAAATGTTCAAACCAGCCCCACACTTTAGGAGACTGTGACTAGAAATGGACCATGGGGCATAGATGGGTCGTGACAGCACATCGTGCTCTGAAAGCAACCTCCTAGCCTGCAAACTTTCGGGCAATTGCCAGTGTGGCAAATGGCCAATTCAGTCTTGACAGTGACCCTAAAACTTGAACATCTGAAAGAAGGTTTAAAATACTAGTCAGTTTGATACATTAAGTATTGCTGAGGAATTCTCGTGCACGCAAAGAACAAAAGGAAACGAAAAATGCAATTATCTTTAGCTATAAAAACAACAGACATTGGTCCCACACCAGAGGCGCAACTAGAGCCAAATTTCGGGGGGGGCTACCAAAAATGTCGGGGGGGGGGGGCTGATTTTTCCAGCAATATGCAGAGTGGAGATACAGGGGCTCTAAGAGGGGTGAAAACACAACAAAGTCTCGTTAGCAAGTAAATGGTCTTTTAAAGACCTGTGAAGTACTCGGGTGCGGCTGTGTGTGTGCCCGGGAAGCTGTCTCAGCGGGGCTTACACACACGACGGGGGGGAGAGGGGGGGGGCTGAAGCCCTTTGAGCCCAATGGGCGTTGCGCGCCTGTCCCACACATATTCACGTGTTCTACTTCTACGAAAAAACAGCATACGGACAGACATCAGAAAATCATTTCTCCCTTTTCCAACTGATATGAGAGAAAGAGCAAAGCAAAACACTCCCCTTTGGATATTAGATATGTACATGCTGTTACACACCTTCTACCACAGTCGGTACTCAAATGCGTTTGTCACGGATTGCTACTTCTAAAAAAAACCCTTTCACAGATTTATAATCTCTTTTTGCTGCTACAACTCGAAAGGATGAACAAACACGTCAACGCCATGGCTTTATTTCTGAAATGAGTGTCTCAACTAGTTTCTGTCTGTAATTTGCATTGCAACGTCTTTTGTAGGGTTGGGTGGTTCATCCTACTTTCCGATAAGCCATTGCCTTGGATTGGTAAAAACGCATGTTTTGCCACAGAAGTGTAGAATGACAAGGGAAGCTTAACTAATAATTTACAATTTCAGAAACTGTAGAGTGCTGCCGTGTCTATTTAATAGTAAGTGCGAGTTTCCGAAAGCGATTTTGTTAGTCACTAGTAGCGGCTTGTAAATAGTGACTCTCTACAGTATTTAGAGGAAAAAGACGAACATCTTTAGATCTACAAAGAAGCACAACTAAATCAGCTCAAAACTCACTGCTCGTGCTAGTTAGTTGTAATCACTAACGAAATATGGTGTTCCCCGATTCCAAAACGAGAATGCTCATTACACCTATATTATGTTATGTGACACATATACCCAGCGGGCACCAACACCTGCGATACCTTTGGTTCCCATGATACTATAAAAATAGACCACTCAGAGGCAGGTCGTGCCCCCATGTGCCCCCGCCGTCCCAGTGCGCGCAGGCTGCCCCAGAGCCCCTACCCCCTGGGGCAAAGGGAGATAACCAGGTTTCCCCCTGACCGCCCAGAGAGACGCGCACCAGCCAGATCAGTGAGGGACCGAGAGAGGGACACATGATCCATCACTGCCAGCTTAGCGGAGATCTCGGAACGGGAGGGCGGGCGGGAGCGCCGCCGGTCCAGGCAACATGAACGGGAGCGGAGGGCAGACGGAGGTCGAACCCCAGATTCCCGATCCACGCAAGCTCTTTTTCCCGCACGGCAGCAACAGATATTCTAAGGGGCATGCTTTCCCTAATCCGGGAGCGACCGATAGATAAAATGCTCCCTTCCCTCCCTGCCCCATCATGTCCTTCCTCCCCGCCCGCAGCATCCCCGGTCACCTGTAAGAGGGAGCGAGGCATTTCCACAGGCGCACATCCCGGGAGCATCAGCAGCGGGCAAGAGGAGACCCGCCGACAGTGTTGACAGGTCTGACGTGTAAAACAAGCACAAAGTGCCCTGGAGAGAAGCCACGAACTAGATCAAGGCTTGCTCAAAAGAGGGACTAAGCGAGTCCCACCCACATAATGAGGGAAAGAGGTAGGCAAATATAAGTACCATGCATAACATGATAATCAAAGAAGCTGTCATAGATTTGAGCATCATTCAGTGGCTGAGTAGACTCACAGCGGACGACGGACTGCTCTTAGGTAGTGGCAGGATTGACAGTAAGGGATGCTTATTTTTTCAAGTACTTTCAGAGCATTAAGGGGGGCGTAACTGGGGGGCGTGTATATCGAGGTGGGCGAGTCGCTAAAAGCTTGAGCAAGGGAGAGCCAGGCAGGTTCCTTACTCTTTCCAAGCTCGATGTTCTCTTCTATCTGTAGGAAAGGTCATACATTCCAACATTTTGATATAGAAAAGAGGGAGATTTAAAAAAAAAAAAAAAACTGGAGTATTGTCTTTTCCCCACTGACTAATGCTGAAATACAGGCAATTTTAGACAGGAGACTGCTGAAATAAAGCTTTTTTTGGAATATAAAATTATGAGTCTCCCTCCTGAATCCAGTTTTTTGGCATGTATGGAACCTCGGGCTGAGCTTTCCTGTGGCTTCTGTCTGCTACTCACGCTCTACTAAGAATACGCCTAAAGCTTTGATATTTAGAAAGGAGAGAGAGAGATATCCATCAAGTGGCTAAATTGCAAAGTGTAAAACCAGGAAAACTGGGATCAATCTTCCCTTCCCCATTTTACAAAACTGTAAACTCCTAGGCACATATTTTGTTTCACCAAGCCTCCTTTTACGTTGTTATCAAACATGAGATCCCCTTCACGTACCTGAGTTTAGGATGACTGCTGTACAAAATCCTGTTGCGCTTTTTCCTTATATGTCAAATGAAAGTGCCTACGACAGACCAGAAGCGGTGTTAATCCCCTATGGATTTAATTGCGCCTCAACTAAATCTGGTCAACAAATTACAATGCAAGCAGTAAAGCACATTAGACTTTACAATGAAAACGGGACAGAGAAGTATAATAAAACGATGAAGGTTTATTAAGGGTTAACGTCATTACAGAAGTCAAATTGGATAGTTAAAGTCAGTCAATCAGTCATTTATATAAACAACAAATAATGAAACAGAGCCAGTTATAGTTGAAATCTAATAAATATATCAAAGTCATTAATCAGAGGTCAGACTAGCATGGTGCTGCCTCCTAAACTAAAGGAGAAAGAATGAGCCCTCCCCACGGCCAAGAAGGGGCTTCTTTTATATGTTATACAATGGAAATCATACATTTAATATAATTGTGCAAGAGTCACGCGGTTTGGACCAATCACTTTGAAGAGAGAACAGTATAGTTTCTGAGCTCACATTCCAAACATTATCCCACAGATTCACAAAACATCAGTCAGTCAAAGTAACGTATATTTAGACCATTGGTCTTTAAACAGTGCAAATACATATATGTACCGTCTCCTTATATACATTTATCAATTTATTAATTTATACCAATCTAATAACTTAAATAATTTCATCACAGTTTATAGCTAAAACAATATCACTTTAAAAATAGCAATTTATAGACAAGGAACTTCATTGCACTTACTCAATAAAAAATGTAAGATTTAAAATTCCAACAAAGCTTTCCACATTTAAAAATTTTCTACCAGGGTCAAAATAAAATCGTACACCATTAGTAAAAGGCCCTACTTATTTTTATATCCTTCATTTCACACTATGGCTTCCAATCCTTATATACCTAAGTGTATAATTCAACTTGTTTCTCCAAGCTAGACCTTTTTTGCAGCAGTCATGAACCTTCCAATAGCTATCGCAATATCCAGGTTACGCATATCAACAAGGAGTTCTACAGCTTGGGCATGGTTATTAATTTCATATTTTAAGAAAACGGTATTTAGGATTAATTTCCGCAAAGATAACACTTTTAAACAATCCACTAATATGTGCAGAATATCACATTTTGTGCCCAGCTTACGTGTACATTTCCCACCGGGTTGAATCATTTCTTTTCTCTCATTTTTTACCCAGGGGTTAATACCAATTCTTATTCTTAATAGTTCTAACCTGAGCCAACGATTTGGTAATATATCCAAATATGGGAACCAGACTTCCTTCTGCCAAGAATTTAACATAAATTGCACCAATATTTTCTCTCCCAGATACTGCCAATCATTTTCCCGTGATAAGTCTTTCCCTAAGATTCTTAGTTCACCCTTTGCAACTTCTACTTGTAACGTCTGTTGGCATACTCTCACCTTCATATTCCCACATACAGATTCCAATTTCTTTCTGACTCCTTTTGCGCCCATTTTAAATCACTTTGCTGGACCTCATTCTTGCACCACTGTGAGACTTTCTGTTCCTCTCCCAAGCCCAGTCTTTTCCAAAATCTTATTAGTGCCACTTGGGCCTGTATATTCCACGAGGTCATACCCATCTCCATTCTTATTGCCCGTATCATGGATGAGCTTGTTAGGGACATTAAGGTCTTAATACACTTCCCTTCCTCAGTATTCCACCCCTTTTACCACTGATACAGAGTAATTCTGCTCCATATTGTAATTGTATTATTATGTATTGTATTATGTATTATTATTGTATTGTATAATTGCACTAAAGGCTTTCATCATAGGTCTGGGTGACATCTTTCCATAGTCACGATTACATTTTTTCAAGCCAATCACCGATGTAAGGGCCCCAGCCTCCAAGGCCTCTCTTTGAGTATCTCAGTTCAGAGACCTTTCAAACCAGACCCCTAGATATTTATATTCATTTACTCTTTCCAATTTGGTGGGGCCCAGATACCAATTCAACTTATCTACTCTTTTGCCAAAACTCAACACCTTGGTTTTATTCATATTTACAGTTAGGTGTTTGAACCTACAATATTCACGAAATGCATCCAGCTTTCTCTGGAGACCCACCTCTGTCTGATCTAGAATTACTAAATCATCTGCGTACAGCAAGCACCATATTTGTTTAACATTCATTCAAGGGTTCGCACTTTTATCCACCCCAAGGGCAGTTGGCAGATCAGCTAAAAATATGGAAAAGAGTTGTGGAGCCAACACACACCCTGTCTTAATCCATTGCTAATTGCTATTCTCTGTGTCTATGTCCACTCGGTCTCCTTAATGACCTGTGCCCAATTTTGTCTATACAACTCCTGTATTAAAGACAATGACCCCTTTGGAATGTCATATTTTATCAGGGTTTCCCATAGGCAACTCCGGTCTACCAGATCAAACACTGCACGGAAATCTACAAACCAGCAGAACAACCTCCCTCTCTGCTTAACTTATTTCCATGCAATTGACCAGAGGGCAAAGCAATGGTCAATTGTGGAGTGGCCCCCCTTAAATCCACCTTGTTCTACAGGCATGATTGATCTCTGTTCCACACATTCCTTCAGTATTCCTAAGACTATTTTCACAAATACTTTTTCTCCCTCATCAAGGAGATTGATCAGCCTACAGTCATTTGTAATAGCACTTCAGCCCACCACTCAGACCGTGTCTTTATTATAATTGCCGGGAGGTTATCTGGGCCAGCTGCACGGGTTAAGTTTAGTTTTACTATGGTACGTTTTACATTATCTACTATAAAATGTCTTTTTATATCTTCATCCACCCCTTCTCAGGGTATTATATCTCTTTTTACAGGCTCTGTTTCCTTGCCATTCAGATCCCCCAGATACTCTTCTCATGCGGCTTCCTCCACCACACAATTCATTGCCTCTTGTACCTTGCCAGAACCTTCCTTTATTAACTTCCAGAATTTTCGTGCATTTATTGTTTCAATTGCTTCCATCAGATCCCCCCAACATTTCTCTTTAAATTTCCCTTTTTCATTCCGAATTAACTTTTTATACACTTTCCTCATTTTTACTAAATTACTATAACTTCCAAAATCATATCTAACTCTGAGGCTTCTCTCCCCTTTCCTTATCAACCTCTTCAGTTTCCTACATTCCTCACTAAACCAGTTCGTTCTCATTCCATGATTACCTCGATTCTTCTTAACCCTTAATTCTTTGTCTTTTAATTTTGCCCTAAAACATTACACCACTTGTCTAATTGTTTCTTCGTACCATTCTAATTTCCGCAACCTGGCCTTTTCCAGGCTTAAATTCTGTTGGAAATTAGCCAGTTTTATCAAGCATTCTTCTGTTAATCTAGTGGTAAGAAGTTTAGGGTAATCTAGTTGTAGGGGGATTACTATATCTCGTGAGTTCTGTTTACCTCTAGTTATTTCTAGTTTCAATGAGTCATGGTCACTTCCCCCTCCTTGTACAATGCAAAACCCCTCTATTTTTTCAAAGTTCCAGGCATGTAAAAAAATATAATCAATTGGGCAGGATTGTGTGCCTACCTTAAATGTTTGCTTAGCAATACGGTCGGACTCTATCCTGCCATTCAAGCAAAACAAACCCTTCGTGCCAAGATTATTTCCTAATGCCATGTCTCGTGAGGATAGTGTGCTATCAGGAAAGCTTGCCATACTTATATTATATGAGCATAGTATTTCTTTAAACCAGAGATCTATCCTTTTTGGGTTCATTTTATGGTTAAAATGACCCATTAGGATTAGCATATCTTTATCGTAGTTTTCGCACAGACAGTCCACATCCTCCTTAAAGTTACCCACCCCTACCCTATACTCTTCAGGGCTCCCCCACTGCATATATACATTCATAATTACCATACAGTCGTACTTGGTATCAGGGTCCAACAGGCATACTCTATAAGCCAATAATCATTTACATTTTGCAACTATGGGTGTCACCTTTTTCGCAATCTTTGTCGATATTAAGTCATGAAACCCCCCCCCCCCCCAGGAGGTCCCTGCTGTTTTTTCATCGCTGGCATATCTAGTTGAACGAACCCATCAATTATGGGGGTGTCGTAGCACAGCCATGTTTCTTGCAAACATATAATTTCCCGTCTATTGGCTAACTTTTTAAGGCTTTCTAGTTTTGCCATTCTTCCAAGCCTATTTATGTTCCATGTTAATATTCCAAGGCTGTGCGGTGACCTAATACCCTAATCGGTTTCGCTTAGCCAACCCACTTCCTCCAGGGCTGGAGAGATGGGACCTGCTAAGCTATTTTCGAGGCTCCAATTACCCCAGTGTTTACTTATCTCTGCAGTGCCTACGGTAATTTCAATATTTGCTTCTTCATCACACTCCGAATCTATCAGCCTGACCTCTCTTACCCCTAGACCTGCATGGTACGACATAAAAGCTTTGCCTTGGGTTTTTTTTTCATCCAATTCTATTTCTGGGATTAATCTTATCCCTTCCTTTACTATTCTGCATAAAACCCACTTGTCTAAGATCCTTAGTTCCTATTTCCTTTAGATTAGCACATTTGGAGAAGACAAGTATGAGCTGGGACCGATTTAAGGGTCGGAGTTTTCTCATTTTTTTCTTGCCCCTCTCTGGTTTAGATGGTTCAAAATAAAGCCACATATTACCACTACCCTTCTTTTCCACATCTTCAGTGCTCCCTCTTTCCTGCACCCACTTCCTGCTAAATGTTAAACTTAACTTTCTTCCTCTTTTGCTTGATCCCTGATGTTTCCATCTTCTCCAAAACCCTTTGCCTGTAGTTTATCTATTCTTCTCTCCCTTTTATTTTTCCATTGGGAATTTGATTGATCATTCCTTTTCCCTGCTTGTACTTCCATTCACTTTTACCCAGGGGTCCCCTCCTTTTCCCATTTCTTTATGTTACTTCCAAGATTTTTCCCCCTTTGTATGTAGGGAGCATCCCCCCTCTTTTCCTTTCTGCCATTTCCTTTCTTTACCCTTCTCCTGTTTACGGGCCTTCCTCCCTGCTTTTATCCACGGGATGTATTCCCTATGTCTTAATGATTCCCCCCATTTCTTTATCAACATCGGGCATCTAGAGATGTACACACTCTGTGACTCTGCCGGCGGCGGGGTTTCCCCCGCGCTTTCCATATTTTGAGCCTCGCTGACAGGCCTTACTATCGTCGGCATATGGTCCCGAATGGCTTTCAGTTCTCTCACAATATTCTGCAGTTGATTTTTTTTGAGTTTTTAAGATATCATTATTCATCATAGTTACTTGTAGTAACCCTTGCAAAGTTTTTTGCAGCATCATCATTATGTCCAGCATAGAGGCAGAAGGTGTTGCCGAGATATTTAATACTAACGTGGTGTTTTGTGCTGACCCTTTTATATTCTCGATCCCTTGGCTTTCCGACTGCCCCATCCTCTTTCCTTGATCAACTCTTTGTGCTATATTGTAATCTCTGCTCTTTTCATCAGTACTATTCACTTTCTGCTGCGATCCTTCATTATCTTAGATGGTAAGAAGCCGCAGTGAGGAAGCCAGTCTTGGTACCATGGTAGATTCATTTTGACTTAAGATGTTTTGATAGTTTATAATGGATGAGTCTAGATCTAGTGCACATTGACTGGCCTTCTCCTCCTCTAATTGTTGCACTTTTCCGTTTTCCAATGTTTCTAGTAGGGATTGTTTCCTCTTAAAGTGTTTGCCCACGAAATCCTTAATTGATTTAGAGACAGGCACTCCTCCCCTCTCAGGGGTTCCCCCCTTTTCAGATGCAGGTTTCATTTTTGTATTTCTCCTTGTTGGCCTTTTTCCTTCTTTTGTAGGGTTTCCCGTACTTTCTCCTTCTAGTGACCCAATTTCTAATGAGGCCTCAAGGTCCATCTGTAAGTGCCCATTTCGCCCTTTTCGTAATTTCCTTTTTCCTGGTGCCATTCCTTAGCACCTAGTGCTATGAGTTTAAGTTTAAATTGTTTAGCTCCCACCATGCTCTTCCAGTAGTTTTTACAGGTTGGCTATTTCGTGCACCTCCAGGTGACGCCCCGCCAACCTTACAGGCCGCAACTCAGTTATTCCCAGTCCGTCTACTGCCACCAACAATTAAATCTTCCTTTTATACTCCATACATTTTCATAATGTCCATGTTTACCCCAAACACTTACCTCTGCTGTGCCTTGCGATAGATAACGAAGTGCTGTATTGCTGCTGCCACTCCTCAGTTAGATGGGCTGGATGGATTTCCTTCTTTCTTCATTTCTTCATTTATTACTTCTGTGGATTTCCAGCTTATTCTCTCCCGTTTCAATCTTGGGCCCCGCCGCCCTTTATACACCTTTTTATGCTTCCGTACAGGCGTGATGGGCTCACGCCGAGCCACGTTGCACCTCCAGGGGGCCGGCACAGTTACGCCCCTGACCTTCTGCTGGAGGGTGCTCGAGTCCTAGGCACTTGTATTGGGAGCTGGGGGCCTAAAGGCCCAGAGTATCTACAATTCCCCCTATGTTTGCGGTCTGTTAGGTCGTCCCACAGCTAAACAAGCATTTTCAATGCAATAGGTCTCGCATTTCTGATAGTTTAAGCTATTGGCATTGTAAATGACAATGCCTTTTATTTATGTTTTAAAAAACAAAACATAAATAAAAAGCATTGTCATTTACAATGACAATAGCTCAATCTCTCGTAAATGCGAGACCTATTGCATTGCAAATGCTTGTTAAAAGAGTAAGGGGCACCGTCATTAGATACGCATATAGAGGAGGAGGGGTGGGTCATGCATTTTCAAAATATTTTTAAAAATACTAAGGTGACTGTAAGTAATAACCAAAGTACAGAAGGTCAAACCATTACCCAGCTAACTTTTGATGGGGGAAATATAGAATGCACATTGGCCCAGACCTGCCCCTTGAAGGCGCCCAGACCCAATGGGGTCCCGGTAGATGTATTTTTAGAAACCAAGATACTGTGGAGTCCTGCCCTGACAAATGTATTTAATGTTGCATCCAAACTGGGACTGCCAAGTACATGGAAACACTCAAACTTTGTGCCAATCTATAAAAAGGGTGATAGGTTAAACCCAAGAAATATAGACCTATCTCTTTAATTGATAGCACAGCAAAATTATTGGGTAGGGTGCTCTTAAATAGGTTAGATGATTGGGCAAGGGATTAGAGAATATTATCGGAGGCCCAATATGGTTTCAGAAAGGTAAGATAACGATCGACCATTGCCTAAATTTGCCAATGATCATTTCTAAATACACACTTGCCAAAGACGGACAGTCATGCATGGCATTCATGAATTTGACATCCGCTTTCGACTGTGTGGCCCACAATAAATTATTATGGGCAATTATGGAGGAAATGGAAGTGGACCCTCACATTATTGCCTTCATAAGGCATTTATACATAGGAGCAACTGTGTGTGTCAGTTTTGGAAGAGAAGGGGACTGCACAAGATCTTTTAACATTGAGAGAGGGGTGAGACATGGTTGCGTCCTTGCCCCCTTTTTTTTCTCTCTGTATACCAATGAATTAGAGGCAATATTGGGTGAATGTATTAAGGACATCCCATATGTTGAGGCATCCCCCTTACCTATACTCCTCTATGCAGATGATGCAGTGCTCCTGGCTAGCACTCCATTGGCACTGCAGAAGCTCATAGAGGAGTATACGAGATTTATGGCTAGTTTAGATCTACGCGTGAATGTTGCTAAATCCTTTGTTCTAATTGATGGGCTGCACCCAAGGAAAGCCTTAAGCTTCCATATGGAGAAGAGAAGATTGAAAGTGGTTGACACATTCTCTTATTTGGGGGTTCTATTCGATAGAACCCTATCTTGAAAAAATATGGTTTTAAATAGAACGACCCTCTTGGAAAATGGTATTGTGGCACGTGCAAAGTTTTCAAAATAATTGGGATCTAAACTTATCCCTGCAATGTTGAACACTTATTTAGAGAAAGCTAAGGCTAGTGCCATTTATGGGGCAGCAATTTGGGGCACGATAGATCTAAGTCCTCTGCAACGAATGGTGGACGCATTCTGTAAGAAAATGTTTTCTTTGCCCTCTACGTGTGCAAATTATACTTCCTATACGGAGTTAGATCTGCTATATTTGGAAGATTCAATCATATTGGCCCTGTTCCTACTTTGGCTATCTATATGGAAAAGGGAATGTGTACAGCTGAACCAGGCAGTCCTTAGGGATTGTTTAGAATTGGATTATGTTCATCGGATTCCCTGGTTGAAATATATAGAGACCACTTTGACTGCTTTGGGACTTCGAGTCTTCTTTGACATTCCATTGTCATGTGTTAATTTTTCCAATGCTAAATTAAAAAAGATTTTCTTAGCAAAAGATGCTGGGGATAGGTGGGAGATGAATAAAGTAAACAAGGGAACTGATCCCGTTGCCCCTGTAACACTTCTATTACCACTACACGTGGCAAGGATGTTTGGGCTAAGAAAGTATTTTTATCCCAAATCATTTTACCTTATTGTCCTTCCAAAATTTGACATGAGTACTAAGCCACCAAAGGTTCAAGCAAGGTGCCAGAAGAGAAACCAGGCTTCAAAGTAAAATGTCTATGCCTACAAGTACTCTTGCTCCATCAACACAAATCATTTATTCTACAGGCATATTGGGTGGGCGAAAAACTCCATTGCTTGGCTTGCTTATGACACAGCACATCTTTCCACATCATCTTTCCAATACCATTCGGGTCTAAGGCTCAATGCTGCTCAGGTGGACAGTCAGCTCATAGGTCCCAGGGCTACACATGGTTTCATACCTAAACACAAAAGTTTGCTGAGTCAGTGCTGCTCTCTCATGCCCACAGGTTTCACCCGCTATGGCTCAGGACGGCAAGTGCCATTTGGATTTCCCGGTTGGGAGAAGGGCAGCTGTGTTGATCTTTTGTGGTTAGGAGAACTGTGCCCCACTGGGAGACACCTCTGGTTCCCACACCAGAAAGGTCATTGGACAACCCAAACACCCTTCACTGTAATTCTCAGGGGTGGCAGAACAAGGAGCCCACAAAAAGGCTCCCAGGCAGAGCAGCATTTCCTGTAGCCAACTAGCTAAGCCCAGAAATATACCTTTAACAGCGTAGTGTAAAAGATAGAGAGGATTTCCAGCCTTATAACAATAGAAAAGCATGTGAATCTATGAAAGATCCAATGCTGAAAAGACAATGTTGTCCACATTGCAGAAAGTTATGCGGAATGGAGAAGGATTACAGTTATCTACTACAATAGCAATACGTTTATGGAGCTTACCTTTGGTAAGGCGATAATAAGCTGTGGCTCACTCTACTTTCCATCATGAAAGTCGCCGTTTCTTTGCCGTAATCAGAAACGGGTTGTTGGTGCTGACAGATACTAACTCTCAGAAGCCTCTTTCTCTGCACACATTCTTCTTTGCAGCTAATTTGTTTACAGTGCCATTCATCCAAATACCTTATCTTTTTTACTGCAGGTGCAATATCAGGTTTCCAACGAGAACAGAGTTATTGTTCAATATGAATGTATTTGTGATGTGGAACTCAACAGTCATTTAAGGTGAAAGATATCACATACGCGTCCTACTACATAGCAGATCCACAATTGTCCCGGGTATAATCAATTTAAGTCTTAGCAGCAATGTTTACTCAAGCTTTTGTTCAGAACCGCGGAACTCTCTTTGCTTTGTCATTTATGAATGTGCACGACATGCTAAATGACTTTTTGGGGAATATTTTACAGCCCACGCATCACAGATGAGTAATGCTTGTACAATTATATCAAAGATGACCCTGATTAAATGCATATTTTATCTACTGCGAGTGAGAACATGAAATAATATGCAAATCCCATGCCATCATTAATCAGAATGAAATGTAAATGGGATATAGCATTGCTTTTTGCCCTACGATGTTTCAGACCTTTCACTTTCATCTGGAGTTTGGTCGACAGGAAAGGTCCTAGGAATCACGCTTCCACTGAATAACCGATATGGATCATGCCTTTGTTCCATAACGCAGAAGCAGCATAATGAAAGAGCTCCTTAAACAGCCTCTGCGTATCTGCAGGTCAGACACTGGGTCTTGTGTGGTCTTTTCTATAGCCAAATTCTTAGAAGCAATCTGGCCTCCCTGTCAGGATACTCACACACATGTCAGAAGCTAACCACTGAGTACAGGAATTGACTATAATTATGATAGCTGCTATTATACATTTTTACCGAGCTGACTAGTAAACACAATTTGTCAGGAAATCTTGAATTCTATAACAAAACAATGCTTTATGTAGCTCTGTTTTTAAAATTGTGTTTTATTCTTAAAAGTGACTCTCATCTGAAAATCGTAGTTTGTATTTATTTGATTAATTTCACAATGTGTTTTCTTTTTTGTGTTGCTTTTATGGTCTTCGAGCGAAATAAAGTATTTAAACGAAAAACGAAAGAGCTACTGTTACAATTATTATTCTAATTTTAATATTTAAGTTTACTATATAATCATTTTACAGGGGACTCTTTTTCCGGCGATTTTAAATATAGTGTCTTCTTCCACATTACATATCTTTCATAAGGAGAGCACAGGAGCAAAAATTGACCCAACCTTTGCCCTAATTCTGGTCACGTGCCGAGAACGGGTTCGAATGTCCGACTTCAAATACCGTGAAGACACGCTGCGCTCTCGCCACTCGAATCATTAAACGTTTCTGGTGCTTCCGGAGCCCGGCTATGAATAGGAGGGGGTCCTTCCACTAGAGAAACACGTGCATCAAAGTAGGGAACTGTCTGCCATCCTTAAATGCCATAAGAGGGCTTACAGAAAGGTTACTAAAAGCTTCAACGGAAAAAGAAAGAAAAAAACTCATTAGATTGTGAGAATCGATGGGAGAGCCCTTAACATCAAAAGCTGCAGGCTCCGGCACCTTGACCACGGAGGTCACACTTTTAAAACTATGTTTGGGCTGATTCATTTTTTAGTGCAGAACTGCTGAGGGATGCTTTGGCACATGCAGAGAACACTAACTCAAGCACCACTTCCTATAAAAATGATTAAACCACAAATTTCAATGGCGAGGACAAATGGACACAGACAGATAGAAACAAAGACAAGCGCGCGCGCCTCGCACGCCAGCAGGGGGAGAGGGGAGAGGAGGGAGCCTGCGCGATTCACTTGCGGGAGCGAGCGGCGCCAGGAGCGATAATTGCTACCATATGGCGCCAGCTGCTCGCTCCCGCAAGTGAATCGCCAAACGTGCACGCGTTGCCATGGAAGGCAATGGAACGCGTGCACGTTTTTGGCTGAAAAGCCGAAGCGATCGCAAAAGGTCTTTTTTCCTATGCAGCGCATGCGCGCTGCGTAGGCGAGACCGAAAAATGACTGCCAGGTTTATACAGGCATTCGTCTCCTGTTAGGATCCTGGACTGCTGGCACAAGCGTGTAAAGCGTCTGTCGCGAGCACGGCAGCCCCGTCTCTCTCTGAGTGAGCGTTCAGCGTTCGGCAGCGGCACAGCAGAGATTCCCGGCACAGCAGAGGCCCGATTACACACGAGAGGGAGTTCTCAGCACTGGTGACCTTCAGACACCTGAATTGCAGATTTTCCTTTGCCATAAAATTGAAGATATTCAGTCCTCTTTGAAGTCTGCGGTAATTCAACTACGATCTCTTGTATTGACAGTGTACTTAAAGTATCCTCTGCTTTCTTACTTTTCTCCTCTCAGAAACGATGAGTTCCTATCTCTGCTGCTACAATGCAGAGCTTTTTCTCCAGCAGTTCCTCTGCCAGCCAGTTTGTATAGACAATACTTTTTTTTTGTTGCAGTTTTATATAGGGCGAACTCAACCCGAAGGTATCAAAGCGCTTTACATGAGCACCAGTTGCATTACAGACAGACACATTTATTTTAGGCACGGGGAGATTTAAGTGATTTGCCTAGAATCACAGTATGTTTGAGCCTCCCGTCAGACTCAAACCTGTTTCGGCCGCCCTAGCCGTTAAGCCACATCCTCTCCCCAGCTTCCTGGTTGATTCAAATTGGGCCACAGCCATTGTGAACTCCTTGGTGACAGAAGGTCATGGTCCAGAATTATTCAAACGGGCAACATTATTTTCCCAATTACTAAAAAACAATTAGGCCTGGATCCAGAAGTACTACCACATTACAGACAAGTCTCTCAATTACCTCTATCCGCAAAGTTTTAGAAAAGGCAGTGTTTCTACAGCTCTCTGGCTATGTAACCAGCAATAATCTCCATGCTGTGCAGATGGGCTTCCACATAGGCCACAACATCTAGTTCCCTATAATTTCAGTCTTGGATGATCAGCTGATTCCGAGACTACTACCACATTCATTTTGCTGGAGCAGACTGTGGTCTTTGACTCCAGTAATAATTCGATTCTCCTTACTAGACTTGCCGATATTGGTATCCGGGGCTCGGCCGTGGGTTCTCTCAAGGAGTTACTAATGAACAGATCCTTTCGAGTTATTCTAGCCCCATTTGAATCTTCTCCCAGGCAGTGCTTTTGTGGCGTTACTATTCTTCTTTTTAACTTGTCTTCTAGGTCATTTGATTGAATTTTTTTAATTGAACAAAGATTCTTCTTTTTATACTGACAATACTCAAATGGTTGCCAGATTTAAAATGGTGACACCAAGGCTTCTTCAAATCTACATAACTGTTTAGTCTGTGTACATCACTGGATAAATTACAAACATCTTAAGCTAAATGGCTCCAAAACAGAGATTCTTGGCCTCTCGAAACTTGTTGCACCGGTACCAACCAGTTTCTGCCCTCCCAGTCTGTGTCTGTTGGACTTGGCCCTTTTTGCAGGGTCATCCCTGAACTTTTTGCCTTCCTCCTGGTATTTTTTCTGACCTGGTGTTGGTGGTTTTAGGACTCTGGGCACTTTATCACTGCTGTCCAGTGTAAAGTGCATGTGCTCTCTATGGTAAAACATGGTAAGATTGGTCTACACCAGGGGGTGTGGCCAGCAGGCACCCAAGATGGCCGCACTTAGATAGAGCTCCGCAGCAGCGGTACATCATTTCCCCTTTATCCGTCACAAAGATCCGTAATTAGCCCGAAATCTTGTGTGTCGGCGGTGCACGGACTACTCCTGGAGCCCACCAGCTCCAAGGCCGGGGTGCGGCGGCACCGCGGGGGCAAGATCGTGGCACGCAAGCCCCGGAGGCGGAGCAGACGGAGGAGCCCCGCGGGTGCCGGAGACCGCAACTCCGGGTAAAGATCGGCGACGACCGTTCCCGCCGCGGAGGGAGAGGTCTCTCTGTCTCTCCTCCCGGCTGGGAGCAACGACTCTGCCCGGTTTCGCCTGTGCGGGTGTCGTGCCCCATACACTGCATTGGGCTGTGTGAGTCGGCCCGGGAGGGGGAAGACGCAGAAGACGAGGCCGAATCAAAGATGGCCGCCCCCATGGACCTCCAGTGAATCGGACCCCGGCGACACCATTCGAGGTGCTGCAGACCCCTGCACCCAAATAAGAGCCTAGTGAAGCCCCATCAGGTGACCTACCCCCCGCTGCTGAACCACTCGGCGGAGACAAGACTGTGAAGGCGGAGCCGCCCCGGGGCTGTGGCATCAAGTAAGCCCGGTGAGTTAACCGTGGGTCCCTGTAATTTGCTCGCTGCATGACTGGCCCCCGGGTGGAAAAACAATCCAACGACGTATCTACAGGGGAGCAGTGCGTAGATCAATCTATACTGGCCGGGCCGCCTCAAGACCACGAGAATGTACCAACCAGGCACCGGCCCGACACTGAGGTCCCTACATTGGGAGGGCTGTAGAAAATCGAACACCTCAACGCAGGAAGGCCCGGGGTGTGTGACGCTTCCCCTAAGCCACCAGCAGCCATAACCAGGACTGTGCCAGGGCAAACAGGAGGGCACCCTTCACCCCCGAACCAGAGTATAAAGTAAAAGTGGGGGACACAACACACTGTACCTCCAAGATGTCGAACCCCAAGACGCCAAAGCCAACACACCAAACAAAGCTTGAAAAGTACGCACTTTCCAAGGCAGAGGTAATGGGGGAAATCAGACACAACTACCACGCCGAAACCAACACAGGGGGACGCCCCGACTCTCCAGGATGTAATGGAAGCTATACAAGGTGTACGCTCAGCGCTGGAGTCCAAGATCGACACAGTCACCACGGAGGTGACATTAATCCGCGCAGACCTACGCAACTTAGGAGATCGCGTCAAAGCCACTGAAGACTCTGTCTCCACGCTGGAAAAGACCACCAACACACTGCAACGAGACGTGAAAAAGCTCCTTACAACCACAGCGGAACTGGAAGCAAAGCTGGAGGACTATGAGGGGCGCTCCCAGAGAAACAACGTCTGTATTTTGGGAGTTCCCGAGAAGGCGGAGGGCCCGGCCACCGATTTATTCATGGAGGACCAAAAGTATTTGCAGCCCCCACGCCCAATCCTAGCGAGGATTTTCATCTTCAGGGACAGAGACGTAAATCTCCAAACAGCCCGCTCAGCTCCTCCATTGAAATTTGAGACCTCAACAATATCCTTCTTTCTGGACTTCACGATGAAGTTTCAAAAGATGCGTCGTTCCTTTCTCGAGGTCAAAAAGGCGCTCAGAGACAAGGATCTAAAGTATGCTATGCTCTTCCCAGCCAAACTCATGGTTCTGGCGGACGGGAAGTCAAGGTTTTTTACATCTCCCGAGGAGACATGGGATTGGCTGGAGGGCTGGAGAACTGTCGGAGCCCACAGAACTGACCCCCAGAAACGTCTACAGGGACAGGTCCGACGCCATGAAAATCGTAGACAAGACGCAGGTTTGGAGTCGGAGGAGAGGGGGGGAGTCACCGCTAAGTAGCGGAGTGACTCACAGGTTTTGGTAGCTGTAATACAATTCACACGGGGCTGATTTACCACTGACTTGTGGGCCTTCGTACTGCGAGTGAAAAATGTATAAATTTTGCAAACTTACTATACGTTTTTAACAGCCGGCACCGTTATATGTTTACTATGATGTTTTGATTACATGGCTTATACAAAGCGGGTAACACAGGGGAAGGAATATGACACGTCAGGGAACAGCCAGGCCGTGTTTCCCAACGTTGTGACTATGGGTATGGGTACACAGGCACTCTGCAAGGTTGGGGGGTGGGCAGTTTCAAGTCAACAATGCAGGGAGGCAGGGAGGGGGGAGGGACGGGAAAGTTTCCCACTGTTGATGGAAAGAAGTTCCGAGTTATTTAAATTGTTTAATGGGGAAGGTCAAACAGTACGTGTGTACAGTGCAGAGCAACGTTGCAGCAGTGCACGAGAAATGTATAATGACGCTCATGGATTACAGCCAATGTGCCGGTTTAAAGTGTTGATACCGCTGACCCGAGGGAGGTATGCTACTTTGGCCCCCTGGTGCTGCATTTATATTAGTCCCGACTACAACCACTCACTCCCACACCACCCAAATGTATGGTAACTCTGAGGAGGCCCCTGGAACAGGTCAGCTTAAACTACTCTCATGGAACGTAAATGGTTTGGGAGATAAAATCAAAAGAGGAACGGTCCTACAGTATCTGAAGCGGCAGGCCCCAGACGTGGTCCTGCTGCAAGAAACCCATATACAGGGGAGCTCTTACTGCGCACTTAATAGATGGGGTTACAAATTGGTGGCACACGCGGGCTATGCCAGGGGATCGAGGGGTGTGGGGGTTCTCCTGCGTACCTCATTCCTTTTTCAAATACAGTCACACGAGACTCATTGGGTAGATTTGTCACAGTGTCCGGTTGTTGGGAAGGCAAACTGCTTAACATAACATCACTTTACGTGCCACCCAGACTTCACTCACCAACACTGGCTGATTTCGGTACCCACTTGCTTAACCTACCCGAGGCCGACCTGCTGATGGGAGGAGATTGTAATGCCGCCCTCAACGGGGAACTGGATAGAAAGCCGCCCAGACAGGGAGAAGCCCCCGGAAAATTATTAGCGGACTTCTTGAGGGCCATGGGGTTGGTGGATATTTGGAGAACACAGAATCCCTCTTCCCTACAATACACTTTTCTCTCAGGGGTCCACGGGAGTTTGTCCCGGATTGATTATTTTTTCTGTGGGACAGGTCAACTCCCCATGTTTGGAGAGGTCGCCCATCTGTGAGGGGCATCTCTGATCACTCTCCCCTAGTGGCACGTTACGGGGGTCCCCCCCGCCTCACGACGTGAGATGGCTCTTAGCCCATGGTATCTTAAGGTGCCGGCAATCAGGGAGAAGCTCATACAGGAGACCACAGATTACTTCAAGAACAACGAGGGATCTGTAGAGTCAGATATAGTGCTATGGGAGGCATATAAGACTGTGGTGAGGGGAGGGGGTGTATCTGCGATCGTTGGACATAGGAAAGAAAATAGAAAGCGACAACTGGAGATAGAGGCTGAGATCAGTCAACTGGAACAGGATTTAATTGCAACCAACGCTCCAGATGCTAAACATAGGCTACTTCTGAAGCAAAAGGAATACAAAGATATCGCGGAGGATGCGGCTAGAGCCCATCACCACGCCACCCAACACCGCATATACGAGGTTGGTGACAAAGCCAGCAAACTATTGGCCTGGCTGGATAGGCGTGAACGAGCCAAATAGATGGGTCTCTGTGATTGAGGGCAGAGATGGCTCAAGGTTACGGAATAAGACCGGGATTGCGGAGGCATTTGCGGACCACTTTGAGCAGATCTATGCATCTGTAGGGGCCTCCACGCATGAGGAAGCACAGGAGCTACTGGCCACCCTCAGGCTGCCAGTCCTTGAGCCACAAGAAGCCGAAGATCTAGACTCAGCGTTGACCACTGAGGAAGTGGTCAAGGCAATCAGGGCGCTTCAGCCGGGAAAGCCATGGGCCCGAGCGGCCTCCCAATAGAATTGTATAAAGCAAACGCATCCACGATCGCCCCATATCTAATAAGAATGTACGACGAAAGCATGTCTGCGGGCATTCTGCCCAAAACGCAGAGAATGGCCAATATCGTAGTCATACCCAAAGCAGGTAAACCCCCGATAGGTGCGGATCACATCGACCCATTTCCCTCCTGGACCCGGAAGTCAAGATACTCGCTAAGATTTTGGCAACGCGTATGTCTCCCCTACTAGGCAAACTGATCAATCCGGCTTTATGCCCGGCAGAAACACTGCCCTTAATCTAAGGTGCCTTCATGGTGTCAGTGGTAGGGCAGCGACGATCGGGGAAGACGCAGTGATAATGTCGCTGGATGCAAAGATGGCATTCGACATGATTGAATGGCCTTTTCTATTTGCTGTACTTGAACGATTCGGGTTTGGTAAGAAGTTTCTATCCTGGGTACGGCTCCTTTACTCAGAACCCCTGGCCCGAATCATAGTGAATGGCGGGAGGTCGAAAACGTTCACGTTGCAAAAGGGAACCAGGCAAGGCTGTCCACTTTCTCCCTTGATCTTTGCTCTTGCCCTCGAGCCCCTGGCAATTTGGATCAGGGGAGATCCCCTTATCAGGGGTTTGAACTGGACGACAGAGTGGGAGGACAGAATCTCCCTCTATGCCGATGATATTTTGCTTTATTTGGTCAGACCTTATTTTTCCACACATCGGATGCTACACATTTTCACTCTTTACCAAAAGTACTCAGGGTACACCATTAATTGGAACAAGTCCCTGGTCTATGTTCTGTGCGGGAACCGCCCCTCTCTGCCTCGCAGTTGTGCGGCTGAAACTGTCACTGAGGGTTTACGATACCTGGGGATATATATCAGAGCTGATCCCACCTTATTTTACGAGAGTAATTTGGCCCCCCCCTACGCCGCTTTCGTGAAGATGTGTTGCATTGGAAGACCCTGCCCCTCACGTTACTGGGCAGGGCCGCCTTATATAAAATGATGGCACTTCCCCCGTTTTGTTTATGCTTTGCAGAATACTCCTCACTTGGTACCCGCTCATTACTTCCAATCAATTGAGTCAGATGTGCGTTCCTTACTCTGGAACAGTGGTGCTCCTCGTATTGCATTGAATAAACTAACGAGGAGCTGGTATGATGGAGGGATAGCGCTACCGGCACTTAAAAGTTACTATTGGGCCTCTCAATTGATGGTCACTAACCACTGGGTTCATCGACCCCTAACAGATCCAGCTTATAGAATGGATAGGTACAATATGACCCCTGGCGATTATCGCAGAGCAATTTACGGAGGAATGAAGAACACGCCTCAGTACATTCCAACCTCCACTACCATTGCACTATGGCACACGGCGACCTCCGCCCTGGGGTGGAGAAACAAGATCACACAAGTCACCCCCCTTGCTGGAATCTGACAGACTGGGGCTACTAGCAAAACACCCAGGGTTCGATAAGTGGGACCTGATCGACTCTCTACAATCGGAGATATGTGGGTAGGAGGGAAAGTGAAACCTTTTGACGACCTCCAACGGGAATACGAACTGAATGCGAGGGAAACCTTTAGGTATTTTCAGGTCAGGAATGCATTACAGAGGGCGATACCCAGGGGCTCCGATCTACCGGTCTCCTCACCCCTGGAAGACAGACTGCTCGACGACTACCTTCCCGATAGGGCGATCTCCCTGACGTACAGGAAAATTCTTAACAACACCCCAGATGCAATGGGAAAAGTACGAGCAAAATGGGCAGAGGATGTGGGAGACATTAGGGTTGAGAACTGGCAGGAGGCACTAGCGTCACCCCGAGAGGTAGCGATCCGATCCAGATTTAAGTTTATCCAACTCAAACTCCTGCATAGAGCATACTATACAAGTTCAGCGTTGGTCAAAATGGGTGTCTTGGACTCCCTGACATGTCCCAGGAGCTGTGGGCAAACAGGCACATACATGCACCAGTGGTGGGAATGCCCACGTCTCCAGACGTACTGGGGGAAGGTAACCTCGGCGTTACTTTTAATATGTCAGAAAACAATGGAGGTCTCGCCCCAATGGTGCCTCCTTAACATATGGGACGCTACGGATCTCTCAAGGGCTGAAAGAATATGGGTCACACTGGGGTGCATGATCGCCAAACGCAATATAGCTAGATCCTGGAAGGGAACCACCGGGCTCAAACTCAAAGACTGGGAGACAGATATGGACTGGTCCATGCAGGCGGAGCGGGTGGTTTATGAGGGAAGAGGGTGCTCACAAAAATGGACCAGAATCTGGGGGGCCTGGAACGAAAGCCGCGGAATGCCATGTACACCGTTCAGGGACACTTCTCAACAGGTAGGGGACCACCTAGATGAATGAATATGTATAAGATGGAAAATGTCATCAGATTCGTTGTAATGGACCTGGTCTCATGTAGCGTATTTATGGATATTGTATTACTGCACTTGAATTGGTTGAAGACAATGGTGTTGCACTGTACTTTGTATTTGTCACTCCTTGTTTGTTTAATAAAAAGATTGTTAAAAAAAAAAAAAGATTGGTCTACACCTGTTTGGCATATTTAATTTACCTATCAGCCCCTTGTAAAGTGGTATCTCAGATACCCAGGGCCAGTAAATTAAATGCTACTGGTGGGCTTGCAGCGCTGCTTGCGCCACCCACCAAAGTAGCCTTTCAAACCTGTCTCAGGCCTCTGCCATTGCAGGGCCTGCACACGCAGTTTACTGCCACTGTGATGTGGCACATAAAGTGGTTGCCATGTCCGTGACTCCCCTTTTACTACATATCAGTCACCACTAAGGTAGGCCCTAGCTAGCCCTATGGGCAGGGTGCAATGTAGGTAAAAGGTAGGACCTGTGCCTTAACTGTGTGGTATGTCCTGGTAGTGACAAACATCCATTTTGGTTTCTCACTACTGTGAGGCTGCCCTCTCATAGGAATGCATTGGGGATTCCCTGATATGTGCTTCAGTGGTAATTCCTGACCTGAGAGTAGTAGAGTGGTCAAGTTTGGTATGTTTGGAATAGTGGTAATAAATGCTGCGTAATGGTGTTCGCAGATTTATTATCACTATTTTAGAGATGCCACTTTTAGAACTGGGCATTTCTGTGTGCTATGTGTCTTTGTGCCTGCCTGATGTGTATTGCATGTCTGGCTCTGGAGTGAACGGGGCTGGGGAGGTGCAGTGGCTCCAGAGGGGCTGGGTGAGTCAGCACTAGTCTGAATAGGCCAATCTGCATTTGGAGTAGTGGGAGGAGTAGCACTTGGGCCTGAATAGGTCTGTGCCTGCCTTACACAATGCTGGCTCCGCCCCCCTGTGGTGTGTCTGGGGCCATAGCCTACACTGACAAAGGAAGATGTTGTGCACTTGTTAAGTGCCCCCCAGAACTGGTTTATACCAGGCACAAAGCCCTGTGCCAGGGCAGGACAAAGACCTTAATGAGTATAAGTATTGGGGCTGTGACCCCATGTAAGGAACTGGAGCTTGCCTGGAACAGAAGACTGCATGGGACCAGGAGGAACCGCCATGGACCTGGGCTGCAGGAAGTGCTGACCTGCTGCCTATTTGGGGCTAGGGGGAACTACCACTCTGCCTAAAGGGATCCTTGAGCTGGCCTCCCTGGGGACACTTTGCTGGTGTGCCCCTGTGGTGACCCATGGCCTTGTGACTTGCCCTGTGTGCGTTGAAGCAGCGCGTGGCGAGCGCTGTGGCTTACTACCCTGTTATGTAGAAGCCCGTGGGAAGCGCTGTACCGGTTCTGGAGACCGCCCTTGCTAAACTATTTGGTGCTGGGTGAAAGAGCATGAGAAGCCCTCCTGACGTTGTCCTGCACTACTCGTGGAACCTGGTGTGCTGGGGGCCGGGCTGATGCTCCCATCATCTGCCCAGAAAAACGCCCAAGGGTAGATAAGAGCAGGAACCCAAAGGAGCCTGACCGTGGGCGGAACCGGAAGCCAGGCGTGCTTTTTGAGCCTGGTTGTGGGTGGGGCCCTCTACCGTGAGGAAGCTCTCTTACATGCAACCGGGCACATGCAGCGCTGCCCTGCCTGCGTAGGTTTGAAGGGGCCAGAGTAGAGAGCTGAGGACGAAGCCCTCTTCTCCCCCGGGCAGCAGCTCTGAAGCCAGGCAAGAGGGAAGGGCCGCGTGGCCAAGCCTGGTTGTGGGCGGGGCTGAAAGGGACCGCGTCCCAGGAGGTGAGCAGCCGGAGAGGAGAGACATCGACCGGCGAGTACCGACCACAGTTTTCCCATGGTCTGCCAGGGAGCCAATTCTCGCAGAAGAGAAGGTGAGCAGTCAGGCCGCTCCCACCGTGAAATCACCAGCGGGAGACCCAGGAGGGGTCTTGCCGCCAAGGCAAGTAGCGCAAGGGCTTCCCCTCTGTGCTGTTTGGCAACAGCACACTCCCGTGGCTTTGTGGAGTGCAGGATAGCATGCGCAAGGGTGCTGGCTTGGCAAGGGACCGAGACGGTGCCACCCTACTGGTCCGGTGCAGCAGCTGCCCCACGTGGTAGTGGGCGGCTGCCTTGACCAAACGGGGCAACAAGGACCAAACTGGGGGGGGCATTGTTTTGGTTTCGGACTCCCGGGGTAAGCCTTGACGGAGGCCCCCGAGTTAAGGAGCAGTAAGGAACCTCCCTGATAATACCGCACTCCGAAGTAGAGGCACAAGAGTGTGGTGCCCTAACGGTGATGAGGAGGCCGGGACAGGGAATACGCCCTCCAGGTGAATCAGGGCTCCCCGCAGTTATGGGCCTAATGTGCTGAGGCTATGTGCACGCTAATAGTGCTAGAATGTGCACTGCTGCTGATTGTGTTTATGCCATACTGTACAGGGTTATTGTGTCGCTGATGTGGTTATAATGTGTGGCATAAGGTGCAGTTATGTTTATACCTAAGAGGGGCATGATGGGTGATGCTCTGGTGCACTGTTACTGAATCTGGGTAGGCATAAGGGGCTATGCTGAGTACCACTATATGATGTATGCATAATATTTAGCACACATGCCAACCTGTGAGGTTTTATGCCTAAGGTGTTTTGCTAAGTGTACCTTTACCAGTATATACTGGTTGTTTTCACTACCTGTAAGCTGTGATATGATGACAGTGCCCAGATTGGTCCTGTAATGGATATAATCCCCTGTAAAGTCATACCAAGTGCCATGTGGCACAGTGTATATATGTGATTGCTTTCTAATGTGTTTTATGGGTAATACAAAGGCTATTTTTGATATAAACTTTGTCGTGTAGTTCCTATATAACCTATACAGGATCTGCGCGTTTGGATAACATAAACTGTGGGATTAATGGCGGACTGATTCCGTGCACCCCCACCGGATACGTTAGCCTGTCTGTATCAGCTAGCTCACAGTGCCACTATAATCTCCTCTTACCAAGGAGAGAATAGATTCTGGCAACCTCAGAACATGACAACCCTGATCCCTCAGAATCGTGGAAACAATATACTACCTTTCGCTCAGTCACTCGTGCTTACTTGGTTTGTCTCAGAGAGTTACACAAAATAAACAGGCTGGGCGTTTTCAATAAGTATTTATTGAACAGTTGTTATTCTAGTGTAGAATAGATGAGCTGCAACAACCATTAGACAGTAGCAGAAATATATGATTAGAAGTACTACGAAAGTAAAGGGATGGTAAAGTTCTACCATCTTGCAGAAATCATGAATATATACAAGTACATAAAACACATGATAAAAAGTGCGTACTCCTACAATGCCTTCCTAACTAGATGTACCTAAATGTACCTAGCATCTGTGTAGGTGTTATGCCAAGAATCCCTCTAGGATCTAGTCAACCCCATTACCTGAGAATGAGAGAATATGGGATCCCGTCCCGGTCTCGAGTTGGACACCCCGCGAGGGATGTTAGACCACTGCGAGCTGGAGTGTCTGCATGCAGGAACCTCAGCGTCTCTGGTCAGTCTGTCAGCCGGGAAGTCTCGGTCTCCTCTGTCTTTCTAAGCAAGATGTGATATATATAGGTCTCCCCATGGGTCCTACCTTGCTGTGGTACTGTGTCAGCCTTAAGGATGACGTCGGGCCTGAACTTTATACAGAGATATTATACAGGAGATGTTAGTCCTGCTGTGCTTCCAAGAAGCCTCATGCATTATGTATGAGATTCGAACTAGGAGGAAACCCCCGTTCTGAATGCAGTGTCGTATCTAGGTAAAAGGTCAGTCCCTAAGAACCGTTATGTATGTAATGTAGGGAAGTATATAGGTGAAAGGTTGCAATGTTACCTGCGCCTATATAGGGGACCTATATGGAATATAACACCCTCTCCTCTTCCGACTGGTCGACATATGTAACTTATTACCGTACTACTAGCCTAACTAGATATTGGTACGCACAAAGTTTGAAAACATTTGTTTAGCTAAAAACGTTTAAAATTTCGAAATATTTTTCTAAAAATACTTAAAACTGTCTAAAAAAACTTTTCAAGCCATAGCTCTAAAATGTCTGAGTTATAGTACGAAGCACTATAAGCATTAGAAAGCCATTTATGCCCAATAAATGAAATAAATGTCAATTTTTGTTTTGAGTTCCAAATTTGAGCTTGTTTTAAAAAAAAAAAAAAATTTCTTCCAGCAGGCGACGAGCCAAATGAGTCAAATGTTTATGTGTCCTGGCTGGTAGACGCAACATTTTCGTTGCTTGCTTCCAAAGTAGACGGCCCCTGTAGCACCTCGCAGAGTACATCAATCGAGCACAGATGCTGTTCCACACTGTCCGCAGCCAGTGCTGGGGCAGCCTGTGCGGCGTCCAAAGCCTGGGTGTCAGAGGAGGAGCCAGTGTCCATACCAACAGGTGCAGTTACTACCTGTGGGGGCTCAAGGAATGCCACCATCAACATCGGAATCCGCTGAGGACACTGCAGAACATGGGCCATTATCCGGTCCAGTAAAGCATTCACGTCCGGTTGCGCACATGATGGGAGTGTCAAACAAAGGTCTAACGCATTCTTCTCCGCAAAACAGGCATCGGAGGACAGGTAAGATGCAGTCCATCCAATCTGGTTGAAATGACAAGAACCAAGATGCACTTAGTTCCCTTAGGCAAGGCGTGCCTAGATGTTGTACCATGTGGTCACGGTATTTACGCTCCAGGAGTGCTCTTTCCATCTCCTTGGTGAATGGGATGTCCATTGCATAGAAAATATAAAACAATCAGGATACCTGCTACTAGAAACAGGATGAGCGGAAATCCTCCAAAGATGCTTCAGAATACAGAGTGTATGAAGTTTGGTATAACTCCAAGTACCGTCTGAAAGGTGCTCAGAAGTCCAGAACCTATGGTCTTAAATAGGTGCACTATGCCTGTCATATCAGACATGTTAAAGATACGATTTACCATTTCTGCGAAATGGAAAGGGCAGTTGGTATGAATAAGCGCCTAGATCTCTGCCGAAGACCTTGCGATCTGGAGATCAAAAGTCTCTCGAGTGGAGGTTAAGGGCACAGACTTTTGTAAAAGCATGGCTTTCACTCTGCTTAGAGTATCAAACCGTATTAAAGAAACATTCAGTGAAGGCCATAATGGCATCTCCCTGACTGTATGTGGTGGTGGAAACAATACTTGCATACAACAAGTAACCCTGGAGCTCAAGGTTACCAGATATGCGATGCCCGGGAGCATTCCGCAGCAGCCTTGACTGTTCAGCATCAAGTAACTCCCATTTGAAAGTAGCCTGAATGCTGGAGTAATCACTGCAGCTGGGGCACCCTTCAAATGGCAGGACAGGTTTGCTACAGAACCATTACAAGCCCCGTGCAGCATTATATCCTGGCATATGAGTGATCCACTTAAAGCGTTCTCACAGTTTGTACCGCTTAGAAACACTTTTCGATCCCCACTCCGGCATCGAAATCTGTATGGTAGTACCCATGATTCCTTAATGTATTCCTTACCGATCTCTTCATATCTGCCTGCCTGCTTTTGTTCAAGGCAATATTGAAACTGAAAAGTATTGACCGGTAGAGTTATGTGGCCATGGATTTGCCATTCTGTGGATGGTAATTCTGCCACTGTAAATGCTAATCTATCCAGTTTTTCGATACGCAGCATTGTATATTTTGCTCCCCTTTGTGCCATTTCTATCTGTTTATCTGTTAGATAGTATGCAGAAAACAGAGACGTACTGTTGATATAACGCCAAGGCACATAGCCTGCACGCAAAGATTGCAGTGTCCAGCTTAATAACATAATAGAACGTAATTGAGATTGCCCGTGTTGCAATATGGCCAAATCTTGTTCCAGTATGTCTATCGCAGAAGATACAATGTTGCCTAAGGAATATATCCTGGAGGTCAATGTAGTTAACCCATTGTCTACCACTGCTAGAGATTTTTCTAGATGTATACGATCTATGTCACGTAACCTCTATGTGCCTCCTGTTGTGATATCTGCCATATTTCATTATAGACACGTTTCTGACGCGGCTTCCTGGGACCTAGTAAAAAATCCCTGAGATCCACATCCTGTGACAGTAATGATAAGTGTTGTTTCACCTTTGTGAGTGTTGAGGTTTTTAGCCAATCAAGGCACAACTTCCCAACACTGTAGGATGTCACTACCCCTGGATGTTCTCTCTGTACATAACGTGGATCTGGCCTATGGATAGCGAAACCTTCGGTTTTACCCATAAATCTCGCCTGACAACTATTCGTGTCGGTGGGCCAAATCAACCATTTCTTCCAATCGGGGTCTGATCTGTTGTATTGCACAATGTCATTCAACATAATCTCTTTCTGTGATGTTATGTTGCCCTCGGTGTGTGATGGATTTGGCAGCCGAGGTGTGTTCAAGTCTTTGTTCTTGGCTAGTCCAAGGCAAGACGTCTGTTGCACTGTCTCGTTCAAAAACATGATTTGTTGACGGATAAGGCATGCTGTAAACAAAGCTTCTGTTCCCTGAACTTGCCATTCTCTAGTACCACAGACTGATTTTAAGTCTATGGTGTCTTTCCATAAGTCGAAACCTTGTTCAGACAACTGGGCAATAAAGGAAGCAGAGTAGATCTGTTTGGTGTTTGTTAACATATTTTTCTGTGCTGATGTTGGTGCAACCTTATAATAATATGATGCTGGGTCAGACATATTAAACCCTGAAAAATATGGAAACTTTTGTGTAAATGTTTTTGAACTGCCTTTCGGCTGTGTTGGACAATGTTCCCACTGGTGGTAAGTGAACACATTTCTAGGATTTGCAGATTTATGCAGAAAGTGATGACCATAGTGTTGATAACAATACATTGTTTCGAAATCTGATGTGCTTTCCAATGTTTCACTATTAGAAAATGCAGCAGATTTTTCCAAATCAGACTACATGTTATTTACAGTCTCAAAATCCCAATCATCGGAAAATGTACTTGAGGTAATGATATCACTCAACGATATTTTAAATAAATGAGGAATTCTCAAAAGTTCAGTCGGACCAAATATATCGAAATCAACTTTGTCCCAAACAATACCATCAGGTATAGGAACTGCTGTAATGTTCACTGATGACAAGTCTCTTTGTTCTCGATGAGATGATTGGTGTGGTTTTAAAATTAAGTTCACCTTTTGGGCTGCAGAGCTTTCTCGAAGGTATTTTCCATTAACAAGCATGCTAAAAACTATTACTAAGCCTAACCAGAAAAGGAAGAAAAGTATCCCTGCGATTACCCATAGTTCTACCCAAGGTGACACCAGGTAAGTCTTTTTAAGAAAGTTCAAAAAGTCTTTAACTTGCTGCTTGCGCGATTTTTGGGCTGGCATAGTTTCCGGTTCACTTGGATCCAAAGAAAACATATCAAAGTTTATGAAGTAGCCAGAAGCAGTTTGATCAATTGTTGGTATTGCATCAGGATTTGTAGAAATCGTAGTTTGCTCTTGTTGAGGCATGTTGATGTAGACATCTGTATTTGGTCGAATTGAAATTTGTTTTTCATTTTGGTTCTGAATTTGAACTTCAGGTTCAAGGGGAACGAGTTCCATAGCATTATTGCATAGTCCATCATTTCGTGCAGGAGACTCTTCGAAAGTGATGAGTCTTTCCGTTTGAACTTCTTGAATTGTAGCGAGAGGAGGGCGTCTGCTACTTTGGAGTCCACGTGGCCTACTACTCAGTATCGGCCACATAGTGTGGTTTTATTAGGTCGATTGATACAAATCTTTTCTCCTTTTTCCCGGCAAGAGGCGGTAGAAGTACAGTTCTTGTTCCCTCAACTGCTAGGACCTGTACAGGCTTCCTGTATGATGGCCCAAATTCTTTTTTGTCCGCTATTTTCTCTCTGACCAGATCCCCGACTTTTGGGATCCAGACAGGTCTTGCCGTGACTGATTTGACTTCCCCAGTGGCGGTCTGCTTCATATGGACATTACTTTGTTGTGTCCTGGACTCATTTAGATCCTGTAAAACAGCCAAACGATCATGGATGTCAAAAGGCTTTTCATCCACCACTGCGCCTTCACAATCAAGATCAGGTACCCACATTCTTGTCCCACATAGGACCTCATATGGAGTGACCCCCCCCTAGAGAACTTCTTGGCATGTTATTCAATGCTCGCTGTACTCCATTCAGATGTTTTACCCAACTCTCACCCGTGCCTAATACTCTAGCTGTTAAAGACTGCTTTAAGTCTCGGTTTTTCCTCTCCACGACCGAATTTCCCTCGGGATGGTACGGAGAGGAGTATCGCAATGCTACACCCAATCCTCGCATGGCCTCCTTGTAAGCCCGAGAGCTAAACGCAGGGCCCTGGTCAGAATGTAATGTGCCAATTGCGTATGTCCCTATAAAGACTCGCAAATATTATAACAGTTCGAGCGTCAGCCGAGCGTTGGGGCCACACCCATAGGAATCTTGAGCAGGAATCCACTGCAACCATGATATACCTGTAAGCCCCATCTCTTTGTAAGGGGCTGCAGAGGTCCAAGTACACACGCTAGGGGTTTGTCAGATATTAAGAATGGTGTCTGTGCTGGACATGTTACAGTGGAACCTTTCATCTGCTGGCAGATGTCGCATTTTAAGACATAGTCTTTAGTCTGCTTAGTTAACCCAGGCCACCAATAGCGTTGTTTCAGTAAAGAAACAGTCGCCGTAACTCCTGTATGTGCAGAACCTATCCCTTCGTGTGCTGCTAGAATTAAACCTAACCCACGATCCATGTTTGGAATTACTCTATCCCCCAATCCAGGAATCTGAGCAAATGGGATGTTATTGGCATCTAACTTGTAGGAGTACTTGAGTGGAAACCTTTTTGGTACTGCTCCGCTGTTTTTGCGAGAAGCATCCACAGCCACCATAATCTCACCGTCTATTGTCGTTTTAGAACGAGTGATTGCAGCTACGGAAGCCGTGTGTACAGCCCCCTTTGCGGCTTCATCAGTCAATGAATTCCCTTCAACGTGAGCGCCATCACGCTGATGACTCAGTGTATGTATCACGTGAGCTCTCTGTAGTTCGGTTTTCAACTCCACTACCTGTTCCCATAGCATTTTATGCTTAATTATGCCACCTTTTGCATCTTTGAACCCGTTTTGAACCCAGTGCTGCAAATATTCATATGACTGTACACAGTAAAATGAATCGCACACAATGAGTGTGGGGAATTCTCGATCCATATTTACTAGTGCCAGTATCAAGGCTTTCAACTCTGCCAGGTGTGCCGTGCAGTCTCCTAGAGATTGCGTTTTTGTGCAACTTGGGTGGAACTTTCCATCCCGCATGCGACCTTTAACGATTGCGCATGCTGCGCTATATTGTTGCTTACTTCCCTATGGCTGGTTGAGCTGATCCGTCAGTGTAAATTATATATTCATACTGATCTAGAGGCATTATTTTGTTTGGTAGAGGATATTCATGATCGTATTGCAGAAATGCTTGTGTCTTTAAATTTGGGTCGTACCTGTATTCCACATCTGTTGCAATGAGAGAATTGGCCCATTGTATCAATCTTGGATGTAAGGCTTTAGCGTTAGAAACGCTTGCCTTTGTCGCAGCCTCTAAGGCTGGAACCGGAGTCACTACTATTATTCGTTTCCCTTGTGCCAGTGCTCTTTCTCTCACTACAGCAGGCTGTACTGCTGTTAGAATCTTTTCTGTAGATGCGAAGCGCATCTCAGCATCTGTGTACAAATGTGATTTGTATGCAATTGGTACTGTTTCACCTTCATTATATGTTAGATAAGTGTACCCAGATTGACCCGCAACTATACGGATCACCAGGTTGCGTACGGTTACGCGTGTCTGTAAGTGTTTGGAAGCTATCACGTCAGCTTGTAAGGAACGAAGTGTATCTGTGTGTTCCTGTGTCCATTTTCTTACTGAAAAATCAGGTTTTATTAAATCGTAGAAAGGTTTTGCTCTTTCTGCGTAATCCAAAATGTATGTTCTGCCAAAGTTCAGGAATCCCAGGATTGATTGTAAGTTTTGCAATGATTTTGGAGGTTGAAGCAGCGCGCATTTTACAAAAAAATTGGCTGCCAAGCTTTTCCTTTCACTTGAAAGCTCATATCCTAAAAACTGGACACTGAGGTGGGCAATTTTTGATTTTTTAAAGTTGAATTTGTAGCCCTCAGATGCAAATCCCAAAATTATGGTATTCACTCTGTTCAAGTGCTCCTCTAGGTCACCCTCCGTTAGATAAATATCATCCACATAGGACAATACCTCTTTATCCAAATTTTGAAGTAACTCAGTTACTCTGGCCGAAAACAACCCCGGGCTGTTCTTATACCCCTGGGGGAGTCGACAAAAGTGACGCTGGGACCCTAGCGCTGAGAATGCTGTTAGATACCTGCTTTCAGGTGCTATATTTTGGCAGAAAAATCCATTTGAGATATCAAGTGTCGTTTTATATTTTTTCCGCACAATGTTATTCATTAATGCTGCACTGTGTGCATTTTGGACTGCAAATGTCTTAGTGCAAGTGTTTAAATGTCTATAATCTAAAACTAAACGATATGAATTGTCAGGTTTCATGACCGGAAACAAAGGATTATTCATTGATGAGGTGCAATTTTTGATCACCCCTTGGTATTCAAGTTGATCTAAGATCTCCCTGACCTGTTTTTTAGCTTCTTGCTTTATTGGATACTGCCTCTGTGCAGTTGGAGTATTTTTTAAAGGAATTATGTGGTGGGTTGAATCCTCATCCCATTCAACATGGTTTTTGTATAATGCAGGGGCTTGGGCTACCGCCCACTCCTGCGCATATGTGTGTTTTAGGTGCTCGGGAATATGGTCTGAGAATGCTGGTAAAATTACTGTTTCTCCTTTAGGGCAATCCATGACGAATGCTGGCGGCCAATCTTGTTCAGCTAACCAAATGTCATAGCCAAATGACAGATTCTCCCAAAAGAGACCTCTAACTGTCCTACATTTGTCCCCCTCCATTTGGAGTGTTATTTCATATAACTTATGTGGGACACTTACCCTAGTATCTGGTGTCTCTACCGTGATATAATCATTCAAGTCCACTGTCACCAGAAATTCCATCAGGTTCTGGCGAGCTATTTTTACTTCTGCTGCGCTGTCTAGCATCGTCAGAACCCATTCCCCGTTCAGTAGTCGAGTCCTCAGAATTCTGGACATGTCTGATCTTTAGACCTGCAGCCTTCTTCTTTTTGAACTGTGGCTTTTGCTTTGGTTTCTTTTTTAGAAGTGTAATCTTGAGCGTGCTGCTTGTCTCTGGACTTTGTACGCTCTTCTTGTCTGTCTGACCGTCCTTCCCTCTCGGAGTTTTTCGATGAACCCTGAACGGAACAAGAGGAACGTGTATCAGTATCCTGATACCTGTCAGGTTTCCTAATATTATCCCTATTCCTAAGGTTATACTTCTTTTCAGAGGGCTCCTGTGGAGGAGATCTACCTCTGGATTTAGATCTGTTTCCTTTGAAGTTTTGTTGTTTTTTATTGTCCCACTTCTCCTTTGTTGAAGCAGCTATCTGCTTAGAAGTGCCTTTTCAGGACTGCCCATCAGTTGTGGTTTTAAAGCTTTCCCACCCAAACTGTCTCTGCCTAATTCTGCATATGCAGTTTCAATTATTTTTGGTAGTTCATGTTCTTGTTCTAAAGAACTGAACTCCCTTAGGCGTTGGCGGATAGCCACTGAAGCTGCTTCCCCTTTAATATTAGCTAATATTATGGCTGATACCTGGCCATAGTTACCTAGTAACTTCATCCCTAAGTTCAGAGCAGGTTCTGCTCCGTACTCGTTTTGTATCTGTCTCAATACTTCTGGTACTACTGCTAATGATGGGATACCATGAGTTCTGGTATAAATGGCAGCAAAGACTGTACCCCAAGTGGTACAATCCTCTATTTGTGGTGTTATCCCCATGGGCAAGCAGATTGTTAGCATTCTGTGTTTTTCATACATGGTAGTATTCGGGAATACTGCCTCTAGCTGTGTTATTTTCTGAGCTACCCAGAATGGCATTTGTTCACTTTTTGTGGGCATTTTACCCATCACCTCGTGTAATGTTTGTGGTGTGATTTTAGTTGCTGTACTTTGAGCTTGAGTTCCATTTGTTGCAACTATTGCTGGTTGGACTGTAAGTGTCCTCATGACGAATTGCGTCAAGTTTCTGTAAATTTTTATTAATTCTTTGTGTTGTGTGAGTAAGTCTCCTGGTGGCATTGTTTCAATGTCGGGATGTGGTGTGTAGGCCGCTAATATTGGCCATGTTGCCCCTTCTCTTCCGAGCGGGCAGAGTCTCACTCTTCTTCTTATATGGGGTAGGGCGCCTTTAAACCAGTATAAGTGTTCCTGGTATGTGAGCGGAACCTCAATGTCCTCAAACGGACAATATTCCGCTGGTGCATCTCCTTCTGTGTAGGAGTGAAATGTTTTTGTTCTTGCATTTGCTGCTGGGAATGTAACCCACGAATAAAATACCTCTGTTCTATATGCTTCATGTGCCTCAATCACGAAAGCTACTATGCCACCCCTGGCTGTTACACCATGCGCAAGTAGTTTCAGGGTGACTGTATTTCTAAGATTTTCTGCAATTGGAATTGCATCTGCATTTTCTTCTTCATCTGAGAGGTGCAAACTATGCACAACTCCCATCGCGTTTTCCACGCTTTCAGTCATTTTTTAGAGGAAGAAGTATTTCAAGGAAACTAAGATAAGGTGTTTTTGCACAATTTTAGGAACACTGGGGCAGATTTACAAGGACTGGCGCATCTCTGCATATTAGCAGGGATGCGCCAGTAAAGATGCGACACGCAAAAATACCCTTGCGCCACCACGGATGCGTCACATTTACAATGCGGCGCTCCGTGGCGCAAGGATAGACAGATGCGTGTTGCATCTTTTGTCGTAAGGGCAGCGCATTGCTGGAGTCGTGTCGCAAGCGCGATGCAACTCCAGCAATGCTCAGGGGCGGCCTATACTTATTGTGCTGCGTCACTCCTTACGCCTACTTCAAGCAGGCGTCAGGTTTTGACGCAGCGGCGTCGTAAAAGTGACTCAGTGAAATCTTGTAGATTTCACTGCGTCACTTTTACGAGGCTTTCTTGCAACGGAACGCCCACCCTGCATACATTATACCTGACGCGGGTATAATGTAGCGCAGGGCTTTACAACGTGACGCATCTAGGGAGATGCGTCACGTTGTAAATATGTCGCAACGTGGCGCATTGTTTACGACACAGAAGTGACGCAACAGCGGCGCAAATATGTCGCAAGGGGCTTGTAAATCTGCCCCACTGTGTCCTTCAAGCTTGATTAACCAACAGCCAATAAATAGGATTTTTTTTAGCCTACTCAGCTGTGGCGGGGTTTGTGCCCACCCACTCCAGACGTCTCTGGTGTTTTGTGAGTAGCGGTCTCTGAGAATAGCACGACTGAACTACTCAGATTCTACTGTTAAATAAGTACCCAACCAATGTTGGCGGCGCCATGTCGTGTAGTTCCTATATAACCTATACAGGATCTGCACGTTTGGATAACATAAACTGTGGGATTGGTGGCGGACCGATTCCGTGCACCCCCACCGGATACGTTAGCCTGTCTGTATCAGCTAGCTCACAGTGCCACTATAATCTCCTCTTACCAAGGAGAAAATAGATTCTGGCAACCTCAGAACATGACAACCCTGATCCCTCAGAATCGTGGAAACAATATACTACCTTTCGCTCAGTCACTTGTGCTTACTTAGTTTGTCTCAGAGAGTTACACGGAATAAATAGGCTGGGCGTTTTCAATAAGTATTTATTGAACAGTTGTTATTCTAGTGTAGAATAGATGAGCTGCAACAACCATTAGACAGTAGCAGAGATATATGATTAGAAGTACTACGAAAGTAAAGGGATGGTAAAGTTCTACCATCTTGCAGAAATCATGAATATATACAAGTACATAAAACACATGATAAAAAGTGCGTACTCCTACAATGCCTTCCTAACTAGATGTACCTAAATGTACCTAGCATCTGTGTAGGTGTTATGCCAAGAATCCCTCTAGGATCTAGTCAACCCCAGTACCTGAGAATGAGAGAATATGGGATCCAGTCCTGGTCTCGAGTTGGACACCCCGCGAGGGGATGTTAGACCACTGCGAGCTGGAGTGTCTGCATGCAGGAACCTCAGCGTCTCTGGTCAGTGTGTCAGCCGGGAAGACTCGGTCTCCCCTGTCTTTCTAAGCAAGATGTGATATATATATACCCATAGGTCTCCCCAGGGGTCCTACCTTGCTGTGTTACTGTGTCGGCCTAAAGGATGACGTCGGGCCTGAACTTTATACAACGATATTATACAGGAGATGTTAGTCCTGCTGTGCTTCCAAGAAGCCTCATGCATAATGTATGAGATTCGAACTAGGGGGAAACCCGCGTTCTGAATGAAGTGTCGTATCTAGGTAAAAGGTCAGTCCCTAAGAACCGTTATGTATGTAATGTAGGGAAGAATATAGGTGAAAGGTTGCAATGTTACCTGCACCTATATAGGGTACCTATATGGAATATATCACCTTGTGTGGAGTTTCTTTTGTGGTGTGCCAATTGTGCTGCTGCTGTGTGAGTGTGTTGCACAAACGCTTTACACATTGCCTCTGGGATAAGCCTGACTTCTCGGGCCAAGCTACCAAGGGGGTGAGCAGGAGTTATCTTCAGCGTGTAACTCCCTTGCTCTGGCTGGAGTGGTGGTTTCTGCCTGGCTTAGGCGCATGTGCTAGCCAACCAGAAATCCCATTTCTAACATCCCTTGTTCTGGTTGATAAGAATCTATGCATTAAAATCACCACCCCACTAACTCTAACAGAAGAAGTAGTATCTGTTAGTAAATCCAGTCTGTTCTGTTTGACCTGCCTCAAACATGTATTTTATTCTTTATTCCGGCACTGAAAATTACAATTCTAATCGCTTTTATTTCATCACATCTAGATTATTCTAATGCCATCTACTTAGGGTTCCCTGCCCTACTCATCATCCACAGTTTTGTAGCTAGGCTAGTGTAGCCGTGCCCAGCGCAGTTTCCATGAAGCCCGACTACACTGGCTGCTGGTGAAAGAGCAAATTATGTTTAATTCTCTCTGCTTGGTCCATAAGGTGATCTGTTCACCAAGTAGTTCTCTCCATAGGTCCCATTTCAAGGAGTATCTCCCTACCTACCTACTTTGAGATGAGCTTTTTACCTGAATCTAACAATCCTCAAGTTCCACTGCAAGGCAATAGGTGGACATGCCTTTTTGGTCACAGCCATTTAGAAATGGAAGTTGCTTACAGATTCACTCAAGGACTAACCAGATCGTTTGAAATTTAGGAAGAGACTTAAAACTTAGCTCTTTTCCTGTGTTTAGGTATGGTTATGGGTAGATGAAGCACAAGCTTGTACTGACCTGTTTTAGTGCCAACATATCCAGGAGGGTAATAATTTGCGATCTATAAAACAAAGAAACATACCCATAAACATTGGACAGGTCGCTGGTTCATATCCAGTCAATGGTATCCACCTGCACGAAATAGGGGTCATTTTCACCTTCTTTATGACCATATTCACTAGTGTTGACTACATCTTTGTGTCACAAGCATGTGGGCGTATATGCTATCCTTTTAGTGTCAGGTTTATTTCAGGGCTCATTCGGGGATCACTTGAGTAAAATCTGTGTCTTTAATCAATAAGTATTGAGTTCTAATCTGGGCTCTGCATGATTATAATCACACAGGATATGACTAATTGAGATTATGGCACGTGTGAGGTCACTGTGGCATATGCGAGCAGTCTTCCTGGTTCAGTAACACTTAGGTAAGTTCAATTATGTCTCAGTATTAAAAAAGGGCAAGAAAAAAAATGAACACATGCACATTTTCCTTTGTAAGTATATAATAAGAACAAGAGGTGAAAAACATCCTCTTTTTTCTCAGTGACACATGTACAAATGTATGTTATGTGGGGCCCCCACACTCTCTTCTCCTGCTGAGCTTAACAGCACAGGGTTAGAGGCTAGAGGTACTTTCTCTTTCCATGGCGGGTCCAGTACCAGTCCTGCAATATTTTAAAGTAAAGGACTGTCAAGCAGTCTTCTCTGTGGGCCTATCATGATCCAAGAGCAGAGAGGCCCAGTCTTCCGGGGAGTACGCCCTTCCCAGGAGGGGTTGCCTGAAGAGCCTGGTGGCTGATAGGGATAGGAGAGAGGCCTTTAATGAGAACCGCATAAAGACCAGATACTAGTCTCCTATACCTACCAAAGGCCCGAAGGTACTGTAGTATGGGAAATTGCAGTAAGTATTCAGCCTGTGTAGCACCAGTCGCTCGGAGGCAGTGAGCTAGCTGGCAGTAATGCCATGCTTCCTCCGGCCGGAACCCGAATTCAGCACGTGGTTAATCAAAGGAGTTGAGTCTGGCACCACCAAGGACATGGTCCAGGAATTGTATGTCAAGAGTGCGGGGGTCAGGTGTGGGGCAACTCTCAGATCCTTGGGCGAGAGGTACAGGGGCAAAGGAGCATTGTGAGCAAAAGAAAGTGGTTTTCTAGGCTTGCCCAAAATGGGGATTCGCAATCAAAGTGCAGGTGGGCTGCAACCTGCGAAAGGTGGTAAGCCAAATGGTAGGAGGTGAGGTAGGGCAGTCTCAGGCCTCCGGTCAACGTGTCAACCCAGAGTCGAGTGCCACGGATGCGCGGTTTTCGCCCACTCCAGACACAGGAGAGGATGTTGGTTAATGGTTCGATCAGCAGGAGAAAGAGAAGCATGGACATAGGGCAACCCTGTCGAGTACTGCGACCAACCTGGAACATCTGGGAAAGAGATCCTCCGCAAGACACTTTGGCTGAGGGGGACTCATAGAGAAGGCGGACTCTCTGGATGAAGTTATTTCCTAAGCCCATGCAAGATATTATCTGGAAAAGGTAGGGCCATTCGACTCGGTCGAACGCCTTTTCAGCATCTAGAGAGAGCGCCAACATCTCCACGGGGTCGTCCATGAAGCACCACAGAAGGTGCAAGAGTGTCTGCATGTGGTTGCTGGAACTACGTCCAGGAACAAAGTCCACCTGCGAGTCAAGGATCAATTGCGAGATCATCATCCCCAACCTCTGAGGCAAGACCCTGGCCATCAATTTGAGGCCAAAGTTTATTAGAGAGATTGGGCGATAGCTCATGCAGGCAAAAAGGGTCCTTGTCATCTTTTGGAGGAAGAGTGATAATAGCCTTATTGGATACGGCTCCCAGGGAGTTTCCCTCCACGGCCTCATTAAAAGGCATAGTGTGATTAGGTACAACAACGTCGCTCCCAATCTTATACAGTTCACCAGGGAACCTATCTTCCCCTGGCGATTTGCAGGTGAGGAGCCCTGAGATGGCCTCAGCCACCTCATCCTCAGTAAACGCTCCCTCAAGCACCGCCACGCCCTCAGCAGTCAGGGTAGGGAGAAGTAAGGAGGGGAGAAAGAGCTCAATCCTGTCGGGGCAAGCGCCTATTTCCAGAAAGCAGCGGGCCGCATAATAGGCCCCAAAGCAGTCCACAATTGCCCCTGAGATGCACAAGAAGAAGACTGGTGGAGTCTAGAATCGCCTCTAGGGATAGCTGAGATTCCTGCTGCCATAGTTGAGTGGCCAGCAGCCTCCTGGCCTTTTCCCATTGCTCATATCGATGTCAGTGAAGTTTAACAAGCACTTTCTCTGTCGCTGTTGTAAAGAAGGCATCCAATTGAGTCTTCACAGATCCAGTTGGATATATAGGGCCTAAGTAGGGTTTTCAGTGTACTGAGTTGTGAGAGAGTGCACTGGGCCTCCAGGGCCCGAAGCTCTGATTGAATCTAGCGATTCTCCAGCATGGAGTCCCGCATAATTTGACCCCTCAGTGTGGCCTTACACGCTCCTAGAGGGCTCTGCAAGAGCGCACTGAGTCCCCGTTGTCTTGGAAGTAGGTACTGAGGTGGTTGGTTGTGGAGCTGCGCTTTACCCTCCAGGGTTTTGTAGGCAAGCATTTATTCTCCACCTAATTAGAGGTTTGGGGGTATCACTCAGGTCTAGACCAAGGCGGACCGGGCAGTAGTCGGCGATGCCCTCTTACAGGATGTTGTAGCATACTACATGGGGGAGGAGGCTTTCCTGGAGCAGGAAATAGTCATCCCGGGACTGAGGAGGGTATAGTCCCTCACAGATAGTTGAAAAATGCACCAACATTACTAATAGTATGGTCTGCAAATAGGTCACGGAGCAATGCCCTATCTCATCCATGATAGACGTCTAGTTCCCCTGTTCTGTCTAGGGTCGGGTCCAGAGCCATGATCCAGTTGCCCCCCAGGGAGCACAGGTATCCTGCCAAATTCCTGCAGGAGCCATGAGATGTGAGCCAGAAAATGAGTCATATTAGTTACTGGTGCATACACCAAGCCCACTATAAGGGAGCGTTTTACTATGCACAGTTTTGCAAAGACCCATCAACTTCCATGTCCGTTCACGTCTGAAGGACCCGACAAGCCAGTGTCCGCTGAAGTAGTATAGCCACCCGGCATTTCTTGGAGCTTCTCGGTGCAGCAGAACTCTCCCCTGCATCGTTAACAGACCTACAACTGCTGATGACCTTACCCACTCAGTCTTGCCCTAGCGTGGCTGATTCAGCTAGGGATAGATGCGTTTCTTGGGTATTCAGACAGAATATCGAGTTGGAAATGTAGACTTACACAAATATCAAGTTGGAAATATCGTGACATAGAAATATCGACAGCAAGAATATTGTGGTCAAGAATATCGAATTTAAGGTAAGAAATATAGTTTTTAAAAATATAGAAGTCATTAATATCGTTTGCAAAAATATAGTTGTTTAAAATATCGATTTTCTAATTAGTGCTATGTATTTTAGTTTATATTTTAAATGTATGTGATCTATGTTTTTTTGTATAAGTATTGTTTATGTTTTTTAATATACGTGTTAGTTATCAATTTTATTTTAATTGCATTTTGCTTTTTTAACTTCCGTAGCGGGTTGTGAGTTTATAGGGGAATAGGGTGGGAAGTAATTTAATTATAATACATTAATGATTATTTTTTATTTATTAATATTTATTTAATTGAGAGTTTAAAGTGTTAAATGTGGGAAGTAATTTATTTGCAATTAATTATTAATTGGTTGTTAATTAATATTAATTAATTGATTGATAATTAATTATGGTAATTGTGTAATTAATTTTAGGTGTGGGCTGTGGGGTTTATAGGGGTAAAGGGTGGGAAGTAATTTATGTTTAATTAATTAATAATTAGTTGGTCATTAATATTAATTGATATTTAATTAGGGTAATTGTTTATATTTTTGTGTGTGTGGGATTTACTTTTATAGGCGTAAAGGGTGCGGAGTAAATTCATTTTACTTACTTTATAATTAGTTGTTAAATACTATTAGGTTTTTAATCGAAAATAAGTTTTCATTGCGTAATTAATTTTTTTACAGTTTAATTTTAGCTGTGGGTTGTGGTGATTATAGGGGTAAAGTGTGGGAAGTTTATTAATTTTTATGAGTTTTAATTTGTTTTTTAATTAATAATATTTCTTTAATTGGTAATGAATTATGTTAATTATGGAAGTACATTTTAAAAAAATGTATATGTGGGTTGTTAATTGTATGGTGTTACAGGGTAGGAAATAAAAAAGTAAATGTATGTAATAATTAATGTTTTTGTTTCTAAATAATTTCTAATTAAAAATATCTATTTGTTTGAATTTTTTTATTTAATATAATATTTGTAGGTATTTGTCATATGTATTTAGCATTATAATATGCTTTTTTTAAAAAATTCTAATATTAAATATATTTGTATTTTAGTTTTTAACATATTTATATTTTTTTTTATTTATTTTGTTTTTAAATATTTTTGTTGTTAATATTTTGTTTATTTTTAATTTTGAACTGACTGGAGTGAGAATATTAATTGTTACCCCTCCGCAATCCAACACTTTCCCTACTGTTGCACTGATTGGAGTGGGAATAGTACATTTTATCCCGCTACTATCCAACACTTTCCCTAATGTTGCACTCACTGGAGTGGGAATAGTAATTTTTACCCCTCCACTATCCAACACTTTCCCTACTTTTGCACTCATTGCAGTGGGAATAGTAATTTTTACCCCTCCGCTATCTAACACTTTCCCTACTGTTACAATTATTGGAGTGGGAATAGTAATTTTTAACCCTCCGCAATCCAACAATTTCCCTACTGTTGCACTGACTGGAGTAGTAATAGTAATTATTACCCCTCCGCTACCCAACACTTTCCCTACTGTTGCACTCATTGGAGTGGGAAATGGTCATTTTTACCCCTCCGCTATCCAACACTTTCCCTACTGTTACACTTAATGGAGTGGGAATAGTAATTTTTACCCCTCCACTATCCAACACTTTCCCTAATGTTGCACTCACTGGAGTAGGAATAGTAATTTTTACCCCTCTGCTATCTAACACTTTCCCTACTGTTGCACTGACTGGAGTGGGAATAGTAAATTTTATCCCTCCGCTATCCAACACTTTCCCTAATGTTGCACTCACTGGAAAGGGAATAGTGATATTTACCCCTCTGCTATCTAACACCTTCCCTACTGTTACACTCACTGGACTGGGAATAGTAATTTTTACCCTCCGCTATCCAACAGATATATATATATATAGAGAGGTTTCGAAGCCAGCATGGCTGCCTGAAGAATTGCTTGAGTGTGTTGGTGGCACAGAGTGCAGGTGATGAATGAGCGGACTAAGGGAGTTAGTGTCGGAAGCACGGCGGGATTGAATTCAGTGCACCCTTTGGAGTTCAAGAGTTTCTGGGAGATGCAGGAAAAGGAGACACAGGAGCATAGATGTTAAGTAGGCGATCATGTCCACTTACTCCTCATCCTCCGGACTCTATAGATCCTGAAATTGTTCCACGCTGCACTGTCCTCCAGATCAGGCACTTTCAAGTAGATAATGTCTATGTCATGATCCCAGTCCGAGAGATGCTCGTTCTGGGCTTCGACAGCATCCAGCCGGTCGTCTACCTTGTCCAGAAGTGTACTGATCTTCGCCATGCCATGTCTGATGGACTTTACCTCTGAAGGGAGGTTGGACATTTTCGCATCCATTGCCGTGAGGGTAGATCCTGTGGATGAGTTTTCTTCGAGGAGCACATTCAGGTCTGGGTCAGCGGCACCGGAGTCTCCAGAGGGAGAGAGGGGGGAGGGGTTTCAGAGTCAGTTGGGAGCATCTCACTACTTGTGAGAAAAGTAATTGGTGGGCTGGTGGTCAGCAAGTCGACATGCGGGGAGGAAGAAATGAAAACTGGGCATGTGGGTTCAAGGACTCAAGCGCTCAGGGGGCTGAATCGATGAGAGGATAGTGCAGTTGGGAACTGCAATAACAGGTCGACTGTTCAGGCAGTGGTTGGTGGTCACCCCCTGGTGAACACGGCCCTAACACAGTTTATGCAGCACCCCTACAAGTCCATGCATTCCCCTGGGCCCTAGAGGCTTAGAGGAACACTCCTCGGTGTAGAGTGGTCGAGGGCCATGTGGACAGGGACCCAGCCGTATACTAAGTGTGCAGGTGGCAGTGGGAGGTGAGCAAGGGTTCCCCTCCGCTGCTGCCCGAGGATGAGTCCAGGCATGAGGTAGGTGGGGAAAGTGCCAGCGTCTCACCCACTGGTGCAGAGCGGTGATAGTGCAGCTGAGGGCAGCCTGCTGGAGCAATCACTGCGGCGGGTCAGTTCCTGCACCCTCTCCTCCGCTCACGTTGTCTGATCATTGGCCCATCAGGTGTTCACTGGAGATCTTTTCCACGTTGTCTGATCTGCAGCCCCTCGATGTCCCAAAGGTGGTGGCGCAAATGGAAGGCAGAGCCACTCACCCAGTGGAGGGGCAGCTACTCGACCAGGGGGCTGTACACCAGTGCTCTGTGTGTTATGGGTATCCGGGGCCCCACATCAAAAAAGTCGGGACTGCCGGCAGTGCCACTTCCAACTGAGGCAGATGTCGGGGCCTCCGATGGGGCCTGTCTGGGTGGAACGGAGGCCCAGGAGCAAGTCGTACCTCTAAAGGAGGTCGGGGCGGCCGGTCAAATGGTCAGGAAAGGCCGGTGCTACGGCTCTGCCCCAGGCCTTTGCGCTTCACAGGCTAGCCTCCTCTCCCCTCAGCGCCAGGAGCGAGTCGGCCCGGTCACTCCCATGTCAAAGGACCTCTGCCGTGAATAGAGATCAGGCAGCAGTGCCCGTTGGCCGGACAGATGAGAGGGGATGGCCAACGAGGCGTGGAGCCGAATCATGGAGCGGCCATCTTGGTGCGCTCCAAGCTCCATCTCCTTCACTTCCTTTTTCATTAGAAAAATTTCAAACTACGCTTGGAATTTCTTTACCAGTAAAATCTGGATTTTTCATTGATTTCTTTTGGGAGGCCGTCTTTTTATTTTTTAGTTTATCCAGATGGCTAAATCCTGTGACATATGCATAGCATTTGGGAGATATTTATTAAGTGTTAGGGAAATCACTGAAATGTAATGAATTAGTGAACATAGTCATCACTGAAATGCACTCTGCTTAACTTTCCAGATGTTTATTAACATTGTAGAAATACGTCTCTATATGAAATAATGTTTTATATATCTGTTCATTAGAATATTTTAATAATGTTTTCCCTTAGTTTATATGGACCAATGTGGACCTTTCAAAGTGTGAATACACTTTTACGATTTGATATGGAACTGTTGGTGGCATAGATTGATAACATAATACAATAAGACTAGAGAAGATTCTTGAGCTGATGATATATTTACAGACATTGACAGAAAATGTTACTAATAGTGGACCTCGACATCTGGATAGGCATACCTGATAACAAAAGCGGCGTTGATCTAGCAGAAAAGATGGAAGTCCCAGGCTTCAATCAACTAGTACAGGAACACAAGTGACTATTTGGTGAGGAAAATATGGTATCCAGAAGTGTTTTCCATAAATGGAAGATCACTGTGAATTTCAAAAATGAATACCTCGTCATCCATGTGATGGAGCGTAAAAGTTCAGAAACTGTTGCCTCTATCAATTCTCACCATTAGACTTAATTTACTAATATAGTATTAACTAAATGTGTGAAATAAAGTGATGACGAAAACATGAGATCTTATACTGCATTGTAAAAGCATGCAGGAATGTTCTGAAACGTAAAAATGAGGAAAAAGTGAATAAAGAATGAAGAGAAATAATTATAGGTTTATGAAATGTAGAAACATGTTTAAGGAATAAAACATGGTTAACTTAGAAATGTACTGCTGATTACCTAATGTGCTATAATGAAAAGAATGCTTAAATAATGAATCATAATGAAATATGATTAATTGTTTAACTCAAAGATACTGAACAGTGAAAGTTTTGCTATATTTTATTTAGATATGTGAATTGTCAATGGGATTAACAAAGTGACACGTATATTAATTCTGCAGAGAAAAAGTAAAATGTGTGAAGTATTTTCTTTTAGTAGTGCCTAATATTGACATGTAGCCTTTGAAAAAAAGAATAATGAGTGAATTTTTCTAAGAGAAACTGAATTATTCATGTTAAATGCGTTTTATATTAATCTTAACATGCTAATGATTTTAGTGAGTTTCATGTAGGCCTCGGACGTTTCTTTTTTTCCTCATTCAGAAAGCTAAAGATCTAGCTGAAGTCGTCATTTAAGATGCTATGAGAACTTTTCAGAGAGTATCCTTTTCGTGATTGTGAACAAAAGGTCCTATTCTTATTCGGCAACACTTTTGACAGAAAAGTATCAATACAATTGCAAACCCAGAGAGAGCATCTGGGCATGGACAGACAGTGAACAAATTGAATTTTCTTACTTCTGAGGAAAGGATGCAAATTGTAAAATTATTGAAATTGATGATTCAACAAAAAGGATTACTTAATGTTTCCGTATTTCTTAGTGAGGTATTGAACACACCATGAGCAGCCCACTGTGGACAACCAATGGAAACCATGACATACGACTGGAATGATACTTTGTGGGTGTAAACTGAGAACTTTGGAAGTATAATTCCCCCCATGGAGGAGGAGTCAGTGCTGGCTATCATTTTCAGTTTTCCTGCCTTGTATGCTGTCGGACTGAACTTTGATTTTCTTATGCCTAACTCGTATTGAACTGAACTTTCGAACTGACATAACCTGTACTTTACCGGCTGGTAAAGTGTGCAGGTATAACTCTTCGGCTGAAGAGTTATGGACTAGATCCTGTGACTCCGTACCTGTTTTACACTCCATATTTGGTTTGTATAAACTAAATGCTGAACTTGATATTTTGCCATGCTCTCTCTCTCTCCCTCTTATTTCCTAGGTAATTAGCAAAAAGTTTAATCATCTGTATTGATTTAATGTTGTGTACTACTTGAACTAAATGATTTCATTAACTAAAGACTTGATTGTGATTTGTGTTTCTTGACCATTCAAATTGAGGCATAGATAAATGATGTAAGTGAGCAATATTATCGTTTTGAGTCATTATTTGGCGTGAAATCTTTTGTCGAATATTTACCCATGAGGAATTTAAAGGTTTAATCGTTTGTGTTTATGCATGAGGTTGGTATTTTCTTATTCCAGGTCCTCATAAGGATTTGCCCACATTCTCTTAATATCCAAGTCCCTATTGGCTCACATAAAAGATTAATCGGAGGATCTAATGGTTTGTAAGTATGTTATGACTATGGGCCCACAGAGTAAATAAGGTTAAATAAAGTGATGTAAGCAAATATATGAGTATAAAAAATTGACACTCTTCGCGATGGATCACATGCATGTTTGTAAATCTCTGTTGTTGATATACTCCTTTTTTGAGAATCATTCCATGTAACTCTGGATAGGAACGAAGTATGGGGTGTTCAGATATAATTAGAAACAAGTGATAGTGACTTTCATGATCTGATTGTTGTGCTCTTGGAGAGAAGAGACTAATCAGTAGATTGAGTTTGTTTGTAAGGAATGTCGGTTTCTAGCCTCAGAGGATGCACAGGGAGGAGTGTGCTGGGACTTCCCCATTATGGAGCCCGATGAGGCCAGCCCTGGCAATCTTGACACCATTGGCATGGATCACAAAAGATTTCCATTTGGGCAGATCCTGTAAAGAAGTAGTCCCCCTTCTAGAGGATAGATCAGGTCCTCAGATACCCGCATGCTCAATGGTCTCTTTCTAGGCCATTTTCTAGCCACCGAAAGGCAGTTTCGCTGGAGTCTCTCTTTTCAGAATTCATCCTCTACAGATGCAAAGCACAGAAATGAACATCACCAGACCCTGAGCTTGCTGATTCGTGCAAAGGCTGTCAATGGATGAACTCTAATGAGTCACTACTGATAAGTCTACAAACCTTGGAGGGCGCGTTTAGGACATGAGGCAGAATCTTGTTTACTGTTAAGACATACATCCCTCTCCAAAGTATTAGCCCCCAACCGGAGAGGTACCTCACTCTTTCCAAGTAGGTATTCTAGGCAAAGGCCTTATATAGGGGGAATCCTTTAGGGGCTCACAAGGGATGGACCTCACATCTGCATGTATGTTCTTGTTGTCACCTCATTGCTTTTTGATGCACTCCCTCAGAGTACAAATAGGACACTTCTTTTATTATGGACTGCTTGGAAGGGGGAAAATGCGTCTGATGAAGATGTCAGGAATATTATCACACTTGTGTGAATGTGAGCCACCTGCAAGGGCGTATGTTAGGTACAGAATGTTTATATAACACCGTGCTAGAGAGTTTATTTGCCCAGCTATCAGTAGAGCTAGGGGCCTTTTGTAAGCTATGCTGCTTTGTCCTCATTTCAACAGGTGATGTGTTACTATTCCTCCAGAGTACAATACCCACCCTAGTGTGTATGTGTTGTCGTTGCCCAGTATGAGACATGTACATAAGGGTTAATTGACCCCGCTAACCCAGTGGACGCACTATGTATATTTCTGTGGTACAATGTTCTATTGCAATGGAATACACCTAGCCCCTCAGACCATGAATTTGGGCCTTTGCAAGTTAGCACCAAAACTCAGAAATGTTGCTTGAGGAAGTTGTTAACAACAAAAGTGTGGAAACAAGGTCTACATTTTAAACGGTTCATAGCCACTAATAAAAAAAAATCAAGAGTTGCAAAGCAATATTTAAGAGTTGCAGACTTCATAGACTACCCCTCTGTCACGTGCTGAGGGCACTAACATAGGGGGTCATTACGATGGCGGAAGGCCCGCCACCGCCAGCCGTGTGGTGGCGGGCCCTCCGCCATCGGACAGCAATTTTCCCCCCGCCACATTACGATGGCGGGGGGAATCGCTTTCCGACCAGGGCGGTCGCAAAGACCGCCCGCCACGCTTCCGCCACAGTCAATCATACCGATTGCCTGGCAGAGCAGTCAGCATGCCTAAAATGGTGGCGGTGCCTAGCAGGCACCATCCGCCATATTACGATGCTGGCCACAGCCAGCCTTTCCATGGCGGGTAAACCGCCATTGAAAGACTGGGGGAGAATGCATTCGGGGGCCCGTTGCGGGCCCCCCTTGTGTTGGGGGGGTGTGGTGCACTGTGGGGGTACCCAGGGTACCCCCCTACATTTCACTGCACCAAGTGGCAGGCACTGCATGGTGCCTGCCACGTAGTGCAGTGAAAAGCACGACCTGCATGTTTAGCATTGCGGCGGGTGCTGCAGCCAGCAGCACCCGCCACAATGTTAACCATGCACAATGCGACTGCCACGATGGCGGTCGTATCGTAATCTGACGTGCGGGACCGCCGCGTCCCAGGCACCGCTACGAGTCCGCCCGCCATCGAAATGACCCCCATAGTTTCTTTCGTACACTATAACCTGAAAAGAATGCACTGCTAGACTCCCACATCAGTGTAAGTTTACACTTTTTCAGTATCCACAAAAGTGTATTTCAATAATAAGGTTACGAGTGTAGAGACTCCACAGTTATGGCGGAGAACTCTGCACACAAAATGATAGGCCAGGCCTACACTTTTATGTGCAGAGTTCTCTGGCCCGACTATGGAGTATCCGCACTTGTGCAGTTTTGTGAGTCCTGAAAAAGCGTAAACTTAAAGAAGTGTTAAAGTTTACCTTTGTGAATCAGGCCCCATATATTCAAAATACCTGGTTGCTTTTGGAAACCTACTATCAGACCCACTCCGGGGGCTACAGGGCAAGACCACAGGGCAAGCAGAGTTATTAGGCCTCAACGCTGGGGGTTGGGATCGTTGGCCTCTAATGCTCCAGGGTCTGTCCTACTATAGCTCTGCAAAACTGGGCAAAGTACAACCCCTTCAGAACTTGACTCTCAGTGATAGTAATGACAAGCAGTCACATGCTTCTCAGGGAAGTAGTGTGGGGATGCTCAAGCTCAGAACGCAACAATCACTTAGCAGTGCCACAACTAATTTTCCAAACCAGTGCTTTTCTTTATAAAAGAAAAGTACTTTTATTTATTTATTTTTGTTGTTTTATATAGCGCGAACTTGACCCTAGTAGGGTATCAGAGCGCTTTACATTCACATAATTTTCTACTTTAAACAACATGAACACCTTGCAGTTTCAGTAGACCTGATCAGTATGCAGCAAATTACGAGCAACAGTTAAGCTACAAGGTCATAGATTAAGTTAGTTAGTTATACATTGCAAAGTGGGAAAAACATTTGTGCGTGACATTCAAATTTGCAAAATCAAAAAAGACGTTATTGGTCACTGTGTGGTAGCGTGTGTATTAAACAAGAAGGTCCTCTGCTAATGTCAAGACTGCTGGAGTTATGGCAGGAATTTGCTCATGAGAAAGGTTTTGGCTGCGTTTTTAAAAACCACGATGGATGCGATTTTTCGAATGTTAGGGGGGAGAGCGTTCCAAATTCTTGGTGCTGCGCCGGAGAAAGCTCGGTCATATGTTTTTTTCTTTCGGAAGAGGGCCGGTTTCAATAATAGCATTTCTCGATTCCGGGAAGCCCAGCATCCTCCTGATAGAGTGATTTTCTGAGCTAGGTACCTAGGGGTATTGTAATGTATCACTTTGTGAGTGATACATGCCATTTTTAGCTGTATTCTTGCTTCATAGGGCAGCCAGTTGAGCGCTTTCAGATGAGGGATGATGTGGTCGAACTTTCTGGATCCAGTTATAAGTCTTGTAGCCGCATTGAGACAGGCTTTTAGTGGTGCTGTTGAAATCTTAGGAAGACCGGCTAGTGTTGTGCAACCGTACTCGATCCTTGAAATGACTAGTGCCTGGACTGCAGTTTTGAGGTCTGAGTTATTTATGAAAGGTTCAGTTTTCTGAGGTAGCTTAAATGGAAGCAGGCGTTTTTTGCCATCGTGTTGATATGTGCAAGCATGTTCAGGTTTTTGTCTAGCATAATGCCCAAGGATTTGGTTGAATCCACAATCCTCGGAGTACAGTTTAGCGCAGTGATTAATTTGGTCCATTCCGCGATATTCGTGGCGCTTTTCTGGGGGGAAATCAAGAGGAATTCAGTTTTCTGTGGGTTAAGCTTGAGGTGATTACTAGTTAGCCAATGGACGGTTTTCTTTAATGCCTGGTTCATGATACCGATCTATTCTATCGATGTGATCTTCATGTAAAGCTGTGTATAGTCAGCGTACATGTGGAAGGAGATGTTTACTTACTGTAAAATTTCTGTGAGTGGCTCTACGTATTTGAATAGAGCAGGGGATAATGTTGAGCCCTGTGGTACTCCGATAACATTTCTGAATGAAGCAGATAAAGATTGGCTCACTCTGAATTTTTGTGATCTGTTTTCTAAGAACGAACTGAACCACTTTTGGACTATACCCTCTGAGCCCATCCTTTTTTTCAGGCGATCTAGTATTTTGGTATGGTTTACCGTGTCAAATGCCGCTGAAAGGTCAAGCAGGATTATGAGACAAGTTTCTTTGCGGTCGAGGGCAAGTAGAGCATCATCCACGATGTGCAGAATTGCTGTTTCAGTGCTATGGTTCGGTCTAAATCCTGATTGGAAGTCATTCAGCAGTTTGAATTCAAAGATGTGTTGGCTCAGTTGTTGTTGTACACATTTTTCCAAGACTTTGGCTAGCATGGGAATGTTTGTTACTGATCTGTAATTGTTCAGGTCTGCGGGGTTCACTGTTGGTTTTTTTAAAATTGGAGTGACTTGCCCTGTTTTTAGGCTGTCCGGTAGTGAGCCTTGCGCTAGTGAAGCGTTATTAATCTTTGTCCGAGAGGGGATAAGCAGATGGTTTATAGTAGACCAACACTTTGCAGGTAGAGGATCGTTGAAATGATTGTTTGGTTTTATGGTCGAGATAATCTTTGCGATATCTGTGTCAGAGACAGGCTTGAATTTTGACCATAAAGCATTATATTTAGGCCTTTCCAGCATTGGTTGAGCTTGAGGCTTGGCTGGGGTGTTCTTTTTGATTGAAAGGCAATCCGCTGCCATTTTGAGCTCCACCTCCTTTGAGATGGTTTTGGCTGTAAAGAAGGAGGAGAATTCTTCGCTGTTTATGTTAGATTTTGTAGCTGTTGTTGCTGATTTGGCCGTTTTATTGGAATGGTCTTTTAGTATTTCGAAGAGCTTCCTCAGTCTGTTTTTTGCATTATCCAGTTCTTTTCTAAAGAAGTCTTTTTTTGAATTTAGAATGCTTTTTTTGTAGGCCTTTCTGGCCTGTCTTAGTTGGATTAAATGTGGTGAGGAGGGGTGTTGTCGCCATTTCCGCTCTGTGAGTCTGAGTGATCGTCTTTCTTCATTGAGGGATCCGTTAAACCAAGGGTTTTTATCTTTGTCTGGGACCCTTTTGAGTTTTAATGGGGCTATGTCCTCAATTATGCTCGCCATCGTATTATTGAAGTAATCCGTGAGGGCCTTGACATCTTCCAGGTTATTGGGAGGTTGCAGTTCTTTCACACAGCCTGCTGCGAGAATTTCCATATTAAGCCCTCTGGTGTCGCGAATCCATTTTCTGGGTTTTATTGGTTGTGAGGAGATTTTCTTTGTTATGTGGGGTATTTGGAAGGTAATGATATGATGATCAGACCAGTCGCAAGGGGTGATCTCGATTTTATCGACAGCTTTTTCTTTAGAGATGATCCAATCTAAGGTAGAGCCTTTCAAATGAGTTGGTAGGTGGCATTCTTGAACCAGCGATTGCTCTACGAGAAAGGTTTTAAGTAGGTTGACCTGATTGTCAGTGTCTCCTAGGAAAATATCATTAGAATGGGGAGTCGTGTTTGCTGTGATAATTTTTATCAACTGGTCTATGAACATGGTGTTTTTACCGGGAGGGTGGTAAAATGCATGAAGTTTGCAAGTTTGATTATTTAAGGATCTTAATGACAGCCCAAGATATTCACACGACTCTAAGGGGTCTGATTGTACTTTCGTAATGGCTATGTTAGATCTATGTATACAGGCTATACCACCGCCCTTTTTATTTGGTCTATCTAGTCTCACAATACAATAGTTCGGGGGGACTTTATTAAGCCGAAAAACTATATAGTAATAGTGAACAGGCACAATTTGGTAAACTTGGTGCTGAAGTTACTGCACCTCGCTCTGTATCTACTCCTCTTCGCTATGGCTTCTTACCGTCCTCTTAATTGCATAGTTCTCCCCTCTGGGTAAGAAATTCTCTGTTAGCACGACTGAAGGTTCACGGGCCAATTCCCCCCTCTAGTATGTTTATTGCACTCAGTTTAACACACTTCTCATTAGTCTTTGGTATCTCACCATATCATGGGTCTCTGAATTGCAGGTCCAAGAACCGCAGTCAACCGGAGCAGTCGCGGCCGGCATGACTTGCGGGGGGTGGGTCACGCGGGGGGAGTTTTTTTTTTTTTTTAAAGTTTACTTACCTTTGCCGGCCCTGTCCCGCGTTGTCTCTCCTGCTCCCCTGCCTCCGGCAGGGGCAGGAACAGGAAGCCTCCCTCCCCTACGCCAATCACAATGCTGTAATGGCAGCGTTGTGATTGGTCAGGACGCCGACCAGCCAGGCGTCTATGGGGAGGCCATTTTCTCCATGTAGGCTGCATGCATGGAGAAAAGGCAGAGTGCGCATGACTGGTTTGGTCGGCCCCAGAGGGCCGACCAAACAGTCAGCGCCCTCAGCAGTGGGCAAGCCACTCCTCCCCTGCCCTAGAGCAGACCCGATCGCCCCCAACCAAACCCTTCTGCTTTCTCCCAGTGCAAGAAGCAGAAACATAAAATGGTAGTTTTACCATTTAATATATAGAAAGCAGTGGGGCGACGGTCCTCCACCCTAGTGGAGGAGCCGCCCCTGAACTGGAGACAGTGCACAGTCTCTCAGTTCTGGTGAGGTTTCGTTGTGTGGTGGCAGCAGGAGCTGATATCGGAGGTCCTCCGAACAGGAATTTAAGCTTAGCCTGGAGCCATGGGATCTGGGCACAGCGTCCTCCTGCCTTTACTCGGCATTGGTTATTGTGTGAAGGGGCAAGCGTGCAGCACAAGTCTCTAATTCACAGTGGCATGGGATGAGCCACAGTTGCGCTTCAGTGATCACAGAGTCACGGGATAAGCCACTGTCGCACTTCTCTGGTCTCAGCAGCACGAAAAGCTGATGTTTCTGACTGCACCCACCACTCAGAGTGTCTGATGTTCATCAACAACTGGAGCATGCAGATTGTTTCCTTTTGTCCTCTTTCCTCTGGCAGACCTCATAAGCACCGGGGTCTTGCTGCTCCTGGCTCTTCCTGGACAGTCACAGCTTTTGCAGGATTGTCAGGCTTCTTTCCTATCTAGGCAGGCAACTTGGCTTCTAGGCACCTCAGGTCAGATGACCAGCTTCTTCCAGCAAAACAGGACTTTGGGTGAACTCACCTCACCCCTGGAAGCTGGCTGTCAGGCAGACACATCCCAGCAGTCTTCGGATGATCTGTGGAGCACTCTTTTCCTTGGTAGTAGAGAACTTGGAATTGGAATAAGTGGGTCCCACTTTTATACAGTAAAGGGTGACAGGAACAGGAGATGTGGATCCACTGCCTGCACTTCCACTACTAGTTTGAGGTGCTTCTCCTTTCAAGTGTCATTTCCAAAATTCCAAAATGTTCTCCAGATTCAGCCTTTGTGGAAAGTGATGCTTTCCAAAGGAGGGTTGTCTCCAGCCTGAAGCACATACAAAAGAGGCATGAAGGAGTGTTGCGGTTTCTGCACCTGGGTTTCGGGGCTGTCATAAAACAAACTGTTGTGTGATCATGAATGGCAAAAGGCTGGGCCACACCCAAGACGTCCCCTTCTCCTTTCACAACAGAGTCATAAAGGGGTGTTGTGGTTTCTGCACCTGGCTGTCCGGGCTGTCGTAAAACAAACTGTTATGTGGTCATAAAAGGCAAAAGGCTGGGTCGCACCCAAGACGTCCCCTTCTCCTTTCACAACAGAGTCTGAAGTCCCACCCTTCACCCCCACCATCTACCAAATGGAAGGGCTTCAAGAAAACTATTCACCAGCTCAGCAAAGGGCTTAGTTACATTTCTAAGGGAGCCTTGTCCCCTTTTCCCTTGCTTCACAGTCTAGATCTCTTCCTTCCAGCTTCAGGAATATCAGCAATACACTTCCACTGTCTGGGAAAACAACCTCATCTCTATGTTGTGTAGCAATTCAGGATTGGGGTATCTAAAATGGATCTGCGGGCCTCTTTTTCTCCGGCTCACTTAGTCATACTATGTATGTACCAAGCAGAGCAGATGCACAAAACACACACACAGACACTTGAGATGTTAGCAGTAGGATCTGGGTAAGCGCACACAAGTGGAACATAGTCCGTCCACTAGGCCTCCACTCCAGAGACACAGATAAAACGGTCCAAACACAATTATGGGTTTGCAAAACACTGTATGCTGACACCACCACTGTACTAAACTCATGATAGGGCTACTAGTCCACTGTCAATACAATAAGGACACGATTGGTGCACGCCTCCAGGTCACAGGACAGGTCTAGGCCCTTACTCATGTCAAGGGATAGGCCTAGGCCTCTGTGCACACACTAGATTAGTGTGCGATTACGGCATAAATCAAAACAAAGATACAAGATACTCTCAGCCGGGCACACCAGCCAGGGGAACATGACTGTACACCATGCACAGAACATTCCCAGCACAACACATACAATAGCGACACCTTTTTCATTGAGAAATGCATACATGTACGCACAAGGATGCACGAATATGTACATATCTGTAAGGGGAACTGTTATCTGGCACAGTGTAGAGCAGTAATGACCGTTATTACTTTCCATCACTTCCCCTCATAACAAACCAGCGGTTTTCCTTTGATCTACCGCTCTAATATGGTGGATGTCAGGAAACATTGTAAGGATCCCCAGCTGTTAATATAGTGATTCTGCAGCAGCCATCAGTATGTTGGGAAGCAATAACAATGCAAAATGATTATTTGGTCTGACATGGCGGCCATTACCAATATAGGATCTCAGTATGCACTGTAATTATCAGGTTTAAAAAAAAAAAAAAAAATGAGCATGCAATCACCTCTCTGCAAATGATTTCAGTTCTTGAAAACAGCATGATGTATTTCTAAGGGCAAAGAAAGCTGCGTCATTATTGCTACATTAACTTCGGAATGCTTCTAAGGAAACATGAGTGGCTCACCATTACAACAGGAGTCAGTGGGAAAAGTGGGAAATGACATTTGAAGTATGTAATCTTACTATTCTAAGTTGTGTTTTGCATTCCTGTTAAATTTTAAATCCTATATCTCTAAATCTAGGGTCACTGTGCAGGCCTGCAAAACCAGTGCAACTTTACTTATAGAAATGCTAGGGCAAGACCCCAGGCGCATTTTGTATGCATAATCTATCTTGATGTGCTACTTATAGCTCTGCAGCAACAGGAAATATTATTATAATCTTGAAACACTACAGAGCCTGCTGCCCAAAATTCCAAGCTGGTCCTCTTCATTCGCTGCTTCTCGGGGATTAGTACATGTTTATTAACGTGGCTGATTGCTCTTTTTTCTAATAGACTGGATATTTGTTATTTGATTTATATCTCTAATTATTGTATAATTGGGCTTTCCTCTTGCGTCTGTTTATGTTTATTAATCTGTGCATTTCCTATTCCCTTGGTAGAGATTTAATCTTTATTTCCTGCTTGTTGTAGATTTTATTTGCTTTTCTCTCTTTACCTATTGTATTGCTTTTACTAAATGAGTTGGCCTTATGCACCGGGAACAATTTAGGGCCTTTGATATCTACTTTCTATTTCTTGGTAACCCCATGGGTCCGTACGCATGTCCTTGGCAACCAATCACCAAGTCTTACCCACTCTGTTCTCCATCTACATAGCAATCCCTCGTGAATGAGCCTTGTGCTATAAACCAGATTGTATTGGGCTGCTTCAGAACCAATTACCCTAACCCGTGCATATACAGCAGGTTCCACAGTAGCCGTTTTAGGGATAAACTGCATATAGGACTATATAGATTTAGCATGCAGTAGCCTAAGAGTTTACTACTTCAATGTGCAAAACTTTTTCTCTCAAAATACCCTCAAAACCACCGCCGAATATGTTGCTACTTCAGACTGGAACATGCTTCCCTAGTAAGAAAAACAACAAAGAGAGAGAAAATAAAAGTGTGTGTGAAAGACAGATGGAGAGGGAGAAATGGAAAGTGAGGACAAAGGGAGGGAGGGACAGAGACACAGTGAGAAATAGAGAGGAGAGACAGGGAGAAATATAAGGATATATATAATACAGTGGCGGTCCCCATTGTGTAGTTATACTTAGGTCAGACTTTCCAAAGGAAGAGTGTTTTTTGTTTTGCTAATAACTTTGACAAATCTTCACAAAAATTTCCAAACAAAAGTACATCCACCTCAGCTCCTTCCTGGAAAGTTTCGGGGTGATCTGTTAAGCAGGGACAGAGAAAAATTGAGTGTCCCAAAACATCATTTCCCATGTTAATTCCCATAGTGAGATTTGAGAAGCGCTAGAGGAAAAATGGCTGACAAGAATGATGTAAAATTCGGCAGAAAGTTAGATATTAATTCACAAAGCATGCTTTTTGTGGTTTGGTGTAAATCGGTTCAGCCTTTTTCGAGAAATTTGTGTTTGAAGAGGTGCTCAGGGTGGTCATGAGGGGGTTTAAAAAATAGGTATATCTGGATGGTTGATCCAGCGGTAGCACTCCGATGGTATTGTAAATCAAGCCCTGGTACCATGAGACAGCGCATGCTTCACAAAGTGAAGCTTGCTCAGTCTTGCATTATGTGGGGTGACACTTGAGTGCCGGTACTGCGAGAGTGCTGCTGTAGCATGAAATAAATGAAAACAAATAAATATGAAAGATGTAGGATGGGGTGCGTGTGGGTGGTTGGGTACATGGCTTGGACACAATGCTAGGCCCTGATCCCCCTGCCACACACGACTGAGGCCATCCACAGCGAGGGGGTGGCCACCTGTGGAAGGAAAGGAGCAGAACCTGGCCAAGTCCTGCGCCCAACCCCAGGTTGCTCCCAGTCACGTGGGTTTGGATACTAACCCCCTGCAATGCACAGTCAAAGGCTTAGGCAAGTGGTTAGGTGCCCAGAGGAGGCTGGGTAAAGGGCCTTGCCATAGGACAGTCCCTGAGGCTAACCTGCTGCCACGCACAGCCAAATGCCATGCATGGCAGGGGGTTGGACTCCCTAGGGGTGGCCAAGCCAATACCCCACAGTGCACGGCCAGAGGCTATGTGCTGTGGAGGGTTGGGCGCCCGTGGGGGATAGGGCAAGGGCTTGGCCACTGGCTAGACCCAGTGTCAGCTCCACGCTGTGCATGCCAGCGAGGGTTCAGGCACAGGTCCTGTTCCCAACCCCACGTTGTGCACTGCCAAAAGCCAATAGTGGCTATTAAAGGTCCAATCCTTTGTTAGAAGTATTCCATTTTGGTGTGGGCCATTTACTCTGGAGTGGGCCTTTATTATCGGGTATATAACAACATTTTGTTATCATTGAGCAGAATGCTCTTATACCATTATAGTCCACTGTAGCAGGCTTTTGTAGCCATTAGAGTCCTAGGGCCTGATTCACAAAACTGCACTTTGTAGTACTTTTTGTAGTACGACAAAACATCATCCTATAAAATGTACTACAAAATGTAAGTTTCATCTATGCTTATGGTTATGTTTGCGGAGTTCTTCACCTTGACTGTGGAGTCTCCAAACATGCATGTATAGGTTTTGGTAGTAAATGTGGGAGGGGCACAGCGGAGTGGGCGGGAAAGTGGCAGACTTACTCCTAAAGGGGATGGAATTAGGGAGGAGGTAGAGGGGTCTAGGCAGGGCCAGGGAAGAGTTTAGGGATGGAGGTCACCCACCCACACAAGAGAAAGGTAATTGCTTTGTTCTGGGGTTGGAGATATGTATCTTACCCTTTTGTAGTAAGTTTATTCTCAGAGTTTGTGAATACCAAAAGTAGTAAACTTAATCCAAAGTGTAAATGTATTCAAAAGTGTAAGTTATCTTTGTGAATCAGGCTCTCAGACACTTGTTATAGGTGTTCGCCCTTAGCTTGAACCTATAATAGTAGAGTGGGGATTTAATGGTCACTGTAGCCTGCTCTGGTGGAGTATAAGTTTATATTAAAATTAACAGACACGACATACAACCTAAATAATTTTTTTTATCATTTAACCATGAAAGGTGGCAGTGGCAGCTGCTAAGGAACGGGGGTGGCGGGTTGGGGGTGGGGGTGCGGGGTGTTGAAAAATAAATCACCTACCTGGTTACGGCCGCCGCCTCGCCTCCATCCTCTTCACTTCCTCCTGACTCCCAGAAGCAGGAAGCTCTCAGGCTCCACTAAGACAATCATGACGCTGATGTCACAAGCATGATTAGTCTGAGCGGCCTGTTTGGCCACTCAGGCAATGCCCGGGAGCCTCGGGACAGTTCTCCACCTGGCTGTGCATGACAGCCAGGTGGAGAAATGCTAAGTGCGCATGATGGTTTGGCTGTCCCAAGATGGCCTGCCAAACTGTCATGTGCACTTAGTAGTGCCCATACCACTCCTCATCCTGTGAACCAGCCCAGCCCCAACCTAGCTCCATGCAGAAAAATAAAATTATAATAGCAATGTGTTATCATTTTATTTTTCCTTGTTGGACTGCTCTGAGAGCAGTGGGGCAATGCTTCTCCGCCTTAGCTGAGGAGCCGCCGTTAAAAGGTGCTTTTAACCTTTTGTTACTTTTTTAAACAGTTTTTGGGTTTTCTTCTTAAAAACATTTTTGGAGATTGAATTAAAAACTTGATAAAAGGAGTATCAAAACTTGGATCCGAAAAATAAAAAAAAACACTTCCTTTTGCACAACTGTTCCTGTGCAGTCAAGAGCTGGCCCTTGGGTAGGGTACTTTGCTCTCCTGCCGAAATGATTTTTCCGCAATCCATGCAGTTTCTGGCTTTCTGAAGTGCCAAATTATTTTTTTTTTCAAAACCTCTGGAAATGACTTCTCTCACAGGGTGCAGGTCTCTGTTTTTGCTGACACTTGTTTTCCTCCTGGTTGTATCCAGAAGAAACTTTCATGCAATGGACTGTGAGTCACTGTATGGGTCTTCCTGCTGCACCTAATTTTCCTTCAAGTGCTGTTCCAGCTGTTGCCCTCCAGATACCATAGTTTTTGGCAAAATCCCCCAAAAATTTCCAAAAAGGAAAACAAAAAAAGAGGACAATGCACAGGGTGTGAGTAGTGTGGACCTCCTCTGCCAAATAAGATTAAAAAGGTAGGAACCTCCTGTCTAAGCATCAAGTTAATAATATGAGCCAATGAAATGGTGTTTCTCTTTCTGTCACAGCTATACCGTTTTCAGGTACCCTGGTACCGCAACACCTAAAAACACAGAAATTCCACCAAAATATTCAGGAAAACTTTCTTATTTAGACCTGTGAGGAAACAGCTAGGCTCAAAGTTTAAATAAACTTACCCCATTACAGTGAACAGAACCTGTTTTTTTAAAGTTCCGGGTCCTGCTTGAATTCTGCAGGACCCGGAACAGGAAGTAAAACCTACACAGGACTCTTACAGGACTCTCTCATTGGTTCTATGGGTCCCGCAGGACAACATGAGAAAAATGTTGCTGGCAGCCATTACAGGACTCGAGGACGTACGGGCCGATTCACAGAACAAATCTGAGACAAAATCCTAAATTTACTACTTTTGGTATTCACAGAAGGCATTTAGTAGTAGTAAAGTTAGGATTCCTAACTTTACTACTACTAAACTGAGACAAAATCCTAACTTTATGTCTTTCGGTATTCACAAAAGGGATTTAGTAGTAGTAAAGTTAGGATTCTTAACTTTACTACTACTAAATGCCTTTTGTGACTACCCAAAGTCGTAAAGTAAGGATTTTGTCTCAGTTTAGTAGTAGTAAAGTTAGGAATCCTAACTTTACTACTACTAAATGCCTTCTGTGAATACCAAAAGTAGTAAGTTTAGGATTTTGTCTCAGATTACTTTTGTGAATCGGGCCCTCAGTCCTCTGTCCTTAAGTAAAAAAAAATATATATATATAAGGGGGTAAGGTATGGATACCCTGATCCCTTAGGACCCATGGGGGCAGTGGGACCCAGAGAGAACCCCCCCCGGCCCAAAAAGAAAAACAGCAAAAAATGCCACGATTTTGCGAGACTCTCAACAAAACTATGGTAGGTACTCTGGATGGGCACCAGGGCATCCACCTTTAACTGTGCAGAGCCCCAGGTGATGATGTCCCTGAGGCCGAAATCGGCCCAGGGAGGGTGGCTGCGTGCCCCATCCCGCTGAAAATAAAACTGGACTCCAGGGAATGGGGTCCGCGGGGCCCCTTCCCCTAAAAATGATGCCATACCTTGGGGGATGGGGTCCCCGGGGATGAAATCGGTCCGGCAGAGGGGCACATGCCCCCTCCTCCTTAAAATTACACTTCACCCTGGGTGAGGGTTTGCATTTACATATGGTAATTAAATATTATTTTACATTAAAAAAAAACATAGAAATGCACTGAAGAAAACAAAGGTTAAAGTAACATCATAGTTAGGTGTGATGAAGAGATCTGTTTTTTTTTTAAAACCTTAGAAATTCATTGAAAAAACCAAAGGTTAAAATAACATTATAGTTAGGTGAATTTATCAGTGACAACATTAACGTTTTGAACTAAAATAAAAAGCACATAAATTCACCAGTTATAGTTAGCAGACGTAGCTATAGCTTGTTTTCCCGCCATGCACTGCTTATGACCTCACATATCACATCACTCATGACATGTTCAATGACATTATTTATGACATCACTCATGACATCTCAAATGACACCATCCAAGCTTCTTTTGTACATATTGCTCTTTAAACAAGTATACCATAGAGCTATGAAAGCAAGTGCTAAAAAATCTCAGAATAATAAGAAGCGTCTTTACAGCTATCATACATACAATCCTTACAGGCAAAGCAAGATTGTGTTATTTGTAACATTGACCCTATACCACACACTTCATGTGTAGCTGAGTTCATTTTAACTAAGAGCCACAGATGTAAGGATAACCTATCACGCTCATAGTGTTCAATCTTTAAACAAATATTCAGGGAAAACCAAGTTCCTCCAGATACTAAAGCCCTGTTACATAACTAATGTCCTTTTACGGACAATCTTTATCTGTACCAAACCCCTGACAGTCACTGAACCTACATTGAGAAATGAAGTGGAGATAAGTAGAAAGGTGGGTACTGTTAACAGTGTTTACTCTATGGAGAGAGTTTACTCTGTACTACAATGTTTCCAAACAGTGAAACTCATGAGAAATACATCACCGAGTATTGAAAAGTACCTACTAAGCACAGTGTACACTCGATGCAAAACTTGTTCAAAGAGTGACTATTCATTTAAAATAACTACGGTCTGAAGGTGCTAAAAATCATACCACCTGCAGCCTTCATACTGTGGCGAAAATGTACAGATAGTCCATCCTCTTAAGCAAAACAAGCACGTGTACATAGGTTAGTACCTGGCAAACACAGTCTTCTAGGCTAAGTAGGAATTGTCATGCTGAGACGATTCTGTTTAATAACTCATGGCTGCGTACAATACTTAGTATGTTGTACGTAGAATCTTTCACTGTTGAAAACGTTTTCTGCAGTACCAAAAAGCTTGTGTGGAACATGCTGTTACCTGCAACCAGTGTTACTCTTCAATTCAAAGATTTATAAAGTGCTCAATACCTCTACACACCTATTATGCATTAGGAGCACAACATTTACACCCATTGGCTGCACACAGGCTGTACAAAGTTAGGTAGAAAAGTGATATGGTAGTTACGTGCCACTATGTAAACTATAAAAAAAACTATCACACTCATTGGATGATGCCATCAATGATGTCATTTGAGATGTCATCAGTGATGTCATAAATGGCATCATAGAACATGTCATATGTGAGGTCATAAGCAGTGCATGGCGGGGCGCAAGTTATAGTTAGCTTTGCTAACTATAACTGGTAAATTTCTGTGTTTTCTTTAATTCAAAACATAAATGTTGTCACTGACAAATTCACCTAACTATAACATTACTTCAAGCTTTGTTTTTCTCAGTGAATACTTATATATATGTTATAGTTAGGATTGTGTTTCCATAGGAAATACCTTTTTTTGTGTTGCTAATAACTTTGGAACAGTTTGACGAATCTCCATGGAACTTTCCAAAAAAGTGCTACTTTGTCACTAGTTTGCGCATGAGTTTTGGGGTGAACTGTCAAGCAAGGGCCGAGAAACATGGGGGTCCTAAAACACGTTTTCAAGAATTAATTTTTCCATATGAACTTTAGACACAGCTACAGCCCAAACCGGTAAAGGGATTTACACCAAATTTGGCAGAAAACTAGGTGTTGGTCCAGAAAGAGTGCTTTTTGTGATTTGCTGTAGATCCGTTCAATAGTTTTTGAGCAATTAATGCTCAAAGACTTTGTATATATCATGCCGCTGCGGATCCGCTAAGCTGACAGATCTCATGCTGAGATCTGATTGGCTGCCACCACATCAACCAGGAAGTGACAGTAGCCATAGTAGGACTTAGGACTTAGTCTGAGTCCTAAAAAAACACAAAAAAGACATAGGGAACAGGGTAGGGATACCCTGACCTCATAGGCCTGGTGTTGGGATCCCAGTGGGACCCCAATTGGGCCAAAAATGTTTTGTTTTTTAATGTTGCCGTTAATTTGTGGAGAATCCGCAAACCTGTGGCAAAATGATAAAGAAAATGCGGCCGACCATACCTTTCCAAAAAAAAAAACCCCAGGGTGGGCCAGGACCGAGGGTGGGGCAGCGCAGATAGTACTTACGGGAAGGCATGGCACACCTCTCTGAGCCTAATAGTGCCCCGGGAACCCGATCCCTGGGGCCGAAATGTAAACAAAAGAGGAGGGAGCCCAGCCCCACGGCAGAGTAGTTTCCCTGCCCGCACTACTGCGAACAGGGAAACATATCTTTGCTGGCAGGAGCATTTTTAAATCTCCCGCCAAACAGGAGCTAACACACAAGTCTGCTCCCAGCTAGAGATTTTAAAATGCCCCCGCCTGCTGGAAGCACACGTGTGTTCTGTTTCCATACCCATGCACCTGCAGGCAGAGAAACAAAACACATAGTGCTCCCGCTCGGAGGGAGCAAGCATAGATATCTGCTCTCTCCGTACAGGAACAATGCCAGCTCCTGCACCATGCAGGGAGCCGGCTGGGGCTGCGGGGCCCTGAGGCTCCCCTCAGGGTCCCTAACATGGTGGTTGGTGAGTGTCCCCGGTGGGCACCGTGGCACTCACCTGTAATTGATGCAGGCCCTGGGAGATGGAGTCCCCTGGGCAAAAATAGGCTGAGGGAGGGTGGCTGCACACCCCCCACTTCCCTTTTAAATAAGGTACAGTCCTGGAAGATGGTGTCTGATCCGTCAATTGGGAGTCAAGAAGGAGTGGTCCAAAGAATATGATTTTAATTCTCATAGGAAAGTTACCTGTCCGATTCAAAATAAACAACTGAACGGAATTACCCCAAATTTGCCAATTTGCCAAAAAGTCTGACTTTACTTAGAAAGTGTAATTTTTGTGATTTGGTGTGAATCTGTTAAGTCATTTTAAGAAATTAGCATTTAAAGAAGCTTTCAGGTTGGGTATGAAGGGGTTAACCCTCAGAAAAAGTTAAAGATATTTTTATGGTTAGTACCGCAGTACTCCCATGATACGGTACTGTGGTAATCTCACTGTTCCAAATAAAAAATAATAACATGATTGGTCGAGGGTATTTCTTTCTCCCATTGCCAATTCAGTATGCAGTACTGTTGGACTTGACCATCTCTGTAGGGTCACAGCAGAACATTTTACCTTCACCCCTCATATTTTTCTGAATTGTGCTCAATCAGTGAAACATGGTAAAATTTGCTTACACCTGATTGGCATATTTATTTACTTATAATTCCCCAGTAGAGTGGTATACCATATACCCAGGGTCTGTAAATTAAATTAAATGCTCCTAGTGGGCCTGCAGCAATTATTGTGCCAACCATTTAAGTAATGCGTTCCAGGTCTGCCATTGCTGTCTGTATACAGTTTTAAGCTTCTAATTCAACTTGGCAAAATAACCCCCTTGCCAAGCCTTAAACTCCCCTTTTATTACATATGTCAGCCCTAGGGTAGGCCGTAGACAGCCCATAGGGCAAGATGTATTGTAATTAAAAGAGTGGATATGTACTTTTAACTTTTACATGTCCTGGTAGTGAAAAACTCACAAATGAATTTTTCAGTACTGTGAGGCATACATCTCTGAAAGTACCAGTACCACAGTACTGAAAAGATCAGATTGGCTCACAGCAACATTAGAGAAAATTTTGCGTCTGCTATTACAGGGCTCATGAACTGGGTGCCCGAGTCCTGAAAAAAGAAATAAAGGACATTTAGTAAGGCAGGATGAGGACACGTGGACAGCCACGCCCATTTGGCAGGACACAGAGACAGGCCAATATTTGAATTTTTTTTTGTCTTAGTTGATATTGTACTACAGCGGGATCCAGTGTGCCCTGTATGGTACTGCAGTACCTAAGAATTGTTAAAAAAAAGAGATTGTCTGCCCTGTTGTGGTTGGGTCATCTCCAGTCCCTGCTACCACCCTTGCAGCATACGGCTGAAGAATGTGTGCAGGGTGGTTGGTCACCCAGTGGTGGGTCAGGCGCAGGGCCTGGCTGTCTGGCAACAGGCCAGGCCCTGTGACCAACCACCGCAGCGCATGGCTGATTTAACCCAGATCTCTTGACTGGGGGTGAATGTTTTGATTTGTTCATCATTCCGTCCATCAATTGTGTGTCTGTTTCTTTCTCGCCCTGAGTGCGCCGGGTATGCCCAGACGTAGCGCCCGGGCTCACTATGCCACTGGATTCAAGCTATCCTGGCTGATGAGGGGTGAAACCCCGAAACCGGTCCTAGGATGCTTGTTTCCGGTCCAGGGAGGACCCGGCTAGGCAGTTCGGGCTGGACTGTTCCTATGAGGCACAGGGTCAAGACTGATTTGCATATGGCCAGGTCTAAACTGGGGTGGCATGGTGAGCAAAAGAATGATGGATTTAACCCAGATCTCTTGAGTGAGGGTGAATGTTTTGATTTGTTCAGCATTCCGTCCATCAATTTTGTGTCTTTTGCTTTCTGGCCCTAAGTGCGCCGGGTATGTGCAGACGTGGGTCCCGGGCTCACTGTGCCACTGGATTCAAGCTATCCTGGTTGATGAGGGGTGAAACCCCGAAACCGGTCCTAGGATGCTTGTTTCCAGTCCAGGGAGGACCCGGCTAGGCAGTTCGGGCTGGACTGTTCCTATGAGGCACAGGGTCAAGACTGATTTGCATATGGCCAGGTCTAAACTGGGGTGGCATGGTGAGCAAAAGAATGATGGATTTAACCCAGATCTCTTGAGTGAGGGTGAATGTTTTGATTTGTTCAGCATTCCGTCCATCAATTTTGTGTCTTTTGCTTTCTGGCCCTAAGTGCGCCGGGTATGTGCAGACGTGGGTCCCGGGCTCACTGTGCCACTGGATTCAAGCTATCCTGGTTGATGAGGGGTGAAACCCCGAAACCGGTCCTAGGATGCTTGTTTCCAGTCCAGGGAGGACCTGGCTTGGCAGTTCGGGCAGGACTGTTCCCATGAGGCACAGGGTCAAGACTGATTTGCATATGGCCAGGTCTAAACTGGGGTGGCATGGTGAGCAAAAGAATGATGGATTTAACCCAGATCTCTTGAGTGAGGGTGAATGTTTTGATTTGTTCAGCATTCCGTCCATCAATTTTGTGTCTTTTGCTTTCTGGCCCTAAGTGCGCCGGGTATGTGCAGACGTGGGTCCCGGGCTCACTGTGCCACTGGATTCAAGCTATCCTGGTTGATGAGGGGTGAAACCCCGAAACCGGTCCTAGGATGCTTGTTTCCAGTCCAGGGAGGACCTGGCTTGGCAGTTCGGGCAGGACTGTTCCCATGAGGCACAGGGTCAAGACTGATTTGCATATGGCCAGGTCTAAACTGGGGTGGCATGGTGAGCAAAAGAATGATGGATTTAACCCAGATCTCTTGACTGGGGGTGAATGTTTTGATTTGTTCAGCATTCCGTCCATCAATTGTGTGTCTTTTGCTTTCTCGCCCTAGTGCCGGGTATGCCCAGACGGTGGTCCCGGGCTCACTGTGCCACTGGATTCAATCTATCTTGGCTGATGAGGGGTGAAACCCCGAAACCGGTCTTAGAATGCTTGTTTCCGGTCCAGGGAGGACGTGGCTTGGCAGTTCGGGCTGGACTGTTCCCATGAGCCACAGGGTCAAGACAGATTTGCATATGGCCAGGTCTAAACTAGGGTGGCATGGTGAGCAAAAGAACGATGGATTTAACCCAGATCTCTTGACTGGGGGTGAATGTTTTGATTTGGTCAGTATTCCGTCCATCAATTGTGTGTCTTTTGCTTTCTCGCCCAAAGGCATTGACCGGCAGAGGTTACCTGTCCCGCAGTGGGTTGGGGGAGGTCTTAGCCCTACTACCAGGTAATGCTCTGCGGCAAGCAGCAACTGTGCACTGTCGTCCTCCAAGGGGTGGAGCACAGGGCCTGGCCTTGGCCAAGTGATCACAGACAGCAGCAGCCATCTACCACACCATCCACTTGCCTTCCTACACCTGGGACAGCACAGGATGAGAATATGATAGTGTTCCAATCCACATTATTAGCAGCTCAACCCACCTGGCCCGAATGGGAACTAGTGGTCGGGAAATTCTTTATATTCCCAGCTCGGAAAAAAATAAATGCCCAAAAAGGTGCTACAAAGGGGTAAAAGTGGGTACAAGTGGAAGTGAATGACCTGTGCGCTCCACACCACATGTCATGAACAGATGAAAAGAACACATCAGGGAGCAGAAGAAGTTTAAACTGCACAACCTAAAATACAGTATCAATAAGAAAATGAAGCTGTTGAGAATATGCAGTATTTTGCTACGTTTTGCAAATGCCATCTGAAGGTTGAAGCTTCTGGAGAGACTAATAAAAGAACTGTTTCACAAGCAATGCTGGATGACCTGGAAAAAGAACACAAAGACTCGTACAAAAACATAAGAAATAAAAAATGTTATTATAAAATGAATTAAACAAATAATTAAAAAGTCTCTCTTACAAAATATTTTAAAAAAATAAAACAAGGTCATTCAAAAAAAATTATAAAACAGAAAAAGATCAAATTATCTAGAGGCAAAACCTGGGTACAATCTCCTCTGCGCACAAGTGGAGATTGTGTGCAGAGAGGTCAGGTTGGATACTTGCAGAGGGATGGGTGCAGGGCACGCCTTGAGGCCAGACCATGCGTCCAACAGCCACTGCGCATGGCCTTAGGCCATGCACAGTGGGGATGGCTGTCTGAAGAAGCTGTTACACATGCTAAATTTAGAATCTCATCAAAAACCCTAGAAACTGACTGAGAAACTAAAAGGTTAACGTGACTTCATAGTTAGGTGTTGTAAAAAGATCTTACGTTACATAAAAAAAAAATAACGAAAAAAAAAATTTAAAGTGACGTTATAGTTAGGTTTTGAAATAAGATAAACACCAATGTTTTAAAACAAAAAATCCAGAAATTTCCCAGTTTTAGTTTACTGAGCTAATTATAACTTGCACCTCTGTCATGCAGTGCTTATGGCCTCACATATTACATCACTCATGACAAATTAAATAAAATCATTGATGACATAATTGCTGACTTCTGACAATCATTGTGACATCATCTTATATGGTTTATAGCCTTTAATTAATGAAATATGCTACACCCGTGGCCATTTTCTCTTCACCTTTATGGGATTACCCTCATAAAGGCTTCACATGACCTGCAACTTTAAGCCAAGTGGTTGACAGGTATACCTTTGCCACTGGAAGGACACCTTCTGCCACACCCAATGTGCACCCTCTGCAGTTTAGTAAAATACACTACACACATTTTTGAGATGGGCACAATTTTTTTAAAATAACATTATATAGTGCACTGCTTCTCCCAGAAGGGATATCCCGGCACTACGGCTGACATACAAACAGCTGTGTTTAACGGGGGAGCTTTATATCGAGATAAATGATTTACTACTTTTCATTCAGAAATGTTTTTAGCCTCTTACAGAGTGGGAGGAGGTTGGACCCCTTTCTCAAATAAGGTGGAAGAGCATTCCAATGAGTAGCGGCAAAAGTGGGAAAAGGAGTGACCCCCCCACAGCCAGGCTCCATTAATTTGATTCTGCACAACAGAGTTTGAGCTGCATGACCGAAGATTCCAAGTCGGTATATATCTCCGGACCTTATTCCTGAGTACCAGAGCACCTGTGCCATAAACAGGCCTGTGAGTATGGCAGAGTAGTTGAAACACCACCGCTTCCTCACCGGTAGCCAGTAAAGCTTGCCTAGGCTGGCGGAGGCACAGTCCCTAGAGCAGCTACCAATAATCACTTGTGTAGCTGTGTTTAGAATGCCCCGCAACTTGGACAACATAATCAGCCATTCCAACGTATAATGAATTGCCATAATCCAGACAACTGACTTTCAGAGACTGCACAAGGTCTTCCTGCAGCTATGGGGCACCCATTTGAAGATCTTCCAGTTCATCCTCAGTAGGCCAAAGCACACTCCACAAACAGCATTATCCTGGTTGCTCATAGATATAGTTTCATCAATAATGATGCCCAGGTTTTTGGCAGATTTGGCAAGTATCAGGGCGGTGCCCCACCAGGTGTTATTCCAAGTTGAGTATGCTCTTCAAAACAAGATTACCTCTGTTTTGACCCCACTTAACTTTAGGCAGCGATTTTGCATCCAGCAAGACACCTCCGACAGGCAGCCTAATAGGCTTTCCTTATAGGTGTCCACATCCTTACAGACGGAAATCATAAGTTGTGTGTTATCTGCATATGATATGATGTCTAGTCCCCATCTCCTGATAATGCTTACATCCTTAGATCCATGCCTCACCATGATGTGTTGTCATCAATGATGTAATTTGAGATATTATCGGTGATGTCATCAATAATGTCACTGAACATGTCATTGAACATGTCATGAGTAATGCATTCTGTAAGCTCAAAAGCAGAGCATGTTGGTAACATAAGTTCTAGTTAGCTCAGAAAACTATAACCAGTAAACTTCAGTGTTTTCTTTTAGTTTAAACTATTAAATTTTTATTTACATTTTCACCTAACTGTAACATCACTTTACCCTTTGGTATTTTTTGTGAAGTTTTTTTAATGTAAAGTTACCATAACTAACCATAATGTCACTTTACCCTCTGTTTTCTTCAGTGAATGTTTAGTTTTTTTTAATGTAAAGTAAGATCCTATTGCTATACTCAACCACTGCGAATGCTCTAACCCCCACCACGCACAGCCTACAGACCATGTGTGACATGGGCCAGGCCCTTCCCTTAACCCACTGTGGGTGGCCAACACCGACAGACACCCACCAAACATGTAATTTGTTTTGTAACTCAGTTCCCTGGTCCCTCAGGAGACACGCTGCAGTCCCACGGGATCGAGGCGAAACTCCATATTTTAAAATGTTTGGGCCCAGGAGGCTCCCTCTGGGATTTCCCCCCCCAACCACCCAAGGAGCAGGAGGCAAAGTACCCCTACCCTACCCCCTTATATGGTATATTTTAAACATTTTAAGGACAGGGAACCAAGTCCCCGAGTACCGTAATACTGCTGCGGTAATTCTGTTCAGCCAGTCAAAGCACTTGCTCCAAAAAAAGCCCCATCAGCCAATCAGAAGGCTTGAATTTTTTAATTGCAGCCCATTTGTCAATATATCTATACATTTTCAACTTTCTTTTTTCCAAAACTACTTAATATATTGACACCAAATCTCAAAAAGCACACCACACATACTGGGTAACGATCCAGATTCTTGCCAAATTTGGTGTAATTCTGTTCAGCCATTTTGGTTGGTCTTAAGTGCTCTTGTAAGGACAAGATGATCCAAGGTTGATCTGATTGTTGTTGGCAAATCATTCTATGCTTTGGTTGCTAAGAAAGAAAAGAATCTGACACCAGTCTATATCTGATGTAAAGTAGCTGTGTGAAGACACATACTCTACAAAGCAAGATTTGAGGAATATCGAACTAGAATTGCCAATTGTTTACTGACATATGCAAAGTGTTATTAAGAAAAGACAATCACAAATGGGAAGCCAATGAACAGCAGCTAGAAGAGCTGGGATGTGGGCAACCTTCGGAAGTCCAAGAACCAAGCAATCATCCATGTTCTGAAACATTTGAAGACGTTTCAAAGTGTACTTTTGAATATGTAAGTATAGATTATTGCAATAATCAAACTTAGAGGAAATCAGTGTTGTACAGTAGTTTTCCAACATTCCAACAAGAAGTGGGAAGAAGAGGTAAGATTTTGCAGATAATTTGTTGTGCTAGAAAACAATATAATGAGTTTGGTGATCTGTGCACCAAAAGTCAGTTTGTTGTCATAGATGATACAGAGATTGAGGGCTTGGTTGGCAGGAGGTGGTGGAGCGACTAAAGATGATGGACACAAGGAGCCGAACAGATAGTGTTAGGATTGCCCATTATTAATATTTCAGTCTTATCAGGTGGTTTCAATTCATCAAAGTTCAATTTCATGCGACCAGACCTTGAAAGGTTGTAGAATACGAACCAGTTCTGAATGGGATGAAAACCTAATAGCCACAGACCTACTTACTGCCACCAATAATTCATTTAGTGCTGCCTTTGGCTTATACCAGAGCTAGAAGACTAGCACTCTCTCTAAAGAATGCCCTCCAGTTAAGAGCAAAAGGTGCCCTCCTGCTTCTAAAATGAAAGTACTATGCCCAGGAGTCCGGTCAAACACTAGGTCTTCGACCATCAATTCATTGCCTGGGCCACTCGACTTAGAGGACTCCCCCCATGAGAGACTGTTGAATAAACTCACGGCTTCAGTTAAACTGCTCATCCAACCAATTGAAGAGTGATTGGAAGCCATAGAGCAGAAATTGTGTAACTTGCCCCTCTCTGGTTGACCCCCACTCTAAAATATTACACCTCAACCAGTCATCTGCCTCTAGCAGTCTGAAGAGATGCTGTTCACTCTCAGTGGTACCCCCAGCAGCAATAGCCCCCCATGCAGAAACAGGGGACCACAACTACCTTCCATCAGTACCTAGGGGCATCCTTTGTGATAGCACAGGGGCTATCACAATGGGCGAGCTCAGGAGTCCAGCGACGCTCTTCCAACAATCAACCAACTCTATATCACATACATGACAGGTCACAGGAGGGTAACATCTTGTCAAAGGAATAGGGCTGCCAAATCTCTACCCCCTCACAGCTATGTTTTTAAATTTCAACTACTGCTTGTCCTTACATGGTGGTTTGTTACCCCCCCCCCACCAGCTTAGGAATAAAGAAATTCCCTGGCTTCATTCTAAAATGTATTTCCCAGACTCAATTATTCATGACAATTTGATGGTCCATAGGTTAGGATGGGTGGGCCTTATAGAGAAAAACCTAGAGGAAGACTGTGTAATAGTCAATTTTAGGCATCCAAGATATCCACACATTGCATTCTCAAAACATGGTCAAACCAACATGCGTGAGCATGGCATAAATCCACCTCCTTTAGGCTATTTTTTTTAATATATTTTTTATTAACATTTGGTTTCAATACAATCGACTATTACGGTAGATCAAGTCTTGGTGACAATACATCTTCAAAATATGCCACTGCACAATGACCAAAGCAGGAATTCTACGCCAGCCTTCTTCTAAATTCCTACTGGTAATCGCTTTATGGCCCTGTCTAGCTTGACAGAGAATGATTGACTGGTCCATGATTCAAGTGAGTGGTCTCCAGGGTCCATTATTCCTTTTGCGCAACACAAGCAGAGGGCTTTAATGCTCCATTCTCTTTTTACAGAAGGCAATATAGCTCTTCCACTACTTGCAAATAGAACCCAGGCTACAGATATCGCACTTGTGCCCAAAGAGCAATTTTACTTTGGCTCTTGTGCTAATATTTATGGAAAAAAAGAGCAGGTGAGGGATCTAACCAAATCTCAAGGAAGGCTAGTACCTGAAGACTCAGCATTGTCACTTCTTGCTCCCTTCATTTGTAATCCAGATGCTGACACAACTGGAGTTTTATCAGCAAGAGTTGTACTAGTTGGTGTCCTTACAGATTCTACCTCACTTTCTATGCTTGCCCAAGATCATTCAGGGATTTTGGGGACTTTCTCCAATTTCATTCTGTTCCCCCAAACTGTTCCAACCACTGTTATAGGAGCACCTCAAAAAGCCCCCGCCAAGTACTAGCAGCGCTACTTAGCTGGAATGTTGCAGGGATAAAATCCAAACTAGGGGATAACGAGTGGGGTAAATTTATAGACAAACAGAAGATCTGTCTCATGCAAGAGACATGGGCAGTAGAAAATGTCTACAGGAATGTTTACAAAAGCTACTTTGTCCCCGCGTTAAGTTCCCCTGTAGGGAGACCCTTAGGTGGCTTGCTAGTATGGATAAGCATCTCATTAAATTGCACTATTGTAGAGTTGCCATTTTCCTCTCCAGACATCCAGGGTTAGCCTATAAAGCAATGTATTGGTGCTCCTATATTTTTAATTAACATCTATAACAGAACCACAGGGAGACGGGCACAATCGCAAACCAATACTCAGCCAGACAAGTTATTATCCTTGCATGCTGCCACTTATAACATTAGCACTTCAGGGGATTTAAACTTAACCTTTGAGCCATATACTATTTCATGAGATTTGAGTGCTGATGAGGATTGGGTATGAAACATCCCAGAGTTAATATCTCCTCCTAGCAACTATGGGCCCGATACACAAAGGTAAAATGAGACGAAAGTAACTTTACGACTTTCGGTATTCACAATGGGCATTTACTACTCGTAAATGCCCTTTGTGAATACCGAAAGTCGTAAAGTGCAACTTTTGGTATACTATTCACAAAGGGCATTTACAAGTAGTAAATGCCCTTTGTGAATTCCAAAAGTCGTAAAGTTAGACTTGCGTCTCAGTTTACCTTTGTGAATCGGACCCTACATGTCGGAGTCTGCTTGCAGATGGTGGACCTCTCATCAACATATGGTCTTTGTGCTTGTAATGGCTGTTCCCCTGCAGACTTTAATCCTGTCCCAACTTTTCGTAGAGGCGACTACTCAAGTCACATAGACTACTTTCTTTTAGATATATGCCCTTGCGCGTCTATGGTGGACATGGTGGTTATGCACAGAGAGGAGAGCGATCATGATCCCCTGATTTTAACTGTTTGTAATATTTCTCTCCACCCTACCATGGAGGATGCAACGCTTAGTGGCAATATTGTGGCACTGGCCAATAATTGGAAAAATTTAAAGTGGAATGTAGTTTGCTCCTCCAAGGATGTGATTTCTAGCATCTATAACAATGTGGCTACCCACATGGACAAGATGCTTGATAACTGGGATTGCCCAGATTCCATCCTCGAGAATCATAGTTTCTTATATTTAATCCTGAAAGAATAGTTTATGAAGGGATTTGAACAGGCTCTGAAGAACGTAAAATCAAAGGAGTGGTTCTCAGCCCCCTGTAGGAAGGCAAGGGACAATCTTGGGGCAAAATGCTACTATTTGTTATTAATTTTGGCACCATTTGACAGATGTGCATAAAAGTTGGGAACCAGGGTTGGGTTTAATTTGCTAACTTCATGTTCAGCTGTTGGTTTACCACGTGGGAGGTTGGTTGCCTGAACGAAACCGATCGAAGGCCATGTGCAATGGTGCTTATCCTTACTTCACATTATATATTGGAAACCCTGTGTGTTTCACGTATGCCTTTTACTCCAGTGCCTGGATACCCTCACAGGTGACAAGTAGTGCTCTACAAATCTACTGATTGATTGATTGCTTGATTGATTGATTGATTACTCCTGGGAGATATTTTACTTTTAGAAAAATACAATAATTCACCCTAAACTGGACTCCTTCATATTCACTGTGGGGATATTTTAGGCCATTTCATGCAGCCTGTAATATGTTTGTGTTGTGTGTGTGTTGCATTCATGGCTTTCTGTGTGCTTTGTGGATAGTGTACTATACAAGGGCAAAGTGTTTGTTGCAATATGAGAGATGATTTCCTTTATGGTGCGTTTTTGGATATAACTCCCATCATCACCTTTGCTTGCATAGCCCTGTGGCCCATCTTATAGGATGGGGGAATCCATGTCTCTTTCCTGACAGACCTGCACTGTGTTAAAGAACAAAGGACTAACTAGAATCAGTTTGAGTGTCTGGGCAGCTCAGACCTGTCAAGCCACCAGTTACCTTCGCATGAGGAGCCTGCAATGGGTCTTGCCGAATTTACAGTTCAGAGCATCCTTTTTGTTCTGCTTTGCAATGTATATGGAAGTAAAAGAAATCCCACTACTGAAATCTCATCTGTTTGTCCTGGAATAAACGGTATGTCTGCTAACTCCTCTGCAGTATGGAATAGTTTGGTGAGAGGTCCTATGTACTAACTGGTGAAAATTTTGGCAGTTAAATATGTAACACACTTTGCTTGTCTGTTGGATCCTGCATGTGCCTTCCTGAACAGTATTAAAACTGGTCCTACAGGGTCAATCCTCTGGATTTTGCTGGAAAGATTTCTAGCAAAGTTACTGGTTCCTTCACATCCTGGTTCCAGGTCAAGGAACTGTTCTGTGTCAGATGTAGAGGCACTGATAACAAAAGCCCAGTTCCCTTAAGTCGTCTGAGTGAAAGAAAACTCGAGAAGTGCCTGGGCCTCCAGTTGAGAGAAGTTTGCAGTCCTGATTACCTTATACAAGCCTAAGAAGAAATAATGAAGCTGTGCATCATCAGAGGGTCAATGGACAAATGAAGGAGTGTGCATGGTGATAAATCGGTACTGCCTGATGAGCCACAAATGCCCACTTTGTTTTAGACCAGAAAGGGATATAAAAGAGACTCCCCTTTATTTGATCTCTTGAAGATGTGTCCCAAAGGACGAGAGCGGTTAGCCTAATTCCAGAACTGTTCCAGTCATCCATCTGGCTACCCGTCAAATAAAGAATCAAATTCAAAACTCTTTGCCTAGTCCATAAAGCCCTGCATAGCTCAATCCTGGCCTACCTCTCCAAACATGTCACACTGTACCACTCAACCAGAAGCCTAATGTAGGCCTCCCAATGCTGTCTGGCAACGTCAATGCCAAACGGAAAGGGTTTTGAAAAGCTCTCTGCACCAAGTTTCCTCCCTCTGGAACACTCTCCCACTGCATCTTTGCCAGGAAACCAACAACTTAACCTTCTGCAAGCAGATGAAGACTCACATTTTCTTATAATAGCGAGGAAAAAATATTGTGTGGACAAAATATTGTATCAAAAATATTGAGGACAAAAATATTGTGAAGGTAAGTTTCTCTGGTAAAGTTTTACTATACTTAACTCCAAATGTACTGTTATGTCCCGTATAGAGGCCCTAATGTAGACCCGTTCATACATGCCCTAAAATGGACGTATTCATATTTGCCCTAATACGGTCATATTCGTACTTGCCCTATTATGGTCAAAGCCGCATATGCCCTATTACGGTCATAACTGTACATGTCCTATTATAGTCATGATTCCTTATATAGGCATGATCTTTCACCTACATTGGTCCTCGCTAGTACACAACGAGCTCTGTGGGCTGAACGTTATCTCGCCTGTGGTTTTGAATACAGCAAGGTTTTCCCCAAACACAGGCCCACACTGTACTCATCAATTATGCATGACTCTCTAGGAATACACCACCTGCATAATATGTATGTACAAAGTTCACCCCTGACGTCTTCCTCAAGTCTAACAAGGCCCAATACAAACCATACGAAGCAACTAGAATCTTCAGGGTATAAATACACCACATCTTACCCCGGTAGGACAGAGGGAACCGAGACTTCCATGCTGACACACTGACCAGAGACGCTGAAGCTCCTGCATGCAGTCGCTCCAGCTGACAGCGGTCTACCACAGCCCTTGCTGGGTGTCCAACTCGAGACCAGGACGGGGTCCCACACTCTCTCTATTCAGGTATGGGGGTTCGACTAAATCCTAGAAGGATTCTTGGCTCTTAGGCTTTTAGACCTACACATATGCTAGGTACACTCAGGTACATCTAGTTAGGCATCGTAGGAGTACGCGCATTTTCATAATGCTTTTATATTCATGTATGTATTCATGATTATTGCAATATGGTAGAACTGTTCTATTCATTCACTTTTATCGTACTGCTGATAATATATCTCTGCTATTGTCTGCTGGTTACTGCAGCACATATATTTTACACTAGAATAACAACTGTTCAATAAATACTTATTGAAACGCCCAGACTGTTTATTCTGTGTAACTCTCTGAGACAAACCGAATAAGTAAGCACGAGTGACTGAGCGAAAAGTAGTACATTGTTTCCACGATTCTGAGGAATTAGGGTTGATATGGTCTAAGGTTGCCAGAAACTAATCTCTCCCCGATAAGAGGAGATTCTAGTGGCACTGTGAGCTAGCTAATGCAAATCCGGCTAACATATACGGTGGGGGTGCACAGAGCCAGTCTAACACCAAGAACAGTGTATGTTATCCAAACGTGCAGGTCCTGCATGGGTACTATAGGAACTACACGACATGGCGCCGCCAACGTTGGTTGGGTACTTATTTAACAGTAGAATCTGAGTAGTTCAGTCATGCTATTCTCAGAGAACCTACTCACAAAACCCCAGAGACGTCTGGAGTGGGTGGGCACAAACTCCGCCACAGCTGAGTAGTACGAGAATACTATTTATTGGCTGTTGGTCAATCAAGCTTGAAGGACATTTAATTCCTAAATTGTGCATAACACCTCATCTTAGTTCCCTTTGAACACTTCTTCCTCTAAACATGCCTGATACCGAGGCAGGGGACCAGAGAGTTGACCTCTTCCTTTTAGAAGGAGAAGATCCTGAAGATGCAATACAGATTGCACCAAAATTCAGAATGACAGTCACCCTAAGACTATTAGAAAATGGTTTACAAGCGGGGGTGGCATGGTAGTTTTCGTGATTGAGGCACACGAATCAAACAAAACAGAGGTGTTCTATTCATGGGTTACATTCCCAGCAGCAAATGCCATAACAAAGACATTTCACTACTACATAGCAGGAAATGCACCACGGGAATATTGTCCATTTGAGGACATAGAGATTCCACTCACTTACCAGGAACACCATTACTGGTTTAATGGCGCCCTACCCCATGTACGAGAAAGAGTAAGATTAGGCCCGCTCGGAGGAGACGGGGCCACATGGCCAATACTAGCGGCTTACACACCGCATCCTGACATTGGAACAATGCCACAGCCAGAATTACTCATACAACACAGAGATTTAATTAAAATCTACAGAAACCTGACACAATTCGTCATGAGGACTTTAACAATCCAACCTGCACCAGGTGCAGCAACTAGTACTCCAGCTCAGGGTACAGGAAATAAAATTACTCCTCAAACATTACACGCGGTAATGGGCAAAATGCCCGCAATACGCGAACAAATACCATTCTGGATAGCTCAGAAAATAACTCAGCTTGAGGCAGTATTCCCGAATACTACCACCTATGATAAACACAGAATTCTAACAATATGCTTGCCCATGGGGATCACACCATAAGTAGAGGATTGCACCTCTAGGGGTTCAGTCTTTGCTGCGATATATACCAGAACACATGGTATCCCGTCATTAGCAGTAGTGCCTGGCGTATTGAGACAGATACAAAATGAGTACGGAGCAGAACCTGCCCTTAACTTAGGGATGAAGCTACTAAATAACTTTGACCAGGTATCAGCCATAATACTAGCTAACATTAAGGGGGAAGCAGCTTCAGTGGCGATCTGCCAACGCCTAAGGGAGTTCAGTCCAGTAGATCAACAACACGAACTACCCAAAATAATTGAAACTGCATATGCAGAAGTAGGCAGAGACAGTCTAGGTGGGAAAGCATTAAAACCACAACTGGTGGGCAGTCCTGAAAAGGACACTACAAAGCAGACACCTACTTCTTCTAAAAAGAAGTGGGGAAATAAAAAACAACAAAAGTCTAAAGACAGCAGATCTCAATCCAGAGGTAGGCCTCCTCAACTGGAGCCCTCTGAAAGGAGGTATAACCTCAGGAATAGGGATAATATTAAAAAACCTGACAGGTATCAGGATACTGATACTCGTTCCTCTCGTTCCTTTCAGGGTTCATCAAAAAACTCTGAGAGGGAAGGACGGTCAGAGGAGCGTACAAAGTCCAGAGACACGCAACGCGCTGCGGACTACGCACCTAAACAAGAAGATAAACAAAAACAGAAACCTCAGTTCAAAAAGAAGAAGGTAGCAGGTCTCAAGATCAGACATGCCCAGAATTCTGAGGACTCGACTACTGAATGGGGAATGGGCTCTGACGATGCTAGACAGCGCGGCAGAAGTAACAATAGCTCGCCAGAACCTGAAGGAATTTCTGGTGACAGCGGAGTTGAGTGAGTATATCACGGTGGAAACACCTGATACTCGGGTAAGTGTCCCACATAAGTTACATGAGATAACACTCCGGATGGAGGGGGACAAGCCCAGAAAAATTAAAGGTCTCTTGGAAAAATCTGTCATCTGGTTATGACATTCTATTAGCAGAACAAGACTGACCGCCAGCATTCGTCATGGAGTGCCCTAGGGGAGAAACGATAATTTTTCCAGCCTTTTCCGCCCTTGTTCCCATACATTTAAAACATGCATATGCGCAGGAGTGGGCGGTTGCCCTAGCTCCAGCATTGTACAAAAATCATGTTGGTTGGGATGAGGATTCAACCCACCACGTGATCCCGTTAAAAGTTTCCCCAAATGCTCAAAGGCAATATCCAATAAAGCAGGAAGCAAAAAAACAAGTCAGGGAGATCCTAGATCAACTTGAATACCAGGGGGTAATAGAAAATTGCCCTTCACCTATGAACAATCCTTTGTTTCCCGTAGCAAAACCTGACAACACATATCGTCTAGTATTAGATTACAGACATTTAAACACTTGCACAAAGACATTTGCAGTTCAAAATGCACACAGTGCCGCATTAATGAATAACATTGTGTGCAAAAAATACAAAACAACACTTGATATCTCAAATGGATTTTTCTGCCAAAATATAGTGCCTGAAAGCAGGTATCTGACTGCATTCAGTGCGTTAGGGTCCCAGCGACAATTTTGTCAACTAGCCCAAGGGTATAAAAATAGCCCCGGGGTATTTTCAGCACGAGTAACAGAGTTACTCCAAAGTTTGTATGAAGAAGCATTGTCCTATGTAGATGATATTTATCTGACGGATGATGACTTACCGAGGCACTTGACCAGGGTGAGCACCATTATTATGGGATTCGCCTCCGAGGGCTATAAATTTAATTTCAAAAAATCAAAAATTGCCCACCTCAATGTCCTATTTTTAGGGTATGAGCTGTCAAGTGAAGGAAAAAGCCTAGCAGCAAACTTTTTAGAAAAATGTGCGCTGCTTCAACCTCCAAAATCATTAAAGAATTTACAATCAATTCTGGGATTCCTAAATTTTGATCGAACATACATTTTGGATTACGCAGAAAGAGTAAAACCTTTCTACGACTTAATAAAACCTGATTTTTCAATCAGACAATGGACACAGGAACATACAAACATCCTGCGTTCCCTACAGGAAGACATGATAGCTTCAAAACATTTACAGACACGCGTAAACTTACGCAACTTAGTGATCCGAATAATAGCGGGTCAATGCGGGTACACTTATTTAACTTTCAATGAATGCGAAACGGTACCAATCGCATACAAATCACACCTGTACACTAACGCAGAGATGCGTTTCACTTCAACAGAAAAAATCCTGACAGCAGTGCAGACCGCTGTAGCAAGAGAAAGAGCTCTGGCTCAGGGTAAACGCATAATTGTTGTGACCCCAGTACCAGCTTTAGAAGCAGTTAAAAAAGCTAGCATTCCAAATGCGAAAGCCTTACATCCCATATGGATACAATGGGCTAATTCTCTTACTGCAACGGATGTTGAATACAGATTTGATCCAAGTTTAAAAACACAAGCATTTCTGCAATACGAACAAGAATATCCTCTACCAAATGAGATTTTGCCTCTAGATCAGTATGAATACATTATTTACACTGATGGATCTGCTCAACCGGCCATAGGGAGTAAGCAAGCTTACAGCGCAGCGTGTGCAATCGTTAAAGGTCGCATGCGCGATGGAAAGTTCCATCCAAGTTGCACTAAAACGCAATCTCTAGGAGACTGCACGGCTCAGTTAGCAGAATTGAAAGCACTGATACTGGCACTTGTAAATACGGAACACGAATTCCCCACACTAATTGTGTGTGATTCCTTTTACTGTGTACAGTCGTACAATGAATATTTACATCATTGGGAACAAAACGGGTTCAAAGATGCGAAAGGTGGCACAATTAAGCATAAAATGCTATGGGAACAGGTAGTGGAGTTGAGAAACGAACTACAAAGGGCTCACGTGATACATACACTGAGTCATCAGCGTGATGGCGTTCACGTTGAAGGGAATTCATTGGCTGATGAAGACGCAAAGGGGGCTGTACGCACAGCCGCCGTAGCTGCAGTTACTCGTTCAAAAACGAGAATAGAAGGCGAGATTATGGTAGCTGTCAATGCATCACGCAAAGGCAGCACAGCAGTACCAAAGAAATTTCCACTCAAGTACTCCTACAAGTTAGATGCACAAAACATTCCATATGCTCAGATTCCTGGAGTGGGGGATAGATTAATACCAAATATGGATCGTAGGCAAAATTTAATTGTGGCAGCACATGAAGGGACAGGTTCTGTACATTCGGGACTTAGGGCGACTGTTTCTTTATTGAAGCAACGCTACTGGTGGCCTGTAATGAGGAGGCAGATTAGAGACTATGTCTGGAACTGCAACATCTGCAAGCAGATGAAAGGGTCCACCACAACACATCCGGTACAGATACCATTATTAGACAGCATCAGGTTGTCTGTCCGTGTGCGTCCAGCTCAGGTGTCCTCAAGGTCTGGCCTCAGCGCTCAGCTGACGCTCGAACTGTTATAAAAGATTTGCTAGTGTTTATCGGCACATACGCAGTTGGCACGTTACATTCTGACCGTGGCCCGGCGTTTAGCTCTCGGGCTTACAAAGAGGCCATGGAAGGAATGGGCGTAGCATTGTGGTACTCCTCTCCATACCATCCTGAGGGAAATTCTGTTGTGGAGAGGAAAAACCGGGACTTAAAGCAATCTTTAACAGCTAGGGTATTAGGCAAAGGCGGTAGATGGGTCGATCACCTTTATGGGGTCCAACGAGCAATAAACAATCAGCCAAGAAGCTCTCTAAGAGGTGTCACTCCTTACGAGGTCCTATTTGGGACAAGAATGTGGGTACCTGATCTTGATTGTGGAGGCACAGTGGCGGATTAAAAACCATTTGATATCCATGATCGTTTGGCTGTTTTACAGGATCTAAATGAATCCAGGACACAACAAAGCAACGTCCACTTAAAACAGACCGCCACTGAGGAAGTAAAGGCAGTAACGGCAAGACCTGTCTGGATCCCAAAAGTCGGGGATCTGGTCAGAGAAAAGATTGCAGACAAGAAAGAATTTGGGCCATCCTACAGAAAGCCTGTACTGGTCCTAGCAATCCAAGGCACAAGAACTGTACTTCTACCGCCTCTTGCCGGGAAAAAGGAGAAAAGATTTGTCTCAATTGACTTAATCAAACCACACACTGTTTTGGAGTAAACAGTAGGCCTCGTGGACTCCACAGTAGCAGACGCCCTCCTCCTGCTACAATTCAAGAAGTCCAGACAGAATGAAGGACTAAGCAACAATGCTATGGAACTCGTTCCACTTCAACAAGAAGAAAATCAACTAAACAACCAAGTTGCAATTAGACCGACTACAGACATCTACATCAACATGCCTCGTCAAGAGCAAAATCCGATTTCAACAAATCCCGATGCAATTCCAACAATTGATCGAACTGCTTCTGGCTATTTCATGAACTTTGATACGTTTTCACTGGATCCAAGCGAGCCGGAAACGACGCCAGCCAAAAAATCACACAAACAGAAACTCATTGACTTTTTGAACTTTTTAGAAAGACTTACCTGGTGTCACCTTGGATAGAACTATGGTATATCACTGGGATTCTATTTTTTCTTTTCTGGCTAGGTTTAATTATAACTTTTAGTATGCTTATTAATGGACGATACCTCCAGCAGAGCTCTACAGCCCAAAGAGTCAATTTGATTTTAAAACCACACCAGTCTTCACATCGTGAACGAAGAGACTTGTCTTCAGTGAACATCACAGCAGTTCCTATACCGGACGGTATAGTATGGGACAAGATTGATTTTGATATATTCGGTCCGACTGAACTTTTAAAGCTTAAACATGTATTCAAAATGTCTTTAAGTGATATCATTACCTCCAGTACATTTTCTGATGATTGGGACACTGAAACTGTAAATGCTATGATGTCTGATTTAGAAAAAACTGCAGCATTTCCGAACAATGAAATGTTAGAAGGTACTTCAGACTATGTTACATTGTACTGTTACCAACATTATGGTCATCATTTCTTGCACAAATCTATAACACCTAGAAATGTATTTGAATACCACCAGTGGGAACACTGCCCAACACCTCCAAAAGGTAGTTTGCAAACCTTTGCACAGAAATTCACATACTTTTCAGGGTTTAATACATCAGACCCAAAGTCATTTTATTACAAAGTGGCAAAAACATCAGCACAGAAAATTATGTTGACTAACACCAAACAGATTTACTCTGCTTCCTTTATGGCCCAGTTGTCTACACAGGGTTTCGACCTATGGAAGGACACTATAGATTTAAAATCAATCTGGGGTTCTAGGGACTGGCAAGTCCAGGGAACAGAAGCGCTATTTAGAGCATGCCTCATTCCACAGCAGATTATATTTCTGAATTAAACTGTGCAACAGACATCCTGTCTTGGACTACCCAAGAACAAGGAAATGAACACACCGGGGTTTCCAGCACCATCACAGATGGGTGGGGGGCAGAATTCAACTACACACGGGGTAGGATTAGATGACATTCTCCAGTACAACAGGTCAGATCCCGATTGGACAGAAATGGCTGATTTGGCCCATTGACACAAACACATGTCAACAGAGATTCCTAGGAATATAGCCGAGGGGTTTAGTATCCACTAGGCCAGATACACGCTATGTACAGAGACAACACCCAGGGGTAGTGACATCCTACAGTGTTGGGAAGTTGTGCCTTGATTGGCTAGAGACCTCAACACTCACAGAAGTAAAACATCATTTGACCTTACTCACACCTGATGTGGACCTTAGGGATTTCTTGTCAGGCCCAAGGAAAACACGTCAGAAACGTTTCATATATGCTGGCATTTATGCCTATTATAATGAAAACGGGAAAATATCCCAACAAGAGGCCGCAGAAAGAATACGGGAAATAGACCGTATTAACCTAGAGAAGGCATTAGCTGTAGTGGATAATGGGTTAACAACTTTGACCTCTAGGATTTACTCCTTAGGCAACATTGTATCTTCGGCAATTGACATATTGGAACGAGATCTGGCCTTGTTACAACACGGGCAATCTCAGCTACGTTCTATTATGATGTTAAGCTGGACGCTACAATCTCTGCGTACAGGCTATGTGCCCTGGCGTTTTATAAACACCACGTCTCTGTTTTCAGAATACAATCTAACTGATAAACAGACAGAAGTGGCACAAAGGGGAGCCAAATATACAATGCTGCGTATTGAGAAACTGGGAAGGTTACCATTCACTGTAGCCGAATTACCATCAACTGAATGGCTACTTCATGGCCAGATTACTCTGCCGGTCACTACGTTTCAGTTTCAATATTGCCTTGAGCAAAGGCAGGCAGGCAAATATGAAAAAATGGGTAAGGGATACATTAAGGAAACTTGGGAGTTACCATATAGATATCGATGCCGGAATGGGGATTGAGAAGTATTTCTGAGCGGTGCAAAGTGCAAGAACGCTTTAAGCGGTTCTCTCATGTGTCAGGATATTTCTCTGCACGGAGCCTGTAGCAGTTCAGTAGCGAACCTATCTTGTCACATGACTGGGACCCCAGCTGCAGTGATCACGCCGGTTTTCGAGCTACTCTCGAATGGGAGTTACTTGATGCTAAATGATCAAGGTTGCTGTGAGATGCTCCTGGGCGCCGCCTATCTGGTCACCGTTAACTCTAGGGTTACTTGCTGTATGCAAGTATTGTTTCCACCACTGAACACAGTCAGGGAGGCGCCGCTATGGCCTTCACTGAACGTTTCTTTCATACAATTTGATACTCTGAGCAGACTGCAAGCCATGCTTTTACAGCAACCCGTGCCCTTAACCTCTGCTCGAGAAACCTATGAACTTCAAGTTGCAAGGACCTCGAGTGAGATACAGGCGCTCATACGTACAAACTGCCCCATTCATTTCGCAGAAATGGTGGGTCGTATCTTCAATATGTCTGATACGAGCGGTATTGTACACCTATTTAAGACCATAGGGTCAGGACTGTTAAGCACCTTTCAGACAGTCCTCAGAGTAATCCCAAATTTTATACACTCCGTATTGGGAAGCGTATTTGGAGGACTCCCGCTTATCATATTGCTGATTGCAGGGGTCCTATTTATAATACTACTGCTACGCAATGGACGGCCCAATTCCCGAGGGAATGGCGAACATGCTCCTGGAGCGGAAATACCGTGAACGCATGGTACAACTTCTGGGCATTTCTTGCCTACGAGAACTCAATGCCTCCTGGTTTCTATCCTTTCAACCAGTCTGGGTAGACTGCATCTTACCTGTTCTTCGATGCCTGTTTTGCAGAGAAGAATGCACGTTGGATCTTTGTCTAACATTTCCATCAGATGCGCCTCCGGACACAGATGCAATGCTGGACCCCCTAAAGGCCCATGCTCTGCGTTGTCCCCAGCGTCTTCCGATTCTGATGAACGCATTCCTTGAGAATCCACAGGTGCCGTTTGCTCCTGCTGGGTTAGGTGACTCCTCCACAGGCACCCAGGTAACAACTGTCGCACAAGCTGCCGCAGCACCGACTGTTGGCAGTGCTACATACCATCTATGTGCGATTGACGTTCTCTGTGAGGTGTTCAATTTGTCGTCTGCAGTAGCTAACACCGATAATGTTGTGCTTCCCAGCCAGGACACCTAATCTCGAATTGGTTCATCGCGTCCTGGGAAAGAATTCGGCTTCTCCATTCGTTTTCATAATAAAAGAGTAAATTTGGAACATTTCCTAAATTGACACTTTCGCTTGAGAAAAGCATGGCCTTCTTCCGCTTTGAGGGAAGCAACTTATATAGAGAAACAAAATAGACATTTTTTAGTGGCAATTGGAAATAGCTGAATTTTAACATTTTTGAATTTTTTTTTAACAATTTTAAAACCATGTTTTTACTTGCTTTTAAAATGTTTTTAAATTGTCCAGATTTTAAGTATGGTCATTGTCATCCTATTCGGAAGAGGAGTGGGTGTTATGTCCCGTATAGAGGCCCTAATGTAGACCTGTTCATACATGCCCTAAAATGGATGTATTCATATTTGCCCTAATACGGTCATATTCGTACTTGCCCTATTATGGTCAATACACCACCTGCATAATATGTATGTACAAAGTTCACCCCTGACGTCTTCCTCAAGTCTAACAAGGCCCAATACAAACCATACGAAGCAACTAGAGTCTTCAGGGTATAAATACACCACATCTTACCCCGGTAAGACAGAGAGAACCGGGACTTCCATGCTGACACACTGACCAGAGACGCTGAGGCTCCTGCATGCAGTCGCTCCAGCTGACAGCGGTCTACCACAGCCCTTGCGGGATGTCCAACTCGAGACCAGGCGGGGTCCCACACTCTCTCTATTCAGGTATGGGGGTTCGACTAAATCCTAGAAGGATTCTTGGCTCTTAGGCTTTTAGACCTACACATATGCTAGGTACACTCAGGTACATCTAGTTAGGCATCGTAGGAGTACGCGCATTTTCATAATGCTTTTATATTCATGTATGTATTCATGATTATTGCAATATGGTAGAACTGTTCTATCCATTCACTTTTATCGTACTGCTGATAATATATCTCTGCTATTGTCTGCTGGTTACTGCAGCACATATATTTTACACTAGAATAACAACCGTTCAATAAATACTTATTGAAACGCCCAGACTGTTTATTCTGTGTAACTCTCTGAGACAAACCGAATAAGTAAGCACGAGTGACTGAGTGAAAAGTAGTACATTGTTTCCACGATTCTGAGGAATAAGGGTTGTCATGGTCTAAGCTTGCCAGAAACTAATCTCTCCCCGATAAGAGGAGATTCTAGTGGCATTGGGAGCTAGCTAATGCAAATCCGGCTAACATATACGGTGGGGGTGCACAGAGCCAGTCTAACACCAAGCCCACAGTGTATGTCATTCAAACGCGCAGGTCCTGCATGGGTACTATAGGAACTACACGACAGTACGTACCTTGACGATAAATATATCATCAAGGTATGCAGATGTGGAGTTAAGAATGGTAAATCTATATTTACCGATTTGCATATACCTTCTTGATATTTTGGTTCTCGATATTTTTGATACGATATTCCGTCCACGCGATATTTCTTTTATTGATATTTTGTCTGACATCCCTTCTGATAAGCTTTACAGTCCTAATAACTTTCTTCAGTGACTTCCACCCCCACTTTCCATCATTGCTGGTGCTCTGCAACTTCCTTTGGTCACATGATTGCCTTAAACAAACTAATAAAATAAACAAAATTGAAATTTACGACATACAGTTCCAGAGTCCTGTAACCATGACCAATTTTCATCATAAGGCCTCCCCCAGGAATCCAACTTTTGGTGTTGGCGTCCATTCACAGAGCTAGTACTCCTATGTTAGATCTTTTGGAGATTAACTGGAACTGAAACTGGTCTTCCCCTAAATGGTGTTGTTTCCCCTGGCATCAAACACATCATTGCCTGTGGCTTTTTAGATGGACACTGGAAGTTTTACTTCGGAACAGTTTATTTTGTCAACTAGAAAATCTTTCTTTGAGGTTTGGGAATCCTAGTACACTTAGTTGATGATGTTTTGGGGACTGTTTGAGACACTAGGAGAAAAGACATATACACCATAATACATGTGATACATTTGTAACACTATGTCTGATATTGTTTGTGAATTAGAAATATTTCACGGATATGGAGTAAAGGATAAAATTATACATAGACTCTAACATTATTGTAGTAGTATTACCTTATCAATTGAAGGCAATGAAGCAGTTTGTGGTCATACCTCAGCTTTACGAGGTTCTGCGTATTCTTTCTGAATCTGTATTTGGACACCACAGAAGTCAAATCGATTTTTTGCCGATTTTTTGCCAACAATATACATCGAGAGAGCTTTGGGTCTACAGCTTTCAATGATTGGCTGTCTTCGACCAGTCTTTTTTAGGTGTTGCCTTGAGACCTTGTCAATTACTTATTGGCTCATCCCAGTGAGTATTCATCTCTCACCTAAAGTTATTGGCTGTTTGGGTATATTCTATAGCCTCCATTGAACAATTTTCATTGAACTGCGTGAGGGACTACTTTACAAATACAACCCTTTCAGTCCACTCCTGCTAACTCCCTTCTAAGTGTCTTGCTCTAATGAGTCACGGCTGCATATGTTAGCACATTAAGACCTATTGTCTTTGTAAATGCTGGTTGTATTGTGCATATGTTTATTTGTGTTTGTTTACGAACATGTAAATAAGACCTAATACTTTGAAATGTAATAGCTCTGACTGGATTGAAAGTCTATTGTGTGTGATTACTGTGTCATACTTTATCTGAGCTTCAAAAATACTAGGGCTTCCTGGAGTAAGACATGACTGCTCAGCCTTTGAAGAGGTAACTGCACAATGGGAGTAACCTGGTTACTTGAGTCCCTTGCACACTTGGAGTAAATGACAGTACCCATAAAACACACTCCCTGATGACAATTGATTGACTAAACAAAAGACACATTTCAAATATGTGTACAACTTTTGTGAATCAGTCTCAAATTTGTTGCTTCTTTTATCTTGGAGACCACGTAAAACCCTCTCCATCCAACCCCACCCTGCACACTGGTTTCTGTACTTGGCTAACATTGGTCAGGATACATTTACTTCAAAGTGTGCTGTCATATGCTCCAATCTCAAGTGAATTGCTTTGTAAAGTTCACTCTCATTATCTCCCCCTAGTTCTTTTGTTTTTTGTGCTTCTGATGATGTGGGGTGTTCTGCTGCACTGTGTGGGTGGTAGAAACAATTATTAGAAGGGAGAAGAAATGTTGTTAAATCTGTATTCCACTCAATATTGCCCTTTTGTTTTGTCTTTTTAGTATAGCCTTTATTTGGTACCTAACGGCAGCATTAGGTGTAAAAAATCAAGAAATACATACATGAATAGGAGCTTTTAGTCAACCCATTGATCTGTTCAAATGTCACTCAAATTATACTCCCACCAGTGTGCACAGCATGGAGCAATGGGTCAGGCCACTTCAGCTATTGGCTGCCTTTACTTCACATGAATGCATTTTACTTCTGCACATATATACATACACTAAAAAGGTGGTCCCCCTTTGTGAGAAATTCGATGCACTTGCATTTGCCAGTTACTGATTGTACCTATGTATAGTTGGGTGTCATCAGAGTCTTCCATAACAACCAAGACATTGATTGAAAGCTGCAAAATTGACTCATCCTCTTATTCCAGCTTAGGAATATTTATTAAGCCTCTAAAAAACAAGCTCAAATCATTAGAGTAGCAAAAGTTTATATGCAATTTGTTTGTTGAAGTCACAATCTCTCAGAATTGAGCAATTTCACCGTATTTTTCAGGCTGCTACATCTGACTAAGCAGTTGGATATGACTCTAGATGGACAGCTAGTGACCACTTGAAATGCAGCAGCTTTGCGAAAGACTTTTCAGGCTATTACATCTGACTCAAGAAGGATATTTGGTAACAAGTTGTGGTACAGCAAATTTCTGAATACCTTGCTAGCCTCAATTTTCCCAAAAATATCAAAATTTATATATATATATATATATATATATATATATATATATATATATATATATATATATATATATATATATATATTGCACAGAAAGGATCTAGGAAGAACAAAAATCCAGCGAGCCCACTCGGTCGGTCAAGGCAGTTTATTTCTTTAAGACAGACAAGGACTGTATATATACATTTTGATTTTTATATATATATATATATATATATATATATATATATATATATATATATATATATATATATATATATATATATATATATATATATATATATATATTAGACACAGCTACAGGTCAAACCGCTGATCAGACTTACACCAAATTTGGCAGAAAGCTAGATCTTGGTCGAGAAAGAGTGTGGTTTGTGATTAGGTGCAAATCTGGGCTGTATTTGAACCAAGAGACCCCATCCCCTGGGACCCAATTTATTGTTAAAGGGGAGGGAGGCTGCAGGGGACCCCTCCCCAAGCCTCTAAAAGCCCTGGGGACCCCACCTCCTGGGTCGCAAAACTTTTGAAAAGGGTGGGGGATTGGTTCACTAACTATGTCCCAGGGAGCCCGCCCTGGGGACATGCGGTTTCAAAACTCCTGTCACACAGGAGCAAACACAAAGTCTGCTCCCAGCCGGTGGGAGCTTTGAATGTGCTCCCACTGGGCTGGAGCAGATCTTTGATCTATTTCCCTGCCCGCACTGATCCAGGCAGAGAAACAGATCAAAATATTGCTCCCGCATGGGGTGAGCAGCATTAGTAGCTGCTACCTCTGGGCAGGAGCAATGCCGGGTCCTGCTGCATGCAGGGAGACGTCTCAGGCTATGAGGGCTTTGTGGCTTCCCCCATGGCCCCCAACGAGTATGTGGTGGGTGCCTTAGGTGAACACCAGGTCACCCACCTTTAGGAAATGTGGGCCCGTGGAATGGGGTCCCCGGGGCCAAAAAAGGCTTTGGGAGGGGACCATGGTCCTCCTCATTAATTAAAAAGCATGGCCCTGGGTGATGGGGTCCCCAGGGCCCAATAAGGCTTTGGGAGGGGGCCACACTGCCCTCCTCCCCTTTAATAAAAAAAAAATGGCCCTGGGTGATGTAATATGTGGGGTAATTAGCGGTGCATGGGCAGGAGTGATGTAATATGTGGGGTAATTAGCAGTGCATGGCACCCTCGCCATGCACTGCTAATTACTCCACATATTACATCACTCATGACATCTTCTATAACATCATTGATAATATCACTGCAACATTTGCAGTGAAATTATTGATGAGAAAACTGTGCATGGTGGGGGCGCGAGTTATAGTTACCTTAGGGCCCGAGTTATAGTTACTTGAGATAACTATAACTGCTGAATTTCAGTGGCTTTAAGAGTTTTAAAACGGTCCGTTGTTACAAAACATTTCTCCTAACTATAATGTCACTTTAACATTTGTTTTTTAGTGTAAATATATATATGTGTATATATATATGTGTATATATATATATATATATGTTTTGACAAATTTTCCCCAGAGATGAGGCCGCACTCCTTAGCAGGTAGGTGTCACCACTTTTATTCATGAAACGGAATGCTTCTCACCCCCATTGATGCCCCCTGGCCTGACGCGTTTCAGGGAATCCATCCCTTTCTTCAGAGGCCGACACGAGCAACCGGTCCTGTGCTCTACACTGTCCCCTGCAAGCTTGTTCATTTAAATGGCCTCAGGTGTGCCTCTTTAGTAGTCCGTTTTTTTCCCTCATTGCCTGCTGGGACCTGTAGTCCAATATTGCACCAATTACATCCCTCCAGTGGGTTGGGTGCTCGTGTCTCCTTTCAGGGGCCGATGTATAGCTCTCCATTAAGCCCGGGTGAAACTCAGTCCGTTTAATTCTCATTACCTGCTGCGCCGATCACGGAGACACATTTTCTCCGCGCAGACCCAAGACGTTGTAAGGGCGGTGCGTCGCCTCCACGGCCTGGAAGCGCCGTGATTGTATTTTGACAAATTTTCCCCAGAGATGAGGCCGCACTCCTTAGCAGGTAGGTGTCACCACTTTTATTCATGAAACGGAATGCTTCTCACCCCCATCGATGCCCCCTGGCCTGACGCGTTTCAGGGAATCCATCCCTTTCTTCAGAGGCCGACACGAGCAACCGGTCCTGTGCTCTACACTGTCCCCTGCAAGCTTGTTCATTTAAATGGCCTCAGGTGTGCCTCTTTAGTAGTCCGTTTTTTTCCCTCATTGCCTGCTGGGACCTGTAGTCCAATATTGCACCAATTACATCCCTCCAGTGGGTTGGGTGCTCATGTCTCCTTTCAGGGGCCGATGTATAGCTCTCCATTAAGCCCGGGTGAAACTCAGTCCGTTTAATTCTCATTACCTGCTGCGCCGATCACGGAGACACATTTTCTCCGCGCAGACCCAAGACGTTGTAAGGGCGCTGCGTCGCCTCCACGGCCTGGAAGCGCCGTGATTGTATTTTGACAAATTTTCCCCAGAGATGAGGCCGCACTCCTTAGCAGGTAGGTGTCACCACTTTTATTCATGAAACGGAATGCTTCTCACCCCCATTGATGCCCCCTGGCCTGACGCGTTTCAGGGAATCCATCCCTTTCTTCAGAGGCCGACACGAGCAACCGGTCCTGCTCTCTACACTGTCCCCTGCAAGCTTGTTCATTTAAATGGCCTCAGGTGTGCCTCTTTAGTAGTCCGTTTTTTCCCTCATTGCCTGCTGGGACCTGTAGTCCAATATTGCACCAATTACATCCCTCCAGTGGGTTGGGTGCTCGTGTCTCCTTTCAGGGGCCGATGTATAGCTCTCCATTAAGCCCGGGTGAAACTCAGTCCGTTTAATTCTCATTACCTGCTGCGCCGATCACGGAGACACATTTTCTCCGCGCAGACCCAAGACGTTGTAAGGGCGGTGCGTCGCCTCCACGGCCTGAAAACAAAACAATTCACCTAACTATAACGTCACTTTAACCTTTGTTTTTTTAGTGGAAAAATAATAATATATATATATATATAATGGCGGCGGTGCTGGGCATACAATAAAGAAAAGAGCACTGCAATTTTGGGTTTGCTTCGTCTTTTCCATGATTGGAAGTCAGAGACGAGTTTACAGGATATATATATATATATATATATATATATATATATATATATATATATATATATATATATACACACTGAAAAAACCAAAGGTTACAGGGATGTTATAGTTAGGCTGACATTTCACTCGTACAAAACCAGAGAAATTCAGCAGTTATAGTTAGCTGAGCTAACTATAACTCGCGCCCCCGCAATGCACTACTTATGACCTCACATATTACATTACTCATGACATGGTCAGTGACATCATCCAGTGATTGTGAGTGTTTTTAAAAAGTTTATGAATGTTAAATATATATACCAAGGTGTATTGATGAATCAGTGGGTGTATGAGTGCCTGTATGGATGATTTAGTGGGTGTGTGACTGACTGTATAAGTGAGTGATTAGGCGTCTCAATGAATGTATGGGTGAGTGACTAGGTTATGTGCATGTCTGTATCAGTCTGTTATTTGGTGTCTAAGTGGCTGTATGGGTTGGTGAGTGGGTACATGAGTGGCTGTATGGGTGATTGGTTGTCTGAGTACCTGTATGAGTGTCTGTGTGGGTGGGTGAGGGGGTGTGTGACTGCCTGCATGGATGAGTGAGTGGGAGAGTCAGTGGCTGTATGGGTTAGTGAGAGCATGTGTGAGGGGCTGTATGGGTGACTGAGTGTGTATATGGCTGAATCAGTGACTGAATAGATGTGTCAGTGGTATATGGGTGAGTAACTGCATATGCGAAAGGCAGTATAGGTGATTGTTGGGAGTATATGAGTGACTGTATGTGTGACTGAGTGATTACGAGAGTGGCTGTGAGGGTGAGTGTGTGCTTGTGTCAGTGACTGTTTAGGTGAGTGAGTATGTGTTAGTATCTGTGTGAATAAGTGAGTGGGTGTGTGTATAACTGTATAGGTGAGTAAGTGCCTGTGTAATTGACTCTATGGGTGAGTGACTAGGTGTGTGTGAGTAGCTCTATGGGTGAGTGGCAGTATGGGTGTATGAGTGGATATATTAGTGGCTGTATTGGTCAGTGAGTTGGTTATGAGCGGCTATAGTGTGTGCTTGTGGCTGTGACTGTATAGGTGAGTATGTGTTAGTATCTGTATGGATACGTGAGTGGGTGTGTGTATAACTGTATAGGTGAGTAACTGGCTGTGTGATTGACTTTATGGGTGAGTGAGTAGTTGTATGAGTAGCTCTATGGGTGATTGACAGTGTGTGAGTGGCTGTATGGGTCTGTGAGTGGATATATCAGGGGCTGTATTAGTGAGTGAGTTGGTGTATGTGTGGCTGTATGGGTGACTGAGTGGATGTGTGTGTAGTCCTATGAATCAGTGACTGGGTGTCTAAGTACGGGTATGGGTGTGTCAATGGTTTTGAGAATGCTAGTGTGTAAGTTGGAGTAGGTGTATGAAAGGTTATATTGGGGTGTGAGTGGGTGCGTCAGATATTCACGAAAACAGAAAACAAAAGCAGACATTCAATGGCCACCAACACATCCAAAAATAAAATGTAAATAAATCCATTGTGAACATTGCCCTACACATATTACAATAAACATACTTCTTTCAAAGCATGTTTAAACTCATATTTTTGTACTACGTTTCTTTAAAAACCATCTTGCAGACCTATTTTCCGTTTTCGCGGTTATTCGGGACGTGGCAATGACGTTGTTAACAGTGACGATCGCGCCTTTTCCATAAAGTGTAAAACACATATATGCACACATATTATAATATTTTACACACTAGGGGTTTATTACTGTACACTTCTAGTGTATCTCTAGAACAACCATCTCTAAAACCTATTTACCATTTTCGCGTTGAGGCCGGAGATCGCGATGATGTGTTGGCAGCCATCTTAGGACTCGGCTTCAGCCGAGCCCCACAAATTTTTTTTTTTTTTAAATAAAGGGGGCAGTGTAGGAATACCCTGACCCCTAACCCTTGGTCTTCAGTCCCAAAGGGATCCCAGCATAGCAAAAAAACAATTTAAAAAAAAGAAAATTGCTGCAGATATGTGATGGAGCTGCGAATCCACAGCAAAATTATATTTAAAAAAACCCAACAAGCATGATCTCCCGCTATCGTTTTTAATAAAGCCCCCAGGTTGGTCAGGTTCTGGGGGCATGCCGTGTATAGTAAATATAAAAGGAGTGGGGGTGCACGTGGCCCCCCTCCAAGAGCATTTCTATGCCCCAGAGACCACCACCGCCCTCGGGCTACATAAACGTATAGGGTGGGCCGCGTGGACCCCCTGGCCCCTAGGGACCACCACCTCCCCGGGGCTATTTCAAAAAAAGGAGGGGGCCGCACAGATCCCCCTCCTAGGTCTTTTAGAAGCCCCGGGGACCCCCACCTCCCCAGGGATACATAAACAAAATGAAGGGGGGTCGCGCGGACCCCGGCCCCGGGGAACACCACCTCCCTAGGGCCCAATAAAAAAATTACACATGGAGGGGGGCCGTGCAGCCGCGCTTCCGGGCCATATATGGACCTGGGGCCCACCACCTCCCGGGGCCGGCATGTGCAGATCAAAGGAGGGGGTCCACGCAGCCCCCCTTCTGCAGCCATATGGCCCTGGGGACTGCCACCCCCCGGAGCCAGCTCCTACTATGTCACGGGGTATCCACAGCTGTTAACAGCTCCTGCTTTCTGGAACCGGAGTGTTTGCTTTAGCTTGGCAGGAGCTGTCAAAGTGCTCCCTCCAGCTGGAAACAGAGTTTTCATCTCTTTCTCTGCCCACAGACATGCGGGCAGGGAAAGAGATGAAACGATTGCTCCCGCATGGAGGGAGCTGCCTTTCCAGTAGCTCCCTCTGTGCAGAAGCAATGCTGGCTCCCGCAGGAGGTGGGGTAGCGGCAGAGACAGTGAGGGCTTTGAGGCTCCCCCCGCAGTCTTGGGGGAAAAGAGAAGAAAGAGGCAAAATAAAGGTCAGAAACTAGCAGAAAGAGTTAGAATAAAGGTAAAAAATGAGCAGAAAGAGGCAAAATAAAGGTGAGAAATGAGCAGAAAAGGCAAGATAAAGGAGAGAAACAAGCAGAAAGAGGTCAAATAAAAGTCAGAAAGAAGCAGAATAAAGGTCAGAAACTAGCAGAAAGAGGCAGAAGAAAGGTCAGCAATGAGCAGAAAGAAGCAAGATAAAGGTGAGAAACGAGCAGAAAGAAGCAAAATGGAGATAATAAACGAGTAGAAAGAGGCAAAATGAAGGTCAGAACCGAGCAGAGAGAGGCAGAATAAAGGTCAGAAATGAGCAGTAACGAGCAGAAAGAGGCAGGATAAAGGTCAGAAGCAAGCAGAAAGAGGCAAACTAAAGGTCAGCAATGAGCAGAAAGAGACAAATAGAGTTCAGAAACAAGCAAAAAAAGGCAAAATAAAGGCCCGAAATGAGCAGACAGAGGGAGAATAAAAGTTAGCAACGAGCAGAGAGAGGCAAACTAAAAGTCTGCAATGAGCAGAAAGAGGCAAAATAGAGATCAGAAACGAGCATAAAAGGGCAGAATAAAGGTCAGAAACTAGCAGAAAGAGGCAAAATAAAGATCAGAAACGGCAGAAAGAGGCAAAATAATGCTCAGAAACGAGCAGAAAGAGGCAAAATAGAGGTCAGAAACAAGCAGAAAGAGGAAAAATAAAGACCAGGAACGAGCAGAAAGAAGCAAAATAAAGGTGATAAGTGAGCAGAAAAAAGGCAGAAAACAAGCAGGACCCACTCAGGCACTCATGCACCCATTCACAGAACAACTCAGACACTCACAGACCCACTGAGAACTCATGCACCTATTCACACACCCAGTGAGACACTCACTCACACACTCACTCATACACCCACTGAGACACTCATGCACTCACTCACACACTCACTCTCAAAGCAGTTATAGTTACCTGAGCTATCTATAACTTAAAGCCCCCACAATGCACTGCTTATGATCTCACATATTACATTACTCATGACATGGTCACTGACATCACTGATGTCATCTCAGTTGACATCACTGATTGCCTCATCCACAGAACCCCTCATACACCCACTCACACTTCCCTTGGTGTCCTTCATCTTCTTCCGGGTACCACTTCTGCTGGCTGCACAGGTCCACATAACTCAAAGCATGTATACAACTCCATATTCTCTTCCAAAGAACCAACTGTAGGTGACCATCTTACAGTCTCTGTTGGCTCTTATCCGCATGCACTGTGAATGTCTGGTGCTGCTCTCAGTAATGTCAAGATGATGAAAACCATACATGTCCAATACCTTGGTGTTAGAAATGGGGGTCTCTAGTTGGCAATGGCTGGCCACTGTCCAAGTAGGGACCCTTCTTCCTAAGTCAGAGTGAGAGGGCTACCCTCTTTAATACCCCTGCTCAACCCTGTGGTAACGTAGCACGAGCAGGTAGGCTTATCTCAGAGGCAGGGTGTGAAGCATTTATGATCATACACAGTAACACAGTGAGGAACACTACAAATGGACACCACACAAGTAGGTATTATAAAAAAATAAGTATCTTTATATAAAGGCAGATTTATCACAAGACCAATAACTGTAAAAGCCACAATACTGTCAAAAATAGGATAGCTGTTGAAAGGCTGTCAAAAATAGTTCAAAGGTTGCAAAAATAAGGTTCAAGTTCAAAGCAGTGGTCTCTGCGACCCTTTCTTTCACAAAGTACCTGGGTTTAGTAGCAAAACCAACACAGTGTCGCAAATAAGCTGTAGCGATGATTCTCGGCACGCGAGGCCGGCGATGCGTTGAAATCCTTGCCGCAAGGGAGGATGATGCGCCGATCTGCGGGATGCGTGCGGGAGACGATGCGACAAACTTCTGCACGCTGGACCTCCGATGCGATGACTTTCTTGCCGCGTGGGAGAAATCGATGCGGTGATCCTGTTGCACTGTGCGATCGTGTTGCGATGCGAAGACAAGACGTTCTGCGAGGGAGCGACGAAATTCGGTGCGATGCGATCAACGAGGCGAACGCACGGCGTCCGCACTGCGATGTCTCGAAGCGATGATTTCTTTTAGGGTTGCGAGTGCGCGGCGACAGCAGCGCGATGATCTTTCCAGCGCGTCTCGGCTGCAGCGGCTCGCAAAGGGGCGTCAGCGATGGTTTCGGGTTGCGGGCCCTCGGCGGCAGCAGCGCGATGATTTTCCCAGCGCTCTCGACTGCAGCGGCCCGCAAAGATGCGTTAGCGTCGATTTCTTACCCTCTTTTCTCTGATGCAAACTAGAGGCCCTGGAACTCACAGGAGCCTCCTCAGCAGATAGAAGTCCTCGAGGAGGAAGCAGGAGGTTGGTGGTGGAGTCTGATGTGCCTGAGACTCCAGCAGGAGGCTAGCTCTTTTCCTAGCCCTTGGGTGATTGCTGCACAAAAATAAAAGTTCTCTCAAGAGTTCCTTTTCCTCTTCTTCAAGGTCCAGTGGTCACTGCTGCAGGCCAGTGCAAGAAACAACACACAAGCACAAGGACAGTCACTTCCTGCAGATTCCTCCAGTGGCACGGACAGAGTTTCCTCTCCAGATCCAAAAGCAATACAAAAGTAGGGGGTTTTAGCACAGATATTTATTCCCCAAAAACCTTTGATCCTTGAAGCTACCAGTCCCTGAACCTAGCCAGAACCAGTTCTGCTCAGGCCTGGAGCACTTTGTTTACCAGGCTGCATCCTTCCTTTCAGAAAGGGGGTCTGCTAGCAGACACACAGTGGGAGGTGGAGCCAGCATTCTACCTTGCCAGGCACAGCCCTATTCAGATCAAAGAGCCACCCCTCCCCATACTCTAAATGCAGATCTCTCTATTCCACCCAGGTCTGACTCAGCCTGTCCTGCCCCTCTAAAACCAGACAGCCAATACACATAACGGCAGAGCACACTGGAAGGCTTAGGCAAGAAAATACCTACTTTCGAAAAGTGGTATTTTCAAACACAGAATATAAAAATAAACTTCACTAAAAGGTGTATTTTAATATTCTGAGCTCAGGCATACTAAATTCGTTTTTCTACCATGTTCCTGGGGTCAGTTAGGACTATAGCATGTAATAGTCAAACTGCCCATTCTAGCCTATGAGGAACAGGTAGCCTTACAGTAGTGAAAAACGAAATGGTGCATAATTCACTACCAGGACATGCTACACACACCAAGGCATGTCCTGCCTTACACATACAAGGCACCCTACCATAGGGGTGACTTACAGGATGCTAAGGGAAGGTTCAGGGGCTGGGAAGTGAGTGCACTTCACAGCCAAGATGGCAGTTCTGGACTGCACACAGACACTGCAGTGGCAGGTCTGAGACACACTTTACAAGCTGCTTCTGTGGGTGGCACACATCAGTGCTGCAGGCCCACCAGCAGCATTTGGTTTACCAGCCCTGGGCACACATAGGCCACACTACTAGGGACTAACAGGTAAACCAAATAGCCAATCAGGGATATACCAATTCACATAGACATATTTAAACAGGGAGCATTCGCGCTGTGACACTGAATGGCAGTGGCACAGCGCCCAGAGCATCTAACACCAGTAAAACAGAGGAGACAACAGCGAAAAATGGAAGGGAGACCCACGCCAATGGTGCCAGGTCTAACACTTGGGCATCATCATTTCTGACATTCTCTTAGGTTCCACCCTAAGAAGGTGGTGCTGCTATTGCCTTGTGTAGCAGTCCTTGATACACAGTTGGAGATGCGTTTGTTGGTCCACTTGTTTGATTTGAGGTTCTCCCATATATGTCACTTATGAAAGCTCTGCTTGCAATTACTTTTGACAATGACTGTGCTTTCAGATATCCAAACTCTATAATTCTCTGACATATGCTCTGCAATGCATCGTGACTAAGGCAGCCGGAGGGCAGTTTTTTGTCCCACCTACCACTGCATTAGACACCACAGATCAGAGAGTTATCAGCAGCTCTTACTCCAAGATTACATTGAGTTACTCATAATTTGTCTGAAAAAAAGAATAAGACAAGACTCAAAAGAACAAAAACGACTCATGCAAGATTCACAAAGAACGCACACACCAGCAGGTCATCTCGACATATGGACCGAACCTATGGAACGATCTCTCTTTGTCCCTTACACTTGCTCAATCATCGGTGCAGGAAACTTCCAAAAACCACCTCATTTACTCCGTCCTTCCCCCACTTTGACACTATTTCTTCTTTTTATTACATGCATGCATGCATCGTCCTGTGTTCTCAGTGTAACTCAACTTGTATGTCTGTTCGTCCTCGCATATGGGATAAGGATGCTGTTGCTATGTACATGCTCCTCTTCACTCTGGGGATCTGTTTGCACTTTCTAAATAGTTTCAATAAAAAAAATACAATGAAGACCAACATCAAAGCCTGCTCACTGCTATCACTGACCACAGCGTTGTCTCTGTAACAAGCTCCATTCATTTTCTGCTAGCCATTGATTTTAGAACACACATTTTCGCTACATAAACCAATACAATGGTAGAAGAGCACATTGCAGCAAACGACTGATATGATGAATTACACTGAAACCTCACGAGGGAATGACTCATTTCACTGAAGGTGCAACTTTTGTTTGCCAGAGTGTGATGTTGGGACAGGTGCGAACCTGCAAATTGTTTTCCTTTTTATTTTATCTCGCACCCCTCTCACGAAGCAGTGTAATATACATCAGAATTCTCCTGAGATCTCAAAGCGTGGCTTTGACTTGCTAAGATGATAGCTGTCTTTGTGTTTTTGCGAGCACGCTATGCAAAAACGCAACTGGCAAATACATGAATTTATTATAGTTCACCGTATTTTCATGTTTGGCCATTTAAAGTTGAAGAATACATGCCTGCACCAGATCCAATTAATTTTTACCAAAGAAACATGTAGGAAGAGATTGAATATCTGTGAGACGCCATTGATTTGTGGGGAGACCACAATAACATGGTTTTTTAGGTCGAGCATTCAAGACCTCTTGTATATACTTTAGTATATACTTATATGTGTATGTAATTTGTAGGCTCTGGAGATCAGCCCTAGGACTTGCCTGCTTCCGCTTAGGGACTTCTTTTTCCGTTCAACTGCCTCTATTTAACTGTCTTGATAGAAAACGACCAGTAGAGGTCAGTAAAATACCAGAATTGCTTTCTGCTTCTTCAACAGCCTCTATTTAACTGTCTTGATAGAAAACGACCAGTAGAGGTCAGTAAAACACCAGAATTGCTTTCTGCTGAGGGACTTTCTTTTTAAAAAATTTCTGGCAACTGCCTCTATTTAACTTTCTTGCTAGAAAACGACCAGCAGAGGTCAGTAAAATACCAGAATCACTTTAGCAGTCTCTAGATTCCAGTCCATAGAAATTGTCTTCCACGAGCACCCGTAGACAATAATATTTTTTTCAAATCTTGTATTTTCAGTGATATGACCACCGAAGGCCCTGATATTATATTAAAAACAGAGCTTTGGACTATACCATTTCCTGCTGAAAGGCAATATTTCTCTCCATGTGTTCCCATACCTGGCGTATCACGCAGTTTGGTGCTTACTTTCCCTCCATGTTAAAGAACAGTAGATGTTTCAGCACCCAGGCTAATGTGCTGCATAGCAAAATACATATAAGGTCCCAAAGGCGAGAGTGATTGCGTTGCAAGTGCTTGTTTTTACCATTATGTCTCTTGTTCCCAATCAATTTTGGCCTGATGAAATGCCTCTTTATACTCCTTTCTAATGCTACAAAGTTTTGCCTGTTTCTGGTTTTTAGACTTTGTATAAGGACACCTCTGGAGATCCTTCAACTGGAATTGAACCAGGTACAGTGGGTCTGAACCCTAAGGGTCTTGTGGACATCTTTACTAATTGAAGCTTTAAGGGAACTGAAAAGTCTTTCATGAGATGTAACAATAACATTATAATCAGAAGTTGGCGACCCCCCAGTGTTCAGTGCATCCAAGGTATCTGCCACCCAATCATATATCTGGGCCACCATTTTTGGGTCCTTACAAACAGCCTCCCAATTTAGGGCCCATTTGTTATTTGAAATTGACCGGGCAGCCCCAGAATTTGGGGAAGGTCACTGGTGAGCAATAGATTTTAGCTTCATTAAAGACAGATGGAGAGCATTGTGGTCGCTGTCGTGGTGCTCAACAACTACCATGTCTATGAGGGATGGCCATATCGGTAGGGACAGAAATATATAATTAATGCGACCCTTTTGTGATACACACTTAAAAAGTATGGGCACCACTGCATTATGTAGTTGCAACTGTATCTGTTTAACTGCCTCAGTGAAGGTATGCCACATCTGGTCACTGTGCAAACTGCAGCAGCAATGCTGATTTCACAGCATCCCAGACAGGAGCACATTAGTCGTGTCCTTGCTCTTTCGCAGTAGGGTACAGTTCAAGTCGTAGATAAACCCATATATCAGAACACCCCTGAGTTTCTTGCCTCTATATTTGAATGATATACTCCTGGTGCTGTGTCATTATCACCTGAGTTTGTGCAGGGCCCAGCTGCACACCTGTTTTTGGGCAATTGTCCTGTTCATAGAGGATATATTTAACTCTGCATTTAACCATGCTTGTGCATGAGCTGCAGACATCATAGCTCGGAAGCACAGACACTCACTGCTCACTGTTTCTGAACTTAGATGTATGTCACTCATGCACTAACTCGAAGAAGCTCCTAGTGAAATGTAAGTGCTTTAGTTTTCCATGAATGGAGCCAAATATTGATTATGATATTCCACAGGTGTCTTAATTATGGTCTTAGGTGGGGGTAATGGTACATCTTTAGTCATACACTATAAGCCAGACCTCTATAAATTCATGTCTTTTTTGTAGTGGCAATATGATAATATGCATAAATGATTACTTTGTGTCTACAAGCCCATATCAGTTCTTTATGCTTTGTTGATGTTCGATCTGTAGAACATGGATTTGGCCAATGTGGTGTTCTTGCTTAGATGTCTAATTATGCACCCCGCCACCTCGTCCCTCATCTGCCACTTTGGTCCTTTGCAAGAGAGTTCTGGTCCATTTGTAACGTCAGTGTGCACTGCTTCTATTCTATGTACTTCCATAGCCAGTGTTGTATCATCACTACAATTGGAATCATGGACGCCATCACTCAATCTTCTAGTCAGACACTGAATGTTAAAAGGTTGTCTGTGGAGGCCTAGTGTTACCACCTTGAGCATGCCAGTCAATACTTCTTTATTCTAGTTTGACTGAAATTGATCCACTCAAAGCATTGGCATTAATAGATCTTCATATAAACTCCCTTGGTTTGATCAGTGTTATAAAGCTAGCCTGTAGCCTTTACGAAGGTAGACAATGCTCAATGTACACAAGTTATTAATCTCATTCGGGAATTTAAGCTAGGGCTATGATATGGTGCATTTGGGCTGAAGCTTTTCACAGTACTAGTATCTCTTCAATACCTTTATGTATACATATTTGTGTAGGACTACTAGGATTGTTCCCTACTAACTTTTAATATTCTTATCCTATTTACGTGTCTTGCTTCATCACTGGAAGTGACGCGGTGCCAACATGTCTGACTAAAGAATGGAAGCAGTCCAGGTGGATGACAACTTGAGACCTGAAGGGCACAAGAGGTCCTTTAACACCAATTAATGCAATACATTTCCAGATTTTGTTTTCAACAATATATAAATTCATATCATTTTGTATAACCAATAGATTGCTGACTCTCATTTTCTCAGAAAGCCAGTGCATTTTCGTGCCTTTTTCATGAGGGCATGCTGTGGCTCACTGAAAGCCATTCGAAAGATGCTTCCAGATGGGAAATTACTGAATTACCATTTTCCATATCCATGTCGTGGGATTATTCTTAAAATAGGTGTACATTTATCAGCCTCCCAACCAAAGGGGCTGAGGAAAGAAAATGTACATCAATCCAAAACTGACCGTGATAGACACCTTGAACACCAGACATGAGCAAATTATTATTAATATTAAAATAGACTTGTAGAGCGCATGGCTACCCCCAAAAGGGTTTCCCAGAGTTGCACTACCATACGGAACCTAAAGTCATATAACATCAAGATCAAAACAACCAGGTTTTCAACTTCTTACGGAAAAGTGATAAAGAGCGACTAGCTCTCAATTCAGGGGTAAAGAGTTCTATAGCTTTGGACCTAAAAAGAAGAAGGCTCGACCTCCTTGCTGAGATTTTCTAATTCGAGGAACTGTAGCAAGATCCGGGTTACTGGATTGCAGATCCCGGTTAGGTACATATAGTGACACCAAGGAATTCAGATAGCTGGGGCCTCAGTTAGGGAGACATTTATGGACATAAAAAAGTGCCTTAAATTGCACACGTTGTTTAATTGGAAGCCAGTTAAATTCCTGAAGCATATTAGTTGTAGATTAAATTTGGGGGGACGAAGTAGAAGTCTCACCGCCACACTTTGCACAATCTGGAGTTGTCTGAGAAGACCTTTTTTGACTCTTAGCTAAAGAACATTATCGTAATCCAGCCTGGAGATAACCAAGGCCTGGATTATGGTTCTTTGTTTAGAATTAGGGAAACATACCAGAATTGCTTTATTCTCTCTCAGATTATCGTTAAACCAGGGAGCCGATTGGAGGGTTCTATTTTGCTTTTTGGCTATAATATGGTAGAAGAATCAAGTGCAGACCTGATCCATCTATCAATAATGGGAGTGTCAGAAATTACCGAATTATTCAATGGAGGGCAATTATCCTCTAACATAGAGTTGAAGACAGAAACATTAAGCTTCGACCAAGTGCTGCTCGGAGAGCCGAGCTGGGCTGCCCTGGCACGGGGTGCCCCAGAAATAGCAAGGGCAAAAAGGGACTGCAAAGTGGTCTGACCAAGGGAACGGAATTGTATTGTCAGCCAGCAAGGTTTTTATATTGGGGAATATATGGTTAAGCAAACGACCAACCTCATGAGTACAGCCCTTATTGACAAGCTACATGTCAAGGGCAATAACATCGTCAATAAGGGCAGAGGCAATATTGCACATCCTGTCATCAAAATTAATATTAAGGATCCCAAGAACTGCAAAATATGTGTATTTTATGATAAGTGGGGACAGAGCTTCCATTATACTGGAGCTCCAATTGCCTGCTGGACCTGGTGGCTGATAAATGTGAGCCCCTGACAGACTCTTAAAGAGGGATAGGAAGAGCAGCAATGCTCTTAGTCCAAAACCCAGTGGGGAGCCCCTTCAGCATCACTGGTGGAGGCATGCTGTGGAGCAGTGTGTAAGTGGGGGAAAGCACAAGGTGAGGCCCTGCACTATGAAGAGGTGCGTCTTCTGTGGAAGCGTCCAATCTCCCCAGAATGAGACGCTCTCCTGACCCACTTTTTGCAGCATACATCCAATAACGATCTTCCCCTGTAAGCACGACTGGTCTCAGTGGGTCTCTTCATGGAACCCCCATGGCGTGATCTCTCTAGTGTCCTCGGTTCCCAACCCATCCATCTCCTACTGGGGCCCAGTAGCGGCCCGTGGTGGGAGAGCTGCCGGGCGCTGACGTGGGGCGGGGGAGGGGCAGGGTGGGGGGTAGTAAACTACGGATTACGGCAGATTAGAGGGAAGTAAACATATAAATAAATAAAACGAATTGCGTTGCGCGCGCTGCATCGCATTTGGCGATGCAGCGCGTGCAACGAAATTCGTTTTATTTATTCATATGTTTACTTACCTCTAATCGGCCATAATCCGTAGTTTACTACCTCCCACCCTGCCCCTCCCCCGCCCCACGTCAGCGCCCGGCAGCACTCCCACCACGGGCCGCTACTGCTGGGGCCCCTAGATTTGGTTGACCACTGAATGCATTTAATTTTTGGACAAAAACCTCGATAATCAATGGGCTTCATTTAAGTTTTGGACCAAGAGTTTGGTGACCAACAGGCTTCGTACCACTGACTGTATTTAATTGGCCAGCACATGCTGGATGTCACTACCATTTTTTTCTGTGGGGCATTTCCCAAGCACAGATTGATTCAACTTAATTAGTGCCTGCCAGCTGCTTGTGCTGTGATTGAGGTACACATTTCAGGACACTTCCTTTGTCTGCTTCCAGTTCTTGTGCTGCTTTCTCCATTTGTTCTGTTTTTAAATGCATTTTTAGGCACTGCTATTGGATTAAGCTGTTATAATGTATAAATGTCACACTAACAACACATTTGCACCTTTATGATTCTTGCGGCTGCACACCTTTTTTATTGTTGCCTTTCAACCAGCCATCCATCCCCTTTATGCCTCATACCTTTGCTTTGATTTTAAGTTGTACTTGTTTGTTACTTACACCCACAACTGTACTGCTCTACGCTACTCCACTCCGCTCAACACCACTCTGAGCCACTCCACTCCAAGCATCACCACTCCACACATCGCCACTCCACTCTACGCCATTCCACACAATGCCACTCTGCGGCACTCTATGCCACTCTATTCCACACAATGCCACTTTACTCTACGTCATTCCATTCTACGAAACTTTACTCTGTGCCACTCCGCATCATGCCTCTCCATGCCACTTCATACCACTCTATGTCAGTCCACTCCACTTTACACCAGCCTATTCCATTCCACTCTATGTATGAATGAATGAGTATTGCATTCAAAAAGCACAACTGTCCCTCCCAAAGGAGCATCCTGGCGCTCTACGCCACTCCACTCTAATCTACGCCACTCCACAGTACACCACTAACTTTTAGCCATGCTGAAACAACAACCACGCTGCTGTGCAACATGACTAAAAGACATTGGCAAAATCAGTAGCTTTCACATAGGCAAGACCTATTGGCTTTGCCAGTGCTTGTTTACCTGCCAACTACTAGCACCCTGGAGGCCCCTGTTTATTTTTCTGTCTTTTCAGAATTTCACAAACAGTATGTCGTTACCCTAAAATATATAATTTCTTCTTTTTAAGCATTGTAAAGAACCATTCTTCACCTTTGCTATAAGAAACTTTGGGGCATATGTACAAGCCCCTAGCGCTACCGGAGCATCACTTTTTTTGACGCACTATTCCCCATATTTACAAGGTGGGGCTAAGCCACCTTGTAAATATGCTCCTTACTGCTGCAGTCTGCTGCAGCAAAGGGGCTGGCAATGATTGTTGCTGAGGACGTTCCACCGCAACACCCATTGCTTTTTGACGCTGCCCCAGATTTACAATGCTGGGGCAGCGCTAAAAACGAAGGCCAGGTAATACCTGGGCTTAGAAAGGCAATTAGAAGGAGAAATTGTTAATTTCTCCTTGTTCTTTGCTCTTTCCATGTGTTTTGCATTCTGCAGCACACATACAAAGAGCAAGTTGCCATTATTTTGTAAATAGCATTGCTGAGTTTTGAAAATGTTGGAGCGCGGTGTTGCCAAATTTGGCGCAACACTGCGCTCCAGCATCTTCTTGTAAATATCCCCCCTTTGATTGGCAACTTTGTGGAAATCACAATTGGCCAATAGATGACAAGTCTTTCTTGCAGAATAATGAAGGATGTATTTCACCGCAGGTCACTGGTATAGCAGAGAGTAAAGGAAAACGTACTTGACTGCAGGAGTAAAAGTCCATCCTGGTTTTGTAACTCTGAATACTGTAATATATTTTATTATCCCACAACCATGACCAGGCATATGTTTACATTTCATATATTACACTTTTCATATCACCGTATTCTTCCTTCAAAAGAGCACTGTGTGTTTTCGCTGTTCTCTTTGGGAACGAGCCGAGAAGTGTTGTCACTTGTTGACTCCGTGCAGGTTTCAGCCATGTCATGTTTAGCTGTTAATAATAGGGTATTGCCTATGTTCACTACCACTCAATTAACTATACTCTCGGCTCTCAGCATACGTGCTTCTCGAAGCAACATTTCAGCACAGTATGGCTCAGGTGCGAGCTTTATAAAACGCTCTGCGTTCTGAAATGCAACCCGCGTGTGCTATTGTATATAAATCACTGTGCCAAACAGCTAGCAATTACTGTGCCAAGTAGCTAGCACTGGAAAAGAAATGGTACTTTTGGCAGTACAGAACTGGATAGAATCTGTATATCCCTGCCCAAGCCATGCACATAAACATACACTGATCCCTGCGTTGTAGCCTAGGGACCAACAGATTGTGAGAGCCTGTTTTCCACTTTTGAAAGGGCACATGAGTTCCTCGGGATGCTCTGGCACCATAATTCATATGTCCATCAAAAAATAACCTAAAAATGTTAAATATTTTAATAAAGAAAATAAACTAGATACTGATTCACTCTTTTTACACCAAATGAGGCACTGTTTTCATGTTACCATAGAGTCAGAATTAGCAAGATGGCACCTGGGAACTTTTCATTTGTTGTGGGGCGCCTGCTTAGCTTGTTACAGGCTTTGCGGCCCTCACCTTTGATATTTGGGGTCCCCTCCTTCGTTTGCACATTCGTCTGTTTGCCCATTGCTGAGACTCCAAAGACATCTATACATGTTTCCTTCCCTAGGAATATTCTGAATTTGGAGACCATGTGGCAGTGCTCTAACAGCGTCTACAGTGCCAGTTCCTTTCGTCTCCTGGGGTGTTTCCTGGTGTCTGTAGGGGCTTAACACTGTTCTCTTTTTCTGGAGCATCCAGAAAGTCACTTAACTCACTTGTATTACATATATGTTGTGTTCTGGGCTCATTCAATTATTAATAGTGCTATGCTACTCCTTATTTTAGGGAACACCTCAGACCTAGATGTTACGCAGACACTGCTTTTATCTGCACAAGTGCTGAGAAGCTCCTCCCGTGATGGAAGACTGCAGGCCTATTCTGTCTTCTCTTCCTTTCCCTGACCTGGCCCCCTTTTCCCCAGTGCAGGACTCCATCTTTTGAGTTGTATACAATTATTTAACTGTATTGATGTCCATTCATGGGGAGTGCAGGATTAACCTTTGATCCTCCCTCGTGGGATGGGGGCATTCCTAACAGGATGCATATAACAATACCCCAGATAGTCTATTAATAACTGGTCTTGCAAAATTATCTTGAAATGCCACAAAGAGAGAGCCATGATTGTTTACCCTAAAATAGCTGTCATTGGTAAATATCTTGGTCTCAGATGTGCTCCATTAAAAATTGATCTACTCTATTTTGTTTACTATGGACATCTCTTCACTGACCAGTCCACTATGTCTGCTTTTATTTGTGTCAAAGAACATCAATATCCCATCTGGGAGAAAACCTATTGTCTCAAGTTACCATGACTAGACATGTGAGCCAACATCACCCTGTATGAAAATGGTAAGATCAAGGTCCAATCTTGAATATCAACATCTGTATCTGAGACAAATTGTTCAATTCTCTGATGGCTTTCAACTCTCCTCCCAAGGACTGCTCTCCTGACCTCTCATTACACCTCACTCGACACTCCTACTCACAAAGAGCCCAAAACACACACCGACTTCAAGACATCAGAGCATTCCTCCATGTACATTACCGCTAGTGCGCTCTACAGATCTAAATACTCCGTAAACACAAATCCCACAAAACACCCTATCCCCACAATCTTGAAAGTTAGATACAGAAACATCACCAAAGGGCAATATGCCTAGGCAAACTAAAAAAGGTTCACTTCCTCTCAACTCAGTGGTCCATCTCTTTAACATTACATCAAACCTACCCTCAGATAGGTCTGCTGTCTCTAATGCACCTTCATTTGGCTCTTATCCAAGACAGAGATCTTGATGCTTTTGCGCTCATGAAACCCTGGTTTCGCTCATCCTCCACACCACTAACTGATCTTATCCTACCGCAAGGATACAATATCGTCCACCTAGATAGAGCAGACAAATTAACGGGTGGTTACTATTGCCCACAAGGTGTCCCATGAGTTTCTAGATTAATAACAGAGGAGAGTACCAGGTATGCGTTCCCACAAAGTTAGTAAACCAGTGTGTTGCTTGAAAAACTACAGTCTAGTGAGAGTACCTGGGCTTAACCCCTGGTAGGAATGACACAAAACATCAGGCGTTTTCGAGAAAAGTACAAGCTAACCATTTAGGCAGTGCCAAAACAACATTAAAGTGAACAAAGTAATCAGGAAAAGGTCCAAAGAACTTTAGTAAAAGAAAGATACTTTAATAATTAAAACAAGACCAAAAGCACAAAGCTTGTACAGGTAAATAAGGAAATATAATTTTTGGAAGAACAATGGTGTGGTGTTTAAAGCTTTGTTTGGTTAAAATAAACCATAAAAGCAAGACACAGACATATATAAAAAGTACAATTCCATATCATAATCAGAATAAAATCCCGAGATGTGGTCGTTCAATCGATCACATAGATCAGATCTTCTTTGAGTCTAATTCTTAATCCCCTGACAGTCATAAATAGAAAATGCAATTAAAGTTTATAATTCAGTAAATAAAATATAAAAACATGGTGACGACACAATTATTTACCCACCCTCTTTCTAGCTTTCACCACAGCAGCGAGATAATTGTGCATCACAAAACATTTTTGTTTTGGCAGAGCAATAAAAAAAAACAGACGCACAATGAGGTTCTAAAAGGTCAATCTTAGTCCATGTGCATTAGCAAAAGTGGTTACCAAAAGCTACCCTGCACCAAAAACTAAAACAAGAAAATGTTATCTGCAAAGTATTCTGTTTAATAGAGGGCAGGAGGGCAGGGGCAGACACATTTACCTTAACAGGCTGGTACAGTCAAATGCTTCAAATCCTCCTGGAGCTCTTCTTTGCATTATAGCCACAGCCCCAATCAGTAGACAGACCTCTCAACCTCTGTTCTCTGCTTGGGGTGAAGATGTGGCAGGCCAGAGCTGCCGACTTTGGAGGGAGGAACCAGGTTCGAGTCTCGGCGATGGCTCAACATCCTGTGATTCTGGGCAAACCACTTACTCTCCCCATGCCCACCAAAAATGTATGTATCCTTGTGTAAGGTAACTGGTGCTCATGTAAAGCGCTACAATACTTTTGGGTCGAGTTCGCTCTATATAAAACTGCAACAAAAAAAAGTGAAGAGTGCCGGTTTCTTCGGATAGTGGCTAAACTCCTCCTTGTCACTCTAAGGCTTCCAGGCACCTGGGGGAGGTATCAGGGGGTCAGTTCAGAATTGGAAAGCAGGCTCAACCACTGACCGATTTTGGTCCAAAGTTCTGATACATTAGAAACCGATTCAGTGTGTGGATGCAGCGCCTACAACACACTCCTTACAGATGCCGCTTGGTATCCGTTTGGAGTCTCTTGTTTTGGGATTAGTACACAATAACAGACCTTATATCGGTTGCAAACACCAAACTGGAGCTTTTGAGATAGCTTTGTACATCTGTCCTTTAATTCTCTAAAAAATAAGGACCAAATCAATGCAGATCGGCATCAAATGCCAGGTCCCAAAGAAACACCTTTGGAAGAATAAAGCACAAAATACCCACTACAATTGCAAAAAGTCGGAAAAACAGTGCAGGCGTTATTTACAGAAGAACAGGAAGTAAGGAAAAATGTTTGGGGTCACAACATTCTTTTTCTTATTTCTAATTCAAATCCAAATGAGAAGATGGAATAAAGAAGAAATTGAGAATTTGGATGAAAGAAGGGTACAAAAAAAGGTAAAGAGAGAGAGAGGGAGAGGGTGACATGGTGGGAAAATGTTTGGGCATAAGTAAGGATTGAGGGTGCTTATTAACAATAACACAAACTAAACGAGGTTTGAATAGAACAAAGTAGGATCATGGTGGGTTGGGAGAATAACGTTCAATCTGGAAAAGGGCCGAAGTGTGGGTTGTCAGCCAGGGTTTCCGCTCCAAGAAAAAAGTCACATATCTGAGTAAAAAAAGAAAGGGGTCTCACACAAAGAGCAAAATCAAAGAAACTGGGGGAGGGGAAGAGATGTATGGGGTCAGGAGTGGAGGTGGTAGATGTGGGATTGAGTAATAGGTACATTCAAGAGAAAATAGGATCAATCAATCCTTTGAGAAAAACTGAGAGTTTTTTCGAGATTATAGGCTTTGCTCAAACTGGTTTCAAAAACTTGGTAAATTCAATTAATCATAGGATTTACAGAGGAACCATGTTTGAGCAAACACTTTCTCAAAGGTGCTGTTTTGAAGGATAACAAAAAGCCACAACCATACAAAACACATAACATCGCGTAGGATAACATAATGAACATCTAAGGGATCTAGCACTTAGAAAGATTCAGAAAGGTGTTTTATTCTCTTATACCATCTGTTTTAACCTGTGGATGCTATACTTTCATTACTAAAAAAAAAAAAACCCTCACGAGGTGCCAGTCTATGATGAATTATCGTTAATTATATCTACTTTGAGTGGCAGCTATTCACTTGAGGCAACATCGTGAATACTAACAGTATAAAGATACATAAGATGCAGGGAAAGGGTGCAAACGACCAGGAACTCACTCAGGCAGCTCAGTCTGAAAGAGAATCGTGCATTGCATTTGGCAGTACATGATGCCTTCCTCGCGCTGTTTTACGTTTTGTTTTTCTGGTGTTGGACGCGGGCCTGTTCTTTGCCTCATATTGTAAACGCAAACTGTGTACCCTAGAGATGGCTTCATCTCTGCGGCCAGAAATATGACTAGTTAGAACTACTATAAACAACCTCCACTGCGGGGAAATGCTGCCTCTCCCAGACAATATCAATCTGCCTTTCTACAAACAATGATGAACCAAAATGTAATCCTTTCTGAGTTCCGGAGTAGGGTGCTACTCGCCGGAAAGCGCTTCAACACCTCATCAGGGGTAGCAAGCGTTATATGAAAGCAAACCCTTCCCTCTTCTATCCCTCCGCTATCCTTTTCAATCCAAATAACAAACTCACATGGCCAACGCTCAAATTAATCTCATATTTTCATAAACTAATTCACCGCTAATCCTTTTTGGGTTCCGAAGTAGCATGCTACTCACTGAAAAGCGCTTCTACACCTCATCAGGGGTAGCAAGCGCTATATAAATGCAATTCTTCCCTCATCTATCCCTCCACTATCCTTTTCAATCCAAATAACAGACTAATGTGTCCACTGCTCAAATTAATTTCATCTTTCACTATACTAATTCAACACTAATCCTTTTTGGGTTCCGGAGTAGGGTGCTACTCGCAGAAAAAGCGCTTCAACACCTCGTCAGGGATAATAAGCGCTCCATAAATGCAAATACAATACAATACAATGTATGGTACTGTAAACTACACACACTTTGGGCACCGCAAAGCACAATCATGAATGTTGACTAAGTGGCACCTCTCTATGCAGACTTATACGAACGCTATGTGAAACGAACTATATTATTATTATGTTTATATTACAAACAATTAACATGATATAAAGTCATCATAGCCCAAGTCATGAGGGGGGGGGGGCGGGGTATTCAAGCTGCGATCAGGGAGGTCACGACCAAGAGTCTTCGGCATGAAATTCACTCTGTCAAGTGCAACTTATGCGAGCAAATGGCTTGATTTACATCACAAGAAGTGATCTTGCATGAGTCAATGGATTTATCTATGCACACTATTACCCCAACATGGAGTAATATCACACATGGCTAAATCCTAAGCCAGTGGCTGGATGGGGTCTTCCAAAAAAAGGAATGGCCTAGAAATTTTGGATAATCCAAAAACTCTAGCGCTTGTGGGTATTCACAAACTTGTTTCTGACCGATTCCCAATCTAGATAAGTTTAGAGCTTTACTAATTACAAGCACAGAAGTAAATCATCAGAACAAATAAAAGTGCAATTGCTCAAATGAAAAGATATATTCATATGGACTATGGCACTTAACGAAAAACAATTTGTATAGTTGCAAGTAGGAGTATAGATCATGCTTGGACAAGTGCCCACAGGAATTTAAATTCAATTTGTAAGTACCTAGTAGCACAGGTCTACGCAAAAAGATCGAAGTTCAGTTCAGGCTAGTAGAGGATTTTAGAAGGACAGGGACTAGAATCATATGATTTAATTGTTTTTCTAGCATATTTGGCAATCAAACACAAAGTGAAGTTAATAAAACGTTAATTATGAGCACACAATTAATTGAAAATACAGTTTTTGTAACATGGTGACAGAATAAACATATGCAGCACTAGAGCACAAAAGAAGCACAAGCACAAGGAAACACAGTTTTGGAGCACATCATCAAGTAAAAACAGAAAATGCATTTCATTACAAATTACTTATAAAGCATTTTGATCACACAACGCTGTTTATTAAACCACAGGATAAAAAGTGGTTGACAAAAGTTTCGATCCACCTTCATTCAGAGATCTTCATCAGGAGAACGTTTATAAGTGAGATCATCATTGCTAGTGACCGATAATGGTTTCAACTCCTCAGAAGGGATAACCGTCTAAATGAGTTCTAATTGAGGCCAAATAAAAATAGATTGCAACGGAGACAATTTATGTTGTGTCCATTGAACAGCTTGGAGTATGTCTTGTTTGTGCGCTTAATAGCCACATTGTCTTTTCTCAAGATCCACTCTTTTGCCTGCTTTCCCTTCTTTAGGCGTTTAAGGCAACTTCGAACTGCATGAAGTGCTCTAATCAATTATTGTAAATAAATAAATATGAACTAAAAATGAATAAATAGGAAGCCAGTGAGTCTGGAGCAGTAATGCAGTGTGTGTGCTGGTAGAAACTGTAGCCACCTCATGTTTTGCACATAAAACACAGCAAAGGGCCATAGGCAAGAACAGTTTGGTACTAAAGTGGCATGGAAGCTAAAAAGACCTTGAGTGTATCAAACATGATGACTGTACCTGCCAACAAAGACAGGGGAGTCAGGTTTAGGAAAGGTTTAGAGACTGTGCTGTAGAGGAGAGAGCGTATCTTAGAGAGCTTTTTTAAATTTCAGCTTAAGGTCGCTGCAGTTCTTTCTATGCAGATGTAGTTCAATGGTTCTATTCAGTACACAAAGGAGACTAATTAGGGGCTGAAAACCGCAGGTTGAAAAGAATAGAATGATTTGGACCAAGGGGTGCGCGTTTATTTCTTCTCGGATTGGGTTTCTCTTTTATGGAACACCAATGGAAACAATGGGAGGACATAAAAAGAAGAATTAAGCATGGAGCAAAGCTGAACCTATGAACAGAGGAGAAGCAGAATGTAGATTTTAGGACACAGAGGATGCCAAAAGTCCGCTGCCCTGCCTCCTTGCAGAATGGAATTGCGCCCAATGAGCACACTGATGAATAATCCTTAGACTGATTAAAGCAGAAATGAAAACGGTTAGCTACGATCAAAGTCTTTTCCACCTAAGAATAGCAATGTTATGAATAGAAGCAGATGCTGACCCTGCGCATAGCTCCGTTAGGAGATCTATGTTTACAGGCAAAAGTAAACCTAATGTGTTTCTCGTCTCGCGGTTCTGGCCCGGACAGTTTAATTATTTAATGTATTCACACGAAAAACTGAGGTGTTTCCTTAACAAATGTGTTACCATGGATGACAAACAGGGCTAGAAGGAAGTAGCAACTGCCACCCCTGTTTTACCCGTTGGTACTCCTGGTTCTGCTCCTGCCACCCCAGGTATCAAGCGTCATGAAGGCAGCAGCAGGACCAAAAAGTTCGCAAACTATCCCAAGCCCTTTTTCCTTTCTCTATTTTCCTCTCATCCCTCTCGTGATCCTTCAGCAGTAAATAGCAGACTTTTGAAGGGCTAATGGTGGGATGAATAGTGCGTGATCTTACTTGCGTTTTGCTGAAACAACGCCCATGAACGTTACCACAACAGGGAGAGCAGTGGCGTAACAAAACTTGAGGAGACCCCCCTGCAAAGTGCATGGATGGGGGTCCACACGCTCCAGACCCAGTCAGGAGCTCTCAGTCCTGCCTGTGCAGAGTGCCAGAAAAGCCCCTCTGGGGCTCGGAGGCCCCCCCCCCGCACAGCAGGGACTGCGGGGGCTATTGTTACGCCACTGAGGAAGTGTAGTATTGTGGCTTTTTTATGTTTTTTGTAATAGTGCTATAAATGGGGGTCTGTAATTGGCAGAGGTATGCACCTTTGTCCAATTAGGAACCCTTCCTTCTAGTCAGGATAAGGGAGCCACACACTTTAGATAAGCCCTACTCTGGTTGCTTGGCACGAACAGACAAGCTTATCCCAAAGGCAATGTGCAAAGTATTTGTACCCCAAACACACAGTAACACAGTGAAAACAAACACCACAAATGTACACCACACTAGACCAAAACGACAAAATTCCAAGATACACGTATCAAGATATCACTTTTAAAATGTTTACTTCAAAAATAGAACTGTAGAAACAAAATAGCTCCAATCGGGGCTATTACAACGTCGTGACAGGCACAAATCTAAAGCACAGCTCCGACCATGAGGTGCGCGGTCCGGGCACGGAGTCACACGGACCCCCAAACCACAGTACCTTGGAAACAAACTCAACAGATGATGCACAGCGTTGTGGAGGTGAGGCGTCAGTGCTGAGGGAAAGCTGGTTCCTTTCTGCCACGGGGGAGGTGAGGTGTCGAGACTGTGAGGAGGTGAGGCGTCGAGTCCAGGACAGGGGAAGTTAGGCAGCGGTGGCGATGAGGCGTCGGTTCTGGTGAGGCGATGCGACGTCGCAGAGTTCGTGAAGTCTCCCTCGTGGGTTATCAGCTCCATGATAACGTGATGCTGGTGCTGGCAGTGAGGGCGTCGGTGCGAGTGCTGGCATCGGGAAGGCTGAGGACTGCAGTGCAGGCAGGGCAGTGCATTCTGCCTCAGTGCAGGTCGCGGCGTCACAGGCGACGTCGCTGACGGCATTGGAGTTGTTCTTCTTGCTTTGCTGCACCAACCATACAATTCTCAGGACCCAGGAACTGGAGTTGGTGCCCTTTTGAATACAGGAGTCCACAGAGGAGTCCAGATGCTGGTCAGTGGGTGCAGGTGAAGTCTTTGTGGCCGTGAGACTTCAGAACAGGAGGCAAGCACACGCAAGCCCTTGGAGAGTCTTCTTCAAGCAGGTTCACAGCAAAGTTCCAGTCTTTGTCCTCTCTTTGACAGAAGCAGCAACTGCAGGCCAACCCAGCAAAGCAACACAGCAAAGGGGCAGTACTCCTCCTTACAGCTCTCCAGCTCTTCTCCTTGACAGAGGTTCCTCTTGAGTCCAGATGTGATCTAATTCTCTGGGGTTTAAGGTCCAATACTTATACCACAGTTTCTCTTTGTTCTATTTGTGGCAAGGGTCTTTGAGCCCAGTCCAAACCAGTTCTGCCCTCTCTGGCCCAGCTTCACTACAGGAGGTGGAGACAGCATTGTGCACAGAAGACACAGCCTATCCAGGTGCTGGTGAAACTCCTCTCACTACTCTAAATGCAGCCCAGGTCTATTCAGCCCAACTATGAGTCACCCAGGAAAGACAGGACACACCTCAACCCCCCTTTGAGACTGTCTAGAGTGAATGCACATCCCAAGCCCCTGTCACTCCAAAACAAGACAGTGAATACACAAACAGGCAGAGGCACACAGAATGGTTAAAAAAGATAAAGCCCACTTTATAAAAGTGGCATTTTCAAACACACAATTTAAAAACCATCTTCACTAAAAGATGTGTTAGTAAATTCTTAGTTAAGAGAGCCTAAACTCCATTTCTCTATCTTGTCCCCATGGAGAGTTACTATTGTAAGATGTTACAGTGCAGCTCCCATGTTAGCCTATGGGATAGACAACCTTTCAATAGTGAAAAATGAAATAGGCCGAATTTCACTATCCAGACATGTAAAACACACCAGTACATGCCCTACCTTTCACATACATTGCACCCTGCCCACGGGGGTACCTTGGGCCTACTTGAGGGGTGCCTTACATGTAAGAAAAGGGAAGGTTTGGGGCCTGGCAAGTGGGTGCACCTGCCAGGTCAACATGGCAGTTACAAACAGCACGCGCAGACACTACAGTGGTAGGTCTGAGACAGATTTACAGGGCTACTCATGTGGGTGGCACAATCAGTGCTGCAAGCCCACTAGTAGCATTTGATTTTCAGGCCCTGGCACGCTCAGTGCACTTTACTAGGGACTTACCAGTAAATCAAATATGTCAATCTGGGAGAACCAATCATCATTATAATTTACACAGGGAGCAGTGCACTTTGACACTGATCAGGAGTGGCAAAGTGGCCAAAACATCTAAGCCAGCAAAAATGAAATCCATCACACAGTCAAAAAGTGCAGGCGGTAGAGGAAAAAAGTCAGAGGAAACCACACCAAGGATGGCAAGTCTAACACTTAGTAAAACAAACACTCTAACACACAACAAAACATACTAAGTGACACAAAACAAAATGCTCATAATTGAAGTTCACACTTGGTAAAGGTTTAGACTGCATTAATGGAAAGGATTTCTTTTTAAAACAACTCTGATATTTGGCATATACCAGCATAGTACAGACAGTGTATCAGTATTATTTAAAGGTTACACAATTGATATCCGGCAAACTAGCACCAACATGAAACAAACCATTAACTCCCTCCCTCAACAGACCCGCCCCCAACCCCGTCAGATGGCATAAAAAGTTTGACGTATCGCACCTATGTTCCTTACTACTGCCCCTATTACTATTGCCAGTTCTTAGTAAGATGGTGCCCAGTTACTCCGCTCTGGGACACCGTTCCCCCTGACCACTCAGATATGTGGCCCGGCCACCTCACTCAAGCCATCCATACCACTGGATCCCCCCAGAGGCTTCTCTCTGGAGGGTCTCACCTCTTAGTCACAGGCCTCCGCTTCCCGCCAAGGGTGCCGAATCCCTTCAAACTTGCGGGGACATCCTCTAGACCTATATATCTGCTCCTTCACCTGCATATACCAACTTAGGTTCAATTCCCATTCCCGCAGGAACGGGCTTCCCCAAAGGATGGCTATGTCTCTCCTCACCACAGCCACATTGCAAAACAGAAAAGCATATCTCTCAAAAGTTTGCTCCCCCCAGATACCCCCACCCCAGATACCCAACGCCATCAGCTGAGGCGTATGTTGGTTACTTATCTCCACCACCTCTGTTAGTCACGACTGCACTCGCTTCCAGTACTTCTGTGTGAGCAGGCATTCCCATAGAGTAAGGAGTAGAGTACCTCTCCGAGCACACCCTCTCTGGCAGAGGTCAGAGTTCCAAATTCCCAGTCTGTGTAGGCGTTTCCGCGTAAAATAAACTCTGTGTAAGAGCTTCAACTGGACCAGACGAAACCTGGCCCTGATCGCCACCTCACACCATGACTCAATTTCAAATGATTTGACATGTTTGAGTGTGTGGCACAGATGATTCTCTCTGTGTAACTCGTTTTGTAACACATGGCAAACATGTAGGTGAACCTGTTTGTTGGACATGGCCCTTCTTAGGGGATTTCCCTAAAATATTTTGCTTTTTTTCTCCTGGTTTTCGCTGACTCTCTTTTTCTGAACTTAGGACTCTGGGTGCTTTCCCACTATAATGCTGTGTGAAAGCGTGCACCCTTCCTACACTTGCCAGGAAGGGGTGCTTACTTGATGGGTTTAGTTGTTGTACCTGCGAGTGCCCTGTAAAATGGTACACCCCATACCCAGGGCGGGTACTGCACTGGCTAGTAGTGGGATGCAGCACTGATGGTGCCACCCACCAGAATAGCCTGTCAAGTATGTTTCATGCTCGGGGAGTGGCCGGACCACGGACCAAGATGGCCGCGTAGTTCCGTAGCTCCGTGCACCTCCCCGGCAGACCTGGCCTTCCCGGCGGCCCCAGACACATAACAGACACGGCAAGGGGCGCATTGGCCGCCGAAGCACCTCCGGTCCTCGCCGTGCCCCCTCCGGCGTTCCCTTGTGTTCGGGATCTGGCAATGGCTCCGTGATGCGTGTTGGGGCCTGGTGCATCAGATGGAGCCGGGGCCTTGATTAGCACCTTGGCCCGCCGGACTTCCATGTCTCTGGGCATGAGGAGGCGCAATACTCCCACACTTTGTCTGGCTGTCCTGTGGTGCACCGGACCGGTGTCCAGTGTCCTTTGGAGTGGTTTGGGAGCGGTGAGTGCGAGCTACCCAGTGTGAGTGTCCCGCCCGCTAATCCCGGAGGCCCCATGGTGACAGGGTCCACGGGTGAGCCTGGGGCCCGACCGCCTCGTTGTAACGTGGTGGGAGCCCCCCCCGCCCCATTTTGGACGCCGCTCCTGCCCCACCACTCCACTTGCTTGCCTACTGATGGGAGTCATGGTTCCCTCCTCCCCCCCGGTGCACTTTGATGATTTTGGCCCCTCATACTGCGACTCCGCCGCCTCACAGCAAAGTTTCATTACGCCCGGATTTGCAGACTACCAAGTGCTGGGCGCGGAGTGCGAACCTTGTTGCGCTCTCCCCTTCTATCTGGCTGCACCTCTGACCGGATGCCCCCCCCATGTCTCTAGACCATTGACTAACTCGCTGGCCCATTCCCAGCCTACTGTTCTGTGCTACTCTTCGACGCCCTCCTCCTGCTGACCCAACTATCCCCCCGTGCAGCTCCCACTGCCATGGGAAAGGTGGACCCGAAGCAAAAGAAGCTGCCATTCAAGAAGGCAGCAAGCAGTGCTGCCCCCCCACCTGCGACACTATGGCTGAGAAAGGTGACTCGGAGGGTCCTCCCCTACCAACTGTGCCCAGTAACGAGGCCCTTATGGCGGAACTGCGGGTCGGATTCAGGGCCCTGGACACAAGGTTTGATGCCCTGGATAGGAGGCTCGACACAATGGGGGTGAGGCTTGATAAGCATGATGCTCGCTTGGACACAGTGGAGGGGAGAGTGTCCGATCTGGAAGATGGCTCTGCACAGAAGACTAAACGCCTGGAGAGAATGGAGAGGGTGCTAAAGACTATTGCTATGAAGAATGAAGATTTGGAGGCCAGGGGTAGACGCAACAACCTACGTATCATGGGTGTTCCGGAATCCACGAACACTGGGCAGTTGGATGGGTTTGTGGAGGGCCTGCTATGTGATTTGTTTGGTCGAGACTCCTTCACCCCTACCTTTGTTGTTGAAAGGGCGCATCGCACCCTTGGCCCCCACCCTAATCCTGGGTGCCCTCCACGCCCGATCATGGCGAGGCTCCTCAATTTCAGGGACACTGCATTGCGCTTGGCCCAGGAGCGTGGATCCCTGGACTGGCAAGGCTCCTCGGTCTCCTTGTATCCGGACTTCACCGTAATGGTTCAGGAGGCCCGTCGTAAGTTTGGGGCGGTCCAGGTTGCCCTCCGGAAGGCTGGTCTCAGATATGGGATGCTCTACCCATCAAGTCTGAAGGTGGACATAGACGGGAGATCCAGGATCTTGGACTCCCCGGCTGAGGTGCAGGAGCTCCTTAGACACCAGTCAAATAATTCCCAGTCTCGGAGGTCACCCACACTGGATCGCTCCCCTCGCCTTCCTGATTCTGGCGCCAGCGCCGACCTGTTCTCTGCACACAGATAGTGCCTAGCCGCTTCAACAAATCGATATGGACAGACTGTCTTGTTTTTCAAGTTCTCGATTTGCTGCTTTTAACGATGTTACTGGACCCGCTGGATAAGTGCCTTTACGCTTTCTAGTAATGACTTTTTGTACGCCCGGCGACTGCTTGGAGCGTTGCCTCCCCCCCTGTGCTTGTTGCACCTGTTTTGAAATGTATGGTTTGACTATCGCATTGTTTGCCATGCTTACATTTGGGATTTGAGTTTTCCCCTACGTAATGGGTATGGGGATGGGTGGGGGGAGGGATTGTTGTAGGTTACTGATCTGTTTTTCCATATTTGATCCACTCGTTCACTGTGCAAGATCGTCTGTTGACCCACTATTTAGAAATGCCCAGACCTGTATTAATGTCACATAGTACACACCACACTGAGAACATCACCCTACTATCTTGGAATGTTCGGGACTTAACGATACCCGCAAACGCAAGCAAGTGCTGCATTATTTGCAGCGCCACCAGACTGATGTAACATTTCTCCAGGAAATGCACCTCCCCCCTCACTCCTCTCCAAATTACGCCGCTAGTTGGGGCCCTAACAGGTATTTCGCAGGGTACAGTACTTACTCAAGGGGAGTCTCAATTCTGGTGCATAAACGGATCCCATTTCGCACGGTGGCGGTATACTCTGACCCAGAAGGTAGATATATTCTGGTAAAGGGCTGGCTCCTCGGCCACACATTGCTCCTGGTTAATGTGTATGCGCCCAACGTAGACAGCCCAGAGTTTTTCACTGAGCTACATTCACGCATTGACATCATGGGGGCCGAATACATAATCCTGGGGGGTGACCTAAATATTCTGCTTAATCCCCAGTTGGACAGCACTGCGACCACCGTTGACTCTAAGCCCAGGGCCAGAAGAACCCTCACAACACTGCTTGATGCCTTACACCTCTTAGACGCGTGGCGACACTTGCATTTAGCGACACTTGCATACACGCATTATTCTGCCCCACACAACACCTGGACTCGCCTAGACTACTGGTTACTTACCCCTGGCGTGGCCACCTGGTCGCGTTCGGTTTCCCACCACCCACGTACACTCTCGGACCATTCCCCTGTGACGCTTGGGCTACAGATCCCGGGGGCTGGAGACAGGATGGCGCAGTGGCGATTTCCCGAGATGGCCTTGCACGACGCCGTTTTCGAGGCAGAATTACATACTGCTGTTGAGGAGTATTTTGAGCTTAATACAAACTCCTTGGACTCTAAGGCTATGCTATGGGAGGCTTTCAAAGCCTATATCAGGGGGATATGCATTTCCAAGAGTGCTGGCATTTTGAAGGACCTTCGCCGCACATTGGCAGGTATTGAGACCCAGTTGGCTGCCCTGGACGCTGCCCAGGAAGCTTCCCGTTCCACTCCCGACATTAGACGAAGAGCAGCACTGCTGACTGAATTTCAGGAAGCGGCTGAGAGGGAGGCCCACTTCTTGAAGGTATGCCATTGCCCGACGATATGGTGAGGGGGAACGTCCGGAACGTACTCTAGCTAGATTGATCCACCCCAACCGTGGACCCTCGTACATTACAGCCCTGTCTGGCTCTCAGGACGAACTGATTACTGATTGTACGGGTATTAATGACAGGGTGTTCTCATACTATCAGGAACTATATAAAACCAGAGTTGACCCTGACCCGGCTCACAGTAACGCTTATCTCGATGAGATAGCCATGATATGGCTGGAACGGCCGTACAGGGATTTTCTCGCTGAACCATTCACGGTTGACGAAGTGCTTCAAGCTATTGAAGACATGGACGGCTCTAAAGCGCCTGGACTCAACGGGTTCCCTGGATGTTTCTATAAAAAGTTTAAAAAGACCCTCGCCCCGCATCCCATCGACATGTTTCAGGAGGCCATTGAGCGAGGCGAGCTTCCCCCCACGCTTCATGAAGCGGTTGTCACGCTCCTTCCCAAAGTCGGCAAGGACCCATTGCAATGTGGGTCTTACCGCCCACTCTCGCTGCTGAATTTTGATTACAAAATTCTAGCAAAAATGTTGGCCAATAGACTCTCCTTGATTGTTGATAAGATGATATCGCCTGCACAAGCTGGCTTCATTCCTCGCCGGTCCACTGCGCTGAATTTACGCACTATATTTACCACTCTCCACCGTGTCAACCCCCCTCTCCCGGCCGCGGCGATCTTGCTGGGGCTACTCTGGTGAGGCTCGGAGTTCAGCCCAGGTTTATATCCGTGATCTCCTTATTATGACGCTGTTAAGTTTCGGAGCGGTCTTGCTGACGTCGCGGGGTGGATGACTGCCAACTGCCTCCAGCTTAATGCCAGCAAGTCTGAGGTCTTGCTGGTAGGGAAAGATCCTGAGCTATGGAGCGAACGGTGGTGGCACGCTACCTTGGGTTGTGCACCCGCCACCAAACAGGTGGTGAAAAATCTTGGTGTTTGGATCGATTCGGCTCTTAATTTCCAAACCCAAACTAAGAAGGTGGCGGCGACGTGCTTTGGTATTATTCGCAGGCTCAAACCTCTGCTGGGCTTCTTTGACCCTTCCATCCGGCAGATGATCGTTCAGGCATCTGTGCTGTCGAGACTGGATTATGCCAGCTCGCTCTATTTGGGGGCCAACAAGACAGAGATTTTGAGACTGCAGAGGGTCCAAAGTGTAGCCGCCAGAACTCTTCTCGGCATGCCTAGATTCTGCTCCACTTCCAGTGCTATTCGTCGGCTACATTGGCTACCAGTGGCGAGACGTGTGGAGTTCAAGTCCCTCTGCCTTGCTTTTAGGATCCTGAATTCCCCCTCCCCTGGTAGTCTAGCGGGCCTGCTTTCCTCCTACACTCCCACTCGCCATCTCCGTTCGTTGGGCCAACACTTGGTGGTTGTTCCCTGTGTTAGGAGGGCCCGCGCCGGTGGGCGCTCCTTTCGCTCACTGGCAGCTAAACTTTGGAACGCCCTCCCTGTACATATCCGGAGTATGGATAATTATCTGGCATTTCGTAAGGCATTGAAGACCCATCTTTTCCCTTCACTTTAGGCCCTTCTTGCAGTTTACTCCCTTTCTGCCTGCCTCCGTGGCATGTAACAGCCTATTGGTTTTTTCTCTTTAGTTATGATAGGTTTCCCTTGCTGTTAGCTGCCTTTGTTGCTATTAGCGCCGGAACGCCCCTTTGCTGGGGCAGCTGCGCGCTTTACAAGACCTCCTAACATAACATAACATTATACACCGGTCCACGGCCAGAATCCGATTGAACGGCTCACACTCCCCCCCCCCTTTAAATTGTCCAGAGGAACCCGGCAAGGCTGCCCCCTCTCCCCCCTTCTTTTTATACTTGCAATGGATCCCCTTGTGCGGCACCTTTTGGAGAAACACCAGCACAGGGGAATTCAATTTAACACAGGCCCCCTATTGCTTACTCTTTACGCGGACGACATCATTCTTTACGTTCGACAACCAGACGTCAATTTAGACCCGATCCTCCGTGAATTCACCCGATTTGGCACCCTGTCGGGACTGCATATTAACTGGGAGAAGTCTGAGGTATTTCCTCTGACAGATGCCCGTTGCGATCGTACCTCTGAGTTCCCCCTCAAGTGGTGTGATGAATCAGTCAAGTACCTTGGTATACACATTCATAGAGACCAATCTGAAATCGTTCAACTTAATTATGGACCTGCCTTGCTCAAACTCTCTGATAACCTCGACCGCTGGTTGAAATTACCCTTAGCTATGGCCGGTAGAATGGCTCTTATAAAAATGGTCGTGCTCCCGCAATTTTTATATCTGTTTCAAAATATCCCTATTCCACTATACGGTAGCTTCTTTGCGACCCTTCGCTCTCATCTTCTGCGCCTGGTATGGGGGGGTGGCCAACCCAGGGTCTGCTGGGACGCCCTCACTCTGCCTTTTGAACGCGGGGGATTCGGGGTTCCTAACTTCCGTATTTACTATTTAATTGCACAGTGTAGTTTTTCACGACACTGGTTTCATGCTGACGCGCGAATTCCGTACATCAGGCCGGAGGCAGACCTTGCCCTCCCTACTTCTCTTTCAGCGCTATTACCGGTGGGGATTCCACGCGACCCACAGGACTTACAGACTCTTTCTACAACCAGCTGGGCATGGAAACAACTGACGCGCATCACCGGGGCGACACTGCTTTATTCTCCATCTCTTCCTCTGGCTGGGAATCTTTGGATTCCCATTACCAAGGAGGCCATAGTGCAGCGCACATTATTGAAATTTAACTTGGGAACATTTGGGGATCTTTTCCCGAACAATCACATTTTCTCGCGCTGTGAGGACATCCGCTTTACAGATGCCACCTTTCTAGATCACTTCATTCTACGCAGGTTATTGAGTGCTTTAAGGTCCATTGTCCCGACCTACCCCGTAGAACCGCCTGCTTTCCCCCCATTGTTTCTCCTCATTAGCGACGTTAGTGGCGAACACCTGGGGCCGATTCTGATGCGGGTTGGAAAAGCTTCCCGACCGAATCGGTTGGGAAATGGTTTCCGACCCACTCGGATCGGGAAAGTCCAACCGGCAGAGTAGGATGCATCCGGATGTTTCCAGATACGATTTGGTTGAACTCCCATTGACTTCAATGGGAACATTTGTTCCTAACCGCATCAGAATTGGGCCCTTGGTTGGGAAGACATGTTCCCGATCCGATTTGGAAGGAGCAAATGCCGTTAGGAGGCCTTCCTAACCGCATCAGAATCAGGCCATCGGTCGGGAAGCTTTTCCAACCCGCATCAGAATCGGGCCCAAAATGTCTAAAATGTATAAAGCCGCCATAGCTCTTCTCCCCCCCAGGGACTTGAAATTGAGACAGACAAGGGAGAGCGATCAGGCCATCCCCTATCGGACACTCAGTGGCACTATTGTTGTGAACAAACCCGTAAGATCTCTTTTAATTATAGGCACAAACTGTTACATTTTAAATTCCTTCGACGGGCATATGTAACGCCTTGCATGGTACACCGTATGGACGCTACCAGGCCCTACACTTGCCCTCGATGCAAGACTCCCATGGCTGATTTTGCGCATATGGCATGGTCCTGCACCAAGGTCGCCCAGTTTTGGGGCAAAATCTTCGAAGCAATATCATCAATGTTGGACCGTCCCATCCCTCCCTCCCCCCTCTTGGCCTTATTGGGGTATGTCGGAGACCTCCCCAAATTCTGCCGTCGTTTTTGTGCCATTGCACTGTTGCTCGCTAAGAGAGAAGTAGCTATATTTTGGGGCAACAAACGCTCTCCTACTGTAAAGGGCTGGTTGTACAGCATGGCTTATTGCAACATCAATTCTGAACTATAAGCCCAATTGCAACCCCCCGCCTTCCGCCCTCTTGACATCTGGCAGCCCTTTAAGTTGTACCTATTAGACCAGGCCTCAGTGGGCTCGCAAACTGACCCAGAGCCCACTACAACGCAATAATGATGTATTTGATGTATCGCTATTCTCTTACTATGTATGTACTTGGGGTATCAGTATGCCATGTCATACTACGTTGTGGTGTATTGTGTACAAGTGTGGATCTCAGGAGGATCTAATTGTCTTTATTTGGAAAAATCTTGAAATAAAAGTTTTAAAAAAAAGTATGTTCATGCTCAGGTGGGCCTTTCTCACCCAGTAGCCAACCCTAACTGGGCCTTTCACTATCATCAGAACACCCCTGGGGTAAGTCCTGAGGAGTGCAGCCCGTGGTAGGTGAGTGGCCAGGTAGGTACACATGCATGTTCCCTGCCCAGGTAGGGAAGAACCCCCATGTGGGTTTTCCCTACCTAGAGGGGTCGGCTCTTCCCCTGGGACACCTCCTGGGTTTTGCTGATTCTCTCATTGTGGCCCTAGAGCTCTGGGCACTTTCGCCCTGTAAATGCAGTATGAAAGTGACCGTGCCCTTCCTACATGTTAGGAAGCGGTGCTGACATGGTGTTCCTTAACATAGGTCAGGTCTGCCATTGCAGGCCTGTGTGTGCACACACTTGCACCCATGTTGTTTTTAAACATATGTCTCAAGCCTGCTATTGCAGGCTGGTGGGCGCACACTTGCATCTCTGGGGTTTTCAGATATGTATCCAGCCTGCCATTGTAGGTCTGCATGGGTGCACTTGCGCCTATGGTGTGTTCAAACATGTGTCAAACCTGCCATTGCAGGTCTGAGTGGGCGTAATTGCACTTATGCTTAGGTTGGCCTTTCTAAACCACTGGCCCATCCTGAGGGTACCTTTTACTACCGCTAGAGCACCCCTAGGGTAAGTCTTAAGGGGTGAAGCAGGTGGTAGGTGAAAGGCAGGGCAGGAACACGTGTGTTCCATGCCCAGGTAGTGAAGAATACCCATGTGTGTTTTCACTACCTATGAGGTTTGCTCTTCCCATAGGTCAACATGGGGGAAGGAGTGAAATTACTTCAGGCTGCAATAGTAGATTGTTGTGGAGCAGCCTTATCATGTTTGCTGTCATTGGATTCACAATGACAAACCCTCTCCTGGGGTAAATGAGGTTTTGTTATTAAGATCTTAGAATGCCACTACTAGAAAGCGGGTATTTCTCTGCTCTAAAACTCTTTGTGTGCCTTTTAGTTTAACTCCAGTCCACACTGGAGGTTGGGGGAGCACACTGTGAATTCCTCAGCTACAGCTATAAACCTTGGGCATGCAACTGGGAGGCAGACCTCTGCCATTTGAGAGCCTAGCTGGATAGATTGGAGGGATAGGTTTTGGCACTTGGCCTCTGGGAGCCAGATCATGGCCCCACTAAAGATTAAGACCTGCATTTCATGGCCTCATGGCAGAAAGGACTGAAATTTAGGGGAGACATCTGTGGTTCAAAGGGAAACCCTGTGAACCTCTCCCAACTTCAAAGGCACACTACGGTATAACTACTGGTGCCATACTTCGGCATGGGCAGAGATACACTTGTGGGGACGTGGGAAAGAAAACCTGGAACTGCGTGGTGCACACTGTTGGAGGAATCTGTTGTGCACAAGGAGGAGTACTGCCATTGAAGGGGATCATGTGCCCTTCCTGAATAGTGCCTGGGCTGGGCTGACTACCCGCTGCTGTGTGGCACCCTGAAGTGTGCTCTCCAAGGGCTTGTTGGCTTGCCCCCTGTTCTCTTGTGGAGGTCTCAGGGACATCAAAGACCTCCCTCGAGGGACCCACACCATCTACCTGTGACACCCAGAGAGTGGTGCCCTCATAAGTGCCCATATCATCTGCTGGATCCCAACTGGTAGCGCGGAGTGAGCTTGAAACTAAGAACTGTGCCTGCATCAAAGGAGTGGGGCCCCTGCATTGTGGGGACCTCAACACGCCTAAGCATCTTGTAGGTGGTGAGCAGATTCGCTGGTTGCGGGATCCAGCTTGGCCCGCTACATCTATCATGCTGCATCTCTCTCATGTGATACACTGACTGCATGCTCATTGCGTGCAGCATCCGATTCACATGGTGCGACACTCGGAGGTGCAGCGGTACCCCTAGTAGTGCCTCATTCTACCTCGTGTGACATTGCTAAACTTGCACCTGTGTATGTGTGACAAGAATCGTCTGGTACAACTTGTATCATCGTGCACCAGACGTTGTGCCTCATTTCCAGGGAGGTAAGGAATTTGCAACTCTTCATTGTGTGTGACCAGAATTACCTGGTGCAACTTGCATCATCATGCACCAGATGTTGTGCCTCATTTCCAGGGAGGTACAGCATTTGCAACAATTCATTGGGCGAGACCAGAATTTTCTGGTGCGACTCGTATCATAGTGCACCAGACGTTGTGCCTTTTTTCCATGGAGGTACACAATTTGCAACTCTTTTAGTTGTTTATGACCAGATTCTCTCTGGTGCCACTCATATCATATTGCACCAGATGTTGTGCTTCATTTCCAGGGAGGCACGCCATTTGCAACTCTTCGTTATGTGAGAATGGAATTGTCTGGAGCAACTTGTATCATTGCGCAGCAGACGTTGTGCCTGCATTGCCTTGGTGCGACTCTGATCGACGTGTGCCTGACGGGGTGCCCTTTTCTGGCAAGAGGCCACCCCCTGCTTCCTTCCCTTTGCATCGATTGCTTCTTTGGGACCCTCATTGTGGCAGACCAACTGCCCTCTCCTCACCCAGCCCGCAATGGCATTGTGTTGCCAGGTAGTATTGCCCAGAACAGGCCTGGGTAGTGAGAGTGATTGACTGGGCTGAAGGAGCACTTCCGAGAGCGATCAGAAGTGGACCAAGAGACTGCATGACCCCCCTGAGCTTTGCAGAACTGGGCTGGTGCCGGAAGGCAGATTGTGGAAGCCTTTTTGAGTGACAGACTATCGCCCTCAGTCTGCTTCTGCTCCTAATCCTGTGGGTGAACTTCCCGGGTGGCGGACAACCACCATTTGATGACTGCTCCTAGTTAGCTCTGTTACCTACCCCCCACTTCCTTCCCGGAGAAGCTAACTGAGTGTGACTTCGGCCATAAGCAGCCTAGTATCCGGGGGGGGGGGGGGGCTGGTTATCTCCAACCAGTGAGCATAGGATAGCTGGGGTGAGTTGGAGGGTGGAGGGAGGCTTGGGCCACGAGGTCTGTAGTGTGCTATCTATAGACCTGCCGGATATCATTGGCACCGCGTTACGGTGCTGGGTGTGTCTGTGTGCAAGTGCATTCCATACGAACCTGCCTGATATCTGTTGTGCAATGTATCGGTGCTGAGTGAGTGCGTATGTTTGTGTGGGCGTGACTGCCTGTGGACCGGCCGGGATTCACTAGACTGGCCAGCGGTGTTGCATTACACATTGATTTCTTGGCAACAGTTTACCATGTTTAACATTGGTTTTACCAGTGCAGCCTCGGTCCATGGTGCTGCTTAAAAGTGTTGTAACTCTTTGTATGGGCATAATTCTGATATCGTTGTGATCTTGGGTGCACCCTATAACTGTGTGGTACTGAATTCTAATGATTGCCTGGGTGGGTCTGGTTATGCCAGACAGGTTGTGCCAGCCATATATATATACATAAGTTCCTGGGATATGAAATCCCAAAGTCCAAATGCATTGTGAATTATTGTGTTCTTTATTTAGTTCATGCCAAAAGAAAGAAAAACAAAGAACAGCTGACGTGTTTTGCCCGTATGGCTAGCAAGCCAAGGGCTTTTTCGAAGCAAAGAGTCTTACAAGTACATATTCAGAAGTCGTCTGATTGTACGTTCGGTAAGATGGAAAAAAGCAGTTCTCTGTGGTCCAAAGTTGAGTTGATTAATAAGGGTGGGTCTGGGCTTGACAATGTTTTGCACAGCCTCAGGGTGCGGGAGGGTAAAGTAGGATCTTCCCCAAGTGTGCATACTACTGATGTCATTTTAACAAAGTTGGGACTAGTACTGCAAGTAATATTTCCAAGTGTGATTTATGCCCAGAGATACAGGATGTTCATGTTGTGTTAATTAATGTGTGTGTTGAATGTAAACTTTATTTACATACACCACGTGTAAATCTCTTTTGTGACGCTCAGCATAATTACTTTGTGGGAGTGCAGTGCCAATGCTTTACACATTGCCTCTGTGATAAGCCTGACTGCTCAATGCCAAGCTACCCAAGGGTGAGTGCAGGTTATACAGTGAGTGTAATCACTAGTGCCTGATGGGAGTTGGAGGCTCTGCCTGGCTAGGGCATCGCCTCAGCCAACCAGAAAGCGCATTTCCAACACTGTTCAATGTGATTGCATGCACGGATTTGGTCATGTGTCACAGCAACGTGACATAAAAGTGGGAAATATAAGATAAGGGTTAATGATGTATCTGTGCATGAAAATTCTCACCCTTCCGCAAACTCTACGCGTCACACAGCAATGAGACAAAAAATTAACATTGGGTGTACATTATGCATGAAACACACGCATGCCAAAGTATACACAGATGGTCCAGCATCCCACTTTACAAACATCACATGTGGACTAATCTACTCTGAGCCAAAGAAATACTGCTTCACCTGTTCCATCAACATTCGTGTGAGGCAGCATGCTGGGCGTGCACCGTCCTGTGATCTGGCAATGACAGATGATTTTGGGAACAATTTCCTTGGTGTTTCTATTTCAGTCATCCAGGTTTGAATTATGCTCATAATGAAACACCTGGCGATGCTCATGATTAATGTCCTCTGTGCTGTCTACTACCACTAAACATTGTTCACATACTGACTTTTTGGGGTCCCTCTGTGAATAGAAGCTCAGTCCCCTTTGTTTTTATCTATTCCACCTTCATCCCCATAACTGCAGCTATGAAGTTCAATATCTTCTTATGATGCTGGACTTTATGCTATAATTTTTATTCATCATTTGGGATTTTGGCTCCTTGAACTACTAGATTAAGCCTATGACTTACATTCACTTTTTCAGATCCTCCCTGCACAAGGGTTCATTTCTTAAACAGTGGGCGTGGTAGTGTGCGTGGGCACTATAGACTCTTTTTTGTCTGCAAACTATCTTGAGTTTTCCCAATCTATAAACATAATTTGGAACACAAGCCTCACTGTAAGACGGTGGTCATTTTTAGGCCTTGCCTACCCCCACATATATAAAACATTCTTGGCATTTTCCAGTCAATAACATGAGAACTATAAATGTGTTTATTAGGTGCATATATATGATTACTGTACACTTTTCAGACATTTCCTACACCCAATAAACTACCTCACCTCAATACACTGCAATATTTTCGTTCATGTTTGTTTTACTTAACAATTTTAAGGTCACCAGGCCATATCTATTCCAATTTGTACTGGTACAAAAATAATCACTGCTTTCATTCACTAGGGTCGTTTTGTTTTTTACAGTTTGAAATTGACCCCGACAATTAACATAACGTACCATGCGTATTTGTAAAGTGCAAGTTCATCCCTAACGGGGTATATTGGCACTGAATAACAGATGTTTATTGTTACCCAACTCAATGGTACTCATTTTATTGACCTCAGATGGATGAAAGACTGACCCATCGCGATTTGAACCTGTGACCATGAGGTTGAACACAGGCCCCTGCAGTGGACGCATTAGTCCACTAAGCCACCAGACCTGGCCAATTGGAATATGTTTCTGATTTTTGTGAACTAGATATAGACTTGGAGGAGTATTTATTATTAGGTGTACATTTGTGGCAGGGTAGATGCTCTGCACAGGTCCATTTGCAATATAAAAAGCAGAAGACCCTCACCATAAATCCACATCTACCTTGGGGATGTTTCCTTGCCATTATTCCTGTGCAAGAGTTTGTGAATATTCACAAAATGCATGTTTGTGAGTGCTCACTTACTCAGCCGGTTAGCTCTGGCTTGGCTCACTCACAAACATTTGGGGCAGATGTTTTCAAACTTAATATTACATCAAATTGGTGTTATATTACTTGTATGCAAGTACATTTACCAGTGAAATTTGCTGTTTGTGGGCCACATTCATAAGCTTTTTCTGTGCATAGTTACGTCTTATGTGTAAAACGGTCCTGAATTTTCAGGACTGATTCACAAAGCAATTTCTGTCAGTAGCTATGTCTTCATTTACATATAGGATGATGTACTCTTAGGGGCTTATTTATGTGAGCCGTGCATCACATTTGCACCACGTAAAGGGGTACATGCGTGACGCAGAGCTCTCATAAAGATTTATGAAGCCACGCAAAGCCACCCTGTGTTGTTTTGAGTGGCCTCATAAATCATGAGTAAGGTGACGCAGTGCAAATCGCTGCCTCGCCCTACTCTGCGCCCCACAGGTTGTTTCATGGACATTGCCGTAGGTTTTCCCACGCAACACCCATGGAATTTGACGCTGCCCCAGATTTACATAAACATGTAAACCTGGGGGAGCGGAAAATCCATACGCCTCCCGAGGTGAGGCATAACGAGGAGAAATAACTTCATTTCTCCTAAGTTTTTCCTCTTTCCATGTGTGCTGCATTCTGCAGCAGACATAGAAAGAGGAAAATGCCTCTTAGGATTGTTTTTGTACAGAAAGGTGTCCCTTCCTGCACAAAAACAATCCTGCCTGCAACGGAGTCACCCTTGCACCATGGTGCAAGGGTGTCTATGTTGGTGCTAGGCTGCCGAAACAGCGCCAGCACAGGCAGAAAGGACAGGAATGTTTTGTATTGCTTAAATACTGTGCAAGCTGTCTTGCCCTATGCCAAAATTCCATTAATATGCCCTTAATTTCCAGGGACTAGAAATGCTTTGTCACAGAAAAATATTTGTATTTATTTATTTATGGTTTTATTTACTGCAAAAAAAAACATTTGAGCAGCAGAGTCTTTTATCAATGAAGTAACGCAAAACAAATACCACGTTTCATATAGACAAATGCTAGAAGCATAGGCCGTTATACATAGTTGAGCGAAGGAGACACAATAGAATTTAAACCTAAGAAAGTTACACAAAGACAATGAGGGCCAATTAATCAAAAGAATTATCAGCATCTAACAACTGACTGGAGTTTTTTAGATTTCAAAAACTTCTATCTGTTCCCAGAAAAGTTCTCAATCAGAGGCCATTGTTTGAAATGGTGTTGGAAGAATAAACATTTAAGTTATTTTTAAAGATCCTATGGGGGATTGTACTAGCAGAAAGAGGGCCTGAGTTCCATGTTTGTGGTGCACTTCCTAAGAAAGATTAATTTAATGTTCTGGATCTTTTAAAGTATGCAGTTTCCAATCAAAGAGTGCCAGCACTACCTAATGAATATGAATATCTGAATAAAACCACTTTTGCAGAACAGCACTGTGCAGTTCCTGCAGGTAGAATCTTATGGACAATTCAAGTCAGTTTGTGAATCATGTCTGAGAGTAAGCATGCCTTACTCCTGGAAATTCATGAGTAAGCCTCAACTAAGGTAGATGTAAAACACAGCTATCATAAAAAAAGATTTGTAAATTTGACCTTGTGAGTTGAAGTTCTTATTTGTTATTTGCATAATTTATGTAGGTGAGCAAATACCTCTGAAAATTGTGCCCGCACGCATTATTTAGGACATCATTTAGAGACCCAAATAAATGTATGTGCTCATTATATAAGATTCTAGTCCTTAAGTTACACACCATTGCTTCTACTTAATCATTAGCTTGTGATCATTACCTTCGCTATAGGAAAAACAGTCTCCTAGCAGGCAGCCGTCTTGGTGTCAGGGGCGTAGCTTCAGTGGGGGTGTTTGGGGTGTTACACCCCCCTAATAAAAGTAATTTCAGATGAATAGTTGGGTATAGGTGCATTCAGTCGGGTATAGGTGCCTGTCGGATTTCACCTGTGATTTTTGCATACACACACTGACAAAAAACACACACACACACGCTCATCTCTGTTTTGAAAGTCCTAAAAAATGTTTATTTTACAAAATATTGTTTCTCTCATTTGGTACTCCTATTTATCTGCATTCCTCTCCCTTTCCACTGCATCTTAAATTCCTCCCAGGCGCCCGCTTGTTATATGATGTATTTTAACATTATATGCCTGTGTGATGGTCCGGAAATCTGTTGCTCACACCTCCCCAATCATACTGACCAAGCTACGCCTCTGGTTGCTGTAGATGTTAGAGCCAGAGAGAAATAAACTGTGGACCTGGTTTCTGAAGGCCTGCCACTGCTTTGAGATTCTGCCTCATCCTCACAGGTACACATGATGCCATGTTGTTTTTTTCCAGGAAAGCATCCCCCGCCATTAGAGGGGTGTTATTTCATCGAAGAAAACAACGTCAATACACCTGGAAACTAAAGCTATTGCAGCCATATGGCAGCCATCTTGCCATGGGCTGAATGAGGCTCCTAATTATTTGGCTTCATTTACACTAACATGACACTTGAGAATGAATTTTACAATCATATGAATGTGCAGAACAACGTCTATGTTAATCAGTGCCGGATTAAACCCCGTGGAGGCCCTTAGGCAGTCGAAATTTCGGGGGGCCCCCATCGCAAATTATCTCCTAATACTTTTTAATTTTACCAACCAACAGTTTTAATAAACCAATTTTATTACACAAAACTAAACATTAACAATTATTGTTATTAAACAAAAATTAAATTTTTAACATTGTAAAAAACCAACACAACTTTAAATATTCAATGGGTACATTACATTAATATAGTATTTTCTCTACAGAGTATTTAATGTAAAGTTTTCGTTTCTTTGAGTTGATTCATTTTTTACTATCTTTTGGAAACAATTTAAGAACGCTTGAATGAAATTTTCACTCAAGATCAAATCAATATTATTTTGACCAGTTGTCGCGGGGCCCCTAAATGGAGTTGGGCCCATAGGCTGGTGCCTAATTCGTCTATTTGGTAATCCGGAACGGATGTTAATAGTCTATACTAAAGCTTTAATTTATATCTACAGTGAACTAAAAGTAATCATTTCAGCGCCCTTGAAAATGCTCACACATCCCTCAATTTCGGGCCTCTCTTCTTCATTCCCACTGCCCCTCGGGCTTTGTGTAAATAGCTGGTAGGCACTAGGGTGCGCTTAGGATCTTTTATGTGTGCTGTAAACATGAACATTGGTGTAGTATGCTGCCTCTTGGTTGCGATTAGCCATCTTTGACTGTCTCTATACAATCTACAATTTGCCTTGAAGTGAATTTTGTTGCTCCATTTATTCTTTCTCAGGCGCTGTCAATGGAATTATAATCAGGGGCTAAACAGAGCAAAGCACGCACCAGAATGAGATCCTAGCAGAGAAGCGCATCATCTTGCCTGCCTCCCTTCTATTTTTAGAAAACAGTTCCTGGACGACATCAGCTTTAAGATCGCAGCGTTTCCCGGTTTATTTTCCTTTTACATGTGCTACCTTAAATTACACGACTACTTTATCTTCAATGACTCTTTATCCGTATAACGCTGTTCAGGCTTTCTTAAACCTCTCATTGTGGCCTTTCTATAGATTTCTTCCTCGTGGTCAGACCTAAGTAATTTTCCTCCAGGCACTATTTGTTTTCTAAACTGATGTGCACACGGGCGAGTGGCCCTTTGGTTAAAAGAGCAGTCCAGGAATGAGTATAGGATGCATGCACAAGATGGAATTTAATGGAGTTAGTATTCTGCAACTAACACTGTTAGCCAAGGGGCTATTTAGACACGTGTAGACTCTGCGGACAGGTGAGAATCTTGCCATTAAATGCCATTTACCATTCCATATCCTACACCTTTACACATATCACAAGTGCACATTTGAGTAAACTGTAGATATAACAAGTATGGAATGAGAGCACATGAGAGGCTATTCTTTAAACCACCTGTAGATATAACAAGTATGGAATGAGAGCACAAGAGAGGCTTCTCTGTAAACAAAATGTAGATATAATAAATATGGAATGAGAGCACAAGAGACTTCTGTTAACCACCTGCAGATACAACAAATATGGAATTATTAAAGCACAAGTGAGACTATTGATATAACAAAAATGGAATGAGAGCACAAGAGGCTATTCTGTAAACCACCAGTAGATGTAACAAACATGGAATGAGAGCACAAGAGAGGCTATTCTGTAAACCATCTGTAGATATAACAAATATGGAATGAGAGCACAAGAGTGGCTATTCTGTAAACCATCTGTAGATATAACAAATATGGAATGAGAGCACAAGAGAGGCTATTCTGTAAACCATCTGTAGATATAACAAATATGGAATGAGAGCACAAGAGAGGCTATTCTGTAAACAAAATGTAGATATAACAAACATGGAATGAGAGCACAAGAGAGGCTACTCTGTAAACAAAATGTAGATATAACAAACATGGAATGAGAGCACATGAGAGGCTATTCTGTAAACAAAATGTAGATTATAACAAATATGGAATGAGAGCACAAGAGACTTCTGTAAACCGCCTGCAGATACAACAAATAGGGAATTATTAAAGCACAAGTGAGACTATTCTGTAAACAAAATATAGATATAGCAAAAATGGAATGAGAGCACCAGAGGCTAATCTGTAAACCACCAGTAGATATAACAAACATGGAATGAGAGAACTAGAGAGGCTATTCTGTAAACCATCTGTAGATATAACAAATATGGAATGAGAGCACAAGAGAGGCTATTCTGTAAACCATCTGTAGATATAACAAATATGGAATGAGAGAACTAGAGAGGCTATTCTGTAAACCATCTGTAGATATAACAAATATGGAATGAGAGCACAAGAGAGGCTATTCTGTAAACCATCTGTAGATATAACAAATATGGAATGAGAGCACAAGAGAGGCTATTCTGTAAACAAAATGTAAGTATAACTAACAATGAATGAGAGCACATGAGAGGCTATTCTGTAAACCACCTGTAGCTATAACAAATATGGAATGAGAGCACAAAGGAGGCTATTCTGTAAAAAAATGTAGATATAACAAAAATGGAATGAGATCACAAGAGGCACCTGTAGATATAACAAATATGGAATGAAAGCGCAAGAGAGGCTATTCTGTAAAAGATGCGTTGCTCACTCTTCTCATAGCATATTGCTACCTTTATTTGTAATGAGGTGTTATTTGATGTTACACATACTTCACTCCCATACCTCTAAGGGTAGGCTGAGCTTTATAAATACATTCATAAAATAAATAAATCCCTATTTTCAAATGTAGGACCTGCACTGGTGTCATTTCAACTGGGTCTTTATGACAGTGGAAATGAAATCCTATGAGCTGTGGCCATGATTATATCAGCTGAACTGACCAAGTAGCACTAACCAGAAATAAATCGCAAAGTGTCTGAATAAAGTGCGACAATAAATCATCTGAGTTGTGCTGTGTGGAACTGTGTTGCTCTTCTGATGTGTCCTATTATATTGCATGGCTGCTGTCTTATTAGTGCGGTATTGTATTGTGTTGTGGTGGTATGCTATGCTATTGTGTTGTTTTGTTTTACCATGTCATCTTTCTGTGTTGTGCTTCTTTACTGTTGGTACTGCGGAGCTGTGTTGTTATGTTTTAGTATTGGATTTTGGATTGGCTTGCTGTTTGTTGATGGTGGGAAAATGTAATGGGTTCAACCATAAAGCTATGTTGTCCACAAAAGGAGTCCTGTTCCTCAAAAAGAAAGAGAGTTTTATTGGGGGCAATGTGCTGTTATTGATTGTGTTTCGCAATGAGCTGTGTTCTTGTGTGGTCTTATGTGGCCTGTGCTATGTGATGTAGTGTATTATTTTGTCATGTCTGAGTTAGCCCCTAGTGCAAGTATTGTAGCATCCTATATTGAAATATCGAACGTGCTTAGGAAATTATTATCAGCACAACACGTTAAGAAAAATAAGGACTCGGGTTGGTTTAATTCAAGATGCACCCAAGCATACTCTAATCTGAAATCTGAATTACATAAGCAACCTAGAGTAACGAGTAATATTAGACTGGCAAGAATGGAATATAGACAGGCAATAAAGGAAAGAAAGAATACTTTGAGAGATAAAGCATGGGAAGCCCTACATACAGCAGCCCTGAGCTTTCTGGAGGGCCGTGAAGACACCATTCCTAACCACTCAGGATGGCCCATCAATAACAATTGCTATCTCGGAGGAGGAATGGATTGGGTATTTCTCACAGGTATATAATGGCATTGACATTTCCTGTACTGTATCTGATGATAATTTAGAGAGTAATTATCATAATGTCGACTTAAATTTCACTTTAGATGAAGTGAATAGAGCTCTACATTTGAGTAATATTGGAAAAGCACCTGGTCCTGATGGTATCCCTGTAGACTTGTTTAAATTGAATATTCCGTTATGGGGGCCTATTATAACGCAGGTCATTAATGCCAGTTGCCAAACCCAATTACCTGAGACTTGGGGAGTGTCAATAATAGTTCCTATTTTTAAAAAAGGGGATCGACATAACCCGGGTTGCTATAGACCAATCTCCTTATTAGACTCCATGGTGAAAGTGGTGGGCCGCGTGATCTTAGAGCGCCTGCAGGATTGGGCAGAAGAAAACCATATTTTATCAGACTTACAATATGGCTTTCGTAAGGGGCTCGGAACAACGGAGCAGTGTCTAAACCTGGCCCTGCTCATAGGAAAGTATACCAAGGCAAAAAAGGGCAGATTGTATATGGTTTTCGTAGACTTAGCCGTGGCCTTTGATTCTGTGAAACATGCAAGTCTGTGGGAGGTCCTCGAAGATCTGAGAGTAGACCCCAAAATTATTGCTTTTCTAAGGAACCTATATAGCTATGTTGTCCACAAAAGGAGTCCTGTTCCTCAATAAGAAAGAGAGTTTTATTGGGGGCAATGTGCTGTTATTGATTGTGTTTCGCAATGAGCTGTGTTCTTGTGTGGTCTTCTGTGGCCTGTGCTATGTGATGTAGTGTATTATTTTGTCATGTGATTGTGGTGTTATTGTGCTACCGTCCGACTGGTTTTAGTGTTAGGTAGCTGTGTTGTGTTGTTTTTGTGCTGCCGTGTTGCATTTTTGCACTGTACTGTGTGATGGTGGTTTTGAATTGTGTTGTTGTCATGTGATTATGTTTTTTTGTTGTGTTGTGGTTTTTTGTTGTGTTATTTTACAGTGTTGTGTTGTTTGAGTTGCCTAATGCTCTAGTATTGAGGTTTTGTTGTGCTGATGTGTTGTTGAGTTGTGCTGTATCCTTATACTTTTTATTGTATTATTCTGTTATTTTGTGGCAGATAGGCCAAGGGACAACAATAGTGAGTTCTTATATAGACCATTATGTTTGGAAACCAATTCAGGAACCATAAATTGTAGAAGACAGCCAAAATTTCAATAGGACTAAAATAAGTAATGCTATTTTTGAGCAACCCTAATAATGTTTAACCCTAATCAATTTACTTGAAATGTAAAAGGAAACACCACAGTTGAATGGGCTCAGTGCCTGTCAAATATTGTTCAGATATGTCAAATGGTTCAAAGGTTATTAGCAACAATAAAGTGTGCATTTCTCATATGAAGTGAAACTTAACCAAAAATAGAGTGGCATCGCTTACATGCATTAAACTAAACCTGAAACATGACATTCAGTGTATTCTGACAAAGATGCCACGATGAACTATAAAAAGAAAAGTAACTCACAATTATCGAAAATGTGCAGCACATGCAAACATCCTTTCTAGTATTTCAGACTGATATAATAATAGAAAAACGTGCACTTCAGGATGCCTTATTCTTAACCAGAAGAAGGTTGATTTAATTAGATTCCTACAAACAATATGATATATTATTTGGATACTGTGAGTTGTATCATTTACACATATTCAGATGTCTAGCACCTTAGGTGCTTCGTAAGAATTGGAAGACTCAAGGCACTTCAACGAACAGCACTGTTTCAATGCTTCTCATGCACTGGAATACCCTGAGAAACACTGGAAGCCTTCCCTTGGCTCAGAAGGTTTAAACACCGGTCGGTTCTCTCCAATCATTATGCTGACAATGAAGTAACAAACGAAAGCAGAAGAATTGCAGCAGTGTAGATGGTGGCCCTTCCATTAAGCGGGGAGAGAACCAATGCAAGGTCATTTTGAAAACACAGACAGTTCTATATGCATCTTTTAATATCCCAGAGTAGACTATTTGGGAATTACAGTTTCAGAAACTATGGGGCCTATTAAGATGTCAGACGGATATTAGCGGGATGGAATCCGCCCGACTATTAGTTGGCGGTTCCACCTGCCAAATTAGGATGCGACTGCCCTATAGGTGCTCGGAAACATCCATTTTTCCATTGCAGCTTGTGCGGCGGACATCAAAAGGGCCCCTATTGTAGGGATTACGGTCCCACCGCAGCTCCGAAGGTATTACAGCAGCGGTCGGTCCCTCCCCCCGATGCCTCCGACACCCGATCGTAATCCAGTGGTTGGACCGTGTCAATGGATGTCGGTGGGCCTGCCATCGACGGCCTGTCGGTGGCGGGCCCCACGACGTCAGAATGAGGGCCTATGTGTTTGAAGGTGCATGTCTTGGGAAACACATGAGCCTAAATTGGTGAAAGGTAAAATCATTCATGTTTTTGGAAATGGAAAACAGGGTCTCTCATTCTTTTACTCACTGCAGGTTTTACGTGCCGCATATACCACTAGCCCAATTTGTGGAAAGGAAATTGCCCACCTTTTTCACTACGCCCGGCCGTAGGCTTGTCTCACTCCCTCTCGGTTTGAACTAGTATTCCACCAATAGCCATGTCTTATGCAAATAGCAGGTGGACTCAGTGTCACAGTCCAGCATTTCCAACAGTACATGATGGATATCAGGGTGGATGAGCAGTGGGATGTTCACGTTAAATTCAGAATGGACTGAAGCAATGGGCGTGGAGGTGACAATAAGGGCTTCTGAACCTCTCCCTCCATTTCACTTTCCCGTTTGAGGGTTTGTTCCTCCTTAGTTAAGGTCTTTAGGAATGTAGGCATCAAAATAGAAGTTGACTCTCCCTTAATGATCAGGAAAAAACAGCTTCTGTCTTTTGCCTTATTTATCAAAAGATTCTGAAATGGTTCTCCCTCAACATACTTATAAAGCAGGATTTACTTACAGGAAAAACTTGATGGGCATTTTTTACAATCAGCTTCTTCACATCAGCTCACCAAATAAGCTAGATAAGAACACCACAGAATATTTTATCTGCAAAGGTTACACTTCAGATTATTAGGGGGTAGATTAACTACAGTTTAATTTCCACTGTGGTGAAGGTGTGTGATATTTAGAGGGCACCACAAACTTTTATTTAGATTTAACCGGCCAATCTTCCAAATTTATTTTGCAATAGCTATATCACCAGCAGGCATGAATGAATAATGTGGACAGTGGGCTGGCATCCCTTCAGATGTAATACCAAACTGCATTAATTACAGTATCTCATAGATAGAATAGGACACTCAATCGACACTTTTTATTTATGACTACAGCTACAGAATAAATTAAAATAACTGAGTGTCATTTTTCTCATGCATATAGAGTAGTACGCCAACTCATGTGGCAATCTAGTAACTCTGGCAGAAATGCATCATCGAACTTTCCACCCATTTCTCAAGCCCATCACAATTTCATTATCTGCCACCCCAAGTCCTCTTTGCCGTACATACATAAATTACTGTTGTTCAATTGCGCTCTGTTGTTCAAAACCCTATCATTACTTATTCATGAATGTTACACTCCTATCCTCTTTGTTCTAGCCTGGCAACCAGCCTTGACATCCATCACTATAACACCAACCAAAAATACCCCCATAGACACCTGCTCCTCAAATTATGCCTTGTGTTTGTCACATTCAGATCTACCACCTAAAGCGGTGAAAAACCTAGATATACCTTTTTCTCAAACGATCTACTTCTCCAAACTGATTGTCACTTTTACTTGTTACTGACCATAGATCAACTTGCCTCCTTTTTATAGCATTGTCATTGACACTCAGCTCTTCCCATATAAACTCAATCAACATTCATCACCATCAATGGTAACTGTCCCTCACAAGTGCCAAAGAGAAACATTTTCAGGAAAACAACCCAAAAACAATTGAAATACCTTAGCCAATTTTGGATCCTCAAAAGATAGACTGTTGTCTTCTGCCAGTGGCATTCTGGCATTTGCACCAAACCTGTGGCTTTGCAAATACTTATTGAACAGTTAGCAATGTAATCAATCTCTCACCAATGCTTTCAACACACATAACCTTAAATTACTACCTTCGTTTACCATGATTAACATATTGGGCGAACCTAGTTACACCACAGTTACACCATACGTACTTGATGGCATAAGATTAGTGGAGGTTAGAGATAAACGAAAACCTAAAATAAATCTGTTACCTTTTTTTACCACACTTGCCACTATTGCATATGTGGTTAAAGGACAGATAGATTTTATTATACATATTTTTACTCTATTATTGTATCCTGCTGCAAAGAGCTATAGCTGTCATTAAAGACCCTCTACACCAGATATAGGCCTGACCTGCAGGTGACGGCGTACACCAAGAAAGACGGGCTATAACAACTGGCATAGACTGAAGCAGATGGTCTATAATATTATTAGAACCCACTGTATCAACCCCCTGTCTGACACTCGAGCCCTACACTGCACAGACAAGTGCAATGCCATTATCCTTCATCAAACCTCTCTCACACCTACTGTCCATTGTCAATGCCTCCCTCAATCAAGGCATTTTATCAGAAGCTCTCAGGTGAGTCAGATCCTCCAACTCATATAGAAAAGTACACTAGACCCTGATGACCATGCCACCTACTGGCCCATTGTTCATCTAACCTTGTTCAGCAAGATCATCAAAAAAGCATCCTATGTTTAACTTCAAAATGTCCTCAATGCCGGTCATCTCCTGTACAACTAGCAGTCTGGTTTCAGGTCATGATGCAGCATGCAGGCAGTACCCTTACACATTGCAAACTACAACCTCCTAACCACAGATGAAGATAACACTTGCCTCCTGATATTTTTGGACCTTATGCAGCCTTCGCCCATCCCACCTTCATCCACACCCTGAAATCGTGATTGGGATTCACTGGCAACATCCTTCAATGGTTCTCCTTCTGCCTCTCCATCTGACACCAGTTCTTCCACATGAACGCCTCTAGGACCCATAAGATCCTTGTCACCACAGTATCCCCCAGGGTCCCATACAGTTCCCCATTTGCCTAAACATCTACATGGAGTCCCTTGGGGCTCTACTCATTAATACCAGCATAAAAATATACAGATGAACCACAACTCTACTTGAAACTCTCCTGACTTCCAGAGCCTCGAACTATGCCTACACCTCACCCAGACCTAAATGTACAGCACCTAGCTGGAGCTCAATCTCACCAAAACAGAATTCCTTTTATATGACAAGAGCAATTGAACAAACCTGGACGGATGACATGAACCTTGATGAATTCGAAGCACAACTTTCAATCAATGCCAAGTCACTTGGATTCATACTGCTGCACTAACCTCACCCTCAAGGGTCATATTGCCAAGAAGCCAAAGAGGGCCTAGTACCAGAAGAAAAGGAAACTGTTCCGTTCCTCCCAGAAAGCAACCTCAGAACTGCTGTTCAAGCTATTATACTTTAGCATCTGTATTTTGGAAATGCTCTGCTTCCCCTCTTACACCCCTTAAGTGCAATATATTCTTTTAAGAACAAGACAACATGATGCAGTAACAGACAACATTCTAACTACCTCTCAAATCACTTGCTGACTGCATCCTTGCCTTTGTCCCTGCATAGTGCCATACTGACTTTTGCTATATTCATCCTATACATACTTACTTATGTACATATAAGAACAATTAAAACAGGACAAAGAAAGAGAAGCATTGAAATGTTGGAAGCAGAAGGTCTATTTCAGCCAATATGGACCTTTTGCCACTGTATTACTCAGTGGACCTCCTACATTTTTGATATTCTAATCTTTAACAAACATATATAAAGAATCCACTCATCAACTGGTCATCACTGAGTGGAACAAAGATTTGAGCTTCTCATTGCATCTTATTTCATAGTTTACATATTTGAAGTTACATTTGAAATGCTCTGTGACATATGTAAAGTCAGGGTAGTCTACAAAATAATGTGTTTGTATCTCCAAGGAGAGTTTTTGACCAATCTACAAAGTTTGTATGTTATGCTCTAGCTGCTGAGAAATGAGCAATTGTAAAGAATTTGACCAATTTAATGCCACCTTGTTATCATGCATGGCAAGAGGAGCTGCCTTGGATTAAAGTTTTGGAAAAGATGATATTCGAGTAAAGGTACTGTCATAAGCCTTGTAATTTTTTGCTATTTATTATGGCCAGGGATGTTCTTGAATTAAGCATGCCTTCAATTTTTAATCTATTGTTATTTGATTCTTTTCTTGAAGGAAGTCCTCTCAGTCCTCCCCATAATTTTGTAGTTCACACACAAACCACAGTCACCATATTTTTCATATTACCTATGGCTTGTGAGAAAATGTTAGCATATTTGTAATTTTGAGAGGGATACAAAGGTTATTTGTCTATTCATTGGCACCCTCACCACAAATAGTTTGAAGACCATTAGTCTAATCCGATTTTGAAAAACTTCTCACCTCACCTAAAATTATCTTAGAACTTTCCCAAACCTTGCTAGAAGCCAATTTCAGGCTCTCAATCACCGACACTATCAGATCTCTATATTGATCTTGCACCAAACTCAAATCATTCCTATGGCTCCACCAAAATGTTTACACTTCTTTTCCTGTCATTTATACAGTTGCTTATTTGGAATACCCTTTTTTTTCAAGCCTGGCCTGAAATATATTATGGGACCATGTCTAGGGATCTTTGATCATCCCACCCTTGTTGCATATGAATATAGCATGTTACATCGCATGCTATTACATCGCGTTCTATTACAACGCGGTCGTTAGATCGACTTGCTGTAGGGGGCGCGCTGGACTTAGGAATAGTATAATTTACTATTCCAACTCCAGCCTGCGCAACAGTTGGGAAGGTGTTGGAATAGTAAATGATACTATTCCTTAGGTTAGAGCGCCCCCTACAGCAAGTCGATCTAATGACTTGCGATGTAAAGGCATCGCGTTCTAACAACGCGGTCGTTGTAACGACCGCGTTGTAAAAAGAACGCGATGTAGTGGCAGAGTTGTAAACGCTGTTTCCCATTGCATATATGATTATGAAGTTATCAAAAGGGGAGAGGATGTAGCCTAAATGCTAGGGCGGCCGATCTCAAATCTCGGGAACCGGGTTCGAGTCTCGGCAATGGCGCTCAACATCCTGTGATTCTGGGCAAATCACTTAATCTCCCCGTGCCTAACAAAAACTAATGTGTCCTTGTGTAACGCAACTGGTGCTCTTGTAAAGCGCTCTGATACCTGATACCTTCGAGTCAAATTCGCGCTATAGAAAACTCCGAAAAAATAAATAAAATAGCTAATCCATAGTCAGATAGGATCTGAGCACAGTGTCTATGAATATGCATGCTAGAATAGGGACAAACACTATGTGGCTGTTTTTTTGTTTCCCATCATCTCTTTCATGACCTCTTGTTCCAAATTCACATGCACCCCACCACATATTGTAGTTAATCCTGAATAGGATTCATCTTGCCCCATCAGTTATTGTAATATAACTTAGCGAGATATCTCTTTTACTTTAATTGTGACATTCCAACTTGGAATTAGCTAGTTCTAGAAAAGACTACCTTTAATTGAGCTGTTTAAGATTACATTTTCATAATAAAAGTGTTTGTAGACAAGTCCTCAAAGAGGTTGCACCACGTTTTTGGCCAAATAAAGAATAGTAGGTTGCACAACCTTTTTAGGTAATGACTTCAGCTCATCTTTGACAGATTAAAGTCAATGTCCTTATCTCTTTTGCTCAATGACAGAGGTCACATTCTTCCTCCCTTTTCACCATGCATCCTCTACAGGAGCTGTATTCCTAGATATTTTTTGGGGTAATTAACATGGTTTGGTGTTTGGACACTGTTCCCTCCCCCTCACAAAAGCTTCCTTTTTGGCAATGAGGTTCCTAACTAATAGTTTGCTGTTGTTAGATGTTAGTGGTGGATGTGTAAACAAAATATCAGTATTTAAAGACCATTTTACAAGCAGGTTGAAGGTTTTCTCCTCAGGGATTATTGGGACATGTATTACCAAATGACGCACTTTAGAGTACATCCAGGCAGTAAAATTGGTAAGACATGAAAAGATATAGGGCCAGATGTACGACCTGCCAAATAGCGCCTCGCAAATTGAGTCGCATTTGCGACTCGCAATTTGCGAGGCGCTATTTGGCATGTGCAACAGTGTGTTTAACACTGTTTGTGATTCCCAATGGGGTCGCAAATTCCGAGGCTCACGAATATTAATGAGCCTCTCGCAATTTGCGAGCCCATTGGGAATGACAGTCCCTCCCAAAGATGGTGGCCTGCTGGGCTCAGCAGACCACCATGTCTGGAACTGCTTTTAAATAAAGCAGCTTTTTTTTTTTAATGCAGCCCGTTTTCCTTAAAGGAAAACGTAGTTTAAAAAAAATAAAAATGAAACGTTTTCGTTTCATTTTTTAAGGGAAGGCAGTGGTCCCAGGGACCACTGCCTGCCCTTAAAAAATAATATTGCATTCATTTGCAAAGGGAAAGGGGTCCCCTGGGGACCCCTTCCCATTTGTGAATGCATTACCACCTACTTATTTTCAATATGTTTATTATAAGTAAATCACATACATTAAAAGGCATGCAATATTTCATTTTTCACAGCAGTAAACTTGACATTCCGGCGGCAGTGAATAACACCGAATTGACTAAATGGCTTTATCATTAAACATTACTGTGACAGAGTTAATGGTGTCACACACTGTAAAATAGATAACAATGAATTAAAATGAAAAATCTGTTCCTCTAAAAGACAAATTGTTTCATTCTTCGCAGCAGTGCCTGCAAACATATGTGCCTCTATGTAGGCGAAACTGCAAAACTCCCACTTGACAATAAAGAAGCATTAGAGGCAGCAGAGAAGAAAAAACCCATTGACAAACAGTTATTTTTAAGACTTGTTGGGCCAGATCACAAAATAGTTGCTTGTATGACCTCGATGGTAAATAATGCAAATGACTGATTGCCACGGTATAATGACGTGTCTTGTGTGGGTAGGTGTTGTTTTGTGTGCATTTTTAAGCAGAAGGGCTATATCAGAAGTACAACAACAAATTAATTACACGCATTCACATCAATTGGTGTGGTTATGTGTTTGTGGGTTTTTGCTTTGTTGCAAATATATTGTTATTGCATAGCAGTTGTGTTCTGGTAATGTTGTGTCATCTAACATCATTTAAAAACTACAAAAAATGCTGAAAAGTTTCCACACAAACCAACAAATTTTATTGAATGTCCAATACAAAAAAGGCAATTACCACTGCCGAAGCTGTTAATATACTGCTGCCCCAGATTTAAATCTTTATATGATATCAATCAGTGCTTATTTTTCCAAATCAAATAAGTGCAGAACACCAATGTTTTTCCTAGGATTCTGCTGCTGGTCAAGCTATATGCTGGGGTTGTGGAAACCAAGCTTGTCTGGTCATAATTCGACCTTTCTCTTTTTTCCACATTCCCATCCCACCTGTCTAATTATTTCAATCTTGCATGTTTGTTTTCATCCATTGTAAATACCTTTGCCACTATTTTCCTATCTTTCTCTTCCTCCTTCACTCTCTCTCTTTGATGGCTTTCTCTCTTTTGCCCAGGGTCAAAGTCTGCTGTTGAAAAATATGACCGGGCCCACAAAAACGAGTGCGGGTGCCCACCACCTGCAAAAATGAAGAGATACAGCCATGCCAAAGCTGTGCCCGTAACACAGGTCTTCTTGGCTCATGTTATATGACCTTTCCCTTATTCCGATATATTTTAAATGCCATGAGCTGTCCTCTGATATGTTAAAGAGCTCTATATTACAGGTGGTTTAATGATATTCCACCTTAACCATAATTTCCATTTTCTGCTACATCAAGAACATTTTTGTTTCATTTTATGACTGGCTCACATATTACCTAAAGTCTGCTGATGAAGTTACTTAGCATTTATTCCAGATGTGGCCTAGCTGCTCGAGTTACCTACGCCTTTGGAACTTGGAGAGCCAGGTTCGAATCCGGCCTTGGTGCTGGACTCAACATTGGGTGAATCTCGGGAAATCACTTAATTTTTCCCTGCCTAAATGTGTGTGAAATGTATTTATGTAACCCCCAGTTGATGAACACAATCTTGTAGATCGTATCCAGACCCGGCCCCGAGGGTGCGCTATATAAATAACAAAACATACATGCATACTTCATGCTCTCTTAGTGCAGAGGCGTGCTGCTCAAAATTGTATGGTGGCTGCGTTACTTAAACACATGAATGGCAAGCTTGTGCTCTAGATGTGTGTGTGTGTGTGTGTGTGTGTGTGTAAGGTCTTGAAAACCCAGCCTCTGTACACTCCCATTATGTGAGTTACTCAGAAAAGGATATAATTTGCCCCTGGCCTTGCAGTGTACCACTGGAGAGCTGACGTTTGCATTCATAGATGAACCACCTCTCATGTTAAATGCAGTGTTTATTGACCAAGTCATGGTCATTCTTTTTTTTATTTTGTATTTTTTATTGAAAACCATATAAAATACATAGAATTAAATCCAGATATACATCCTTTAGAATCCATCAATGACATCCGAGGGGGTAATAAATAGCACCAATTAATCAATAAACAACACATCTAGTAATTAATAAGCAGGGGGATCTTTAAAAAAAAACATTATTGAGCCGAAGAATAAAAGAACGCCTAAAATCTCGAGACTCATATCCACTGCCTCAAAAAAGACTAAAAAAAAAAAATTACATGAAGTATACTGTCCATATTAAAGTGCCAAGTTCTGAGATTCATAAAAAAAAGGACAGATTGGAGGAATACAACAGATTATATACAACTTTAGAAATCACAGTCAAAATACAGTGCCCAGATTCTCTCAAATTTTTTAAGTCCCCCAATTCGTGAAGCGTAGATTCGTTCGCTTCTTTTAACCTGACCCATTTTTCGAACCCATTCAATTTTGGATGGAATTAAATCCGTTCGCCATCTTTGAAGTAAAAGTGATCTGGCGACAGCCATTCCAATATATAAAAGTTTAGTCAACTTCTCGGGTAGCCGAAGATCTGGGTCATAGCCCCACACTATCAGTCGAGCTTTAAACCCAATCGATATCAAACATTCTGTTGCCAGATAATCAAAAATATCGTTCCAAAATTTCTGGATCAAGGGGCACTGTAATATTATATGAGTCCAATTGGCTAAAGGGTGAATATAGCACCGGAAACACTGCCCCGCTTGATTGGGATAAACCTTGGCTACGAAGCAAGGGGTTCTATACAGTAACCACTTGCTGAAATATAACATCCTTCTCCAGTTAGCCCCTCTGACTGAACTAAAATTTAAGTTATTAATTGTAGACCACATATTTGCTGTAATTTCCAGGTCCTCATATTTGCCCCATTTTGTTATGGCCTTGGCTTCCAGATCACCCCCTTTAATTGTGGCTAAACATTTTTTCCAATCCCCCGGCTTTTTCACTACCCTATCTTCAAACAAGTCTAAAACTAACTGTTTCTGGCCATTAATCTGAAGCAAATCAAGTTTGCTAAGGAACTTACTGAGAATATTATATGACCCAAGGAGGAGGAAATCGCCGGTGAGTAATTGAGACATTTCATTAATATTCAGCCATCTATTGTTCCGGAGAAAATCGGAGAGTTTATGAAAGCCGGCCTTATTCCAATTCTGTATAATTAAAAACGAATCTCTAATACCTGCTGACACAAAAAGGTCAGCTATTGGGGTTGTGACATTAATAACTGGAATAGAATACCGTCTAAAAAAGCCTGACGTTTATGAAAAAACCAATGTAAACACTTATATCTTACTAATTTAGGAGATCTAAATATTGATAATAGGCAGTGGATCTGATTTTCTTTACACATTAAATTCATAAAGTAGTTAATAAAAAGACCCGGATTTGGACCCTGCTTAAATCTAGACATGTACTGTGCAAAATATGCAAAGTAGTATTCCCTCAAATTGGGGAGGGCTAAGCCGCCATTTTCGAGTTTCTCATATAAAGTGCTAAGTGCAATTCGGGGAACTTTCTTGCCCCACAGGAACGATGTAAACATTGACTCTAATTTCGTAAAAAAGGAGTTTACTAAAACACAGGGAATTGCTGAAAAAAGGAAATTAAACAGTGGAAGCACCGACATTTTGATCAAAGCGACCCTACCGAGAATGGTTAAAGGGAGAGATTTCCATCGTGAGAATAAGTCTTGGACTTTTCGTAACAATGGGCCGAAATTCAGATCATATAATTCCGAAATTAATGGCGAAAAATAGACCCCTAGGTACCTCTTGGGATTAGAATTTAGGCACGGAAGAATATCGGGGTGTAAAACCCTAGATGAACACCCACACAAGATTATTTCTGTTTTCCTTTTATTAATTTTATAGCCACCAAACGACTCATAAAGGTCAAAAATCTGAAAGGCTTTTGCCTGCACTTCCTCCTTAGGCTTTATAATAAGCATAATGTCGTCAGCGTATAATTTAACTTTACCCATGGTTGGAAGCGGAGGGCAGATTTCCCCATTATTCCTGATTGCTATCGCGAGAGGCTCAATAAAAAAGGCGAATAGCACCGGGGATAACGGACATCCTTGTCTGGTTCCCCTTTTAACTTTTACTTGGCCGACCTCAGTAGCATTGATGATAATATTGGCCTCTGCATTCATATATAATTTCTCAACCAACCCTGTAATTTTAGAGGGTATGCCAAATTTTGTTAAAATACAAAATAAAGTCTCCCAAATAACCAAATCAAATGCCTTCTCGGCGTCTAAAAAAAGTACTAATGCTGGAATCTTCCGGGTCTCAAAATAGTCCAGTGCCTCCACTAAAAAATGCGTATTGGTTCCGAGCTGCCTCCCGGCTATAAAACCATTCTGATCAGGATGGATTAAATGCGAGGCGATCCCGTTAAATCGATTGGCTAAAAGTTTAGTAATTAATTTGTAGTCAGAATTTAAAAGCGTTATCGGGTGATATGAGTTGGGATCTTCACTGTTTTTACCTTTTTTTTAAAAACTGACTACATTCCCTTTTCTAAAAGACAGAGGTATGGACCCTCCTTCAAGAATTGAATTTACCAATAAAAGGAGATAATCCACAATTACACTAGCGAATGTTTTAAAAAACTCGGCAGGGAGGCCGTCCGGCCCGCAGGCTTTACCATTCGGGAGATTTTTAATAACCTCCCCTAGCTCTCCTTTTGTGAATGGTCTCGCCATGTTCCTTTTTTCTAAGGCTGATAAGACAGGTAATTCATTTTCCTGGAGAAAATCTCCCAAAGATGACATATCGATGGATTGATGTTGGCCATATATCCTCTCATAATGTTGTACCATTATGTCTCCTACTGCTCCCAAGTCCTCCAAACGAGAACCTGAAGTGGGGCATCTCAGTGCGACTATTTGATTACTTGCAGCCCGTTCCCTTGCCTGCCAAGCCAGAAATCTGCCTGTATAATTGCTTTCCTCATAAATCTTTTGCCTATCATGCTGAAATAGGGATTCACTTTTAGCATAATATTTATCGGCCAGGTTCCGCTTAGCCTGGTCCAGCTGTCGACGGTTCACCACCGAGGGGCTAGAAAGGAATATGTCGAGAGACCTTTGCACTTTTTGCTCAAGTGTTTGCTTCTCCTCCTTCCTATTCCTTGAGTTCTCCGCATCTTTACCAATAGCAAGCCCTCGAAAAAAGGCTTTAAACGAATCCCAGACCACATGCAGTGGAGCTGAGCCATGATTTCGCTCAAAGAACTCTCTGATTTCTGTTTTAATATAAGAGACCCAATTTTCCTCAAATAAGTATTGTCGATTTAGCTGCCATCTTTTGGAGGTTTTACTGCATTCACCCAGTTCCAATTCTAAAATGATCAGTGCATGGTCCGAGAACCCACTCTGAAGGATTTTCTGTGAATTAAAAACCAAACGCCTGGAAATAAGGAAAAAATCAATACGTGAATAAGTATGGAATCTCCCTAAAAAGCAGGTATAAGCGATTTCAGTGGGAAATGCAGCCCGCCAAGGGTCAGCTATATCAAGCATCGAGCTATAACTTTGTACAATTTTAAAAGATTTTCGCTTTAACTGTTTTTTTGCGTTAGATGAGGAATCAATTTTCGGATTCATTAACAAATTGAAGTCCCCACCCACAATTAGATTGCCTGATACTTGGATTAATGATTGAAAGAATTCCTCATATGGGGTGGGATTATCCTCTACTGGGGCATATAAACTAGCGAGCGTCAAAGATCTGTGTCCTAAATTACAGGTGACCCAACACCATCTTCCACTTTGATCACTCGCCGAATTAACTACCTCAGCCTGAAATTTCTTACTAAGAAAAATCGCTGTCCCCCTGTGGGCCGCAGAAGATGAAGAGAAACCCCTATACACTGCCCAGGATTTAAACATTGAGAAGTCTGCTATTTTACCCGCTGGTATATGGGTCTCTTGTAAAAGGATAGCAGAGGGATTCTCTGTCTTAATCCAGGCCTCAATGGCCCTCATTTTCTTCTTATTATTGAGGCCATTTACATTAAAAGAAACCACCTTCAGTATCTCCTTATTTCCCATTTGCCATTTACGGAAAATTAGACAAGCTTCTAGATACCCCAATAGTCTGATAAAGAAAATAAATATCCCACTTTGGCCAACAGTTTGCAACAAAATGCCAGCAAAATAAATTGTTCCCCCTGCTTCCTTTCTAAATAGCGATGGACAGATGTATTGGAACCTAAAATATGGTTTTCGTTTTTTCCCACATGCTCCCTTTCCACCCCCGTGTTCCCACCCTTGGCCCATTGTCGTCCCGAGCAGATGGCCGCCCCTGCTCAGAACCAGACACACCCACCCTTCTACTGGCACAATGACTTGGTGCCTAGTGCTGCCGGATAGCCCACTCCCCCCCTCTACCCTCCCCTCCCCTTCTTAAACAAAAAAAGCAACATTTTAACAGCATTAGACATCATTAGACATCTTTAAAGAAGAAAGCAAAAAAGAAGGAAAAAAAAAAAGGGCAATAACAGTCCTCTGTGAACTAGTAGCTCTTTGCCTTTTCAAGAAAGAAACTCCCGAACAGCTAACTGAAAACTAACATAATGCCATTAGGGTTTATCCATAGAAATCTGTTGCAATAATTCCTGTGCATCTGGAACACTGCAAAAGATGTGGAATCTACCCTTAACTAGCACCTTCAGCTTACTCTGCTGGGCTATCATAGCTTGCGCCCCTGTGCCTTAAACAGATGTAGCATTTTGACAAATTCTTTCCGCCTTTTCGCTGCGGAAGCTGACATGTCCGAAAAATGCGACATACTGGAACTTCTGCAGAGGAAAACTGTCTTTGTTTAATGGCTTTTGATAAAATCTGTTCCTTGACCCTAAAGTCCCCGAAGTTGACCAAGATAGTCCGTGGGAATTTAGCATTAGGAGGGAGGTGTGCTGGAACACGATGGGCTCTCATTATCGTCAGATCACCATTGAATTCTGGTAGGACATTTTTCTTTATAAATGAGTCAACCCATTGTAGAGTCTGCTGACCCTCGATGCCCTCCGGGATGCCCAAAATTCGAAGATTTGAGCGCCTGGAATGGTTCTCTAACTCCTCCAACTTAAATTCCAACGTGGTTCTCTGGGACTGAAAGGTGGCGACTTTAAGATTCATAGATGACACTTGATCCTCCAATTGGGAAATCCTGGTTTCGGCCTCCGAGAGCCGTACCGGGATCTGAGCCATGTTTTCCTCAATCTTTGTCAGGCGAACATGAATTGCTGCAATCTCAGCAGATTGGGAGGTTTTTAACTCACGAATTTCTTCCAGAATCAAATTAAGAAGACTCTTAGCATCCCATTGCATGGAAAAAGAGCTACTGTCTAGAGAAGGATTAATCTGATTTACATTAGGCCTGTCCTCCGCCTGCAAACCTTCTGGATCAACCAGCACAGGCTCCACTGGTAAAGTCAAAATAGAGGCCTCTGGGACCACCGGAATAGAACGATACATGGACCCTCCTCCAGCTGATGGATCTAGCACACCTGAGGAAGGAAGGAAGGGATGACTACAAGTCTCGGAATTTAGAGTCTCCGGACCTGAGTCCAATGAATTATCTGCGAATAGGAGGTCATTCCCTACCATCTCCTGCTCAGCTTCACCCAAGAGCCCGCCCTGTTTGGCTTTAAAAAATATAGGGTACTTTCTAAACTCTGTAGTTCCCCCAACTGCTCCATCCGGTGTCGTGTTTACTTTAGTCGAAATTGAAGAGATTGGTGAATCCGCCCTTAAGGAAGCCAACCCACTAGGGCTAATGGTAGAGTCCGAATCTGCCGAGGCTGCTTCGTGATGGTCTTGTTTAGTGGTCTCAGCACATGCCATCTCAGCAAATTCAGTAAGGAGGGAAGGATCTTTTCTGAAAGCAGCTGCGTGATTCGACCGCGCTGCGGCCTGGCCAACTCGCTTTTTAGCCTTTTGGCCGAAATTCGGAGACTCAGACTGGGCAATCCCTTTAGCTCCTTTGGTTAGCTTTCGCATAGTGTACTGATCGTTAGGCCCCTCTGCCAGTCCCTGACCTGAATTGCTGCCAAATTTACTTATGGGACCTCCCCAGCGACCCTCAACCAAGGTGAGTAAGGACAAGATCTTCACTTACCCCCTCTTGGAGAGAAACCTGGAGTCCCAGAGACAATCCAAAGACGATCCCCAATCCTCAAGTCCGGGGGCGACAGCAGTCCCAGCGTCCGTGGAGGCAGACCGAGACCAAAAGTGACTTGGCTCTAAAGCCCAGCAGAGAGTATATTGCCTTGCGTTTTAACTAACACCAGCTCCAGAGTCTTCAGATCCAGCTTCACTTCCGGCTCCTCGCGCTATGTGGAACTGGCAGAATAAAACATCCAGAATGGGAAAAGATAGAAACCCCTTTCCTCCTCGGAGAAATCAAAACCGCCCGTGGCTGGGACGCAGCCTGCCCGCTAATGCATCAGAAACCGGCCTCTGAAACTCCGCGACTCCGGAGCATCGAGTTCGTCGGCGGCAGCTTCGCGGCTCCTCACAGCTGTTTCTGGCGTCTGACGTCAAGGGGGAAGTGAGGGGGAGTGGTTGCGGCCTCTCTCAGCCGATCAGCCGATCAGCATCCCGCCAACATCCCGCATTACCACCTACTTGAAGTAGGTGGTAATTTGCGAGTGTTTTGCGACCGCAATTGCAGTCGCAAAACATTGGTACATAGCTTTGCGGGAGCTATTAGGAAGGGAACGCCCCTTCCTAATTGCGAGTCGCAAAACAGTATTTTGCGAGTCGCAATTTAGTTGCGAGTCGCAAAATACTGTTTATACATGGGCCCATGCTTTTTAGCGTGCGGAAACGGGTCTAAGACCCGTTTGCGCACGCTAAAAAGCGTCGTACATCTGGCCCATAATCGCAAAATTCGAAAAGGGTTTTAGTTATCCAACAAGGATTTTTGGGAACACTAGAACCAACTGTTTAATGTTAAAGTTTGTTCAGCAACATAGACCAAAACTTGATCGGATTAAACAAAAACAGGGTTGGCGTCCTCTCCCAGTAGAAAGTTATCACCAGATTGGAAAATATTGTATTTTAAAGCACATTCATCAAGCAAAATTGATCAAAATGCACTAAGATGTCAATATCTCTGTATGGGGGTAGGGATTCTTCATCACTATCAGATATTGATATTTCCCATGTTTTAATTAACAGAAAATGCCAGTTTCTACATGCCTTGTAACAGATAAGGGCAGTTCTCTTAGGCCTGTAAGTAGTTAATGGCTGTCTCCACATACCCAGTAATAGACAATGCAAGCCGCACATGCCTACCAAAAGCAATGGCCAACTTTCACATGACCAATCACACACATTGCCAGCCTCCACATGCCTAGTAACGGTCCAGGACAGCCTTCATCTTTCCAGCCTCCACATGCCCAGCATAATTGATATGCCAATTAAGTCCGATACCCCCACGCCACCCGTGCAAACCAAGTCCCTTGCCATAAAGGGGTTTTGTTTGTGAGCTTGCCTTGCCATTTAATATGCTATAGGGCATTTTGCCAACACAGAAATAGTAATCTTGTGACAGGAGGCCTCGTACTTGGACACTGCACACGGTAGTAGCAGTATACCAGGTTACTATAAAAAGTCCAGTTTCAGTCACAACATCCAAGTCGTGCCTGTCCCCGAATAATGATTCATTTATCGGGATTAACTGGAAGCCCAGTAGTATAGACAGATATCAGTGATGTGGAGTCCTCTGTCATAAGGCGCCTACAAGCTTTTTTGAATTTAGTAATCACAGACTTCAATTCAGAAAATACATTGGGATGAATAGTGTAAGAATATTTTTGAAATGTGTGCAGAAAGCGAGGTCAAGAGAACATTTTGAAAAGGGCACCTCTGCCCATTCGGAAGAAGGTACTATCTTGTAAGTCGCTCTTTGGGATGTGGAAAATAGGCAATGTTCAACTGCCCCATCTTTGTAGGTCAAGTATTCCATTTATACCTCTATATTTAAATTGATTTTCAGTCATTTGATTGGGTTTGCGGCATGCATTGCAATTGAGTGCCAGTTATGTGGACATATGGGGAAACAGCCTTTATCACAGTTCCCTTAACAAGCAGTTAAGTACCATGCAGGTAAGTATTTGTAACTTTACAACGAAGTAATTTACCACACAAGTAAGTATCTTTTTTAAATCACATACATTTTTAATATATTATTTAAAAAATGGGTAAAGGAGCTGGTAAAGGGAGGTAAGGGTAATTTTAAGGCTTTAAGGGTGGGTAGAGTTAAAGGGAGGTAAGGGTCATTTTAGGGTTTAGGGGTAGGGAGAGGTGAAGGGAGTTAAGGGTAATTTTCTTAAAAAATTAGAAAAAATATATATGTGTGTATATGCACACAAATCTATACATACACACACATACACATGTATACATATATGTAAATATAGATGTAGAAATATAATATCCAGTGGCGGTGGCCACTGGGTAGTTATATATAGGATCGTGGTTCCATAGGAAATGCATTTTATGTGTTGCTAATAACTTTGGCCCCAATTGACGAATCTCCACAAAACTTTCCAAAAAAAGGGCCACTGTTTGAGTAGTTTGTGTATGTAATCTTTCGGGGGTGATCTGTCAAGCAGGGGCTGAGAAAAAGGGGGGATTCCCAAAATGCATTTTCTCCATAGGAACTTTAGACACCGCTACAGCCCAAACCACTGAACGGATTTACACCATATTTGACAGAAAGCTAGATGTTGGTCCAGAAGGAGTGCTTTTTGTGTTTTGGTGCAAATCTTTTCAGTAGTTTTGGAGAAATTAAGGTTAACAAAAATGTTATATTTCACTCCACTGAGGACCAGCAGAGCCGACAGATCTCAAAGTGAGATCTGATTTGCTGCCACCATGTCAACCAGGAAGTGGTAGCAACCATCTTAGGATTTGGGACTCGGTCCCGAGTTCTACATTTTTGAAAAAAAAGACATAAGGAGGCAGGGTAGAGGTACCCTGACCCCCTATGCCTGGTGGCAGGGTTTACATTTTGCCGCAAATTCACGGAGGATCCACACATCCTCATCAATATTTAAAAAGAAAGAAGGATGGGCTCCTGTGCTTTTTATTCAAACTCCCCAGGGTGGGCCGAGGAAACAATGCTTTTTTTTATTTTTTTAGGGAAGGGGGGATGTATGTGACCCCCTCCCTGGGCAGTTTTTGGCCCCTAAGGCCCCATCCCCTAGGGCCCAAAGTGTGTTTTAGGGGGATGGGGTGCACAGTCCTCCTCACTGAGCTGCTTTTGGCCCTGGGGACCCCCTTTCTCCAAGTCTATTTTAAGGGGAGGGAGACTGTGTGCTCCCCTCCCTGAACCTTTAAAAGGCCCAGGCTGGCTCACTTGCTGTGTCCAGGTGAACCCAACCACAGGACACAGCAGTTTCCCTGCCTGCACGAGAAGGGAAACTTGTGCTCGTTTCCACCTAGCGGGAGCATTTTTAAAACACCCGCCATACGGGAGCAAACATAAAGCCTACTCCTAGCAGGCGGGAGCTTTAAAAATGCTCCAGTCAGCTGGAAGCAGACTTTTGATGTGTTTCCCTGCCCGCATTGATGCGGGCTGGGAAACAGATCAAGATATCCCACCAACAGCTATTTACCTATCCAACGTTGTTGTAAGCCTTCTGTTTTTTTTTGTGTTAGTGTTTATGTTTTTATTGGGTAATAGGTAACCAACATAATACATTCCTGTTAGCAGGGAACAGAAGCCCATAGGAGGTACCTTGATTGATTTTTGTCAAACCAGTGGTCTGGTATTAACTCATCAAAAGACATATAAAACTTGGAATACAAGTTTGGATTTGAGTAGGTATTCTTAGAAGCAACAGGGACCCCGGAGGCATGATATATAATTATATATAGTATATTACGATGTATATCTAAGGGTGAACATGCATTTGAATCAGGGCACTGGCCCATGTATATGAAAGATAATGGATGGGGTCATGGATAGTACATTTATTCAGATCATATTGACATAATTGGTTACCTGGGATTTATGCACTTCATTTCACATACTTGAATTGTTTTGTATTGTTATGGAACTATGCTCAAACCCCATGATATTGTTATATTAAGGTTACAGATGGACACAGTCACCAATCATGTAAATTGATTTTACACTATAATGGGTCCTTCCTGGATACTGTCAGTTAGGCAAGAAATGATTTAAACTTTTCATCATAACTGATGTAACAAATACAAATGGAAATCATGGCAAATTGCCATATATATGATTGACAGCTGCTTATGATATTTATGAGATTACAGACCATACAATTTTGTGTACAATTGTTTGTAAATTTGTTTCATTTATGTACCTATTTTTTGGTGTCATTGATATCAGAAAATAGATCATTTATTGTGAACAAGAGGTGAATTCTAGGTAATTCGCATGACTCCTTGAGTATGTCTTCTGTGTCCATGAATTGTATGTCTATTTTTATGGGACGTTGATCTTGCTCACGTAATTTGACAAAGGCTTCCGTGAAACTGAAACGCGTTGTTGTTGTCCCTGCACACTAAACTTGTGTGCTAATTTGGTGTGCTGCTTCCTTTGTTCCCATGCAGTCACTGTGGGATGAGGATTCTTTGAACATATAATAGATAGAGGCTACGTTGCTGTCACCGGTATCGTAAGGCAGAGTGGAAGCTCATTTGTGGCAAAAGTGTAATATATATATATATATATATATATATATATATATATATATATATATATATATATATATATATATATATATATATATATATATCCACACAAATCGGCACCTCCTTACGTCGCACCGAACAGAGACACGGTGACACCAGCAAAATTAAGTCCACAATATTTGTTTCATTATTTTTATCGGGCTATGTGTGTGTTTGCCCACAGATATATAGTGATACAGTAGCTTCACTCACGGGAGATGCCAAGTGGTCTATCTGCGTGCTTTTTAAGTATTCATCATGCTCACCAGAATGTGTACGTATGGAAAATACTTAATAATCAATAGGAGTAGACCAGGGGTTGGACTTTTCCGTAGTTGTCTGGACTCTTCTTCTTATTATTCTTTACTTTTAATTTGACTTAAATGCATACTTCTAAATCCATGAAGACCCGAGAAATGTGAGGTTGTAGAACTAATTTGTAAATGACACCAGTTTTATCACGTTTGTTAGCACCAAAGTACCTGATTCGTTTTGAAACTTGAGTGAAACATTAATTGTAGACTTCTTATATGTTAGGAGTTTAATGGAAAACTGACTTTTCTTGGTCCTAGGTAAGGGCGGGCAGTTGTTAAGTTTAGAATGGATAATCTACGTCAGCCAGAAACACTGACAGTCTCTGCCACAAAGTTGTTTGAAAACATGTAGGTAGACTGTTTTCTTTCAACTATTTTAATAGCCCCAGACAGTGGGACATCGTTGGAGATGAATCATCATGAAGCATTGCCAAAGCAATGTTTGTGTCCTTTCAAACGCATTTCACAGTTGTCTGACCAACAAAGATGTATTTAATGCATAGCATATCTGAAGCGAAAGCCCCATGATTAAAATTTGCATTCAAGTACTGATATTTTTAGCTAAGAGAAGGGGATGGATATCCAACACGACTTTCATGTTTATAGACATCAGCTGAAATTCAGCAGAGTGACTTTACAAGCAATAGCAAATGCTCATATTGTGATGACATTAGCCACATTGCAGAAAAATAAGAAGAGAGGCAGAATCAGATTGATAATAAATTTACAGAGGAATAAGGAATTTGTTTTTTAGTTCTGTGTAAAGCAGTTCCCAAATCCAGCACTGGAATGAGTCCATTAATTTTAGATAAATCTTAATCCACCATATTAAAGTTCAAAAGAATGCTTCACTCTCATATATTTTCAACTTTTCACTACTCTTCACATGCCTTGCACATTTCTGTACTCACTCCCTCTCCTATACAAAGCATTTACTGATTATATATGAATAACAAATGGAACAATAGGTGGAAAATATGTTTCCAGCTATGAAGCTCAGAGTTACATTCTAGGCCAGTGGTTATTAACCTTTCTACTTCTGTGCACCACCACTTAAGCATTTCTGGAACCCGGGGCCCCATGAATCATTATTGGAATTTGAGGGACTGAGTCCTAAGCAATTTCGATAATTTGAATGGCAAAAATAATACACAAAAATATGGAAAGCATTTTCAAACAGATACTCAAATGATTAAATATTTTAATTAATTCACAAATATAAAAAAAAGAAATGTTAATTTTAATTGGAAGGGTGAAGGTTTTCTAAGTTCAATTGATGCCATCCATTGTCCATACGATATGCTGTTTGATGCACTTGCACTGCTCCCACAAATCAATTTGAAGATACAAATTTATTTTAGCCTCCAATTTAAAATTCCTTCACATTTACAGAATATTTTAAAACTTTCAATTTTACATGTTGGTTCTTAATTTATAAACACTTTGTTAAGATGTTAATAACATTTAATTTTCTATGTAGTCACGGTCCCCCTGAGTAGGCGTCGCAGACCCCCAGGGGTACCCGGACTACAGGTTATGAACCATTGTTCTAGACAATGAGACTACAGCTTAAGTTGTTTATGTGGCTGCTTAGAAACCCAAGATGGAAAGACCTGTAGAAATGTTCATGCAGATTTAAATATGCACCTTTAATAGGGTGAGCTGAATAGATTCCCATTTTGAGTGTATTGTATTGTATTGTAATTGCATTTATATGCTGCTTCACATCCCTGACGAGATGCTAATGTGCATTAGCGGGCAGGTAGTTTGTTACACCACAGAGGACTGCTTTATTGGAAAAGTGTTACATTACATTATGACCGATGTGGGACATGTTATGGTGTCAGAAATGAGTAATCAGAGGGGTGCTCTTATCTTGTCTTATATTGTTGCACCAATGTGTGTAATGGCAGGAAGAGGAATATGAGATAAAGCACATACAATTTACATTAGTTTTTCAGCTGATTGAGCATGCTTCTATAGGATCCACCCAGAAGTGATCAGAGGAACAGTCCCTCAGTTACTCAACCTAGGCAGTCTTAGCAGATGCTGTATATAATTTCTGTGGCATGATAGTTGAGTGATCAGCAGGGATGCATTGTATACAGCTAGCTATGGTGAATAAGCTAAGGGCTCCTTGCAGAAGCTATGAGCATTAACCTACATATATGCACAGGAGAAACACAGCCATAGTATATGCTATTTAGGCACTATTAAGGAGCGACAGTTGACCCAAAGAAGTGTACTGGATACAGGCAGTCAGAGTAAAAGCTCTACAAAGCCCAATGGAGAACGAGAGGAAACAGGAACTTGGGTATGCACTGGGTGCAGGCAGGCATGACAAATGTTTTACATGGTCCATCCAGGAGGAAAAAAGCAAAGCATTAGGCATGCACTGGATGCAGCAGCCTTTATAAATGAACTAAGGAGGCTATTCAAGGATTATAAAGAGACAATATGTAGGCACACCCAGGACAAATTCAGGCATGGTCAATGTTCCTTAGAGTGTACTCAGGAGTGATAGAAAGGCAAACTGCAGCATGAACTGGTTAAAGGCTTCAATGTCAGTATTGGACATGGAGGTCCATAAGGAATGCTCGTATTCACCCCCTTTGTCATCGAAAACTTGTGTGACATTTTGTTGTCAAGTTGGTGAGCCAAGGAGGGGGGACTACCTAGCCTACTGTCTGTTCAAGACTGGGTTTTTTTGACAAAGGTTTGAAATTACGTACAAGAATATTTTTTTAAATAAATAATATTGTTTTAAAGAATATTGTTTTTAACATCGTTTTTAGTAATATAGTAGCGAAAAGTATTGTTTTTTAATTATTTCAGTGCATTTTAGTTAATATATTAAGGTATTGGTACAATTGTTATTATTTTTTTTAAAAAGACTGTAATTTTAGGTGATTTAGTATTTTTTTCATTTTTATTAGTAATATATAGTGTTGCGAGGTATTGGGTTTGTAGGGAAATAGAGTGGGTTGTTATATAAATTAGAAATGTGTATATTTTATTATTAATTTGCTTTCTATTGTTAATTCATTATTCAATTAATTACTAATTCTGTACTTTTTTTAAGTGTTACATTCTTAATTCAAAATAGTAAGATATATTATAGTAGCGGTTTGTTGGGATTGTAGGGGTAGAGGGTGGGATGTTAATTAAGTAATACATAATTTTAGATTATTGTTACTTTGTTTCTAATTGTTAATTATTTAAATGAGTGTTAATTATGCTAATAGTTAAATGCTGATTTATGTAAGTCATATTTTAGTTACAGGTTGCTGGAATTGTAGGGGAATAGGATGGGAAGTTAAATGAAATTAAATGTAATATAACGTAATGATATGTTTCAATTAAATATTATTTTATTACTAATTATGTTAATTCATTAATTTATTAATGATTGTGTAACTAACGTAATGTTTTATTTATTTTCATATGTTTTTAAGTTTTTTTTGTTTATTACAAATGTATTTTTGAATGCTGTGTTATTTCTTTAGGTTAGTTGGTTCGGAAGAAAATCAGCACATAATATTTTTTTATAATAACTGATATATGTAATTTATTAATTGGTAATTATTTATGTATAATTTATTTTTACATCTATTATTTTTTTATAAATGTTGAATTTATTTTGTTTGTACAATGATATTTGTTACCTACATTTTATTTTATTTTTATGTATGAATTGAAATTTAGTAAATCAGTACTAATTTCATTTTTACTAAATTAATAGGACTATTCATATATGTAATGCTTTTGAAGTCAAAAACTTTCCCTACTGTTGTATAGACTGGAATGGGAGTACCAAATTGAAAATATCAAAAACATTAAAATTAATATAATGTGAAAAAGATAAATATTTATCATTCATTTTGTCATTATATATATATATATATATATATATATATACACACACACACACACACAGACACATATATATTATATAGTAGTAAAACAGTAGTGGAATCTATTTACGTTATCTTTATTTCATATATTAAAATATTTACCATTACATACACTTTAAACTGTATATATATAAGAAAAACAATATTTTGCATGTTTTTGGACGATATTATTGTCAACAATATTTTTTTCCAATATTTTTATCATTTTCATTATAAGTATAGGAATACGATATTGTAGTAAACTATATTTTTTACACATTTTTTTTGTCAACAATATTGTTTACCATGATATTGTGTCATTGATCCTCTGTTCAGACCTGTGTTTGGGAATGTCAGCACCTGTTACTTGTTATACTTGAAGAGGGAAATGAGTGCCCGTTATTGTTAGAAGGGAGTGAGAATCTGTTGTAATATTACTGTTGTAAAGGCAACAGTGTTGTGATGTGTACCTTTTGTGGTCACATAAGGCTTCAGTAAGTGTATGTGTATGTTTGTTTGCATGTGTATGTGTAACCAAAGGATGGTCTATCATTGTTGTGAGTGTTTGGTGGGTCTCTGTATGAATGTGTTTGTTCTTGTGTTACTCGTTTTGTATCCCTCATTAATGGAGGGATGTTTCATATTTGTCTTCCTGACTTCTTGCCTTAGCCTATACTTGATGCGTAGTATGCAGTAAGGGTTCTGTGTATATATGATGCACTTAGCATTCCATATCAGCATGGTCTAAGGTAGTCATTTGAAAACTATAGTTAGAGGATGAACACTGTGTCATCATTGCTATGAGTAGGGTTTGTGTTATAAAGAACATTAGCGTAGCTGGATTAAACAACCTGTACTTTGAAGCTGCCTGTCTTCGGTCATCTACTTCATGTGGGTTCTGTCTCAATGGAAGTGAGAACAAAGTCTTGTGTTTTCTTAGAAGCCCCCCCAGCAATGTAGGGTCCATATGTAAATCTAGCACATCACACCCCTCTGAAAGGAATTCTTTTAACCTTTTAGTTTTCTCAGGAGTCACCTTGGTAGCAGGGTGTTTTCTGTGCAAGCCCTCGCATTTGGAAGCTCCTATTACCACAACTTATTTTTTTCAGCTTAGCACCATGAGTCTTTGGGTGACAGTGCGCTATATAAATGAAATAGAGATCGAAAGAGGCATGGTGTGCAGAACAGGTCAGTGCCTTCTCAGCAAAGTGGATAAAGTGGATAGTCATTCATGTTGCCATACCATGGTGGGAATGTATATAACTAGTAAGGTAAACCGTTGTATTCACGGCTTACTGACACAATTTTGGATTCCTTGGGGGAGGATGAAATCATTTACTTTGGCCGACTAAATTTGGTGGGTTTTCCATGTGAAGAAGAAACCTTCATATTTTGTGGAAATCAACAGCCAGTTTCTTGTGTGCCATTTTCTTTTTGTTGTCCAAATAGTTGTTTTCAGTAGAGGAGATAGTGGATGCCTGGCCACTGCCATCCTTGCAGGGATGTCCACCTCTGCCATACCCCAGTGGGGCGGAAGAGGAGTCTCGCCCCAAACATACACCCAATACCCATTCCAGCTAGCTGAAAAAAAATATGGCTTGTACGCTGGCTTGTATAGCGTGTATCCTTTTTGCAAGTCACACTGCTTCGAGGACGTGCTGAAGACACACTGAGGAAATCTATACTTTCAAACTGAGAAAAAAACTATTTGCCTGATTTCGCTCAGGCTGCCTTGACCTCTGAGTAGCAGTGGATAAAAGGCACCACTAATCAGCTGCACACTGGAGACTCCCTGTCACTGAAAGTTCTGCCCTTTAGAGGGCTGGATTTCAGTGGCAAGGAAATGCAGTGTGCAGATGCCATGCAACAGCTGTCAACCAACTCCCACTCATTGCATTAAGCATCAAGAGGAAGGGTTTAGTGGTACTGCCAAAGAACACTAAGGGCCTGATTATGATTTCCCTAGTGGTCCAGGAGCCACCGTCGCTTTCTGGCGGTCAGACCGCCCTCATACCGAGCGCCGACAGCCGGATTACGATGCAGGCAGGGAGACCGCATTCAGACCGCCACCTCCGGCAAGATCTGAGGTCCCGCGGCGGTGTGGACAGCAGCCGTCAATGGTGACGGTGCCAGCATCGGCACCAGCATGTGTATTACGGCCTGCCTGTCCGCCGACCTTTGCATGGAGGGGACACCGCCATGAAATGGTCAGCGGAAAAGCAGGTAAAGAGCCTCAGAAATGGGCCCGAGGGCAAATAAGCCCATGTGGCTTGTGGTCGGGCCCATCTTAGACCCCCCATGACACCCATGTCGGTGCGAGCACTGTTTCCCATGCATGGCAAGGTGTATGGCAATAGTGTGTCCGACTTGCTGGAGGTGTAGCAGTGCCACCGGCATTGGCTCCAGGCTCTCTTCTAGAACCAAAGCATTCCGCCACCTTGGCTGCGCCACGGCAACACTGGCAGCCCCGCGGTAATGTTGTAATGCAGCAGTCAGGATGCTGCCGGCTTGGTTGCATTCTCCCACCCTCCGCGGGCTGGCAGTGTAACTGCCAAACTCATAATCAGCCCCTAAATCCACTCTTCTTTTTAATTTTGCAAGCTTTTCAGTTTGTGAATCTTTTAAAGGTTAAAAAAGACTCAAAATTCTGAATCCGAACATTTAAGATATTGCAATTTTGATATAGTAGCAAATGGTAAAAAAATATGTTTTTCCAAGCTGCTTGTAAAATTAAAAGTGCAACATTACTCAGAAAACGATTTTTTTAATTATTTTTAGGTTATTGTAATTTGTCTCTCTTGGGAGGAACACAGCATTCCATTAACAGGAAATATATTTTTATTTGATGGCTGCATGTTTAAATTATTAAATTTAATTTTCTTGTACACTGCCTCTTTGTGAGTGATGTAGAGAATGGACCTGCTAAAGTGTTAAAAGCCTCATCTATGAAATAAAAGTCTCAGTCATAAATTGCGATCATTTGCACAGACTGAATGCTCGCCCAGGGAGAATTAAAATCTTCTGGGCCGTGGATGCGGTGACCTCAGCAATTTACAAATTGATCCTTAATACTGTAATACAGTTACTGCTTTAAGAACAGCCTTGATGGGACCCAAGACTTTTCCACTAAATATTAAAAATGAGACCCTTTTAGACCCAATAGTGATGCCATTTGTTTGGACCGATCTAAAGTAAATTAAATGAAGACATCGAAACTAAAACATACTATTTTGGTGAAACAGTGTGGATCTGTGCTACTTAAGATAATGAGCAAAATTAGCTCAAACTTCTGCAGGAAGAAGTGTCCGTAAGCCCTAAAGTTAGAAAAATTACTCCCCTTGACTGATAGGGGTCCTTTCCAATTCGGAGTCTTTGTTGGTGTTTGGGGCACTTTGCGATCAGGACTTCTTAACATTTCTTCATCAAAAGGTAACCAGGCCAAAGCTGCATCCCCTGTATCCCCTGGAGGGACCGAGAGAATAGCAAACATATATAAAGCTTTGGTTTTTGTTGAAACAATGGGAAACAAGTGCTGTGCAAGAAAGTGTAAGGTTTTCATTCTAAAAATGGCACCAACAGAACGTTTACTGTACTAAGATCACCATCTTCCCTGCTTTAAGGAACAAACAGAGTTGTTAAAGAAAAGCAATTTTTAGCGATGGAGGGAACAACATTGCAAAGTTTACAAACGTACCAAATGTAAATGGCACTAGCATCAAAGACAAACAAAGAGAATGCAGAGAAAGCAACGAGGGGTAACCATCACTGGCTAATGTTAGGTATCATCCAGTAAACTAAATAGCATCATGGAACACACCAGATATTGTGAACAAAGTTGGGTCACAGAGTGGAGATAATTCCTTTCTCAGTTTGTCATAATTTTGTTCCAAATAAACTGAGCCTTCTAAATACTAGACCTGCACTGCTTTCTCGGTTAGTCTACTGGAACCTAGACCTTCAAATAAGCTGCAAAACGGACGGGGTCTGGAATATGTTGATGCGCCTTGCACTAGAGGACACAACTCAAATGATATCACTATTCTTAGATATAAATCCATCCTTTATCTTATAAGTGTTTACACCCTATACTCAAAACTGTAATAGCTTCAAAACCATACTTCAGAACGGAAGAGAACATAAAAACGCAACATCCTTAGGATGAATCGATCCACCATTTTATAGAGGCAGGGGACTGTAATGCTATGATCGGCCCCTGGTGAGACTCCCAGGAAGGTCCTGTGGAACTGAGAAACCCTCTGAGGATTTAACATGGGTGTCCAATGTGTACACTAGGGAGGATCAGAAAGTATTTGCTGTCTCCTAATTCTATACCTACGAGGGCCTGGTATTTGCACTTCATACAGTCTCACAAGAATCTAGCTTGGACATACCATTCTTTTAACACTGGGATAGTTAATCCCAGAAATCATGTGTACAAATGGAAAAGTGGCCCCTCTGTACATTATCTGGTGGATTAAGATTGGCCATAATACTGTCTTTGTTATAAAGCAGTCTAGAAGAAAGATGAAAGAAATCTCCAGTAACTTCCCTTTAAATGAGAAGGAACTGATATGAACTACCACTCTGTCTGACATAGCAACTACTCACTAAATGGAAAGCCACATTTTATGTGGATCTCCCAAAAAATACCCTCTTGGGGCCCATGAAGGCCACCAAAGAATATCAAATACAGGCAAATGAAATAGCTTAATTGATTTTAAGAGTTCACAAAAGGGATTCATTAAAAGAAAACATGACATAAAGAGCACTCCCCCGTATAATCAAGCACATCAGACCAGAATCTAAGATCTTGTTGCAAACAAAAGAAAAATTAGCAAAAAATAGGGAATCATTGGGGGATAGATGAATCAACAAATACAGTTGATGCTACAATTCTACCAGGCCCTCAAATGGAGCTTTTCTGAAAACCCTTTCAGTAGTAGTCAAGCCAGTCTCATGCAGACCTATATCTAGAAACACAGCAACATATAAAAATAGCACAAAGGAAATCATTGCACACTTACCCCAACTGCAGATCGAAGAGGCTGTAGACCCACTGAAAAAAGTCCAAAATCTCTGAAACAGTGCTTTGACTAGACCCCAAGATTGGTTTAATGACTATAATATGATTTCGCCTGGGGGTCCAAAATAGCTCATTAGCCTTTTGGACCCCTGTTTTTTCAGCTTTGTTGCATGATAATTCCAGTATTAACGAGCTTTGACATCAGTGAAATCCCTAAAATTAGCAAGTCCATCCTGTAAACTGTATGACGATAATAAATTATCGTCATACAGTTAACATGATGGACTTGCTAATTCTACAGTTCTATATACAAAGATGTTGGACACCTTCAATGATTTTTTAACATAATAGGAGACTATTGCTTGAAAAATGCAATTAAAAAAAATGCAGGATCATAGTCTGGGGCATGAGCTATACAGAACAGAAAGAGGGTCTTCCATCTGAACAAATAAAATCTGTGAAGTGTGAAAATCTTCTATCACCCAGTTTTAAGGGAGGCTAGTGTACTTTCCACACCAATTTGCACTGCCTGACCAGTGCATGAACAAAGAAATTGAGCAGTTCATCAGTCAAAATGTCAATGTAATCAAAGGTGCAAAATTCCAGCAGTGCAAACAGTATAACTCAGAAATGTCTCTGTAAGGTTGCACTGCCACTCTAGCAGTTTGTATCTGTATTGCGTAGAAAGGGCGACAATAATGTTTACAAGAAATGTCATATGTGAACAAGGACATTAGTGTTATTGTTGGATTTTTCAACCCGAATAGGAATAAATATATCCTGAAAACGTGTTTTAAGGGTCAAGTGCCTTTTTTGCAAATTATAAATCAAGCATCTCTTGTAGAAGTTTCTTTGTAGCGTTGGAGAAACCTGTCAGTACTGAATTCAGTAGAGACATGATGCAAAGGCTTGAGCAGGCAGATATTAAAATGAATGTCTTTTGAATTAAGAGATTTGTTCGATAAATTTAAGGTAATATGGAGAGCCGGTCTTGAGCTTTACCTGTAATGGTATTTTAAAAACTATGATGATGGCTATAATGTAACTGTATTTATTTGCATTTTGGGACCAGTATGCTTGTGCAATATGGTTTTAATATAATATATAATTTTAAGATTTTATGTTAAAATATTGTTAACTTTGCATGTGGAAGGGAGCTTTTTGTTGTGTATAGTTTTGATTCAGTCCCTAATTTGTATTTTTTGCAGAAATCTATATCTTTTGTAGAGAAAATTGTATTCTGGTTTTCAAAGAGCTGATCAATGACCCTGGAATCAGTGAATGCATTTCTTGGGTTAACCTCCCTTGTCTTTAAGCAGCAGAATAAAGTATAAAGGGTTGCATTGTGGTATGAGTATATCAGTCATACACTGATCGCAGACGCATTTCAAGGGCCCACAATGATATGGCTGTGCTGTGTTTTCAATGCTCTCGGCTGTCAGAGCCAATAAACCATGGGCAGACATGAATGATTATTCCAGTCTATATCCTGTGCTATAACTTGACCTAGTTTTGTGTCAGTTCATGCTTGCTTCCTTAGTGACCTGAAGGTAAACGATTAAAACAACGTTGGTGCTGCTTCTGTTTTGACTCGATTTCAGATTATTAACCCCTTGACTGTACTTATGTTGTATGTACATATGCCACAAAAAGGTTTTGTGCGGATGCTTTCACTGCTTATATACGCATGGCATTGTTTTTTTGCTTCCTCACTGTTCAGGCGCTCTTTTTTTTAAATTCCTTTTGTCCCTTGAGGGGGCGCAATCTCCTGCTTTTGATCAGATTGCTGGGAGGGACTTTGCCTGTACGCAAACCTTTCTCTGCGGCGGTAAACTCCTGAATGAAGGGGACCAGTGCTCACTACTGGGCTACCTTGTTGAAGTGCATATGATGTCACACGAGGGAGGGATTTCATAGCCCCCACAATGTGCAACCCAAGATGAGGTTAGGGGCAGGGCTACAGGAGCAGATAAGAGCATCTGTCACTTTACCCAGCTGTCTCCTGAATATAGTCACTGGCCCGATCCACTTTTTCTTGAGGAGGAGGGAGGTGGGAAAGAGTATGGAGGAACATCCCTGCACCTAACACTCTCCAGCCTTTCAACCCGCTCATCCCACCAAAGGAATAAATGAACTGGAAAATGGGAATTATAAGGGAAGGGACTGGGGTTGTGCCTAGCCCCCCTTCCAATTCTCACTTCCTGATTTAATTTCACACAATTTCTTCGTCTCATATTGCTTTCTGTACAAGGAGTGTTGTCAGACGAAGGAGCTATGAGTCTGTGCCCCAGCTGGAGTCAGACACTGTTTGGATTTTTTTAGCCTAAGAAAAAATTCCCAATGACTTCTTTTACAGTGCAGACACACAGCTCTGTGTTCAAGCAAGGAACCAGATCCTGTTTGGAATTTTCCTTAGGCTAGGAAAAAATGCAAGCAGTGTCTGGATCCTTTGTGGGGCACAAGCGCACAATAATATACCCCAGCAATGAGCAAATGGTTTTGGTATTTTTTTCTTGACGTAAGAAAATATTCAAACAGCATCTGGCTCTATGGTGAGGTGCAGACACATACATCTATACCCTAGGAAGGAGCCAGATTGAGTATGCATTTCTTAGCGTAAGTACATTCCAAACACTGGCTGACTCATTACTCATGCATTGACACTCATCTACTTCCCTCAAAGTTCTTGGTCCATGAGCATTGGGAGAAGAAGAAGCAGTATGCCTCTGCTTCAGCAAGGAGTCAGACGTGATTTGGATTATTTCTTAGGCTTAGAAAAAAAAATCAAAGCAGCGTATGACTTATTTCTGTGTCATATAAACACCATTCTTTACCCAAGCAAAGAGCCAGACACTATTTTTTTTATTTTTTTCCCAAGCCATTCCTTGGCTAAGGAAAATTTTAAACAGCATCTGGCAGTTTTCTTGGGCACAGACACACAACTGTCTGCTAAATCAGGGTGATAGAAACCTTAGGAGACATAGATGTTGAAAATATATGGTGTGGTATGTTTCTATGTGTCACAACATTCACACCAGCCTCCAATGCCGTACAAAAAATCATAAGGAAGAACTGGCATATCCTTCATGGAGCAGGAAAACACTGGGAACCACCTCTTTTTGCTTTTAAAAGAAGTAAGAACTTACGGGACGAGCTAGTCCGGGCAAAAGATCCCCAACCCAGAGTGGATGATCAAATGACCTTATGGAACACTCAAAGACCCAGAGGACATTATGCATGTGGCAGTTGTGTTGCCTGTCCTCTTACAGTGACCGCCAAGACGGTTGACATCGGCACCACACGCCCATGGGTATTGAACCATTTTAGCAACTGTAATACGGAAAATGTGGTATACCTTCTCACATGCCCATGCAACCTATGGTACGTGGGCATGACCACTCGAAAAATCAAAATCCGTATCAACGAACATTGTAGTACCATCCGCTGCAAGAAAACCAACACAAAACTAACTAGACATTTTCTGGAACAGAACCATAGAGATACAGATCTAAAATGGGTAGTCCTGGAGGTCATGAAAAAACAAAAAATAGACCTTAGCAGGCCACTTCATGTGAGGGAACAGAGATGGGTTTATCGTCTCCGTACTTGGAAAGAAGGCTTGAATGACGATATTCCCTGGCTTCAGTTAGCCCTGTAAATATTAGATATACATATGACCTGCATCCAATCCATCACGAAACACCAGGAATTTCTTGGCTGTTTTTAGCCTTTTAACTGCCATTTCTTTCTCCATATCTATAAACCATCTATATGTAAATATTGTTTTTATCGAACCCCTCTTAGTGCACTGGATGCTTAATTTTATTGGACCATTGCACTTCGGCTCGAACTTTTCTGGTTTAGGAGTGTGGGAATGGTAATTTGCGCATCACATTTGTTTCCATCTTACTCAACATGATTCTCTATATTACACCACATGGATTTATGACTACGTAATGTATGCGCATAGGTTATTTCTGGTATTAGACTACTTTCCCTATAAAAAGCATCTAGGGGACATGTATTTATTAACTGTTCCCCCTTAGTGTGTGTCCACAACTCTGTAAAGTATAATTGGGCTATTTCAAGAGTTCTGTTTTAGCACAGGGCGGGTTATTTTATGATATCACACCCGTTTCTGTAGTACAGACCGGAGTCCCACTTTTGACTTTAGGTTGGTAACACGCATGCGCGTTGGAAGGCTCACTTAAACGTGAGCATTTCCATGATCTTGATGCGCATGTACAGCGCGTGAACACTCCTTTCCACGCTGTTGGCTGGTCCCAGTTATATTTATCTGAGCTTTGCTCAAAGACGCCGGGTTGTTTCTTTACGCATGCGCAGCTTAAGATTCATTTCACCGTGCGCTATACTCTGGCTCCTTGACGCGCATGTGCAAGGCGCTCACACTCCCTACGTCATCATGTGAACGCCGCCCCGACTCAGGGCATGAATTTCCTGCCTTCCTTTGCGGATTTAGCTCTATATCCGCAACCCATATTTGGAAGGTCAGGCAAGCCTCCGGACCTCCTATTTACCAGATGGTTGGGACACCGGATCCCACACTGCAGTTTCCCATTTAGCGGTGATTAGTAATTTACTCATTACGCTGACACTATTTAAAATCAACCGCCAGCTCACTCAGTCCACAACGAGGAGCGGAGGTGCACAGATCTAGGCACAGAGGCGGAGATCACGTCCAGTCACAGTAAGAGTATGAATGTGGGGCTGATTGACTTCCTTTACAGGTTGCGTACTATGGAGGTATTTTAGAACCTCCTGTGTTTTTTACAAACTCTTTAAACATCTTGTGTTCCTGTGTTTTCTCCTCATTTTTCTAGCGTTCTGACCTAAGGGTCTCCTGCCCTCACCCTCCTATGGGGCACAAGTGTCCTCATCTTAGGGTAAGCATTTTGGAGGAATTTTCTTCCAAGTGGGTGCATAGATTTTTGTCACATTATCATTGCACCTATAGCCACTCACGATAGATTTAGGGTGTATGTGGCTTATTTGTTTTGTTATGTTTGTGTCCTATGCAATTTTGACAGTTTGTCTGCACATATTTGTTTTTATCTTTCAGGCTTAAGAATTTAGCCATATCACAGTGGTAGCGTGATCTTCATCACCCCACTGAGTGGAAATCCTTTCACCATAGTGTGGTAAGAGTGGAGCCCGTTATATAGAACTTTTGTAATATGGTCCTGATGAATGCCGCGGACCCAACTGGGCCTTAGGCAGAAACATGTCGACCCCATTGACAGCGGTGGGGGACAATAATATCCCCATTACACCGATCACTTTGTTTTTAACTACCATATAGATGCCAGCACCATTAAATTTAAGCTGACATCCTTAATGGCTTCTTAACTCACTATTTTCTTTGGGCCCCCACTTAGTTTAGAAGTGCATCCCTGTCGTCAGGTGTATGCCCGCCCTCTATCAAACCAAGGTTTTAGAGGGCGAGGACTGGTCAATGATGAAGCATGACACCAGGTGGTGTGTGAGACCAGTCCTTCATTTTATGTGAGATGTCTTCACTCACAGACTAAAACTGCACTAGTACTTGTGACACCCTACTGGGAGCGGCTTCATTGTGGTACACATGTTTCTATGTGGCCCAGTGGTGATACCTGTCACCAATTGACATGTACTTTAATCTGATATTTTACTTTCAGGCGATTTGGACATTTCTGAATGCACTGCAACCAGATTGTCACCTGTGCGTACCCTGAATCCATAAAATATCCATACATCTCTTGTACCCTCAAACTCAGGGGGCCAAGTGGAATACAGGTGTGTGTTAGGCTTTGGCATGGACAAATGCCTGTGTGAAGGGCATAGTAGAGATTTACCATGTTTTTGAAAAAGTGGCAAAAAAATGTATTCAATGTTATGCTGAGCACGTTCTCCTGTTCCACTGATCAGGGCAAGAGAGGGATGGCCTAGATAGGTAGATTTCTGAGGTTTACGGAATTAGACAATATATCATTTTTACACTTTTTATGTAGTTCTGTTTTTAGGTCTCGCCTACGTAGCGCGCATGCGCTGCATAGCAGGGCCTTTAGCCGTCGCTCTGCTCATTTTCAAGCACTGCACTCGTGCTTGTGGCGGCATCCACCTTGCGGGAGCGAGCAGGGGCGCGCCACAAGCACGAGTGCAGTGCTTGAAAAGTGAAGACTCTCCCAAGCGCGCGCGCACCACTCGCAGGCTCACCTCCTGCTCCCCCTCTCACTCACAACAATTAACTTTCGCGGCCGCGGGGCCGCGCTTGTGTTTCAGCGCTTTTTTTTTGCTCCTCTTGTTACTGTATTTAATTGCCCAATGATGTCCGTTTTTATTCAATGTTTATTCCCACAATTGGCACGGGCAGCATGATTTTTCCTTTGCACATAAGTGCCATTTCCTTTTCGCATCACTGCGCTTTTATCTTTCTCGATGCAAAAACAGTGTCACAATGTTTAAAATTAGTCAGCCTCTGCAAACCTTTATCCAGCACGTACTTCCCTCCAGACAGCCTATGCCTGAAAGCGCTGGTATACTGACTAACACTACTCATGAAGTCATGATCTGACTCATGTCAGCAGGCTTGCCTTCACTGCGGCGGTTCAGCAGTTTTTCAATAACTTGATTACACAGCACTGCGGACCAATGCCACTGATCCTGCCGAACTACTTGAGGACGGGTGCTCCAAAACGTGCAAGTGGCCGCACTTATAAATTAAAAAGACAAATCGCTTGGAGTCAAAGAGACTAAAGTTGCTTGTAGAAACAGGTTTGATGGATTGTTTTCCTTGGAGACATCTACAATGTCTTGACAACACACCGTGCTGTGGACACACATCCAGTCCAAGTACTAGAGCACGGATTTCTGACCTCTGCATTACTCAAATAGTATTTAAATATTTTGTTTCACTGCTTTAGTACTCACACATTACCCCTTATAATCCACCTATGTGCAGCAAGGCTTTGCTTATGGACAGCTAAGAGGAGAGGAGAGACTGCCCCCCTCCGTAAAACAAAGTTATTTTCAGCCAGACCCATATCCGAGGTACATGAGCGAGACACTCCACCCTTGGAGGAACAAGGAAGGCTCAGCAGTGTCCTAGAAAGCAACAAATCTCAATGGTGAATTAACTGAAAAGTAGACAGTGAATTTTTCATTATCTTCACAACTGGATTGACTTAAGTACAGATACAAACTAGGCAGTTGCAATCTAGTTACTAAGTTAAGTTTGGTTAAACTTTTCTGAAGTTCAGTTATAACCTCCATGTTTTAAAAACTCAATTTTAGTGGAGACGAGGCGCACAAGCATGATGAAGTTACCTTCATCATCCATGGATCTCTTCTGAACACCATAGCCGTACACAGAGGGGTCCACCAAGGGGGTACCAAGGGGGTAGAGTTGTTCAAGTGGGGCACCACCATGTCCACCACCACCACGTCCACAACCACCATGTCCACCACCACCACCACATCCACCACCACCACCATGTCCACCACCACCACGTCCACCACCACCACGTCCACCACCACCATGTCCACCACCACCACGTCCACCACCATGTCCACCACCACCACCACGTCCACCACCACGTCCACCACCACCACATCCACCACCACCACCACGTCCACCACCACCACATCCACCACGTCCACCACCACCACCACGTCCACCATCACCACCACAACCACCACGTCCACCACCACGTCCACCACCACCATGTCCACCACCACCACGTCCACCACCACCACGTCCACCACCACCACATCCACCACCACCATGTCCACCACCATGTCCACCACCACCACCACGTCCACCACCACCACGTCCACCACCACCATGTCCACCACCACCATGTCCACCACCACCACCACGTCCACCACCACCATGTCCACCACCACCACATCCACCACATCCACCACCACCACCACGTACACCACCACCACCACGTCCACCACCACCACGTCCACCACCACCATGTCCACCACCATGTCCACCACCACGTCCACCACCACGTCCACCACCACGTCCACCACCACCACCACCACCATGTCCACCACCACCACCACCTCCACCACATCCACCACAACCACATCCATCACCACCATGTCCACCACCACCACGTCCACCACCACCACATCCACCACCACGTCCACCACCACGTCCACCACCACGTCCACCACCACCACGTCCACCACCACCACATCCACCACCACCATGTCCACCACCACGTCCACCACCACGTCCACCACCACCACGTCCACCACCACCACATCCACCACCACCATGTCCACCACCACGTCCACCACCACCACATCCACCACCACGTCCACCACCACCACCACGTCCACCACCACGTCCACCACCACCACCACATCCACCACCACCACCATGTCCACCACCACCACGTCCTCCACCACCACATCCACCACCACCATGTCCACCACCACCACATCCACCACCACCACGTCCACCACCATCACGTCCACCACCACGTCCACCACCACGTCCACCACCACCACCACCACCACCCGTGACAGGTAAAGTGGCACTGGAGGGCAGGGGTAATAGGAGTGTCAACCCCGGCTGTACATGGGACATTTAAGGATGCATTGGGTGCGAGAAGACGGGAATAGGGGCTAGAAGTATTACACCAGACCCAAGATACATTTTGAAGAGGCGCAATGTCACAGGGGCTCCTGTAAAAGCACTCGCAGCATCTCTTCCTCACAGTGGCATACCTGCATGAGCCACTTACTCAAAACAAGCATTGGCATAGCCAATAGGTCTCACCTTTGGGACCTTATAAGTGTTTAGCCATGCAACACTTGATGTTGTTGCACCAAGGATATTGTGCTGGATAACTAAACACTTATAAGGTCCCAAAGGCGAGACCTATTGGCTATGCCAATGCTTGTTATTATCTGTTGTGGGCACGGGGAACACCTAAAATTGTACACCCCAAAATATTACTTAGACAACTCGCCCACAAGTTGATGAGTCAGAGATGATGTTAGCCGTAATTTAATGAGCCAATGTGTTGGTAAGAAAAGGCACCCCTCAACATATTAAAATACAGTCAATTAAGTAAGGACGGACTCAATAATTGAGTTTTAGACAAGGAAAAGAAATGTTAAGGATTTCGTACATAAATTTGAAAGAGTGCATTACAGAGATCATAAATGCAAATGTATGCAGTCAATGTCATGAAGGTTCTCAGAATAGGGCATTACAGAATAATATGCAAATCAGGAAAGTACTAGGGGCCATATGTACAAGGACTAGCGTTAACTACCGCTAACGCTAGTTAGCTGCAGTTTTCCTACCGCCGCGTACCGCTGAAAACTATCGCCCTGTTAGCGGCGTATGTACAAGACGTCGCTACATAGCGATAGTTTCAGGGAGCCGCGGTGAAAACTGCCGCTAACACTAGCGTGAAGGCGATAGGAATACTGGCGTTAGCGGGCAAAAACTAACAAAAGGCCCATTAGCGGCAAAAAAACGCACGTTACTCAGCCCAACGTGAGTTTTTTTCCCAATGAAAAATAGGGGAAAAAAACAATGGAATGCAGAATGTAGCAGTCAGGGCCAAGTGCAGCACAGATCAACAACCCCCTCAAGCCCCCCAACATCCAGGATGACCAGCCAGAATCCCAGGGGAAGACGAAATTGAGAGCTAAATCTATGAAAAGAGGCGCATCGCGGGACAAAACCAGTGATGCATCACTTTTCATTGTGCACTCCTTGCAACACCACGGCATCCAAAACCTTAAAAGTGTGGACAGTCCCCGGGGCCTGGAGACCTTACTGGGCCTGCGCCTGGGACCCGGAGTGGGATGTAGAGGTGCTGTGGAGTCGCTGGGCCGTGGCGGTAGACATTGAGGCACGGCGATCGCCCTTACCTGGTGGTGAAGTCTGGCAGGTCGCATGGAGACATGTTGCTGACCTGTGTGAGAAGACTGCCTTGAGCCCCTTGGAGCTGTGAATGGTAGAGGCGCTCCTGCGCACCAACGTAGGGAGGTCTGCATCGCATACTACGATCCACCACTACACCGGGGTGCACGGAGGAGATTACCAATGGATGGGCGGTGCCTCTGTGCATCACAGGCGGATTATGTTGCACTGGCCGGACCCTGTGGAGGGTGAGGCCCCTGAGTTGCGCCGAACTTGTGTGGCGGGAGCGCTGCAACTTCACGCCTAAGGGGGCCCTGTTGCATCACCTGCATCAGGAAGTTCCCCAGTGGACTTGGCGGCGACTGCTGTACCCAGGCTTGTGAAATTCCACCTGGCTGAGGCTCTTGCTGGCTGAGTCACAGATTTGGAGAGACTGCAGCGGATTGCGCCACGGTGTCAATGTCCAGGTAAGGAGAAGGTGGGACGTGTAGCGGAGGAGGCCCGGGGGTCAAGTCGCCCAGGCATAGCACCTGTGGATGTCGCACCCCGAGTGGCAGCTCATCGGCTATGGCGGAAAAGCGTTGCCCCACTGCTTTCAAGCAGTGCAAGAAGTGGCAAAATAATAACATGATGATAACTTTCTGATGCACACATGCTATGTTTCCTTTGCAGGTGGGAGGGTGGGTAGGGCTGTTACACTCATGGAGCAGGGCAGGGGCGGACTGGTATGCCCACTCAAGTGAGCAATGACAGTTTGGTCGGCCCTCTCAGGCCGCCCAAAGCAGTCATGCGCACTTCCTTGTTCGCAATGCAGGCTGCATTACAGCCTGCATGGAGAAAATGCCCACCCCTCCAGCCCCTGGCTGAACGCCTTGTCACGGCGCTCAAGAACAATCACAACGCCGCATTGCTGCGTTGTGATTGGCTTAGGGGAGGGAGCTTGGCTGCCTGCTTCCTGTTCCTGGAAGCAGACGCAGGAGAGCAGGAGCACAGAAGACGCAGGACCCGGCCTCGAGGTAAGAATTCATTTGAAAAAATATTTACAACCCCCGCTCACACCCCCGCCATCCCCACCCTCTCCAGTGTCCTTTCCCGTGTCTCCCGCCTCCCAGCTGTCCAGTCTCCCCCGCAGCACTTCTCAATGGGGGCCGCTGTGCGCCCATACGAAGCGTGTGTACCACTGGTGTGCCAAAGGAATATATGACGTTACAACGCATACCATTACATCGCATTCCATTACAATGCATACTAACACTACGCATATTGCAACAGTAGGGAAAGTGCTTGATAGCGGAGGGGTAAAAATCACTATTCCCACTCCAGTGAGTGCAACCCTAAGACTAAGCCTTGCACCCCAAACCCCAAACACACACTAAACCCTAAAATTCACCTTTGCACCCCAAAACCCATACCCACCCTGAACACTAAAATTAACCCTGGCACCCCAAAACTCATACACACCCTAAAACTTAAAAATCTCCATTACTAATTGTAATGCCTGCGTTGTAATGGACGCCTCCCTTGCCAAATGCAAGCCATAGACAAGCCCATCTGCGTCCGTCTGCCCCTGGACCGCGCAGAGCACCAAGGACCCCTCCTCTCGGACACTCCACCGATACGTTGCCAGCACCCTCCTCGCCATCAACCCTAGAAGCCACATTGCCTGCCATCTAGCAACACTGTGGAATTATCTTGATCCCTGCGCCTGTCGAAACTACAAACTCACCTTCTGCCACATCAGCACACCAGTGCCTTGTGCCGCCCAGCCGACCAACAGTGCACCTGACCGGCTCAACTGCATCCTCCTTAACGTGCGGTCACTCCACAAACACGCAACAGAAATCTAGGACCTCTTCGACGCAACCTCTTTAGACATCGCCTTGTTTACGGAAACCTGGACCAACCTCTGGCCCCGAACGGGCATCGCCATCGCCATTCCTGACGGCTACTAAATCAACTGCAAGGACCACCCTGACCGTCCAGGAGGAGGCATTGCCATCTCCTACAAAAGCACACTCCGACTGACCATGCACTCTAATGAGCCAACAGTGACCATGGAACACCTCCACTTCCAGATCCGGACCAAACTCATCCACTGCGGCATCTTCATCTGCAGGCTCCCAGGGCCATGGCCCCCCATTCACCGATACCATTGTAGACCTCATTGCACCCCAGGCTCTCCCATCCTACTCGGAGACCTCAAGTTCCACCTGGACAACCCCAGTGACCAGCACACCACCCCCTCCTGGGGATGCTCGCCAACATCAGACTCAAGCAGCTAGTCACCGCACCAACCCACATAGCAGGACACACGCTCGAGCACGTCTCCTCCGCCAGCGGGAATTTCAACTACAGCCACACCACCGGACTCTCCTGGAAAGACTATCATTGCATATATCACGTCTTCACCATGCCCACCGTACACCACCGCCATCATCCCCCCTTCTCACAGCTGGATCAAGGCCACCGAAGAACTTCTCGTCAACTCCCTCAGCACCACCACTCCATTCACACTTGCAGACGATAACACTGCAGCGCGCAACCTCCATCGATGGATCTCCTACTGTGCCGACACCCTGGCACCCCTCAAGAAATGACCAGGCAAACAACACTTCAAGAAAGCCAACTGGTTCACTCCCGCACTCCACTAGTCCAGATGCCATGCAGATGTCTCGAGAAGTGATGGAGCCACAACATCAATCAACTCCGCACCACATTCACCCTTGCACCATGGCGCAAGGGTGTCTGCGTTGGCGCATGGCAGCCATTGTGTGCCAATGTAGGTGAAAAAGACAGGGGGGCTTATTCATTAGCCCCTTCTGACAGTTTCACCCCAACAGTGCGTCAGTTTCTTGACGTACTTGCAGCGTGATTCATGCACAACGTTGCGCCGTATTTGCAAAGTGACGCATGTAGGCATATGCATGACCTTGTGAAGCCCTCTGCCACATTATACCTGCATCAGGTATGATGTATGCAGGGTGTGCGTTCCCACGCAACAAAGCCTCATAGGAGTGGCACAGTGAAATCCATCAGATTTCACTGCGACAATTGTAGGACGTCACTGTGTCAGTACCTTACGTCTGCCTCATGGCAGGAGTAAGGGTGACGCAGTGCCACAGGGATAGGCTGGCCCCATGCATTGCTGGAGTTGTGTCATGTGACACAACTGCAGCAATGTGTGACTTTAGCGCTGACAGATATGTCAAGATTCCAGACGTATTTGTCATTAATTGTGACATGGAGCGCTGTACAGTGAATACAGCGCATCCATGGTGTCGCAAGAAGGGCGTAGTGAAAAGTGTTGCAACGCTGTTGTGTCGCAGCGCTGCAACACTTTTCATGTATGAGGCCCAGGAATGCGCCCTATCTTATTGATGGTGCGCATTCCTGCCCTGTAGTTTTTTCGCAGCGCAGCAACATTCCTTGCAGCGCTGTCCAGCACCAAAACCTGCTGGAATGAGGCCCCAAGTCTTTGCACCATTTTTAAGACCAGCTATTTTCTGGTCTTAAAAAACTGCCTCTAACTGCAGTTAGAGGCAGTTTTTGGTCTTGCTTCATACAAGGAATTCCTTGTAAATATAGGAAAGTGGGGTTAGTGGACATTTTTGCACCTGAACGCCTACCTTGCATCTCATTTTCGTTAACTATCACTAACAGAAGTGGCAATCTTTAGAATGCATGTTTTCGCCTAAAAACTGCCGCTAACTGAGGTTAGCGACAGCTTGTACATGTGGCGATAAACAAATCGCCGCCGTACCATCAAAAAAGTACCACTAATGCGGCCTTAACTCCTTGTACATATGCCCCTAAGTCCCAAGTGAGCAGAAAAATCGGTAGACAAAATGGACAGCATCCCTAGTAACATAAGAGAGTCACATTTGGTGTCCGGAATAGACTATAGGAAGGAGAGCTTGAGGCCCCCAAAATTTGAAACTGTCAGGCAGACAGCCGGGCTGTGCAAGGAGGAGAAGCTCACCCCCAACATCAGGGGTTTATGTACAAGTCTCTTTCAAATGATTAATTCTGCAGAATCATCATGGTGTGGCCAAAAGAATTACATTCTCAGCAAATCAGAGCACAACTTTATAAAATGTCATATTGCTTTAGCATGTAAGTCTATCCCACTATATGATATTGTCTCTGCACACTCTATGCTAATGTCATCCGGAGATGGCAGGACCAACTAGTTACCTGAATAACAGCAAACTAACATGAATGAATAGGGTACAGTGAGCTAGCCAAAGTCCTTAAGAAAAGAAACAGAATTGTAACTATGCTGAAAAGTTTTCTTTTGAAAACAACAAGAACAATGGCAATGGAAATAAACAAACAAGACTCTGCTTGACTGTGTGTTGCAGAAATAATTAACAGTGTACATGCAGGAGGAGATGGCATCTAGGCATACATTAATGCCTAGTTAACATAAGGCTGAAAAATACACTTTCATAAGTCATAGGAAATTTGTTTGAAATTCATTAGCACCAAGTAAATGTGTACCAGTGGTGGCCGCTAGAATGGAAAATTGGTGGGGCAGCGTGGGGGACAAAAAAATAAAAATAAATCTTATCTCCTGCCGCTTGCCGCCTCGCCGCGCTCTTCAGCTCCCGGTGTACAGGAGCTGCACACACAGGCTCCCACACTCCCCTGCATCAATCTAGATGCTGCTCTCATGCTGGTATTGCCCAGCATGAGAGAAGTATCAGGATTGGCTGGAGGGGACTGGTTTCACGCTCCAGCAGGGGCTGAGAGTCTGTGCTACTGAGCCCAGCTGATATCTCCAAGCAACAGCCTTGAGATGTGCCAAGTGCGCAAGTCGGTTTGGCAGTCCTAAAACAGCCTGCCAAACCGACATGCGCACTTGGTGGCCTGTGCTCACCACTCCTCCTGCTGCTGACTGCCCCGCCCTCAAGACTGCGGCTCACTCCTATATGTAAAATGAAATGAGAATAAAACAGTTTTATCAATTGCTGTACTATCGTTTTATTTTACATGTTTTCATGCTGGTTTCAACAGTGGAGGGACTCTTCTCCTCCATAACGGAGGAGCCGCCGCTGATGTGTACATGTAAAATCTAGAATAAGTCTATGTTGTGCATATTGTTAATAATGCACAAAAATATGAAATGCACAAAGCAGTCACATTGTCATAAAAAACAGTGCACTATAAACAGTGATTCTGTCTCCATTTAGTGGTAGTAGTCCATGATTTTATTAAATAATTGATTGTGCCCTACATTCTCTAAGAAAACCCATGTATATTTGGTGTTGCTAGACTCCATACATTGACGGCAACATTTCATTGGTTAGCATTCTGGAACATAGATTTGTCTATTTCAGAAAAGCAAAAAAATATTGAACCGATTTGTTAAAAAAATGAAAATATATCTGCCTATTTCAATATCCCTTCAGGCTGCAAAGAGATATTGATGTGAGGTTTACACCTTTACAAAGCCCTGAATTTAGTCAAAATGTAGTTTGTAGAGGTCCACAAAGAGACCAAAGAGACACGTGTTCGAACAACCTAAAACAAATTAAAAAAAAAAAGCTCCAGTACAGATTTGCCCCTGCTGGTAAAGGTTTAATACATTTAATGTCATGGGATGGAAATGTCCCTCGCATGGTGATGGATGTGATTCCCTGCCCTGAGTGTCCCAGCTACAACAATGGCTGGATCCCTGGTGCTTTTTTTTGGTCATGGGTGAACATGGATCATGAGTGTGTGCCATGATATAGGCCAGTCTCACGAATTGTGGTCTTGTTGGACTGGGAGGGGTGCCCATAGTGCTACGTCCATAATGGGATAAAGGTACTGCCTTTGCCAGGAGGTAAGCAGTACGAGCGTGGTGGTGGCAGCATGCCATGTAGTGATCAGTAGAAGTGTACATGCCTTTTTACCTTTGCCACTGGAGTGAGATCTACCGGCTCACTCCTGTAAAGTTCTACTGTCATGTGCTTAACTCACCTGTGGCCTACATCAGGTTAGTATGTAAGACTGTGCAGTGTGTGAATACTGAATACATGTGCTAAGTGTATGTGTACCTGTGGATGGTACAATACATGGAAGATTCTGGGTCCCATTTTGGGAGATCCAGGGCTAACTGGAGGCAGAGCAATCCCAGACAGATTTGTGGATTGCTGCATTCCTGTGAGCTGTGTGGGGCACACACTGGAGGAAAGAGAGCCAAGCTCTCCAGCACACCTCAGAGGGTGATCTTTGATTCTGAGAGAGGTCACTGGAAAGGGGCCTGGGCAACTCTCAGGAAGGAGAAGGGGCTGATAAGAGAATCAGAAAGAGTAGGGATGAGGACCTGGTGTACCTATTAATACACATATCACTGTGGCTCACATCCAGGTGTGATCCTCTCATCACAATCATAGCCTGTGTTGTGGAGCTGTCTGATTTGGAGTCACTCTTCCTTTGACAGACTGCTTTCTGGAGGAGGGGCAGGGCAGAGAGCAAAAGGAAGCAGACCCCCAACATAAACTTCAAATACTCAGACCCTTAATCACATTTGGTGTCCGGAATAGACTATAGGAAGGAGAGCTTGAGGCCCCCAAAATTTGAAACTGTCAGGCAGACAGCCGGGCTGTGCAAGGAGGAGAAGCTCTGCAAGACTTCTGCCTGTGACCAGGACTGGAGGCTAAGAGCTGCCAGTCCCCCAGCTGGGGTAGGGGACATTACCCAGGGACATCGAAGACCACCTGTCCCTGGAGCCTGGAACACCAATGTCTGCCTGTCTGCCAAGACCAGTGAACCCTGCGAGGAACTGCAGAGCACTGGAGGGAGCGAGGTCCAATGGGAGAACATGACAAGTGGATCCCTGTAGCGAGGTGTGAGGAGACGGATGCAGCACTGATCAGGTTATTGGCCATATGCAGGTTTGAGTTGAAGACCCCATGTGCCAGAGGGGTCCACCGTGAAGTTAGCTGTGAAGTTTGCCGTGCCAATTGTACTTTCGTCTGTATGTGGTGTGTAAATTGGCAACCCCATTTGCCAGAGGGGCCCACTGGGAAGTTTGCAGTGCCCCCTGGGCTGTTGCCTGTGTGTGGTTTATAAGTTGGTGACCCCCATATGCCATAGAGGGCTGCTGTAAAGAGGAACCTGCTTCTCTGCTGATCAGTGAGGAGCAGGTGTGACAACCCTTTATGCCATAGGGGGCCACTGGAGGAAGGCAAGGATCAAAGCATGATGGATGACATTGTCATGAGGAGAGGCTGCCATTATGACCTGTGCGGGCCAGAGGTCCAACTGAGTATTGGACCCGTAAGTTGTTGAAATCCCCCTTGTGGCGAACACCAAAGGAAACTCACCGTCGCGTTGGAGGAGCAACGAGGACACCAAGCCACGTCTTCTGCAGAGCCATATTTAACACTCAGCCAAAGCACCCTCTGCAGCTACCACTCCCCCAAGAGAGACGCTCTCGAGGACTCTGGCCAGACAATCCATGCTGGTGCGGGTAAGACTGAGCGAAGGGCCAGAGGGCCCCAATGGAACTTGTGGGCCAGGTAGCGCTTCAGCACTGGAACACTTTTGACTTTTCTAAAAGAGTTGGAGTGGGACTCATGAGACTAGGACTGCTAATGGGTCCTAACATGACTGTCACCTATAGCAATAGTGAGAAGCAAGTGGGACTCAGGGGACAACCTATTAAAAGTAGAGCTGTGACCTAAGGAATGAGTAGGAATCGCTATTTTGAATGCGAAACCTACATACATTGCATTTTGCGAGTCCTTTATAGCAAATCGGTAAAATTCACTATTAAGGACTCGCAAAATGCAATTTTGATACACCTGGCCCAAAAAGACTTTTTGGCACTTAGTCATTTACTGGTCAACTTTGTGTAGGGGGGCGAGTAAGTGAGCCACTACAAATAAGCATTGTCTAAGTCAATTGAGCAGTGGTTTTGTCAATGCTTGTTTTTTTGTCATGGCTTTTGTAAAACTATATTTTGAGGAAACTGCACAGACCTCGACAATATAAACAATGATTGCCTAAAAGCATTTTTTGACTAAAAAGCGCACTTTGCCATTGAAGTCCCTGGCACTGAAGTTAATTTTGTGTTCGGATGTGCTCTTTGTGAAAGAGCAGAATGCTGTTACTCACAATGATGCTAACCAGTGGCTGAAGTGGGCTGATGCACTGGACCATGTCTATGCTGTAGTGGGAGGAAGAGAATGTGAAAGGCACAACAACAGACTAAAAATGCAATGAATCTGGCTAGCAACCAGTGTAATTTACAAAAAGTGAGGTCAAAACTAGAGTGTGTTTAGGCTGGCTTTCCGATGGATCAGGCAAGATTAATCTGATCAGAAAGTGTATATATAGTGTTCATGAGGTCCAGATGCTCTGGGATAAACGAAAGAGGGAGAGAAGCAAATTGGAGACCAGGTAAACGGATCATAGCCCTAAGGCCAGTTTTAAATGTTAAAATGATACCTGAATAGAAGCACAAATTACACCTGTGTATTTGACTGTCTCCCAAGCATAAATATGAGCCATAGAACTTGATGACACATGAGTTACCATCTTCCAGCACATGCTACAAAATACATTGGGGCAGATTTACAAAACAATTGTGCAACGCAGCACAGTGCAGCAAATTTGGTTGCTGTGCAGCAACCAAATTAGCTGCACAATATTGCTCTAGGTGAGAGAGCAGGGCAGAGCAATATTTACTACATATGGCATGCTGCTGTTCTCTTCCACAGTACTGGCGCACAAAAAAGTTGCCTAGTGCCACACACACATCTTTGCACCATAGTGCACAGGGGTGTGAATGTTGAATAGGATAGGTTTTACACTGGAAATGTATCTTTCAAATACAAAATCCAATGGTTAGACAAGTTTTTTAACTTTTCACACATTGGATGAGTGCTGTACAGGGCAGCATGTATGCATATAAGAGAAATGTTTAGAGAAATTAAAACATTTCTTTAACTTTGCACCTTCCTCAATGAGCTATTACTTTTGGACACAAAGCCAGGTCGAACAATCTTTATAGATCTGTCTTTACATCCTAAACAATGGGTGGTAGTGATGGGAGGCACAAGTAGCTCTCATGAAACATCCCTTGACGAAAAGTAGCACAAAAAGAGCAAAGTGCTATTTGCACTATTTTAAAGGCAACTTTCCAGTGCAAAATAATTTTTGGGTTGGATAGTAAATACCTTTTAAGGCTTTGCACCACTTTGTGTCAAACTGCCTAAAGACTCTAAAGATGATTATAACCCCTCTTGTCCATTATCTTATTAGCATGCTGCCCATGTTCCTATAAGAACGATTCTTAAAAAACATTGATAAAACTTTCAGCAAATTCCTATGGCAGGGCAAAAAGCCCAGAATCTCTATGAAAAAGCTCAAGCTGGCCAAGGATAAAGGGGGCATCTCCCTACCCATCTTCAGAAACTATCAAGCGTCCTTTTTTTGCAAGCAGGGTGCAAACTGGTTTAAGGATAAACCGTCATACATACCTCCCTGGGTGGTGATAGAAAAGTCCCTCATACAGAACATCCCTCTCGCCGCATTAGCTACGATGGACACAATCCATCTACCGCACTCTAGAAACATCATACAGAACACCAAAAGAGCCATCCTACTCCTAGACTCTCGTCTGGAGGTCAAAATAAAACACACCCACCTATCCTCTCTATGGTACAACCATACACTCAAAATTGACGGTTCCTCATTTTTCTGGTCAGACTGGTCATGCAAGGGCATTAACCTAGTGCAAGACATTTTCGAAAACACTTCTCCGCTACCATTCTCAACCTTGCAAAATCAGTTCAATCTTGCTAACCTGGATTTCTACAACTTCCTTCAACTTAAAGTAGGACTTGCAAAATTGAACCTATCGGGTACTAGTCCTACTTTTACTACCCTCTTGAGCCACCTATCCAAGGTAGAGCATTTGGTCTCATACATATATAAAATGTTCTTGCCGAATCAAAACAAAACTCTATCTCGTAATCAACGGAAATGGGAAACCGAGTCTACCAAGTTAAACATCGCCTTCAACTGGGCCAACATTAACAAATCCCCCTTTTCACATAAAATTTCGCCTATATTATCACAAACTAAATTTATGTTAATAAACAGGGCTTACTGGACTCCCCCAAGACTCTTCAAGGTCGGCCTTGCAAAAGTCCCCACTTGTTGGTGCTGCGACAAACATGAGGGCTCCCTTGAGCACATGCTGTTCGGATGCCCCCTCCTTCAAGACTTTTGGGGTAAGGTAAAGATTCTCCCCACGAGAGAGTTCTCATACATTATACTGGGCCCTCTGGATCCCCAACTCAAGGACGACAACGATCGGTTAATCCTGGATTTAATGCTTACTCTAGCCTGCAAACTAATCCTAAACAACTGGAAAAACTTCAAAGCGGTCTCTTTTTTTAAATGGCAGGAGTGTCTTTCTTTCCTTAGGGGTGCTGATAACATTGCTCTCCAAATTTCCCCATGGAGATCTTCACGGCACTCAATTTGGAATGCGCTAGACACAAGTGCCTTCACTTATAAACCACCATGACCCCTATCATAGACAAACACACCTTCCCCCTCTTTTCTCACGATGTATATGACTCCCCCATGCATTTTCGAACTCCTCAATTCTAGGCCATACAACCACCACCACCACCGTCTTCCCACATTCATGTGAGACAAAATCATTTTATTCACTCCAGCGCATTCCGTTTTGCCATAGCTGTCAAGGTGAATAATTCTGCCTGTTTTTAACCTGCTTGTTTCTAACCCTCATGATCATAAAAATGTTGTTGTATAACATGTATGCATTGTATTATAGCTCACACCATATGAAACATAATGTTATGCTATACATCCTATATGGTATTCACACGTACGTGACTATGTATTACCCCTGATGCAATGTACTGATCAACCAATACTGCAGAATGTTCACTGCATTATCTTATGCACAGCCTTCACCCCCTCCCTTTGGTGTCTCCTACCTTTCCTACTGTGTGTTTACTTTGTTTGCCACTGCCTATCTCTGTCTGCAAAAATTTTATAAAATACTTTGAACTCAAAAATAAAACTGCCTGACTTTGCAGTGGTGCAAAGTCTTCACAAATTTTCCACATTGTTTTTAAGGGCTTGTCGCTGCTAAAAAAATAAAAAACTTAGGGTCAGAATTTAATGCAATGCAGTACAGCAACCAACGTTATGGCATTGTGCTGCTTTGCATGAAAGGGAGAGAACAGAACAGTGCCATATCGACTAAGATAGGGTACTGTTGCTCTCTACCCTAGGACTGGTGCAATTTAGACTACCTTTCACCAATGTACACACACTGGTGCCACAGCAAAAGGGTGAATGTGTGTTGTCCAGCATAGGTTTAGTACTGGAAGGGTATTCTTCCAGTTCAAAATATCATGTTTTTACATAGTTTGCCACTTTTCTCAAACTTTACTTCTGCCTCGAAGAATTTTTGGCACAAACTCCAGCCTACCTTTTTCAGTTGACAGGGATTTGCATCAGAATCCGTGGGTGGTTGAATAGGTATGCTCATGTACCACCCATGGAAAGCCCCTGTTCACACAAAGCACCGCCCAGTACACTATGTATTACTTTAGAGCCACTTTTTCATTACAAATCAGGACTCCTCCTTAAAAAGTAGATAAAAACTAAGGGACAAGTTTCAAAAACTCTACCAGTTCTTGGCACCAAGACAACACAACCAGGCAATTTTCCACAGTGTACATTTACACTGGCCAACCCTTTAAAACAGGCTTTGACCCCACCTTCTCATCCCGCATTCCCGTATGACAAAAAAGCATAAAGAGTGTGGCAGGGATACTAAGAGAGGGGAAGGAAAGTTAAATGGACAAGATCGACGTGGAACATTAATGTACCATCCTCGCCTTGGTTTCGGGTTGAGGCTTCCATGACTGCTTGTTCTGATCCTATAAACCTGTTCGCATTTGTTTTCTTCAAAGAAGGCTAAGAAGGTAAACAAAAAGGTATGTGGGTTGTGGTAGGACAAAGAAGGTGTGTCGATGGTTGAAGAGGTCACAAGGATTTCACCATGGGAAATATACAGGCGTATCGTATGCATTGTTGAGACTGGTGCAGTACAAAGCCCTTGAGTCCACAAGCACATTCTACCAAATGAAAACATGCTTTTCTAGCTCCCTGTGCTCATTGCATTATACAAGTCTACTGAGAAAAAGTGCCAGACACCACTTTGTGCACTGAATGGGACCTGCAACTGATCTCACAATAAACTTTCAACTGCAGAAGCATGTAATCAGATTCCTTTGAGTCCAGGAACCCAGACTGTAGAACTACCTGAATCCAGGTCTGAGGGTGTAACCAAACTAAATGTGTTTCAGGAAATGCTTGAAAACTGAACAATTCATGTTGAAATTCAGTATTTAACTCCATCCACCACATGGACAACAAATTACCAGCACGGGTGACCCATCTGCAACTTAGTGGACTCAGGCTCCCACTTGCCATTCGGTTCACAATATTTGGCAAACAGTACGGGACTTTGAAGTGAGCATTGATTTATAAAAACTACCTAATGAAGAAATAAATGTACTAAATAGTTTTTGAACAAATGGAGCACCAATTCTCCTTTAAGTGTGGGCCCATCTAAGCAGCATACTATCACTCTCTTATTTCTGGTCACCTTGAAGGCATTTCAATTCTGGATGGAAATGACCCTCTGGGGGTGTGATATGGTCTGCGAATTGTGTGGAATTGGCATCTATTATACTTGGTATGGCGGTTATCATCCTTTACTTCAATCTCCAAAGGCATTTTGTAAATTGAATTGTTATTTTTTATGCTGGATATTCTAGCATTTGATTAAATATTTGCACAACAAGCCTCTGGAGAGGGAGCTAATGATGAAAAAGTAAAAGAGGTAGCAGAATAATTTTAAAGGCTGTGTCTCCTGACTAATGCACTTAAAGGATCACAGCAATTTCCTAAAAGATTAAGATTTTTTTTCTCCTTAACCATATCTCCATGATTATGTTTTCCCCAGTAATAGGCACAAACGACTAAACAGTAGTGTTTCGGGCTTGAAATCATAACATCATTACTGCAGTACTCACATACCGGTGAAGTATACCTACCATGGGGTACATGATAACGGAATGTAGGACATAAGGACTAATTCGCGAAACTGAGCCTGCTCAGGCATACCTAGGCAGATGACAATAAAATACGTAAATGTATACCTTTTTTATTATTCACAGAAGTTTCAGGTATAATTCCGCTCAATTATGACTTTCATATTTTTCCTGGTGTATATGTGCTATCCCTTTACAGGCATACAATTAACGAAAATGTGCAATAGGACAATTATGTTTTGTTTTTTTCTCAGATGGAAACATTTTTTGCACAACTTTACCTGAGTGTAAAGTTTGAAGTTCAGTGAGTCCAGGAAAAAGTCCACAAAGAAGTTACCACTGTGTGGGTGTTCACCGCATTGGGAGTGCCTCCTTCCATTGTACTGCCTTTGAATCACCCATTTTCCTTCCATTCATCGATAAACATGCATGTGGAAAATCCAACCACATAATTTTTTCCTCTCACTCTCCCATTTACTAGAGAATCTACGTGCACTCCCATCTACAGACCAACACTCATGCACCATAGCACCCCCATACTGATGTGCAAGTTCAAGACACCCGATGGATTATTCTGCTGGGCAACACACAAAATGGCGGACAGCAGCCTCTGCAAGACCAATCACAGGAACAGATACGGTTCCACACTTCTCTCTAGCAAAACTGGCAAATTTCTGGCAAAGGCTTTTAACTTTGCGGTGAGTGCTGTAAGAGAACAGAGCAGTGGCGTGGCTAGACCTACTAACACCCGGGCCGGACCCTAAGTTTGCCGACCGTTGCAGGTAAGAGCAGGGAGAGGTGTCAGGGGGGTTGTTGGATGACTTTTTCTGGGTGGTGGCATCCGACAGACGACTTGTTCAGAGGGGATCGGGGGGGTGGTCTGGCGGCTAAAGGATGACTTGTTCGAGGGGGAATGGTGGGTGGTAGTCAACAGACACAACTTGCTCACCTCTGCCGCCCCCAAAAACAGAATGCGCCCCCCCTAGCTACGCCACTGGAATAGAGATAGCTGAGATCTCAAATTGCATTACGGACACAGTGGTTCCAAAGTAAACGTGTAACAAATTCACAAAATTTAAAGGGTTTGTCTCTACTGCTAATATTCCAAGATGGCTCCTTTATTATATGCAGTTATATGTTTGACTTCTTGACCCGTAAGAGTAATCTATTACCTCCCAAATCAGACCCTGAAAATAAATTGTGTCTACCTCTCTGTCTGCTTTGCAAACAGAAGACAGACACAGTCAGGCTATACAGAGATTACAAAAGGCTTGTATGTGTTATTGTTGTCAGTTGTGCAGAGATGAAAACTGAGGTCTGCTTTCTTCTGCATCTTTTATTAGCAAAGTAGTTTTAGTCTGATCAGTTTCTCCCTAATCCTCTAAAGTGTTGTCATTGACAAGAGTACTTCTTCACTATTATCTATCTATCTAAGCTAATATCTGAATGCCATGGGGTGCCACCCCTTTCACTCGAAACCTCAAATATCATTTTGTGAAGAACAGACCTTTCCTACAAGCAACATTTCCAAAGGGAATGTAAAAAAGAATGATGAGTGTTTGATTTTGAAATTAAATGTTTCCAAAAAGATATTGCAAGTTGAAAAAAACAGTCTGCAGAAAGCTTTCCTAAACTGTCAGAGAATTTCCCAAGACAGATTTAAATACAATTTCTTTAAAGCATCATAAAATAAAACATGTCAGATGCATGCCAACATGTTTAATGATTCAAGATTGGAGATTAACTTGTAGAAATCATATTATTCCGATTCTGACAAGGCTTTATAGAGTTCTTGTATAGAGACTAAATATATAGAGACTTGTAAAGTGCAATACCCATTTACTGATATAGCACTTAATAAATGATCACATATTTTGCAAACTATAGATCCTAGGCACAGTGGAATCCTAGGGCTTGCCCAAGATCACAATGTCATCAACTGGAAAGACTGTGAGCAATCTCCTTCATCCCAAATTTAATCAGCGTATACTTACAGTAGAATTTGGAAAAATCGCCTGAATGGTTTAGTGTAAATGTGTTCCATCTGTCAGAGCACTTCAGAACACTCTTCCTCAGAAGCTAAGATAAAAAAGAGGACCATGATATATCCAGAAGGCTGCTGTGATCAGAACTCTGGCACACCAAGAATGCTGGCATATTTGGAGTATTACTGTGATCAAAATGGTAGACTAAGCAGATCCCAAGCATACACAGGGTTGTATGACGGATCAATGAAGGGAAATACTTTGCATGCCTTTACAACGCATTTTACCCCACATTTTTTAGAACGCATATGCTTTTACAACGCATGCTATTACCACACATTGTTTATATATATTTATATATATTTAAAAATGTATTTGTAGGGGAGACCCCCACATTTCCCAAATTACCTTAAATGCACTGTAAAGGCATATACTTGGTAAAAATGTGTGTGGTAAAAAATGTGTGGTAAAGGCACAACGTGGTAAAATCCTTGGTGTAAAGGCTGTTTCCCATACACAGAGGGGTCGATTCCGATTCGGGCCGGAAATTTCTCCGACCGAGCCGGACCCGGAGAGATTTCCGACCGAATCGGACCCGTGCAGTCCGACCGAACGAGTACGATGCGTCCGTATGTTATCGGACTCGAGTCGGTCGGACTCCCATTGAAGTCAATGGGAGCCAGTCGTACAACGCGTACGCGGGCTCCCATTGACTCCAATGGGTGCGAGTCGGACAAGGGCGCCCCTACAGCGGGTACGCGGCGAAGCGATTCGCGCCGTACACGCACAGGTAGGGGGACCCATGGGTCCCCCTGTGTGCGACTCGCGCGGCTACGCATACAGGGGGTCCGACACGGACCCCCAAAGTACGGCTCCGACAGCTCTTACGAGCCGGAGTGCGCGGCTCGTTCGGACTGCTCGCGGCGCGCATCGTACTTACCCGGCCGGGAAACGTCTCCATTGCGCGGTGCGAGTCGAGTCCGAGCGAGTCGGTCGGAGCGGTTCGAGCCGGGAGCGAGTCGGTCGGAGCGGTCGGGACGCCCGGACGAGTCGGTCGGAGATTTCGCATCGTACTCGCTCGGCCGGACCCGTGTACGGTTCGGTCGGGAAACAGGGCTCCGAATCGGATCCGGTAAAGCCGAATCCGATTCGGAGCCCTACCGGCCGAGATCGGAATCGGCCCCAGAATGCCTTAAGAGGCTACACAGCCATATAAATAGAGCCCTTTCGTATTAAGAGTCTGGTATAATCAGGAAGGCTGCATATTGGGGCTCTTAACACAATCCAACCTCTGGCACAACTTGAGCCATGACATAATCAGAGCCTGAAATTTTCAGAGCTCCGATATAATAAGAATATTGCCATTATGCGTTACCTGATGCATGACACCAAATGGGACTAATGGATTGCTTTACCAGATAGACACATTTCTATCATCTTGTCCCATGCATAAGTATGTATATATTTTTATAAATTTGCATACCACGGCGTGGTATACAACATCTTTCCTGCTGGGTGCAATTCTCCATGTTTTGACAAAATTAAAACATCTTTGCAGAAAATCCACTTTCATTATGGTTTTGAGTCCTTTTTAATTTCACCCTTTACAGAAAATAAGACATGCAATAAGACAAAAATATGCATTACAGAGGCATCAATTTGCACAATATATGATCCAAAATATGTATGTTGCCCCTTACATAAAGCTCTGCTGCTCCTCCTCTATCAATGTAAAGCACTAGCCCTCCTCAAGCCTTTCCTAGCTCAATTCAGATGTCAATATCTGCTATCTTCCTTTTAGAACTGTTCGGGATGTTAAAATTTTCCATCCTCAGCGGGAATAGTTAACTTGATCGCCATACTCTGTATCCTTTGGCACACCTAATACCTCCCACCTGGCCTTTTGACTTCTTCCTCGATGTGTATTCTGTCTGACCTCTGCCCTAAGAGACTACCTGGTTTGTGACCCAAATCTGCATTTAAGGTACACAAACTGCACACATTAATTTGTCAGTATGTTCACCTCCACTGTACACATTGCCATCCAATTACCTCTTAGAATATTATCCTTGATAGCCTGACTTGAAAGTCTGACATAAAAAGTTGGATGTCTGACTAGATTCACAAGTTCAACAGACTTTGGAATTCTATGCCTATATTTTCATCATGATTGAAATTGTTTTATCACCGGTATAATAACTCCTCCATTGCCTTGCATCACGCTTATTTGTGAAATATTGCTTAGCTCAGGCAACTAGCACATTAAACATTTTTTCTCCTTAAACTAAGGAAGCAGGTATATGTGTAATACATTAATCTATGACTTTTATCTAACATTCAGAAAAATATTTTTGAATGACACCTCAAAGGCACAACTTGGAAACAGAACAGTTGTGGCCTGCCCTTAAGGGGGAGGGGCAATGCCCTGCACCTTTTGGACATAAAGAGTGTCTGTCAGGCCAGGCAAAGGCCAGCCTGACAGACACTCTTTATTTTTAGGTCAGGCAGCCAAGAGCTAGACATGTGCTAAATGTGCAGGCTCCTGGCTGCCTGAGCTGAACTTTGCTGGGCTGAGGATGTCACAGCTCCTGTGGGCATGACCTCCTCAGCTCGGCAAGGGCCCTTGAGGCTCTCCTCTTTGTGATGAGGGGGAATGTCAGTGATAGCCTCGTACCTGGGCGCTTCAGTTTTAAGCCCTAAAGTGCCCAGGGCTGAGTGTCTATCACTGACACCTCGTCACAGAGTGGGTGGGGTCAGCAGTCTCTCTGACCTCATCCTACTCTGTGACGAGGTAGGGACTGCTGCCTCCCCTCATTGTCTAACCTAAGGTCAGCCAATGAGGGGAGGCAGCAGTCCAAACCCTCTTGGCATCTCCAAGGCTTCCTTCCCCGAGAGCTGCAGCAGGTAAGTATTGTGTTTTTATTGAGTATTTGGTGCGTGCATGAATGACTGTATGTATATTTGTGAGTGAGTGTTGTGAATGGGTGTGTGCGTGTGTCTACATGTGAATTCATGGCTGTGAGTGAGCATATGTGTGTATGTGTGGGCCCCCCTCTAAGTTGTACTTACCAGCCGCCACTGAAACAGAGGTCCTCTACATGGTGCACTGTTACTTAATTAACACTAGAAGACAAAAGAGGTACGGTGTTCCTGGGTGGCAAGTTGGCCACCTGGTTAGTACTCAGAGTGGTGGGGAGGTGGGGAATACCTCCTTTCGGAACTAGGACCCTCACACACCCAGCAAGCTAGGTGTCATGCTTCATCATATGGGTCTGCTCCTCGTCGAGCTGGCGCTGCAATGCTCGGACGGGCACCCATAAAGGGGCTCTTTATCGGAGATCTTTTGTTCCTTGCCGTATAGGTGCCGTGGGTGTGAGGGGCCTGGTAAGATGTAGATGTGGTGTGTGGGTTAAAACAGGTAAGGGAATCCTCTATAATTATTTTTATTCTGGAGAGGTCACAACCTGAATAAAAAGTAAAAAGAAGAAGGAGGGCGACTATTTTGTTTTAATCTGACAAAAATTACGCGGGGTAGAGCGTAATTTTTGCCAGATCAGTAATCTGGCATTGCTAGATGGGCCAGGCTAAAAGGGCCAGAGTATGGACTGTTTCTTTTTTTTGGCCCACAGGACCAAAAAACGAACATCTCCCAGCTGGCCCTTTCAAGCTGGCCAACTTGGTAGTGTCAGACTTCTCGAAAAGCTAGTCCAACATTGGCCGGGATTCAAAGCCAGCTCACAGAGGAGAGGATGTGGCCTAACGGCTAGAGTGGTGAACCTTGAAGCTGGGGAACCGGGTTTGTGTCTCGGCAAGAACGCTCAACATCCTGTGATTCTGGGCAAATCACTTCATCTCCCCCTGCCTAACAAAAATGAATGTGTCTGTCTGTAACACAACTAGTGCTCATGTAAACGCTCTGATACCTGATACCTTTGAGTCAAGTGTGCGCTATATAAAAGTCCCCCCCCCAAAAAAAAGGTGCATGCGCACAGAGGTAAGGCAGAGATATACACCCATTCTCAGAAAGAAATGATGCTGCTTACAGCACTTGTGCTGACTATAACTGCAAGTGCTGCAAACAGTGCAGCACAGAAACACAGAGTGGTGGTCTCACACACTAACTCAGGTCTCCTGGTTCAGAAGTCCTAAAAGCTCGGCCCGACAAACGAATGCCACACCCTCCTTAAGATACTCATGGACCAAGTGGTGCATTATTTTTTCTTAGACCCCGCTTGACAGATGGATTAACTTTGTTTTTGGAAAGGTTTGTGAACATTTGTCAAAGTGCACCAAAGTTATTAGCAAAGCAAAAAATGCTCTTCCAATGGAAAGTGTGACCTAACGATCACTACAGACTGTCAACCACCAATAATAGATATGTATGTAGTTTTATGAGATTTTGTTATTAAAAGTCTGGTATACGACTAAACCTGTCAGGCCCTCCAATGAGGGCCTGGCAAGGATTATCGCAGTGCAAATCCAATAACAGAGTTTGTCAAAGGGAGGAACCAACAACAACACCCTTACCTACTAAGGTAATTTGTGAGATTCTGTTGTATTCCTCTTAGGGTGTCCATAAACGGGCTTTCCAGTATCATGTC